>CM049311.1:60082452-61282452 GCA_026874595.1 Sipunculus nudus | reverse complement strand
CTCATCATTCTTTTAATTTCTGGTAAAGTATAGAGCTTAAGATCATGAATTATCTGACTAACATAAACGATTCCTCTTCTTACCCAACCCTTTAAATATAAGGGCTTTCCTTTAAATGTTATATTTATATTATTCCATATTACATCATCAAGACATAAATTACCTCCAGGCTGTTTTGCATCTAATAACGTTTGTACCATCGCTTGATAAAATTTTGGCAGCTTTTATCACTTCTCTTGCACATATCTCATGAATGTCTTTATATTTACAATTAGATTTAAACAAGATCATCCCATGTCCAAAAGTTTATATCAAACTTTCTAAGTTGGCTCACCGAGGCCTCTGAAGTCCACTGTTTCCAGTGTCCGTGGATATCGCTTTAAGCATCTGGGCAATATGTACTATACTTTTCCGACTTAAAATTTAATTGTGAAAAATTGTGAATCAATAAAAAACATATTTAAACACGAAAGATATGTATGAGGTGAAAAACGGTTTTGCGAAATTATCACGACGTATTAGATTAGCCCACTGGAAAGTGTTGTTACATGTTGCTTGCAATTGTGTGCCTTTTAAAATTTTCAAAATGAATACATACATACATACACCACCAGAAAGAACACTACACGGTGACACTGGATCAAAAATGATACATAATTCATGGACCTCTTTGGCTGTTTTTATTGCAGTTAATTTTGCCAAGGATGCTACCCTGAGAATTTTTCAAATATTACAACGAATTAGGTACGGTTTTCTTGTTTTTCGTGAAGATCGATTTTGTTATTGTATTGAGTTTATCATAGTCAGGAAAGTGTATGAGCTTGGAAAAGAACGAAAAAAAGAACAGAAAGTAAGTTAGATAACCTGATGCTTCCTGGTGTCCCATTCCAGATGTCCCTGAGCAATCTCGATTCTGTAAGAATATATATACATTTAGTAAAACTGGATTGTCCCGGTGGATTTTGACTAAAGAATTGTAGGGGTAATACCAGGACATGGCATGGACTGTATACTAAACATGCACTCCTAAGAAGATATGAATGACTTTTGGTCAGAGCTGATATGGTTCGGTTACTTACGTATATATATATATATATATATATATATATATATATATATATATATATATATATATATATAGAAGGTAATATATATATATAGAAGCCTCCGATGTAAAGTGCTCTCTGGCCTACAGACTAGTATAACTAGAGCGGTATAACTCTGAAGAAAAACAACACTGTAAATTCACAACAGTCTGATTCACGGGATGCGACCCGATTATCAGGTGAATGTGGTTATAGATTCAAAGTTCAGAGAAAGTCCAGTAAATACGGCATACAGAGATCTTGAAATAATCTCTAAGTGCATGATATATGAAAATTATATATTCATTGTAACTTTTGATAAAAAGTGGAGACAGCACTAATATCTCATTTAATCAGGAGTGTAAGACGTTTCGCAATAAATATAATATTGACCCTAATGCTTTTCGACATAGTGTTTTTAAGGTCGCACATCCTGCTTCAACCGTGGCATTTACCCTATATGATGATTCACACATCAGTAGTAGCATGCAGCAAATTCTAATAAAGGTGTGTTCTCTATCCTTAAGATAAGGATAAATAAATTTAACATTTCAATTTTAAGCAAGAGAGATACAGTTTAGAGGAAAAACAAAAACTAGTTTGCGATAATGTCATGTAGTTTACGCATTAGCCATCACCAAGTTCCTCATAGCGACCTTTCTTCCATTTAATTTTGAAATATATTATATAGAAAATATATAAAATACATAAAAATGAATGAAAATTTCAGACATATACTATCTGAGAGAAAGCCATACCAAGTTTCGAATGTTGTAACATCATTTCATCCATTAGGAATTTAAAACAACATATTTTGAAATGGATGCTTTAAGTGCGTATGGAAAATATTAAAGTCTACAATTATTTGAATACATATACTTCCACAATGATTGTCTTACGAGGAATTAATACAATTAGACTCCTACTTAATTTCTGATGAGCGTAATTGCCCATGAGTACGAAAATGATAATTGAGGGACGCGAAGCAAAAAACGTATCTATATCATTTGTTCTTCCTGTGATGGTGGGAGAATTTCAATATATCGTTCATTTTCTCCAGGATCACCCATATGTTGGGGTTTGGACTCGGCAGGTAGTTCTGGGATGATGCCTGGAACGCTAGCTGCCCCAAAATATCGCACCACGTGATGGCAGTTTGGATACCAACGCGCATGCTCATGCCAAGGGTCATCTTCCGGATCCCAATCCTTCAATCCGCCACCACAGGAATAACATTTTACCCTGTCTCCCTCACCTTAACAAAAAAATTATTAATATTGTATAAAATGCTACAATATTCGTTTAACGTCTCCTTTTAAATCAGATGAATTCCTATAAAGAGACCAGAATTGTTTTACCCCAGAGCTTATCTATGTTTTATTGGAGACCTGCAGGGAAGCCAATTATTTTTAATGCTTTTCTTTCTTTCTTTTAGAAGCCAAAGATGATATTGATAAAAGAAGCTAAAACACATAATATTTATTTATCCAATATATTTCTCTCTTTCAACTTTGACATACTTGCATCTGGTGTTTTTCTTTGATTTTCTGCAATTATTCATCAAAACAAAGTCCAAAAACTGAACTTGTATTTATTACTAAAACTAAACATTCAACACTGGGGTAAACGCTTTGGTATAGACTTCCACAAAGCAGATTTTGAGAATGTTATGTTTGTTCCCTTGCATATTTTGAAATAGTTTCAAAGCTCCGTATAGTGTCAGTTTTCTTGCATGCATTTTGTTGCATGATGATGCGTTAAATAAATAAACCTATAGGAGGATTTACAGAAACTTTAAATTATATTTTAATAACACTTTTCCCCAGTATACATATTTTTTTAATATTATTTAATTATCGTATTTACTTTTTATTTTAGAATGGAAAATTTTTAGGGGATTGAAGGATCTAACATTTATTTTAAATACCTCTCCAGAAGAATCCTGCTTCCGCCAATGTCTCAGGTCTTTGAGGTTTTCCCTGCGGCCAGTTCTCAAACGTCTGTAGACGTTTTCTTTTCTCTACCATAGAACGTACTTCTGGCTGAACTGCCTCGTTTCTAACCGTGACGTTTCTGCTGCCGGACATGTTATCTATCTATAACTGAACAGGTTGGAAACAGGTCTCATCCCCGTTAAAATGATTTTGTCATATTCTCTCCACAAAATGATTTTTTGTGCATTTTGCTGTTACAGTCTTAACTCTCTTGCAGTCATGTCAGTTATTATTATATATTTAGTCTATAACACACTTCAAATTGCCCGAAGATGTACATGTCAAACAATCTGGTCAAATTAAGCATTCGATTTAAGCATGATAATTAAAGTTAATGCATTCCATGAAATGGCTAAACTTACCCACGTGATAATCGATTTAATCCATTCCGGATGATATGAATAGTTTGTCAATTTGTTCGTATAAGTCACGTACATATGATGTAAAATCGGACGAACCATAATATAGGTCTACAGTGCAAAGTTACTGCCAGAATAACATTATGGTAAAGCCTACTCACACAACTAGACGTGACCATAAATCTTACAAAGGTATATGCAGCAGATTTAACCATGCGCTCTACATTATAGGCCTCAGGGCTAAATATGCTTTATTTAAACATTTAGGGTTTTATTAACCAGCACGCCTGTATTACATCACGCAGAGAATATATCAAAACACACGGTGTTGATCTACTTAGATAAGCTAAAATACATGTATCGCTGAAACATATCAAACAAGTAAACAGACCTGCAGCAGGCATTGAATCTTCGTAGAGGTAAAGCGAATGGAATCGAAGCTGCTATCAAAACCAGGAAGTTAAAAAACACGCTGTTTATGACAACGGCACGCATACAGGCGCTGAAACCCCCTACGAGGAGGCCGGAGTCCTTCAGTGTGACCAAGCGCTGGGCCCTGTGTGTGCTGATGGTGGAAATACCAAGGTCTGCTGACGCTTTGAACTCCCTCGTGATCATATGTATGTTCAAGTACACAGACTTGCTACACAATAGACACGGTTGCTGTGTATATGTAATAATATATTCAAGCTATATCTGATACACTAACTCATTCTCTATGGCTCCGAGTGCAGAGCTGAAACAGACACACGTAATGCGTTACATCGGACACACGTACACACACACATCGACACCTAGCCGCCGACGGCGACGCAACAGGTTTCAGGTTTCTGTTGCGTCGCCGGCCCACCAAAGGGCTAACTGGGGTTATAGCACGATACGATCTGTTACTCTTAGAAAAGAAATTGAATAAAAATATTTCCTATGGTTTTAAGAGACCAATGTTCACATAATGTTGTATGTCGAAAGGCCTGTTATAAAAAATAACCATTCTGGAAAGCATGAAGCACCTGTAACATCAACAACTGATATTATTTGTCCAGAGAGAATTGAAGCATTAACAACCCCGGTAGACATTTTGCATTTGGTGGCAGTCCAGTATAAGGCTTTAGGCCTGTGTACTGTTATTTTTATATTTTAACTTCCTTGGTGCAAAATAGGGCTGAGAACAGAACAGTCATGTTTTCTTGTGGTAAAATATACAGGACACATAGATGTACTGAACATTAATCAATGGATATATGTTAAATCTCACAGTTGTGTATGAAGTGTTATAATCACAGTTAACTGCAGGTGCAATCTATGGACTCCACATTGTGTCAATCACTAAAAAAAAAGCAATTGAGGAGTTCATTCTTATGGGCTAATCGACACCTGTCTCGTCCCCGTCCTCCGATTCGCATATCTGCTCTGTATAATGCATGTAAAATATAGAATATATTACGGTGGTTTTAGTTTTGAATAACGGATAACCCTAACGCTAGTGTACACATTACACAATTTAGATACGATATGTATGAAGAAATTTCATATAGACCTATCTGCATTGATGGCCTTTATCTGTATTAGGGGCCTATCAACCGGAGCATACCTCAGCTACGCGACTCTTCCGCGTTTTATGTGCATTGAGTGAATTTCTTGCGGAAATTTTTACTCGAGAGATACAAAAATAATTATACTACATACATCATAAGACGCGGAAGTGGGTATCATTGAAACAGATTGCACTGACAATTACATCATAATAACGTCTCGTGGATGTGCAAGCACCCCCCCCCCCCCTCCCACACACACACACACCCTAGCTAGCAGCCCCCCCCCCCCCACACACACACACCCTAGCTATAGCAGCCCCCCCCCCCACACAAACACCCTAGCTTGTAGCCCCCCCCCCCCCCCCCCACTACACACACACCCTAGCTAGCAGCCCCGCCGCCCCCCCCCCCCCCCCCCCCCCCCCGACCCTTTCTAGGCGATTGCAGGTTGTTGACTTGATAACCACGCTGACCTTTAACCTTTTATTTTAATTTATCAAAATAATTCGAAGGAGCTGTTTGATTAGCGGACTCAGAACAACCGCCTCCCGTATACGTCACTGCATGACCATTTGTTAGATTCAACACCAGGCAGTTAGAGCCTTACAAAATGATAAACACCTCACATTTTTATTAGTTTTCTACAAAAACAACAACGTTTTATGTGTTTTTTTGTTTTTTTTTTTGTTTTTTTTTTTTGTTGAAGGATGGGAAATAGACATTTATGTCAATTCATGTTAATAGTCAATGATACCTAATGTTTTCAATTAATTTCTGAAAATTTAATTATGTTGAATGTCGGGATATGGGTTGATTACATTTTGACACTAGCCTGGATGTGGATAAAGTGTTTATCTCTTTGAGTGCTTACACGCATCGCTGTGGTAGCGGAGTTTCTTTATGGATCTGCAACAGGTGGAAGAAATCCTGTATTGTGATAAACGTCAGTGTATGAGGACCAGCGCACGACCGAAGGCTTGGGAATAGGATTCTACACGACTGTCACATGAAGGTCAGTCTTTAGGTTATTGGTGAAATTTAGCTCAACTGCTTCATAGGTTCACCTGAGCATAAAGTGAATGCTGTCTCAACTGTTTGTAAAACTGTTGATCAAACCTGTACTTGTATATCTGCACACATATCTGGTTAATATAGTCAATCTCAGTAACTACAGAACGAGGTTTTTGACCAAACTCTGACTTTTTACCTGACCAGTCAGCTTATGCGATGGTGTGGCGTCGTCCGTACATTAAACCCATACTTTATTAAAAAAAAGCAGGAATTATAGCATCACCAAATTTTAAACAAAAAAAATAGTCATCTAAGAACTCTGTATAGGTTTGAACTTATTTTTTATTTTATTTATTTTGTTTTTGCTATCAGTATTGAATAAGATTTTATAGGAAAAGCTAAAAAAATTCCGAATCTGTCCAAGCAACGTGTTCACAGAAATATTTCCAGAAACAATCTCTCTCCAGTATGTACAAATGGTTCTAGTTCGGTGATTTTTGGCCGAGTTACAGGAAGCTGAACTTAGTCCTTTGGCAAAAAAAAACATACTAAAATTAGTCTCAGGAACGGCAGGAGCTATCGTCACCAAATTGTATGCAACTGTTGTTCACGTGGGTCATATTTGAAACTGAGGTATTGGTGGCTATACCTGCATGCATCAACCTCTTTTGTAGGGGGATCATCGTCATCAGTATATTAACCCATAATTTTTGCAGGAACAGCAGGCGCTAGCATCATCAAATTGTATGCAAAAATCAGTCACATGTCATATGTTCTGGGATTGAGATATATGTGGCGCCATTTGTATCGGCTTGCATTTTATGGGAAAAGCTAGAAACCTTTGAAATTCTTCTCCGAAATCATTCAGCCAAATTGATCAATATTTCACAGAAGTGATCCCATACATGAGCTCTCTCAAGTTTTTTCAAGTGGTCTGATTTCGATGAAGTCTGGGCGAGTTCAAGGAATTTGAACTTAATCATTTGGCCACGTGAGCATATTAACATAACTATCTCAGAAACGTCTGTAGCAAACATCACAAAGTTTAATGCATTTGTGCACATAGCTCAAGAGTGATTTGACGTATCTGCCTGAAACTTTGTATATCCATATATCTTCTATGGCTTTCTTATACACAAGACTGGTGGTGCCACCTACAATCATTTTTGTGTTGTGTACGTCCATGCCAGTACTCCAGGAGTGACGTTTGTGTAATTGGTGCTTGTACTCGGATTCAAAATGTATAATACTTGCTTTGTACATGTACATGCCACACGTATTTAAAATAATGGTCAAGCTTGATAGCTTGGAAACATATGATATACCTGATGTATATCCCATTGCACAGGCTCGCATTAGGCCTATAGAAAACAGCGAATGATTTGAAGGACAATTATTTATTTGTGCTCCATGAACCATTTTTTTGTTTTACCTGAACAATATAAGAAAAGGTGGAATATTTACCGATATTTAATTCAAAATATTAAGATTTACAAAATTCTGTCAGATATCTTTATTTGGAAAATTATGAAATTATATGTTAACTATCGTTTTAAGAAATTTGACTACCAATGCAATATAAATCTCACTCTAATCAAATAAAAATGGAACTTCAAAATTCCCTGAATTTCAACATTCTTTCATAGGGATCATCGTACTAGGCACATGTGAGGACTAATTATGAATTTAAATAACTATAACATGAGATGTAAAATAAAACACTATAATCAACTGAATGAGCCATAAAATGTCAAATATGTTTTATAAGCTTGGAAGTTTTATAGAGTAATAAATCCGCATTGTCATAATTTGAAAGCTTAAATAAAATTGAAATGCTAGCACATTTTGGGTGCAATATGTAAGAAAAAGATGAACTGATAAGAAAAACATACAGAATACGGAAAACTATATATAAATTACCAGTCATCCAATATCGGACAATTAACGAGGTTCAATAATTAAAGAATTAGGCTAATATATAACCTTGATACTTTTTCATATTATTTAAAAGGCAGTAGTTCGATACCATCAGAGCAGTAATTTTGTGGAATTTACAGTTTAGCCACTACCTGACGTATCGCCGTAGGTCACATGCTCATATCACGTGATATAAGACGCATTTTCCTTCATCTGTTCATATCCACTACAGTAAGGTCTCACATATATATCTTCATTTGTTCAACAACCCACTCTCGGCAAATAGGGCATTTGTTCATGTCTTTACCACATTCCGCACACACTGAAAAATGTTTACAGGGCAGGAAAATAAGCTGGACCATTTCATCCAAGCATATTTTACACCGGACATCAGCATTCTGCTCCTTCAATTCTTCTATTTTTTTCTTTAACTCCTCCATTTCTGAAATAAAGCAGGAAGCAAGCTTAAATTATCAAACCATGTTAAACATCCAATGTTAAATATATGATAAATTATCTAACGTCCAGATGAGATTCCCATGTCACATACCTTGACCTGGGGAAGTGTCTTTGATTGACGTCACTTCAGGCTGCATCACCTTTGCCTCGTTCTCTGCTTTTTTATGACGGTTTTTCTCTTTCTTTTCTTTCTTGGGTTTGGAAGACTTTTCCTTGTCTGCATTTGTATATTAATGGATCTTACGTAAATATAATTATTTTTACATTTTTAGAAACACTGAAAAACATTCAAGCATTACCAACTGACATGGCTGGTGTATATTTAACAACGGTTGTACAACAATGTATCTCAGCAGAATCGTGAACCGCCTACATGGATATTATGTTGTTATTAAATATGCTTGGTTGTATGCAAAACAGGTACTTTATAGTTTTTTGCTCAGGCATTTTTACCTGATATTTTCTTCTTTTTGTCTTCGTCATTCCTGTCTGCTTTGGATATCTGTATAAAAACAACGTTAATCATCACTATATTAAAATTAAAACTACATACATGTATAATTACTATGAACATGCTCAACGGTTTAAACATGCCCTTAAGGCTCTTAAGACACAGCACGTGTGAATATGGTTAGGCAGTAATTTTTTTTACAGCGTTAATTTAATGAAATGACTATCTAGAACATCTGAAAGACAATAAGACATAAAACTTTTTTAAATTCATTATTAAAATTTTTTTGTAAATTTTATCTGCATTTTTTGTTTAACATAATTAGCTTAGTCCATTATGTCATTGTGCAAATTGTACTTTTATTTTAACTTGAGGCACCTCAAAGCATCTGTGTCATGAATTGATTACAAATGTTTAATAAAGATAAAAACTAAAAATTTCTGGCATCGGATATGCTCTAGTATCCCAAGATGATAAAAACATATCCACTTCTTCTGAACCATATATTGACAATTTATAGGACATGACCACCAAGATCAAGGTAAATTTTTGTTTAAGTCGTCCGACAGATTTTTTTGTAAACTATTTGTCTATAAAATTTGAAGAACAATATAGAGTTATTCAAAAGTTCAGGAGTCACAAGAATCCTTTGTTTCTGCAGTTTTGACACTGAAAACCAAGGTAAAGGTCACTTTAGTCTTCAAAGCAATATGAAGGCATGGTCTTTACATTTCTGTGTCATATTTGAGGGGAAAATATGCAATACTTTATGTAAGTTATGAGGTTCACAAAATCCTATATTTCTGCAGATTTTACCTTGAGGTCAAGGTGAATCGTTCGACAACTTACCATTTGACATTTTGATTTACAGAAAAAATTATCCACCCACCTGAGAAATATGTTTTTGTTTCTCACCGAACATGGAAATATTCCAACTAAAGGCCACTTTCATATCAATGCATGTGCAGAATTTGAAAGATATCTGTCCATAAGTTTTGACTTACAGTATGCGTATTAAAAGAAAACATGAAAACGATGTAGGTGGCGAGACATGTCTCCCGTAATAGGGAAAGGTATTCTAAGGTCTTCTGTCATTTTTGGACCAATCCAAGCGCCTTTCTTGAGCTATTTATGATTTTGTTTTCAACAAAAGTGGACTTAATCAAGGTCAAGGCAACTCTCCTAGTGAAGGTCAAGACTCCACTTAAAATAAGCTTCGTCCTCTTGTCCATATCTATATGCGCATGTAACGTTTATTAAAATTCCGTGAAATATATTTTAGTATCTCGCTCGACAGTTATCTTTGGTGGCGGACCGTGCTAAAGTACCCCTATAGTAGCCCTGACTTTCTCTTATTACCATTCAGTAATAATAATGCAGTGATTATGTTGATTACTTACTTATATAAAGGAAAGAGCAAATGAGTACAGATGTTTAAAAACATAAGATAGCATATAGAAATGAGGTTGTGTCAAACATACACTAGGTCCAGATGAAGGCTTTTCCTCTTTCTGTGAGCGTTTGGCTTCTTCATCTTTGTGCTTCTGGAGATGGTTGCAGTGGTTTCTGGTTTTCTCGTGCTCCTGCCATGGATCGTCCTCGGGATCCCAGCCATGTAATTTGAAGTTACAACTGAAGCATGTAGTAACATCTCGTACCCCTAAAACGTGAAAACAAATATTTATATAAAATTTTGTGATTAATTAAACTAAAAAATACAAAGTAGTTTGTTTTCAATCGGTTATTTTAACAAATATAGCACGTTAATATATGTTTAGCTAAATTGGTTCAGTCCTGAGATATGTAGGCTTAGATATGGTCATGACTATCCGCTGTCGTTAAAACCGGCCGCTATAAAACTGGTCACATATGTGTGCTTAGGTAACCAATATTTTGGTTATCAATTGACCAATATATTGGTTAAACCTACACACAGTATTTTTATTTTGTTAACCAATACAAATTGGTCAGAACAACTAGCTGGTTAACACTTTAACAATGCGTTGGTTAAGATAAACCATATCTTGGTTAAAACAACATTGGCCTAACCAATTGAATTGGTTACATTACTGAATTCACTATGCGAATGTATTTTCCTTCTAGTATATGTTTATTTATAATGCTGACACAATATATATATATATATATATATATATATATATATATATATATAATCATGTATTAATTAAAGATATATTTAACTTGACATTTGTATGACTGACCTTCGTAATAAAAACCAGCATCTGCCAGGGCCTTCGGATCAGGCTTGCCACTTGGCCAGTTTTCACTTTTAAACGTAGCCAATCGAACGCTTAGCTTATTAAATTTTTCCATGGTGAGTCTTCTCCCTGCAGCTGTTAACGTTTTACAGAGATGAAGCTACCCGAGGTGTTAAGGCTGTTATAAGCTGAAATAAACAAAAATACTCGTCACACAGACGAATGCAAAATGTATTGTAAACTGTTTTCTTCTCCCTCCTACACAATGAGGCTGAATCTCAATTGCAGTTTGCCGGTCCCATCCTTCAAGAGCACTTGTTGTCCAGGTCTATAACGCAGTGTTTCCCGTTTTCATTACTCTAATTCCATTCTGATACTTCTGTTTCAATATTCACTAATTTTTTCACCAGGCGAATTTGCAAATAAAATGTCATATGAATTTGGTTCCGAGTGACTCGATCGTTCGTTAATGTTAATTCTATGGGAGTTTGGTTCATTCTATTTTGAAATGTGGACAGGCTACCCGCATAAATAAAGGTCTGGAATCTTCAGGTAAGAATAATAATTTGATAATATGGATTAGGTATATGAAGGAAATAAACGCAGAACGCATCCCATCCCCGTTACAAATACACAAGTTTTTCACACATACACACCTTCACACACATATATATGTGGATTTCTGTACTAAGGACACCTCCTATTTACGGCAACTTATTGGCAGTCCCTTGAAAGTAGGTCCTGAAATCTAAATAACCTCTATATATATATACTTTTTTAGAAGGACGTCTCTCCTTTGCAGGCTAAACTTCCGGTGCCGCCAGTGTCCGTTATTCGGAGGTTCTACTGTATG
The DNA here is from genome assembly GCA_026874595.1 of Sipunculus nudus. Taxonomy (NCBI): domain Eukaryota; kingdom Metazoa; phylum Annelida; class Sipuncula; order Golfingiida; family Sipunculidae; genus Sipunculus; species Sipunculus nudus. Next base: position 61,270,569 of record CM049311.1, on the reverse strand, counting down.
TATAAACAACATAAACAATCGAAATAAACAGATCTATGTTATAAAGAACTAATAATTAATCTAATACCTCACATCAATGAACCCTCACTCCCACCGGCTGTTACTGATCAACCATTCCAGAAGCGGATCCGGACCCCCCTCCCCGCTTTTCCATCCGAAGCATCCTTTTCTAAGGGTTTGGGGCTTTTTTTTGCAGACTGGACCCCCCCTTCCGGACCTTGAGACCTTTATTTTAGGTGTTCATTAGTCCTCCTACTTTGGACCCCCCCCCCCCCCCCCCCCCACCTTTTACTGAATTCTTGATCCGCCCCTGCTATCTCAAATGGCATGTTGCATGACCACTGGAAATCACAACTGTCATCTAAAAACTAAGATTTCTGACGTATGCTCAATCCTTACCCCATAAACATAGAACTTGATGCGGTATATTATTGTTTTATGTGGAAACATAGACGTCAGCTGTGTGACGTAATCCCCGTTTGAAAAACTACAATAAAACCTGTTAACCCTGTCATGTACATACCCGGACTGTAAGCCGTGCTCCTTGAAATGCTGTGTATAACCACGGTGTAACCATAAGCCTATATTTATATATATAAAGTTTTTTCAAGTTGCGTATTGCATCAGTGCTATGTGGGTACGTGTACTACAGTAACTGGCTTGGTCACATCAATATATCATAATGTTTAAAGTCCAGCAGTAAGACCCGCTTGAGCTGAAATGTGTTTTACATGTAAGGCTAAAGTAGCATACATTCAGTTGAGTTATTTTGCTTTTAAAACGTAACCTACAGGTGTCGCTAGTAGATGAAGGTGGGGTCTGCAAATGCGATTCACGGCATTAATTGTTGGCTTAGTATTCGCGATGGTTTCAGGAGGCTTCTACTGACCGGAATCGGTTAAGACCATGCAAACTATTTTGGTTTTTTTTCTATAGAGGGCCTACTGTGAAAAAAAAAATAAACGGGCCCTGTTTTGCAAATGACTTTTGTATGGAGAGGAATAGAAGTCTGCATTTACCCTATTTTGGTATACAGTGAAAATATAAACTAATGAACGATCACGAAAATGCTACAAGATATACACTGCAAAATCAAGAATGTGCGAAAATTGTGCCACGTAAATATAGCTTACCAGAGTATTAGGCCTATAGATACGGATAAGTAGACCTAACTGTAAATTGAAATCTAGAGAAATAGAATAACAAGTTTAATCAACGGCATACCATTTCTTTTTCAATGATTTTTATCTTAAAGACGATAAAATAATAAATACAGAAATATATATATAGGTTTATACAAATAGATATATGGTTTTTATAAGCAAGCCTCAGTATTAACGACATGTGAGGCACTGTCTCAGAAACCTTCGCTTTTCACGTGCTCCGCAGAATTGTTAACCCTGTATATCGAGGAGAGAGCCACTATTTAAAGCACCCCCTATAGTCTGGTACGTAGAACTCACTCATTTGGCTAGATTCTCCGAGGTCACACTAACAGCATATATATATATATATATATTCAGCTTTAAGGATTCCCATTATCCTAAAGCAAACCCTCTGGATAGAGAAAAGTACATTTGGTACAGATACAACAAGACACTGAGCAAGACATTATCAGTCATGGAATGTAAAGATTGCATGATAGAACTTGTCCGAAATCTTAGTTCACAATCTATTACGTATTTATAACCGTACCTAAAAATAAAAGCGCATATGTCACACGGGGAAAATCCAGTGTGACCCTTTTTTTTTAATAAATGCAGAGTAAAAACCAGCCCCAACCAAAATGGATATAGATTTAAATTTAGGCCTACAGGTGCAAGCTAGGACCAAGTCAGATCAGCTACAGTGTTATTTAAAAAAAAACCTGTAGATCGAGATATCATAAATTATATTGTTGGATTAAATTCACTTGGAGTCGGATGGGTTCTATATAGTTTAGAATAGACCGTCTGTAAGACAAAATGTTGAGTGAATACTGTTAGCCTAGGCTTTGGAACGTTCTTGAAAGTGTGTGTTTGGAAGGAGGAGGGGGGGGGGGGCGCATTCGGGAGGCGAGGGGGAAAAGCAGCTCGTTTGGGGATATATATATATATATATATATATATATATATATATATATATATATACTAAAGGCTTTTGAGCTTTTCTAAAAGTGGGGGCGCATTCTGCCAGTGTAGCGAGTTCGAAGATGCGTATGAGCGCCCGTAAGAGGGAAAATTTTAGAAAAATAAAATGTAAAACATGCATTTACAATGCAGTAGTCGACCACTTCCCCAGTTTTAAAACATGCATCGCACACAAAAATATTCAATATTGAATTTACAGAATCATGTGTACCAAATTGATAATGATTATACCTTAATTTTAGTCTTCTTCATATCTGAATAAAACTTCAGATCCGTTACTGTGTTTTTTAACTTTACTCAAAACCATAAACGTGCATCATATGAAGCAAGAATGAACAAAATTATAGGCCTACTAAGGATATATCATTTTCAAACTTACTTTAAGTTGTAATTATCAGAAATATTTTTATGAACAATTAAATGAAAACTGACCTGATTTCAGTCATATATAATTAAAAATGGAGCAATAAAAAATGGTTATATTCCAGAGCAGACCTCTCTATAAGTTAAGTCAGTTTAAATATTATGCATATAAGTATATATTTCAAACCGTTCTCACTAAAATGAATTGCATTATATGTAATTCACTTACCCTACTAAAAGATATACAATAGCCTACTGACATATATAACTATAAGCACACTCAATTAAGAAATGAAGTCACATTTATTTTCACGTAAGGCATGTAGACTGAGAAGAATCACAATGGTTTTATAAGGAAATTTATGGAATTTACGTCATTTCACAAAGACAGGTCACACTGACCTCCAACCCCCCCCCCCCCCCCCCCCCCCCCCCGGCACACATAGGCCTTTTCGGCTAAACAGTACACACGAGCACGTTTATATTGATACGAATAAACATGTACATACATAGAGAGTTGCACCTATATGTTGCAATAACCTATACTAATACAAGTAAGTCTATCTGGATCGGCACTAATCATATTTATTAGCCTGTTGAATATACCAGCATTTATCAACCGGTTTACCCTGCCCATTCGGACTCCAATCGCCTGTCACTGATCAGCAGGATTATCTAAAGTCCATGGAGGCCTATGTGTTCTTGAAAAGAAAGTTACTGATATTATTGTGTTGAGTTATCCTTACCAAGCTTTGCTATAATCTGACAGTATTGTGTGCCTAAATGCCCTAATGTCGCGGTTTTTTTTTTATGATACATCTGCTAGACTTCATTGTGATGAAGTTACTAAATATAATAGTGCGATTCTTTCCAAGAAAATCTCTAAACACTACCTGTAGTCCTACCAAGACTCGAAGCCATGCACGTTGAAGCTTGAAGCTCGGTATGTTATAACCACGTTATAACCATGGTTCGTGTCACACAATAGTATATAATTTGCGCCACTAGTCTACTGTGTGCTTTTAATATGTACACAGTCTCTTGGTTGTGTACGCGCGTTATGTCCTTTCCACAGACCATGGCTGTCAAAGTCCCATATCATAACATTCGATAACGGACGAGTTCTAAATGTGAGGCAGGCATGTAATCACCAACAAAAAGAATTCCCTCGCTTAATTGTGAAGATAAAGTTGTCGCCAGCTGGTACATCCGCATGAAGGACCCGTGAATTCGAGTCTGATTAATGGGCGCAAAATAGAACATCTGAGTGAATTAAAGTAGAAAGTTTTTTTAAATATGAAAATAAAGTTATTGGCTTGAGCGATACGTCGCCTGTTTTTATATCCATGTATTAAACGTTAGCAGAAGAAGCTCTATGTTGGGCGATATTATAGGTTTGCTGAGCAACCAGGGGAAAACGAATCCTGCAATTCAATGCCCACTTCTAACATTTTATGCTAAAACGTGATTGTCGGGGCTGTAAGGATAGAGTATACACTTCAAATATTTTATTTGTGCAAACAGAAGCTTCAGTGACAATTAGAAAGTGTTTTATCGGCAAACTTATATATAAAGTTGTTGTTGTTAAATATTATTTTTGGAAATTTTTATATTCTAATAATTTTATTTGCACCAAAATCTTCTAAAATTATAATTATTCAGAATTAGGACAAAATTAATCTATGATGAAACATTGAAATGACTTGTAACCGCTTTATAAATAAGATATGGTATAAAAACGCTTTCTGTATCATTTATAAAATTATAATATTATAATATTGTAAAATCCTGCATGGCACACTTAACCGGTTACTGCGAAGAAATGCGAACGAACAAATTTTTAAATGGTTTCACTGGCATTATGTTTTAATATTCCATGTTTGCAAACTTAAACAATACTAAACATAAAATGCCTCCAGTAGTAAACACACATCTAACAAAACCAATTGGGGAATTACCCAATTATTTTCTATTATAATTATTCATATTGGACATTGTGACATTGTATCTGCAGAGACTGCACGAAACTAAAGGATATCCCAAAGTCAGGTGTGAAATTCAGAATTTTTTTATCCCTGGATTATTTAAAATAATTAAGTATAATTCGGAAATGCATTTTACATCTCTATTAATTGATTTTCTATCTTCGGATTCTGTATTCTATCGATTGCTTTCGTTTGTACCAGACACTCGAAAACATGCGACCAGTTGTTGTGAATTGTCGAAGATTATATAGAATTAGTCTAATCCTACCAGACCCTCCCGTATATACGTCAATATATCATCTACAAAATGTTGTTGCTTGCCTTTAAAAGTTCTCCGTGAACAGACCCTGTGTAAATCACTAATCTGTTCCGACAAACACGACATATGGAACTCAACATGCATTCGAACAGAATTCCTTCTTAATACGCCTTAACATGTAAGCCAGTTTATTTCAGGGAAAGGTCATTTTCGTGTGTTGCGACAGATCTATGGAACTGCCTTCCAGAAGATGCAAACTGTCATTCACAGATGCAAATTTTTACAAAAAGTGAAAGGCAATTTATCCAGGACTGCATTATGCTGGTGTACTAGTCATTTCATGATGTTCATGTATTGTTTTTAAGCCTACAAATTTTTTCATAAACCGTCTTTTCAGTAACATTATGATTGTCACCGATGATGTGTAAAACCGTTTTTATAGTATTGCTTTTTTTATCTTACGCGTCATCAACTTTATCTGTATTAATATGTTTGTTTGTATGTATAAGATAACATAAACATGATATATACCGTTTGAAGCAATCAGCGCTCCCATGGAATTTTGCGGGATCTCATTGAGAAAACAGAAAGGATTATATAGCATTTTCGACTTTAAAGCCTAGTCAGTATAGTATTTCAAGTCACCGTTACTTTCCCCCTTTGCTTGACGAAGGAGTTTGATCCGATGATGAAAGAGTTTGATAAGGGTTTCTTCAGTCAAAAAATATTGGGTAGCAAAAGGATATAAACCTAGATTAGCACGTAAAGGTTCTAGCGAGATCCTCTTTAAAAAGTTCATATCTAGACACGTTCTTAGCACTGTGTGGATTAATGCAATCGTCCACTACCATATATACTATTACCCAAATCGCTTTCCGTAAAAAAATACGTAAAAAATGTGTACTATTGTACTAAGAGAATTTCAGTGCTCTTTCAAGAAGTTTTTTGCTTTTATTTTATAGGGAAATTGCTCCGTAGTTATTTTTCCAGAGATCTACGTCATAATGTGACAGTTCAGATGACGTTAAACGACAAGAATTCCGTATTATAAACATTAACCCAATTTAAAACCCCCATGCAGCACGTCTAGGCCACATAAACCTTTCTTTGTTTTGACATATGGATACATATGGTGTCAGCTTTACAGCAAATTACACTGTTTATTCTCTATCAAATACAGGTGGACAATAAAAGTAGAAGAGGGCTTCTGTGTGTCATGTTTGACAAGGATAAGTAGGAATTCCTCGATCTTTGGTCTTTACATACCCTTGTTAAATCCACGGATTCTATTGAATGCACAGGAAAACCTATCGTCTTTAGGAACATTGGGTAATGTTGCCTGCTAATCTGCGCATTTGTTCTACTGGTCAGTCGAGTTCGTCAAACGACATTTGTAATTTCTGAGATATCCGGTCATATATGAACGTGTGTAGTTTCAGTGGATATTTAAAAATATAAAAATAAAAGCGTGGAGGACCTGTTTGAGTTTTTATGTCCTTTCTATAATTTTCTGTCCTATCTTAAGTTAATTTGTAATTAAATCGTCACATGATCGGATTATTGACTTCTAGCATACGTCGCGCATTGCATGCTTGTTAATACAGTTGTCTCAGTCACAATGGCGGGTAGTTGATCAGTACATTAATGGCGACGAGCGTAAATTCAGGCAACTGGAGAGTGACAGAAACCAAGCATGCTGATCCTGTCGTTTTTCAAGCCAGCAATAACATGTGAACACGCAGACCAAGCTCTCGATCGGCGGCTGAGCCCGGTAAGCCGAAAATACCTTGTCTATAACTCGCATGAACTGTTGTCGCACAGACACGCTATTTTCGCCGGCTGTGCCATGTGCTTGATCCTCCCAATACTTCACGCTACCAATAAGTAGGGGGCCTAGAAATGTTTCATGTTAGAGCTGGACATTATCGCAGTGTATGCCATTGGCCGGTACGTTTTACTGTTTATTAGCTTACCATTGATCATGCCTTGTGAAACGATCGAGAGATTTCGAGTTCGTGCAGGCCAGCATTGTTTTACACGTGGACAAATTCACACCGCCTGATGACCGCTTGAATATTGGCATGGCGTAGGAGGAATGGTTGGAAGACTTTGAGGAGGAAGCTAAGCTCCAAAGAGTCACTGGTATCGAGGACTGGTATGCGTGCTTGAGAAGATATATGGGAGAAAGGAGGTAAGGAAACTAGGTAAATGCCTACCAGACCCACCAGCCCTAGACCCTTCTGATGCACCAGAAAACGAATATGAGAAATGGAAAATAATACTTAACACCCAATTCATCTCAGAATGAACAAACAGCATGCCATATATCTTCTTAATAAAAAAAACTGTCACCTGGTGAACCAATTTCATCTTATGCAGCCCGGTTCGATGAAAAAGCTGAACATTGTGAATTTGGTGCGACAACAGGTGATAGAATTTTAGAGCACATCATACAGACAATTTCAGACGATGGTCTGATGAAAAAATCCATCCAGAAAAAATAGACTTTAGACCAATTTCTTGATGAAGCTGGGGGACAAGAAGACTATGATGTAGCTAAAGTCAGGCCTAAACAACCAAGTCTGAGACATAAACCTGAAAGACTATTTAATCAGAACAGTGAACATGCATCACAGAGAAAACCTATAAATAGAACTTACAGAGAACCACAAACATTGAGACAATGCCGTTATTGTGGACAAACGGGCTGGCTCGAAATAGGACACAGAAACCGGTGTCCAGCATTTTGCAAACAGTGTTTAAAGTGTGGGCGTATGAACCATTCTGCAGTATGCTGTAGGGACGGGCGAAGAAATGGCCCAAGCCAATCAAAGAAAGGAGGACAGCCGCATATATCAAACAGGAGCAAAAGCCAAGACATGTACAACAAGCAAATTCATGGAATTAATGTCCCCCACTTTGGGATTTTTTTGTCTTGCATGATTGATAAGCAAAAAAAGATTATGACATGTACAGAAATCTTGAGGGCACATGAAAACTTAAACAGATACACTATGACATGTTGAGACATCTGCAGGCAAACATGAAAACCTATTTGATAATTTCGTTTGTGAGCTGAAGAGCAACCAAGGTAGGCATGAGAGCAATCACTGACCCAAATTTGAATGAAATCGGATAATATTTAGGAAAGTTATCGCACAGAGACAAAAACAGACGGACGGACAGACAGAGTGACAGGCAGACACATAGACAGAAGCCTGGCACTCCAAAACCAATCCAAACCAAGGTAAGCTTGAGAGCAATCACTGACCAAAATTTGAATGAAAGTGGATTAAATTTAGGAAAGTTATCGCTCCGAAACAAAAAAAACTGACGGACGGACAGACAGACAGACCCAAATCATTGTCCCCCCTTATCCGCGGAGCGGGGGACTAAAACAATAACTATGTCAGAAGAATAATATGAAGATGTCTCCAGTGATGACTCCGATGACTATGCATTTATGAAACAGGTACCAAAAATGTAACACACGAAGTAAAACGGATGTTCAGCAACAAAAACACAGAGACCTTGCACGTTCAAATCAGCGACATTGATGCTTTGTGTGAGCCTGATAGCGGGTCATCAGTGAACATCATGGACGAATATCAGTTAAGGGCGTTGCGATGCAGATCGGTTGGTAAATGGAACTCCAATCAACTTAGGACAAAGTTAAAACACTTCAGTCTGACCTAGACGTTAACGGAGAATTCCAAACTGTAGTGAGAAACAAAACACGCCGTGTTAAAACCAGTTTTATGGTGATTAAAGGTCATATGGACTCTCTACCGCTCTTAATTAAAGCTTCTCTGAGAGAACTTGGAATGTTACTAATTGAGTCAGGCGGTTCACTGAGAGAACAGAATGAGCTAGGTATAATGAATGTGAAGGGAGATACACAACAGAATAGCAATGAAGATATGCTGCAAAGATACAGCGATGTGTTTGATGGCATTTGCAATATTAGAAATCCGCAAACAGGAGAGAAAATGCAAATTCGACTAGAAATGGACCCAGAAGCCGTGCCAGCATCACAAAAGCCGCGTCATATGGCATATTATCTGATGGATCCTTTGCAAAATTGGCTCGAGTAAGGCGAAACTGATGGTTGAAAGGGTCCAGATGGAAAACCTATAACCTAGTGCTCACCACAGATTTGCGCGGGAACAGGGAACCAAACCAAACCTTATATGATATGAGTCAGTATTGATATACACATTCCAAACAAGTCTATAAAAGAAGCCGGTGCATTCAGGCTCCATTCATAGAAGATTTTACCGATCACGTCAATGACTTATAGTGTTTAGTTAAACGGACCTCCGGCAAGGGTTTCACAAGCTAGCAATCGACAAAGAAACCTAAGCCATAGCCACATGCAGCACGCCCTGGGGCAACTACAGACCAAAAAGATTAGAATTCGGAGCGAAATCTTCTCAAGATGTGTTTGATCAGTCATGCCCTGGATATTTGTAGATATCCCGAAATGTTTGAATCAAAGAGATGACTTGCTCTTAGGAGGCCGTGGTATTGATGAGCGCAACAAAGTACTTGCAGCAGTACTACAAAGACCAAGTGCAGGTCAGCTTCTTCGGGCACCTGTTCTCTAAAGTTGGTCGCCGAACAGACCCTGACAAAATCCGGGTCGTCAGGGAATGTAGCGCACAACAGTCAAAAGAGGAAGTCCGGAGCTTCATTGGTATGACCGGGTTCATGAGTAACATTGTCAGAAACTACTTAGCCATGACAGCACCACTCAGGAATTTAACCCGAAAGGAGACGAAATTACGGTGGACGCGAAAAGAGCAGGAAGCATACAACTGAATTATTGAAGCTATCACTAACCAAGAGACAGTGGTTTGCTTCAATCCTAAGAGACCAATCATTATATGCAAAGAAGCCAGTTTCCTCGAAGGACTTTCTGTTGGTTTGGTCCATAAAACAGAACAAGGGATGCAGCTTGTCAACATCATCAGCAGGAGCTTGACTGAACCAGAAACACGATACAGTCAAACAAAGAAAGACGCATTGGCCATCATATGGGCCAAATCAAGACTGAGGAATTACCTTAGCGGAGTACCAAGATTCCGAATAATCACTGCCCGAAAACCATCTTCAACAAAGCTACAGCAAAAGTACCTCCAAGGATAGAGAAATGGATCATGGGGATGCAAGATGTCGATTTTTAACTGGTATATGAAGGGGCAATAATGAAGCAAATCCTTTGGCCTTTATATCTCGGCACCCGTTTCCTGATACCTACAACGATGACACTTAAGATATCGTGAAGTTGGTAGCGCAAGCTGACAATGCAGTAGTAATGACTAAAATACAGGAAGAAACAGAAAGACAAAATACTACAAAAACTTTTAGATCGCATCAGAACTGGAGACTGGTGCAAATATCAACAGGATAAAGACCTTACACTATACTATGGCGTAAAAGAAGAACAGTCAGTGATATATGGACTGATATACAGACACAGATTCGGAGGACCCTATCCAGATGTTCATTTTTATTTAGTTGTGAAGCCAAGAGAGCAAAATATCCAGCTGGGGAATCAACATCATCACGGCATTAATGCCAAATAGAGAAAAGCTGAAAACCCTGTTTGCCACGTATGGCACCACGCGGCGAATAAAAAGTGACAACGGACCACCTTTCAATCTAAACGATTTAAAGAACTACGCTGCAGGAGACGGGTTCGAACATCACAATGTAACACCACTACAACCTCGAGCTCATGGAGAAGCAGAATATTTCATGAGACTGCTAAACAAAACAAGACTGAACAAATAGCCAATCATCAAAACAAAGACAAATTTGAAAGGAGAGTCGCCATACAATACATGCTGACAGCGTAACGTTCATCGCAACACCCAGCAACAGGCGTGGCACCTTATGACACAATGAAAAATCGAGAAATCCGCACAAAACTAGAGTACATCAAACCCTATCATCGAACAAGTCCAGAGGGTGAAGAGATAGGCAAAAGAGATGCCAACTACAATAAAAAATGAAAATTTATCGGAAAAATAGAAATATTTGCAAGCAAACCTTATACTAGAAGATTATGTCCTGGTCCGACAAGCAAAGAAAGTAAATGGACTACACCATATTAACCAATATTCTACAAAGTCATTCACATATCAGGATCACAAGTCACAGCCAGAAGGATAACACATAACAGGACCGTGTGCCGCGATGCCAACCAGTTCAAACAGGTAAACTCCGTAATTAACACGGCTGATGACACAAACCATATTATATTTACAGAATCCATCATTTCCTGCAGACTAGTGGCGCCTGCTGCATTTTTTTTATTTTTAACGCATTTTTTCTCTATTTTTGAGACCTTTAAAGATTTACTTATCTGTTAACATGGCACAAATTGTAACCGTTGGTCCTAGAATCTTCTTACTTGACATCCAGGTAGGTCCATGATAAATATCCATGGAAACCTGAAATAAGATGTCTGTTACTCATATTCTCCTAGCTATGGGGCTTATAAGCACCCCTCAGAATAATTGAAAATTTGGTACCAAAGCAGGGCAAAAATAAAAAAACCTTGGACCAGAAATCTTCTCACAAAAGATTTCCCAAGAAACCTGAAATTGTGTCACTGTGACCTATATTCTCAGAGTTTGCGAACCCAGAAATAATGCAAAGTACACACAAATTGCCAGATTCCTCAGAAAAAGTTGGTTGCATTGTCATCGAATTTGGTGTGCTTATGTGTTTTGATTAACTTAATTAAGCTAGTATACATGAACGATGATGCCACCTATATTATCTTAATTAGTTGCCTGTGCAAGGACATATTGTCAAGATATCATTGGGCTGAGCCTCATGACTCATGGGTCACTTGTTTTATATGACGTCTGCTAGACGTCATTGCGGTGAGTTACTTAATATAATTCGATTCTTTCCTAGAAAATCTTTAAACACTGGCTTGTGTGGTGATAAGTATACATAATTTGACTATATGCGTTTATGTGCAGTAATCATATAGTGCCCTATGTGTAGTAATATGCTAATCCACAAGAATTACGGTATAGTTTGTATTCAAGCCATGCTTGCTGTTCATTGTATGCATCTCGGAATAAACCTGTGGTTTGGAGCAACAGGTCTTCAATATGCTATTCATAGAACACAAAATGGTGTCAGAAGTTGTTACAGACCTATTTGACCTGCTGTTGAGAGTAAGTACGCTATAAATTACAGCGCTCGCTTCTCACAAGATTCAAGTTGTCGTGCCGCCATATAACCGATCACAGATAGCCGCCAAGAACTGCCACAGTCGAACCATGGATGTGTTAACGCCGCCGAGCTTTTTAGAACTAAACGGCAACGTTGCTGACATTTGGAAAAAAATAAACAACGCTTCCAGTTTATCTTGATGCCACGGGGGCATCTTTGGAGGATGACAAACAACAAACTTCTATCCTTCTTCATAATATCGGTGATTCCGCCCTAGAAGTTAACAACACCTTTAAATTGGGTGGGGAAGGCAACGCCAATGGTGACAATATGCAGCTAGCAAAAGACATGGCGATATTCGAAAGATATTTTACACCTAAGGCAAACGTGACTTTAGAACGATTCCACTTTAATAACTTTACTCAGCAGTCAGGTAAAAGTATTGACGCTTACTTGAGCAGGCTGAGAAAAAATAGCAAAACCTGCGAGTTCGGTCAATTGGAAACCTGTTAGTATAGACATGTGTGCGGGATCATAGATAATCTAACTCGTGAACGATTGCTAAGAGAGGACGACCTTACTCTCCACAAAGTTAAATAAGTGTGCAAAGCCGCCGCGTTATTAAATGAAAGATCTAAAGAACTAAACCCACTACCAACTGTACACACAGTACAGAAAAACAAGCCAGCTAAGAGCAGATACCACGGAGCTAATAAAAATCCTCAGGTTCGGAGTCAGACTGTCTCACACTCACAGATGACTGGCAGAGACAAGCATAATAGTCCAAACAACACAAAGGCCTAGTCAAGATCAACAGACTGACAGTGACGGTAAAAAGCATCCTTTGTGATAATAGGCATGTATCTTGCAATTGTCCTGCATATGGAGCAACCTGTAGTTTTTGCAACAGAAAGAATCAATTTGCCAGGTGTTGTCTTAATAATCGTTCACACGGTTGAGGATGAACCTGCACCGTTTGTCTTGGGCAGTATCACAGTGGACTCGGTTAAAACAGAGAAAAATGACTGGATTTATTCGCTTGTGATAAATGATACAGTTGTGTCAGTAGAGTTGGAAACCGGTGCACAAGGAAACATTATGTCTGGGTCAACTTTAATCAAATAAAGAATAAACTTAAGCAGAAAGGCGTCGTTACGCTCAGGGAGAAGCTGAAAACCGAACTGGGGTGCATGGAACAGTTAGGCGTTATTGTTAAAGTCAGTGACCCTATTGATTCGGTTAATTCCCTGGTTGTGCCCAGAGAAAGAACGGTGACATTTGCGAGTGCGTGTGACCTGAACCGGGCAACAGACTGGAGCATTACAAAATTCCCACGCGTGAAGAGATAATGTCACAATTCCCTGATGCCACGTATTTAAAAAAATCAGACGCGTCTCAAGGATTTTGGCAGCTCCAAAGTCAGTAGTCGCCTGCGTACCTTCAAAACGCCGTATGGGAGGTACAATGTACCCAAGTCTCCCGTTTGGTATATCGTCTCCGCCCGTAGTGTCCCGCAAGATTGTACATCAAATTTTCGAGTCACTCACTAGCGTCAGCACTATCGCAAACGGCATCATCTGCGGAGTTACAAAAGAAGATCATGGGCGTAACTTGCGTGCAACCTTGCAGAGAGCAAGGAGCTCTTATTTACATCTTAACAATGCAAAATGTTAAATGGGTGTCCAACAGTAAACCTGTATCGGCGATCTCGTCAAACGTCATGGGCTGAAGCCAGATCCCAATAAGGTCTCCGCGATCGATAACACGTTTAAACCGAACAACAAACAGGAATTAGAACGTTTCCATGGGATGGTGACATTCCTCTAAAAATGGATCCCAGGATATTTCCCAAAGTCGGCAACACTCAGATCACTCTTAAATTAAGATAATGAATGGCTCTTGGACATGAACATGATCAAGCCTTCATAGAACTGCAAAAAGCAGTGACTGTCACGCCACTAGGAATGTGAACTTCTAGGTTCTTTTCAGTCGGTCACAATTACAGGCAGACCAGACATTTACACACCCTAAGAAAAACTCTAAGACAGTCGTAGGATAACAGAAAAATATAATAACAAATAAATGGGTTACTTACAGATCTCTGGGGGGGGGGGGGGGGGGGTTGCCGTCAACACATATAAAGCAGTAATCTTGATTGTTCATTGATACTTATAACTCTTATCCTCGAAACACAACAGACCAAATATTCCAGGTCACACGACCTCTCGCTCTCACGTGACGTTTAGACGTTCTGGTGGTTTTGGCGTATTCCATGTGTACACGGAGCATAGTCCAATCGGAGCGTTATAAAGATGGTTACAACGCATAACTGGTTCTGACTGCGGTATAACTGTTAATCGTCAGTAAAACCGATTCGCGTGCTGCACACCGAATGTTCCTGTGGAACCCTGAATCAACGGCTCTCTCAGCTGCAGTCTTCTGTAGCTCTCCAGCTCCCGGATACCGAAAAAACGCACTCTCTAGCGAAATTCAGCAATAATAAAGTCCCCTTGGCTGTTCTTGGGAGCGCTATCCATCACAAGAATGCCTGTCCTTCGGCAAATAATTTCACTGTTTCTGAAGTACTTTACAGAACGAGTATCAACAAGGCGGCCTCCCTCAGACGTAGACTGTAAATAACCACTGCCACGATCGCCTATCTGGACATTCAGAAGTTAGCAGACCAGCTGGTTGGACTGCTGAAGCACTCTCAGGTGTGCTACACTCACAAAAGCTCCTGCTCTTCTCAAGATTACACCTGACGTCACAACTTCCGCCGGACTTCGTTGTTAACACACATATAACTTAACGCAGACAAGCGCCCGGAGATTATTTCGTAAGAAAGCTACTCTAAGCATGTTCGCAGTTAACATGTCTTGTACCAGGCACAGTTACTATTGAGACCATCATACAAGATCTGTTCTCACGAAATCTATGCTATATAGAAAGACACATTAAAGGATGCGGGTTACAACTACTAATTACTAAACTGCTTTGTAATGTACATTTAATGAAACTAGTGTTCTTCATAACTGAGTTTCTCACGCTTATGGCTAAACATGATTCTTTAAAAAATTGACAAAACTTGCAAAACAATTATCTGGTCTTACACCCTATACCTAAATATACAAAGTCACAGCCCTCTGGTGACAGTGACAACAACATCAGTGCTTCAGTACTACAAACTGGTAACCAGATACGCATGTCCTCAGACACACATTAAAATGGGCTTGGGGTTGTGTTTTGCAGCTTCACGACGACGTTTGGAAGCCGGTTTCCTATCCGTCAAGAACCATGACCAGTGCGGAAACTTACTACGCACAAATAGAATAAGAACTACTGAATGAGTGCCCGTTACACGTAAGCGCCTATTGATGAGACTACAACGGTACGACCTGAAGCTCAGTGGCCTGAACAGTTATTTGGAAGCATATGCCTATGGTTTTGTAGTCTAGTACATTGTGATGATATCTTAGCAAACTGTGGTTTTGAGCAACTTGTACTTGAGGTTGCTATTTAATATAACACCACATCTTGTACATACTAGGACTGCAAACCATGCACATTGAAGCTCGGCATGTTAATACCATGTTATAACCAAGTTTCGTGTCACATACTAGTATATAATTTGCGTATTGCTCCACTTTGTGGCTAAAAAATGTACAGGGTCTCTTAGTTGTGTATGCGCGTTGTGTCCCTTCCATAGACAATGGATGTCAAAGTCCAACAGCATAATATGCAAGAACAGACTAGGTCTAATGCGAGGCGGAAAAGCAGTCACCAACAAAAAATATATTTAAATCAATGTGGCTTATCTTTTTCATTTTTCCCCCACTTGATTACATGTGGTCGTTTGAAATACGAAAGAGAACACATTCGATCTTTTTGGTCTCATTAAATTACCATTCATCCAATATCGGACAATTAGCAAGGTTCAATCATTAAAAATATCAGTCAATATATAACACTGGTACTTTTTTTCTGTTATTTAAAAGGCAGTAGTTAAATATAATAAGAGCAGTCATTGTGGCATTTACAGTTTAGCCACTACATGGCGTATCGCCATAGGTCACATGCGCCTTTCACATGATACCCTTTTCTTCATCTGTCTGTACCCGCTGCAGTAAGGTTGTATCTACAGTCTCACATATATATCTTAATTTGTTCAACAACCCACTCTCGGCAAATAGGGCATTTGTTCATGTCTTTCCCACATTCTGCGCACGCTGACATATGTTTACAAGGGAGAAAAAGCAGTTGAGCTTTTTCATCCAAGCATATTTTACACTGAGTTTCGGCATTCTTCTCTCTCCATTCTTCTGCTTCTAGCTTTAACTTATCCATTTCTGAAATAAAACAAGGACAGGGCTTAATTATCAAACCATGTTAAATATCCAATGTAAAATATCTGATAAATAATCTAACGTTCAGATAATATTCCCATATCACATACCTTGACCTTGGGAATTGTCTTTGTTTGACGTCACTTTTAGTTGGGTCATCTTTGCCTCCTTCTGTCCTTTTATATTACGTTTTTCCTTTTTCTTTTCTTTCTTGGGTTTGGAAGCTTTTTTCTCGTCTAAAAGTGTATATTGAATGATTTAACGTAAACATAATGATCTTCACATTTTCAGAAACACTTAAAAAAACATAAATGTATCATCAACTGACATGGCTGGTGTATATTTAACAATAATTGTACAATAATGTCTATGAGCAGAATCGTCAACTGCCAAGATGAATATTATGTTGTTATTTGATATTCTTGGTGTATGACAAACAGGTAACTTAATGGTTTTTTACTCAGGCATATTTACCTGTGGTTTTCTTCTTTTTGTCCTCGTCATTCTTTTCTGCTTTGGATATCTGAAAACAACGTAAATCATCATTATATTAAAAGTTAAAGTAAAAATTACATGTGTAAAAACTACTAACACGCTGAAGGGTTTTAAACATGCTCTTAAGAAACAGCATATGTGAATATGATTAAGGAAAAATTTTGTTTCTTATCAGTGTAAATGTAATAAAATGAATATCTAACCTATCTGAAAGACAGGCATAAATACTTTTTAATTGGTTATTCAGTCTGTTATTGTTTATTTTATCTCATATTTTTTAACATGAGTTTAGTCTAACATGTCATTGTGCAAATTTAAAATTTAAAAAATACTTTTTATTTTAACTTGAAGCGCCTTAAAGCATCCGTGTCCTGAATAAGGCGCTATACAAATGTTTTATGTTTAAAAACTTTACTAGAAATTTCTGGCATCGAAGATACCGTAGTATCCCCGGACGATAAAAACAGGTCCACTTCTTCTGAACCATATATTGACAATATAAAAAGACATGGCCTCTAGGACCAAGGTCACGCATTGTTTAACTTGTCCAATAGGTTTGTTGTAAACTATTTGTCTATAAAATTTGAAGGGAAAAAATGGTTAATCAACAGTTCAGTGAATACAAGAATCCTTTGACCAAGTTCCAAGACCAAGGCCAAAGTCATCAGTTTTCAGACATTATCGAGATTTTGATGCAGTTCTTTATGTAAGTCATGGGGTTCACAAAAATCTTATATTTCTGCAGATTTGAACATGAAGGCTACGGTCAATCGTTCGACCATTTACAATCTGACATCTTTCATTTTGATTTTCAGAAAATCATAACCATCCAATTGAGAAATATGTTTTTGTTTCTCACCAAACATGTAAATTTTCCAACTAAAGGCCACTCACATATTAATAGTCATGGCTGAACATTGAATAGACGTCATCCTTTAACCCTTATCAATGCATGTGCATTTGTTAAAAGAAATATCTTTATTAGTATTGACTTGTAAAGTGCGTAAAAAAAGAAAACAAGAAAACGATTGTTGGTGGCGCGACCAGTCTCCCGTACTAAAAAATGATATCTTAGGCCTTCTGTCAAACTGATTTGTGCTCCAATCCACGGTGCCTTTCTTGAGCTATTTAAGATTTTTTTATGATTTTCACCAAAATTGGACCTTATCAAGGTCAAGGCAACTCTCCGAGTGAAAGCAACACCCCACTTTAAATAGGCTATGTCTTCTCATCCATATCAAAATGTAAAACGTTTAATAAAGTTCTGTGAAATATATTTTTAGTTATCTCGCTTGCAAGCCATAGTACCCTTGCCTTTTTCTTATTATATCATACAATAATAATAATGCTGTTGGGATCATGTTGATTACTTGCTTACATAGTGGAGAGGGCAAATGAAAACAGATGTTTTAATATAAAAGATAGCATAACCAAATGAGATTGTGTTAACTACACCGGGGTCATATAAAGGCGTTTCCTGTTCCTGTGAGCGTTTGGCTTCTTCATCTTTGTGCCTCTGGAGATGGGTACATGGATATATTGTTTTCGCGTGCTCTTCCCATGGATCGTCCTTGGGATCCCAGCCATGCAATTGGAAGTTACAACTGTAGCATTTAGTTACATCTCGTACCCCTAAAAATTGAAACAAATAATAATGTAAACTTTGCTTTTATTAATTAAACTAAAAATACAAATTATTTTGAATTAATTTAAAAAAAACACTCAACCGAAGACAAAGGGAATAACTTTAAAATAATAATCTATTGTTTTAACAACAAGCATGATTATATATGTTTAACAAAATTGGTTCATAAATCGGTATGGTCAGGCATAGATATGATCACTCCAATCTGCTTTCGTTAAATCCGGCCATCATAATGAAAGATTTTAAAAGTGATACACAGATTCAGACACAGAAATCCACTTCGATATGAATAAGAATATGTGAAACTTTCCAGCCTGCAAGCTTATGCATGTAAAGGGATTCGTCAAGCGGATTTGAATATGTTCACCAAGACATGATGAAGCTAGGATTCCATATATATGAGTATATAGTAAGTATGTTTATACGCAGTAGGAAACGGCAAATCATGTTTCAGCGAGAAGTAATATATTTTATCTGTGTGTGGTGTGCAATACAACGATGTTTTTATATTTTGTCAGCCACGTCTACTCTGGATTTCATTTTGCAAGAACTGAACTATATGCCCACCCCTCTGTGTAAATAAAAACTACCTCAAAAATACATGCAGCTAGTGGATCCATCGAGTACTATTTTAATAGAAAAATTAAGCAGCCCACACTTACTCTAATGAAAGGAGGCCAATGAGTCCTTTAGATCAAGTAGACAAAAACAGACATGCATATTTTCGTTGGATGAAAGAAATTATTTATTTGCTGCAGAATTATAAAAATCACTTGCGAGGGGTTGGGTTTTCTCTATCGCATGAGGCGCTAGCTCAAGTCCAAATGTAACATGTCGGAATCACAGGCATAAAACTTGCAGTCATCGATTTTATACGCATATGAACTTAGTATATACAGCATTGGAATTCCATCTTAAATCGATCATGACCGTGAAACATAACACACGGGGCTGCACCATGCAGATCATATACGGTATCAAAACACTCATGGCTAGAATATTCGCAATGAAACCATTTTAAAACCATCTCATGAGTAGGATTCAAATTAAGATTTGCTCATTCACATTTTAAATGCTTTAAGTGCAATACATGTGAATCCTTAAGTAAAATATGACTTTATATTATGTTATCACAACAACGGGAAGTACACAAGGGGGTTTAACTTGGCTTTGAGGGATGAATGATCAAATGTAAAACATATGACAAGGGGGTATTTCTTCGCCCCTGACTTCGCTAACCATTTGATCTTGGGAAAATAATATGAATATAAATCTATTTTTGCAAGTAGGGCCGAAAACTATTTTCATATGGTAATTTATTTATACCAAATGGTCTATATCAGAAGGACATTTATTTTACATGCATGCACACCTTTAGATCCTAATCGAATATAATCTTAGGATTCACTGAAGTCACTATACGCTGGAAGTTACCCCCTAATATATGTTTATTTCTCATGCTGATCCTATATAACAAACTTAACCATATATAAGTTTTCAATATACGATTACTTGCCCTTTGTATGACTCACCTTCGTAATAAAAACCAGCTTCTGCCAGGGCCCTAATATCAGGCTTGCCACTTGGCCAATTATCACTTTTAAACGTGGCCAGTCGGTCGCTTATGTGAAATTTCTCCATTTTGAGACTTCTCCCTGAAGCTGTTTACGTTTCGCAGAGAGGGAGGTGTTTAGGGCGTTAAAGGCTATTATCACCTGAAATATATAAAAGCACACTCGTCACACAGCCAAATCAAAAATGTAAAATGTTGTAAACTGCTTTCTTCTCGCTTCTTCTTCTAGACCAAACTGTCTTTCAATAGCAATTTGGCGATTCAACCCTTCAAGAGGACTGGCTGTCCAGATTTGACGAAGATTTGCTCGTTGTTCACACGCATATGCTGGTATACGGAGCTTTATAGCTCTGGTATCATACTGGTGCTTCTGTCTCAATATTTACCTATTTTCTTCACACATGAAGGCTTGAATTGCAAATAAAATTTATCAGGTTAATTTGGTTCTCACTGACTCGTTCTAGTGTTGATGTCAATTAACTGGGAGTTGGGTTATTTCTATTTGGGAATATGGACAGGCAGCCCGCACAAATTAAGGTCTGGGCTCTTCAGTCAAGGAGTTTTGAAAATATAGTTTAAGTGCTCCGTAATCATTGTATATCAGAAGGAGCCGTGCTCCCCGAAGCGTTGTGACTGTGTATAACCGTTTACATAAAGTTTTGCACGCTGCGTATTGCATCAGTGCAATGTGGTTATGTGTACACCTGTACCTGACTTTGTCACAATCATCAATAGGCCATAATGTTTAAAGTCCAGCAGTAAGACCCACTTGAGCTTAAATGTGTTTAACCTGTGAGGTTAAAGTAGCATACATTCAGTTGTCTTAAATTTGCTTACATTACATAGCCTGCATGTAG
Source organism: Sipunculus nudus (assembly GCA_026874595.1). NCBI lineage: Eukaryota > Metazoa > Annelida > Sipuncula > Golfingiida > Sipunculidae > Sipunculus > Sipunculus nudus. Next base: position 61,249,723 of record CM049311.1, on the reverse strand, counting down.
ATTTCGCTAGCAGATGATGTCGAGGTCTGCAAATACGATTTACTGTGGTGGTTTTATATATGGCTTAACATTCGTTTGGTTTTAATCGGCTTATGCAAATGGTGACCGGTGTCGGCGAAGAGCCAAATAACTAGTTTGTTTCGTTCATACTCTGAAAAAAAATAAACGGACATTAATTGAGCTTAGTCTCCCTGAACCACCGCGAGCCTCTGGTTCGGTCTTAGCTTTTTTTTTTACAGAAGCTAAAAATAAAGGTTGAGAGTATTATTGACAGCTTGGTGTACGTCTTCAGTAGGTCAGTATAAATACTTATATAATGATAGGTAGTTCTTGTATCCCTTGTTGTAATTTACATATTTGCTTCTTATTCAAATTATTGTGACCATCTCTCTGTCGTATAGTTCTGTTGTCTGTTGTATGCATGTAGGAGCATTTGTAATTTCAGCCTCGCTATCATTAATTAATTTAAAAAAAAACCATCCCTGTAATACTGCTTCTCAGAATTAGGGGTGGGACCCATGTTTTGCAACACAAAACATATACAGCTGTACCGTACATATAATTATACGAGATTACGAATAAATAAGCAGAGACATAAAGATTGGTACCTATGTCGGAAGACCTATATATCATCCGCATCGACACTGGTTATTTATTTATTAGCCTGTTGTGCACCAGCATTTATCAAACGGTTTACCCTTTGTATAAGCCTACCAGCATTTATCAAACGGTTTACCCTTTGTATAAGCCTACCAGCATTTATCAAACGGTTTACCCTTTGTATAAGCCTACCACCATTTATCAAACGGTTTACCCTTTGTATAAGCCTACCAGCATTTATCAAATGGTTTTGGCATAGGCTTTGGAGCGTTTTTAATAGTGATGGGGGGCGGGGGTGTCACTGATCAGCAGGATTATCTAATGTCCATGGATCCTCCCCTATATGTGTTCTTAATATGTATAAATAATATACATGTAGCATAACAGATGGAAACTACTGGTATTACTGAATATGTGTCAAACCTGACATACCTGACTGTCACCGCTGATGGGTGAACCGTTTTTATAGTATTGCTTTATTTATTCTTGCGCGCCATCAACTTCATCTATTTTAATATTTTTTTGGTGTGTGTATAAGACCCCATAAACTATATATATATTGTATGACGCATTAAGCGCTCCATGGAATTTTGCGGAATCTCATTGAGAAAACCGAAGGGATCAGGCATTGTCACCTTTAAAGCTTAAGTAGTATTTCCGGTCAGCGTTACTTACCCGCTTCGTTTGATGGAGGAGTTTGATCCGATGATGAAAAAGTTTGATAAGGGTTTCTTCAGTCACTAAATATTGGGAAGCAAAAGTATATTAAACCTAGATTACCACGTAAAGGTTCTCCCGAGATCCTCTTTAAAAGTTCATATCTAGACACGTTCTTAGCACTCTGTGAATTAATGCAATCGTCCACTACCATATTTACTATTACCCAAGTCGTTTTCCGTCAAAAATACGTAAAAAATCTGTACTTTTGAAGAGAATTTCAGTGCTCTTTCAAGAAGTTCTTTGCTTTTATTTTACAGGGAAATTGCTCTGTAGTTATTTTTCCAGAGAGCTACGTCAAAATGTGACAGTTTAGATGACGTTAAACGACAAGAATTCCGTATTATAAACATTAACCCAATTTAAAACCCCCATGCAGCACGTCCAGGCCACATAAACCTTTCTTTGTTTTGACATATGGATACATATGGTGTCATCTTTACAGCAAATTACACTGTTTATTCTCTATCAAATACAGGTGGACAATAAAAGCAGAAGCGGGCTTCTGTGTGTCATGTTTGACAAGGATAAGTAGGAATTCCTCGATCTTTGGTCTTTACATACCCTTGTTAAATCCACGGATTCTATTGAATGCACAGGAAAACCTATCGTCTTTAGGAACATTGGGTAATGTTGCCTGCTAATCTTCACATTTGTTCTACTGGTCAGTCGAGTTCGTCAAACGACATTTGTAATTTGTTAGATATCATGTCATATATGAACGTGTGTAGTTTCAGGGGATATTTAAAAAATATAAACAAAAAGGGTGGAGGACCTGTTTGAGTTTTTACGTCCTTTTCTATAATTTTCTATATCCTGTGGTTAATGGTAGATGGCGCCCGTGCTTCAATCAAAATACGTTGGCTCGTTTAGATTAGCATTTCGTGTATTTGCTATTCATGTAAAGTGCTTGTGTAATATACACCAATATACACCGAATACATAAAAGATTGTTTGGGTTAGTTATTATCATATTCATAATTTTATACAATTATCACTGGTTCTTCTAAGTTTTCCTGAATCGCCGTGGATGTGCTGCGATGCGAAACAAACATGTCAATATCAGCGGGATCGTAAGACGTCCCTTAATAGGAATTTCATAAGGTCGGGATGTTAGCCTTATCTTAAAGTGCATGGTCGAAACCATTGGTTGAAGAAACTTTGCCCTGTCAAAACGCATGCTGGGAGTCTATGAAAACATTCTCCCCGTGCAAGCAGTGGTTGATAGAAATGTATTAGCAGAATGCAATAAGAGCAAATACATTGTTGTATGTGCACCCTTCGCTTTAATCCCTTGGATATTTCATTAATATATCATTGCAATTAATTATTTAAAGTTACTTTTCTAAATATTTCAGCCAAAAAACTGAGCTGCACCACCACATTAGTTAAATCAATAGAAGACTAAATATTTGTCGTATGAATGAATTGAAGGTGTGCCTGGTGTCGTCCTTAATTTATCGAGGGCGTTCGATGGTAAGACTCATGGTAAATATTAAGCAAAAATAGGGAATGGTGTTGGAGACTGTCACAAGCAGGTAGTGACAATGTAATATTTAGTGACTGTAGTATATAAGGAAAGTGAACAGTATTTATGACGGTTTCGCCATCTCGTGGACTTGTTTTATACTACATGTAATATATCTGTATATCATCATTATGTGGCGCAATCTATAGTGCGCCTATAGCATTGCGCATGCGCATGAGAGAAAAAAGTTAGTGTCCACAATATCTGGAGTTGTGTCTGCATTGATTGTTCAGCGAGTGCTACGAGCCCACAAATATAACCGTGACTTTTTTAATTATTTTAAAATGCAACCCGATAAAAGGATGTTAAGTAAACAGTTAATTTGAAATTTGGGGGAAAATGTCAAGTGGAATTTAGGACCTTTTATATCATCTGTGGGGCTTTACAGACGCGTGATGCCAGAGACCCCATGAAATGTAAATATTATTCATTTTTTTCACATTCCTTCACCTAATTCCTCGATAAATTCAGAGATATTTCAAAATTTATAGCAGCGCCACATGTCTGCAACTAGTATTGTCTGAAAGCAGTTTGTTACCCAGAATCCTGGCCTGAGGCCCTCCACACCCGTGTCCCGACCGGTATGTGACACTGCCTATTTTGTTCCACTGTGCAAGTGGTCAAACAGTTCCCGAATAGATAGTATTTCAGTGTTAATAAAATCATATGCATAGTTATTGTAGCGTAATGGCGAAATGTTTGTCGTATATGTACTTTCTGGCTTTATAAATGTGAACTTGCAATGAATAAAACGGACCTTAGTTTCGCTCAGGGTTGCTGTCAGTCTGTATGTCATTGTTTGGCCAGATTAACGAAATCAGTGTGCCAGTCTTCAAGCCACCAGAATTTGAATGCGTTATATTGTTTCCTAAATTATACAGATCTACTGTTAAAGTGGTTCATTATCCTAAGATATATAAATCATATATACATATCATTAAAGCGCCATTTGTCATTGGGATGAGACTAAACTGAATTTAGCGGTTTAGTAGCAGTTATATTCAAGAGCAACATGAAGGTCACTGTGCGCGACTCTAGTTCGGCAGGTACATTTATCCAAATTGAATATGTGAACTGTTTTGTCAGTGCGGATAAAGATTCTATTATGTTGTGTATTGACCTCCGCCAACAGCCTCGAATGGATTTGCAGTGATTGGATACCTGAAAGAGTGGGACACATACCTTAGTTATGTATTTTACACTCACCAATGGCTACTATTATTCGGGGATCAGAACTTCCACGTGAACAATGAAAGTGACCCTTGCATAATTCATGAGTCTCATTGAATCGCATGGTCTAGTCCAAAGAGTCTGTGACCCTACTCACGACAGAGGCCACACACTTAATGTTGCTCTCACGTACGAGACTAACCCACTCCTTGTGAATCAATCAGTCGCAGACCATGGCTTCAGTAATCGCCGGGCATTAACTTTACCGTCCAAGACATTAAAACTTGTGACCTTCATGAAGGATGAAGACATTCCTATCAAGGAGTTCGGTCATGCCCTTGTCCATTGTATGTCCCTTGTTTCGCTTTACTGCTGGATACATATGCTCCCCAGCAAACGTAGTCTTTATGCTTGAGACCAAATATACAGTGGTACACTCATGAGCTGCAGCCAAGCAGTACAAGCGCAGGGTGGAACGCCAGTGGTGTCAATCTAAGCTTATCGTTCATAAGGTAACACCAGTGCACAACTGTGAACAGAATTATAAATCAGGCCAAGCGGGATCACTACTACATGAAACTGAGTGAATTTGATCAGAACCAGGCCAACATGCTCAAAGTAATAAGATATCTGCTCAGACAAAATGGTATAACACTCCTCCCAACTATAGACTCACCTGATGCGCTTGAGTGGAAATTTTGAGATTTCCTCTCACAAAAGATCACAGAAAATGTTCGAGACCACCCAGGGTGATTGTGATGACAAACTAGCATCGGACATGCCCTTTCAAAATATCCGCTTCCTTTGTTTAGACTTGCCACTGAGTAAGAGATCCCAAGCTGATTATGAAAGCTCCCAACAAGTATATTATGTCCTGGACCAGGCCCCATTGTGGCTGGTTAAGGACTGCTTCCCTCATCTCACACCTCTGGTTATCAACTTTGTGAATAAGTCTCCAATGATCTCTGCAACAGCCTGCAATCAGTTTATCAATAGAATCACTGTACTGAGCCGGCGCTTCTAAAGGTCCATTCAGATATAGCGGAAGCTCTTGATAGTGGGTTAATGGTGGTGCTGATAATAATGGACTTCTCTGCAGCGTTTTATGCATGTCAATGAATAGAGAAGCGAGTACTTAAGGAGTCTGGGATTGTGTCAAGCCAGTGTATTGTTTAAAAGCGAGAAGCACTAGTGCGTGTGTATACAGTGATAAACCGCTTGGACTCGAGGAGTACATTCCTAAGTCACGTGCACGATGATCATGTGACTAGCGGCCGGGTTGCCTGGCGAACTTTTTGTGTTATCTGTGGTTACGGCGAGTGTCAGAATTAATCAGGAATTTTGTCCTTTTGATTTTTTTGTAGATTCTAAGGATCATTTTACCTTGTCTTTTGAAAGCCTCTTCAAAAAATTGTAAGTTTGATTTTATTATACTTTTATTGTTTTTGCTACACACATATCTCTCATCATCTTGAGTGTATGTGTGAGTTCTTGCAGTTCTAGTCTACCGTTTAAAAGAACCTGGAAAGTCCATTCCTTCCGGGCAGTGATATCAAACGAATGTATTGGTCGTCGACAGTGTAAATACCATATATAACTCTTATTGAAAACTCTGAAGCGTAGTTTTGGTAACAGATGGGACGCACTTAAAAGACAGCGCTTTAAAATGGAAGCAAGGGGCGCGCATTGGTATTGGTGTCGGCTTTCTCATTGCTGACATTGTAATTGTATAAAATTTACTAGAAACGGTGATCGAATTCAATCAGAATGGACAAATCAGAATGGGCAAATGTCACTTATGAATAAAATAGTCATGCCCATAAGAAAAGATTGACTGAGGAATTAAATATATTATCAACACACACACAAACCGAAATTCATACAACAGTCTCCTGTCAATTTGACCCGTAAATGCACACATTATAGCGAGGGGAACAGACATCTGGGGGCAAACATGAAATGTACTCTGAAACTCAGCCGCTGAACAAGGCCGTCGTCTATTTAAGGCCTACGTTTATTTTTCTGAGACACAGTTTTGTCCCGGCCACTAAATAAGGCAGGCGACTCTTCAAGGCCCAGTGTCTTATAAAGGAAATACGGTATTTCGATTCTTCTCAGGGCAACGGATAATCATACCAATAATCAATAATCGAGTCATGTCAAAGCATATGGATAATCATACCTGTCCTCTTGCATCGATTGATACATCAGGGCTATATATCATGCCAACAATTAAATCCATCCATGTTTAGATATCACATATGGACGTGCAGTTGTATCATTTTAAGAATTATCACATTTCTGTCTGTCAGAGTGTCATTATTTAAATAATGAGACAAACACTGACATATATTGGTATCATATCTAATATCTACAGATACTTTTTTGAAATATGTAAAAAAGGCACAAACTAATAAAAATTATAAATTTTATAGTTTTATTGGTGTTTCCTTACCCTGACTTATTTTGTTTTAATGCTTTATATTGAATTTTGTTTTTGATATTTCACCAGCAGATGGCACCACCTGTGGTCGTGCCCTCTCTGTGAGGTAAAAGATTATTTTCTAGTTATTACTGAAGTAGTCTGGAAATGTCACCTATATCCAGGGGCGTCAATATAGGGGGGGATGGCAAGTGGGGGATGGTCAATGTTATCATCCCCCAACTTTTCAGAGAACAATATTATACTATTGCAAATGAAATATATTAATAAATAGAATTAAATACTGGATCCATTAAAAAAGTTATATCTAAACCTTGCTTAGAATTCACATATATATATATATATATATATATATATATATATATAGTTGAATATGTAACTTAGAGACGCTGAAAAGTTGTATATGTGTGTGTGTGTATATATAGACAAAGTCATCCCCCCCCCCCACCCTTAAAAAAAATTGACGCCACAGACTATATCTTTCATAAACCTTGGTCACATCTATCATGGAGCAAGAGAAATATATGCATGTGACTTAAATGTGCATTTTAACAGAAATAAAATGCATGTGAATGGTTTATTGTAGCTCCAGACCGAGTAGTTGAGGATACTATGGTTTTGATACGGTCGCGTCGCCGCAGACAAATCTTGTGTGCCAGATAACTCAAGAAGTTGTTGACTGATCTTTATCAATTTTTTCGTGCGCATAGATATATGACAGAGGACGAAGCCTTTTTAAATTGGAGACATGATTATTTTTCTATTGGACTGACCATGAATAGGTCATTTTTGCTTCTATCATCCGTATCTCAAGAGTGGTTCAACATATTTCCTCCATGTTTATTACTGTGTAAACCTCTTGGATAGCTTTATCAAGTACTGAACCCTGGTACCACTATCTATAATTATTTTTCCATTATAGCCATCTATGCGTCTATTTAAGGTGAAACTTATCTCAGGAATGTTGTAAGCTATCGGCCAAATTTTTTTGCACAGCATAGATCGTGAATGGATTTATCGCGTTCATAAGACAGATGGTGCCACTTGTAATCGGCAAAATCATGTTTTCAGCCTGTGGTTCACAAAATATAGGTATCATGACCTGATTTCAGGTTTTCAAGGAGATTTGCCTCGGACCTCCCTGGATGTACAGTTAAAATTTTCTAGATCGAACGGTAACGATTTGTGCCCTATTAACGGATGGACTGCTTCATCCGACGGTCTCATTACAGAGAAAACAAATGCGAAAATTAGAATTAAATACAGGAGGCGCAACCAGCCTTCAGGAAATGATGAAACACTCCATGATAAATGTGCATGGAAAGAATCATGGCAATCAATGCTTTAGTTATTCAGATGCTGGACTTTTGTATCACATTTTTAATTATTCTTGGGGGTACCTTCAAGTCTCATAGCTCAGAAGTGTAGGTCACAGTGACCTAATTTCAAGTTCCCAATGAGATTTTTCATGGACATTAATGGATTTTCAATCATAAATTTACAGGTCCAGGGTTTCCATTTGTGCCTTGCTAACGAACAGAGAGACAGACGGACGACGGACAAAGAGTGATCGCTATAGCTCAGATGACTTTCATTCAGCTGAGCTAAAAATCGCCCATATTTCAGGAGTCATTCAGCAGATTTGCGCAATATGTGTGTCTATAGTAAGCTTTTGGATAGCTTTATTATGTACTTAACTCTGGGTGGCGCCATCTATAATCTTTTTTTTTTTAGTTATTGGCATCTACATATCTATATTAGGTAAAAATTACACGTATCTCAGTTATGATGTAAGGTATTGGCCTGAAACTGCACAGCCGTACATCATGGAGTTTTATCGCATACATAAGACAGGTAGCGCCACTGATAATCTGTAACCAGAAAAGGTGCCCGCCCCCCCCCCCCCCCCCGGGGCCCCATTACCAGTACTTATCATCAGTGTATGATATTTCATGTCCATAGATATGAGCTGCTTACATTACCTATGATTGTTTCTCACTGTCCTACAGTTTCACCCTATAGAGAATGTCAATGGATAGGAATTACAAAACACATCCACTGATCATTTAATTCCTTTTTATGAAAAAAATTGTTTGAGTGATAACTGCAGTATTTTAATGCCTTATTTGATGACCTTCTTAGTTCAAATCAATTCTCATTAAGAAGTTTCATGAATTATATCATGGATTATTCCGAAATTTTGTGAACCTGCTCTTCTTGTTTAGTTGCATTCATTACACAAGACACCTTAGGATCCTGAATTATCCTATTTAAGCAAATCCAAAGGGAAAGCATGTCACAAATAATAAGTATTTCAGTTACGAATAGGGCGGGGGACTATCTGTGCCTCTGGGCCCTTGTTATTCATGAAATATATTATCAACTCGTTATAATATTTATTCAATAAGCTTCATTGAGATGTATATTTTATTTTATACATGCTGATACATGATGTGCTCACATATGCAATTACGTATACATTACTAGTATGAAAATGTACGTTTAAGTCACATTATACTCATTTATAATATTGATCGAATAGACCTTTTCCACCACACCAACGACATCTGTTGGGGAAATTTAACACGAATAATTCGGGTCCGTTATTTTACTAAAAAAACAAAGAGACTTTTGAAATATATTAAATGAAAAAAAAGTAAAAGATTCCGATCTTATCATGAGCGGTGGGGTTCCTTTCTGTGTGTGGCATGTTTCTACTTTCATTGAACAAAACCCGCAATGCTAGATCAAAGGACCCGAACCGAGCAGACGACCGTTACGTGCAGTGCGCATGCTCGTGGTGAAGGTCTATTACATGATATGCCATATGTTATTTTAAAATACATTTATAGGGCCAGATACCTATTGTTAAACTGTACAAAATGGTGAGACAGTTGTTGGTATATTCCACAGAAAATGTACTGGAATAGGTCCCCTGTAATATACATGCATGGCATATGTAAGAAAATGAACCGAGACCAATAGAAAATAGAATATGTAATATAAAGCCTCAAGTAAGTGGCCATGGGTTATGATGGAGATCGCGGTCATCATATTATTGCCTCCTTTGTCTGTATCTTGTTCTGGTATATATGTTATGAATGTACTTTGTTTGACATAAGCAAAACAAAATATGCATTCACGAATACGGTATGCTAAAATCCAAGTATTATATGTAGGGTATATATTTGTATGCATTTGTTACACTGTGTAGAGCATACTGTTAACTGAAAGTTTATATTTCCATAATATGTAACATCGGAATAAGTGTCATTTAAGGGTATATGTTCTGATCTGTCAAATTTAATAGACTCTAACAGAAACACGTGGTAGTATTTTCTCTTAAAACATTGGCACCCTATATATAGCTTCAAATATCGTTGGTTTACAAAATGTCAGTTTCATAGACCATTTAAGCCACTATCATTGACTTTTTCTCAGACACTGTCCATTTTTTTGTATTTTGTATGCTAAAAAGTGACCCATATCAAGCAACCATGACTGCATGGAGCTAAGGCCTCCGTTGTTATCATTCTTTGATCATATTGGCTTTTTACTTGGATGCAGAACAAGTACACATTATCCGAAGTGTTCAATTGTACCCTTTGTGTTTAATTGGATTGGATCCGTATTTTCCATGTTTGTGCCAATTAACCCATGATAATATGAGCAAAGCCATATACTGCAAACATCAAGCCATATACTGCAAACATCAATACACATGGAAAGGATATCATATTCATTCACTTTGAGAAAAACATCACAAGACAATGAGTTGGACACCCTCTGTTAATAATTTTAATTTAAAAATGCTAATATGCCGAAATTGAAATATTTCTTTAAATTGGTGAATCAACTTAATTTTGTATACAGTAAATGGACACGCTTAGCCACTAACACCTTGACAGCAATAACCAATCAGATGCTCAATGCATATGCAAGTTAGCAAATTATATATTACTGGACAACATAATTTGAAACAGACATACCATTTAAATCACACTGAATATATGCTTCCTAATAACATCATTTTTTTTATTTTCCAATCAGTATCGCAATTCCCATTTGACATTAACACATTTGTTTATGCAAATTAGTTGATGAATAACGCAAATATGAAAATTATCTTTTAAATGAAAAACAGTATAAATTACGGCTAATTAGTAATATAATAATAATCAGCTTTTTCCGATATGATGTTCTTATAAATGACCACTACCTTTAATCTAAATAATTTGCCTAAATTATCTGCATTTATTTAACAAAAAAATACGAGATTTTATTTAAACAAACGTTATATCTTATCCAATCCAATTTTTTTTACCTCAAATACTTTACTGTTTCTATAAAATGACAAATAATCAATAGGTTTATTTATTAAATAATTAAGTCCACTCATTTATTCAGAAATGCAAATTATCTCATTAAATATGTAAAATACATATTGTTGAGTAGCAGAAAACGATAATACAGATAAAGTTAACCAACAATCAACAAAGAAAAGTTTTCTTGGGTAAGCCCTGTTTACAATGGCTGTTCTCGAGTGATACATAGCCAAGGTTTTAACATGGCCCACGTTTTTTTTTCAAAATGGCGGGGGGGGGGGGGGGGGGGGGAGGGATGCAAACATCGATTTTTAGTCACATTATGGTCCAAGGCTTTGAAAAAATGTATGGTCGCAATAAATCTATATGTATATTTGACAGAATAACATGACTATATATACTATGAGGCACAATTAGTCCTCCGTCACATCGGTTTAACTAGGAGTGTGATACCCAAATATCCCCTAACTTTGGCAAGAACCCCTTTTAAATTCAAAATATTCGCAAAATACAAACTGGATTTCAACTCTTTTGTTATCCACCCCGTTTTAACTGTGAGCAATGGGGGATAAAATTTGTAAATTAGACAGATTTGAAAAAGAGATGCCGAGGGAGAGGTTATAAAAAAAAATAGATGGCTGTCTTGGTTGTGGCCACGAAATATGCCTGGAGAGTTTGTGCTACCAGCTCCTTCTGTAGCTGGAATATTTGGTAGTACATTTAACATCATGTAAACAATTGCGAAAACTTGATTGTAAATATCATCTATAAAAACCTGAAATCGAAGATACAGTCTCTTGATCAAAGATACAGTTGACCATGATTGGAAAGATGAATTTAAACTTTTACTGAATAATTGAGGGAGAGTAAGCTAATAGAGGTAGTCTCATCTTCCGGCAAACATCCCATAGCGGTGAAATAATTCATCATGTCTAAAACGTTTGTAATGATTTGACTGACTGATCATGAAATAATAGGCAAAATATTTTGCCCCATGTATGAAAACATGTGAAATCAGACAATCATCATAATTCCAAGTCCTTTGGAAAAAATCAGTCTGAAATTCTATTCAATGTAGTATTCATTGTATTCCCTTAGCTCCAAGAAATCCTTCCAAATGATGTTAAGGCTTAAGTCTTCTCATGTACTGACTTATCTGAAGGAAAGTGGAAAAGACCATTTTGGACCGCACAAAGTCGTTAAACAGAGGTGGCGCCACCTACAGTTTTAACGTTGAACAGAGATGACTCCACCTGCAGTTTTAACGTTAAACAGAGGTGACGCCACCTGCAGATTTAACGTGAAACAGAGGTGAGGCCACCTGCAGTTTTAACGTTAAACAGAGGTGACGCCACGTGCAGTTTTAACGTCAAACAGAGGTGACGCCACCTGCGGTTTATCGATAAACAGAAGTGACGCAAGCGGCATGTTTAACTACATGCGAGTCATGTGTTTAGTCCTGTGGAAACATCAGTCTGAAAATAATTCTATTCAATATAGTATTCATTGAATTTCCCTACCTATTTTCTCCATATGATTTGAAGGCTAAAGTGTTCTTATTTACTGACTTATGTAAAGAAAAGTGAAAAAAGACCATTGTTTAAAGCAGAAAGTCGCTATACAGGATGGAGCCACCTACAGAACATAATCATATGTCAGTCATGTGCCGAGTATGACTGTGAAATTCGGTCAGAACTAAAAGCAGATGGGGTATTTGGCAAAAGAATTGGGCCAGACGGACGGACAGGCGTGGGCCATTTTAGAGGTCCTCATTCCTTACGACGGGGACTAAAAGCAAAGATTATTGTTCGTATCAATAGCCCTGAATGATGGTCAGTTATTACATGTGATGGAATCTCCTCACATGAGTTCATGTAAGTCCTGAAACTTGTTAGAGGTCATAGGGTAGCTCTATCAATCTACACATTGTATTCATCACAAACATCTCCAGGAACATAAAATATATGAGACAATATATAACTCTGCCTAGTATATTTAAAGGCTATGAACTGGTGCAGCGTTTCTTATTCACAAAGCCAAATTACACATAATGACACATAAATCAGGTATACAAAATTATATTTTTTTCTCTTTGTCTGTTCAAATAAGTAACATGTATAAGTATACATGTATAGATAATAATAACGACTATACATTATGACAGTTTCAAAGAGGAGACAACGGTTTTTCTGACGCGTTTTAAATATTAATAATAAAAACATATTTGATCAACACTTAATCTTATAAATTGCTTTAAATTTATGAACAAGTAAAAATCATTTCAAAACATTAAAAAATAACTTCAGTCCTTTTACAAACTTAATTAGGACAAGTAAGCTTTAACACTTCCCCTTATAACACCTCTACAAACTGGACACCTGGTAAGTCTTCTACCACAATCAACACAAGCCACTAAGTGACCACATTTCAATAAAAGTAAATTAGCTTCAGCGTCCAGGCAGATCTTACAGAGCCGCTGTCGACGCATTTCATCAAGTTCCTCTGCTAGAGTGGTGTCTGATCCTGAAATGATAAAGGTATTTCGTTAATATTTATAAACAATATTAACATAATTCAAATATAGTTATCCATAGTTTGATTGCCCAATTTTAGATCTCTGGTTCGAGAAGATAACAAAAAGGACACGTTTCCTGTGTAGCAATGAGGTTACATCAAGTCAACATGGATTATACGTAATGTTTAATTCAAATAAAAAGTCCCCTTACAATACATACGTAATATAAATGAGGTGACACTTCTTCAGTCCTTGTACGTGTGTATTTTGAATTGAAAACCAAGGAAAATGTCATGGATATGAATACATCTGCGCTATATGTAATGACTGTGCCTAAGGTACTATAACAAGAAACCCAGGGGTCAAACGTTCACTCTGTTAATTACTGTTCATGATGGTGGGTGATTAAGAAATAAAAAAGTGATGTAAAAATGCCATTCGTGCATTTCGTTGAGGATACTCTGCTATTGCACAAGCTTACAGAGTGATCGAACTTAAAATATGACATAAAATGCTAAATCGGACACAGACTACTAAGAAGACAAAATCTGAAGTTCTGTCAAGACGCCATCTTGATATTATTTTGACTGAATTAACACCCATTTTGTCCCCTAACTTTTTGTGTACTTTGATATGAAAGCCAAAATATGAATACTTTATGACAAATCTTGGGGGAAAAAAAACAGAAAAACCATTACAAATTGCAGAGAGAAATCAACATAGGTGGCGCCACCTGCAGGTCACTATTGAATAGCTGTCACATGATCAATATTGCTGTAAAATGTTGTGTTGAAGGGTGCAGCAGTTCCTAAGATATTTGATAATACACATGACATCGTGTATGCAAACACGTCAAATTGTCAAAATTCCGATCGACAACACGCCGCCAACTTGAAAATAATCTGACTTAAGTTACACTCAATTTATTCTCCTTCCTCTAAGGAACTGCTGACTATGACATGGAAGCCAAAATATTTACACTTTATGACTTATATCGGAAATAGAGGAAAAGATCATTCAGCCCACAGAAAGTAGGTCAACATCTATAGGTTGCGCCACCAAAAGCTTATTTATGCATATTTATCACATGAAAAAAAGTCTGCAAAGTTTCATGATGACTGTTGCAGTGGCTGTTGAGATATTTTGTAACAAAAGGTGGACGGAGGCAGCGGCGCCAGCGCGTAAGTCAAAAGAGAATACTAATAAAAATAATTATAGTGAACCCAACAATGTCAGTTGGAAAGCCCATATATATCAAAGGAAAGTTGTCATTATATTACCGAGTTCTACTTTCTTAAGACTCTAATGAAAGTTTCTACCCTGTTGCGGAGATAAGGAATTTCACCTTTTTAAGATCCAGTAGTCGGTTTCTTATTTTGTTTTCTGTGTGCCTTTTTGAGGCCATGGACATTCTTGTAATTTATTATACATGTAACATAAAAAATCAAATATTGCTTATTAAATATAAAACGATGTGCCACAGAATTACAATTGGAAGTTCGCAAGACCCTCATTCCAGGATAAGGGAAATGAAATATCACAAGACACTCACCTATTGCGGCGCTTGAGGTAGTAGGTCGTTCTTCTATACTCTGAGATCTATTCTCCGGCCAGGTGGATGGCATACTTTGAGTCCTTGTGGTTTCTGAGGTCTGTCTCTCCACTGTCAGAGACGTACATTCCCTCCTGGCTTGCGGAACACTGGTTTGGTTCTGGTTGTCGGGTACGTCGGACTCGAGGAGTTCTTCCACCAAAGCAGTTAGACTAGGGTAGCCTTCACCTGTGGTTCTGAGGCGATTCTCAACAAGGTCTCTGACTCGATCACGTGGGTATCCCATTGACAACGCCGTTTGAACCATTGGTGTAGCCATCTGTGCCGGAATTTGGCGTCTGTCGAAGTAAGCGGGACTTTCTGGAAAGGGACAGCGAAACAGACCGAGAATTAAGCATAAGAGTTAAATCGTGATGAAACAGATATATATCTCTAAACTAATTTAGGTATGCTTCCAAGAACAACTCAATGTCCTCCCCGTGTGAGACGCTGATCACCTGCTTATATCACCTTTATTAATTTCCATAGACAGAAAAAACATCGCCATAAAGAGTATATAAAGTAATCAGGGGCACAAAAGAAAAATAAAAGATATAATTTTTATCACCAAATGCAAAGCCATGGAACATTTTGGGAAACAAATAGAGAAAACTTCAAAGATAACCAACAACTATTCTTCAGGACAAGTGTTAGGTAAGGTACTCATTTGATGAGAACTATTAGTGACATCATAATAAATTATGTCATGGCACTCATTTATTGGAAATTACCAGTGTCACTAGCATGACTGGTCACGGTGCTCTACTGATTAAAACTACCAGTGAGACTATTATGAATAAGGCCAAAGTACTCTTTTGAAGAGAACTACCAGTGACACTATTATTTTTTAGGTCAAGGTACTCATTTGGAAAAAAACTGCCAGTGACACTTTTATAAACTAGGGCACGTTACTCGATGAGACCTGTCAGTGACACTATTATAAAATAGCCCACGATACTCGATGAGCCTGCCATTGTCACTGATATAAAGAACCAAAATCGCGGAATTTGTTCTTCGCTTCCGCCTCTTGCTGTCATTGATTCTAGCCTAATCAATGTTTTAGTTTTTATTGTTGCCTGAAGATGTCTTCATATGTCATAGGGGCTGTGTTTTAGTTTTCATAGTGCCCTGAAGGTGCCTCCACATGACGTAATTTTTGGTTGTTAAATAGGAACAAATTTTTTGTTTGTTTTGAAGATGGGGAGAATAATTTTCAGACAGACACTCCAAAATCAACCCCGACCGAGGTATGCATGAGAGCAGTAAGTCACCAAAACCAGTGAATGAAATCGGATAATATTCAGGAATGTTATCGCACGGAAACGAAAACTTTACGGCCGGACAGACAAACGGACGGACAGACGAACGGACAGACAGACAGACAAACCCAAATTAATATCCCCCGTTCCGAGGAAGCGGGGGACAATTAGGTAAAGGTACTCATTTGGCGAGCACTACCATTGACATTATCACAAACTTGGTCACAGTATTCATTTGATGAGAACTGCCAGTAACACAATTATAAATCAGGTCACGGTTCTCATTTGATGAGAAAAACCATTATACATTAGGTCATGGTACTCATTTGTCGAGAACTGAGAGTGACACTTTTTATAAGCTAGGCCACGGTCATTTGATGAGAACTGCCAGTGACACTATTTAAAATCAGGTCACGGTTCCCAGTTGATGAGAACTTCAACACTGTTAAACACAGACCATATTATCACAATTTAAAAAATGGCTTGAAAATTTACATATTATAATACCTGAAAGTACCTTCAGTATGAAGTCTGTTATCTTCAACTACAACAAAAATCCTCTGTTAGACACCTTCACACTATTAGTTAAACGATGTGTATATGTGTGTAAATGTAAAGATATTATGCCAAATTTCGTCAATTACCAATCAAATGTCAAACAGATCTATACCATAGAAAGAAATATTGCTTATAAGAATGGTAACATATCCCTACATTATAAAAAGTGGGATGAAAGTTTTTCTGAAACCTCAACTTCGTAGCTGAGAATCATTCAAACTATCTGACACAGACAACCTCAAAGAGTCCCCCCCCCCCCAATCATTTTTTTCTTCTCTCTCTTGTGTTTTTTTTTTATCATGATAACCCCTCCTTCTCCACTTTGAGATCATCTTCATGCAACCATGAACAAAAATTAAACTAGTTGATAACGTTTATTTTTAAATATATACTAAAATACTTGTGCAAGAGACATTCTGTTCTTACTGTAAGTTTGACAATATACGTATTATGTTATATTTCATGTACTTTGTTTCACATAGCATTTATCTCCTAAGTATGACTCTTTCCTTATTCTACGTACTACTTTGCTGCGTCACTTGTGTTTTGCTTGTAGTGTATTGTCATATTATTTGTTGTAAGTCGCTTTGTGATTGTATTGTACTGTTATAGTAGTTTCCTTTTTGTAAGATGATTTATGGAATAAAAAAAAAGTTAATTAATGTACCAAAATGAATTTTGTCAAAAGCTTTAAACGTGTCTAGTAAACAATAGTGCACTTTAGAACCAAGAGACATGAACTTTGCAGTGATACTCTTTAACACAGACGTACAAATAATAGTGAATTGTTGCTTTTTGAAAGCAAACTGCAGATTTGATGTTTCAAGTTGTTTACGACATTACTGTAAGATAACAAGTTAAAACTGTTTTCGTATACCACTGCACAACGAGATACCTCGATAATTTTCATGTTCGATAAATTTCCTACAGGATCCTTTGGTGTCGACAAAATAACTGATTCAAGTAGATAGTCGGGTGTAAACCCACGCTGAAAATTTCTGATACATGGTACCAATAACAGCTGCGTCTTGGCGTTGTTTACGTAACATCCGCCGACGATCCCCTTATGATGGTCGGTTACCTTCTCTGTCAATGAAAGTAAGCGATGTGGGATCACCGTCACATCGTCAAGCGGATGTGCATTTTTTCCCGTGAATATTGGCCATTTTCTGCTGAAGATCTCCTTTTTTGAGACGACCCCTTAAGACCAACGTTCGGCTAACTGGCTCAACATCCAGTGTGTCAAGTGCCCACAATGAAATCAATAAACAGTTAAAGCGACATAATCAGGACCAATATTATGCCTGTTATTTCACACTGTCAGTTCAGTTTTGCTTTATACAAAAGTTTTCCAGCAAAACCATCCCAGCACACAATCTCAGCGCCCGCATACGGCTGTTTAACACCTTGTAAAGGCTCTGCGTGTTGGTAAACACGGTCACGTGTGTCTGTTTACAATAACAAGGCCGCCTGACCGGAGGTGCGATTTTGAGCCGCAACACGCGATGTTTCAGACCATTTTTACTTTTTGGAAAGTTAATGATAACTTAACCCTTACCTGAAAGTGAAGGTAGACTTCTCCGTGTGCTCTCAGCAACAGGTTGCAGACTCTACAAATGGACCAAAATAAACATAATTATGAACCATAGATGGGTGTAAGGCGTCGAACAGCGGGTGAACACAGCCCAGATAAAAGCTTCGAAAATGAACCCTGCGGAATTTGTCTCAACGCAAGAACGGAATTAAAAATGGCCAAGCCGCTGATTATTGAATTTATGTGATTTATGTCTCTTTGTGTTGCCACAAATTGGAACACTGCACAGCAAATAGGAGGATAATTTCCACTATTTCTAAAAAAAATAAACTTCATCAGATAACATCCTACTGAATAAAAATGATGTAAAATTACATCTTAAATTAAAATTACATTTTAAATATATATTTGCATTTAAGTACATTATTTCATATAAATAAGGCATTATTGTACTGTAAAATATAGACCAATAAAAAAGTAGACTGATAAAATCTGTTGCGGGAAATTGTCTCAATAACCATTCGGTTTGATGGAAAGAACCCTTTAGTCTTATGAACCTTAATATGCACTTATTGAACCGCATCGCCTCACGAAGGTTAGATGTGATGTTCTGGCATGGATATAGACAGCGAGTGTACATGAAACTCTGGATCTGCTGACTTTTAATCTTTGTCAGACCCACGATTCTCATGATTTTATTGCAACACAGATTTTTTTCCAAACCATTCTGTATGGTCTTTGTATGCGTATACCGGGTTGTTTATATTGTTGCTGACACATTGCATGTCACCTGGACAACCATCCCCCCGTGTCGGAGTTGTTAACTTAACATGCACTAACTGCTCACGAGGGGGACACAATAATAGGGGTATATTAGAAGAATGAAGAACAATCGGATCCTATCCATTTTTGATTCGCTGGCAGAACTCTGGACTTTGCATAACCTCCCGTGGGTAAACTCTGATTTCATATTTCAAGGAAAGACGTGGTTATACAGTATGCATAGAACTTGTATCTTGTTTGCATTTAGTATGTTGCTATAACCATATCCCTTACGATATTTCTATCTTGTACTTAAATTTGTCATACTTATATAATCTGATGTAGTAAAGCTAATATCAGGATGTCAAATAGTGTCATCATAGTTGCTATGTTATCCCTGATTTTGTTACCAATCAGCATTCTATCTTCTAGATATTGTTTAGGATTGTCATTACACAAAAGAAACATTACAAAAAATGTCAAACAGATGTCTGTAGTATATATGTATATATATATATATGTGTGTGTGTGTGTGTGTGTGTGTGTGTGTGTGTGTAGCTATAAATTTATATATCTTTTCTCAGCTTATTAAGTGACTGCTTAAGCATTGTTGTTGTAATACTAGACATACTTTAAAACAGGCACTACCTAATTCCGATCACTGTAGCATCTGGAAGTGCTTTTTCATTCACATTATTGATACTGCTCATGCAGTCTGTGTAAAACTTGGCAATCTAGCTACTACAGTCTACAGCCATCAATTTATTATCTTTTATCCTTTGTCTACGCTCTTTACACAGCGCTTTACCTACAGGCCTACTACCAATATCGTAAGCGCTATTTGTTTTGACCTCATATCCTGTATCGCTACACCAGAGGGGAACACTGTATTTTGTTCTAATCAGATGAGACCCTGTGCTGGTAGACAAAACGGTTTACCAGCCAAGCGAGGAATACACGGAGCCAATGTTGTTCATTTCGTTTTAAGTGACAACTCATCGCCCCGGCAACCGTTTATCAGGCCACAGGCTCAGATAGAATGGCCCCGCACGTGGTTTCTTGGCGGAGCCTGATGCCTGTTGAGTGTTTGTTGACTGGCATTTGGTTGGCTGCTAGTCACAAAAGCAGTTTTTTTTTTAGCAGACAGGCCCACCACCTGGTGTTTAAGTGCATCATAAACGGTCAAAGCAGGCAGCGGGAAAATCCGTAGCTTTCTTAGAAGCGCAAGATTTCCGCTGCCTCGGGAGCGCACCTTTGTCAGGCTTATACTTCTTGTAATTACTAATTGTTCGCTGACATTGTCAATGAGGCCGGAGCCTCATTCTGAATGCCAGAGGGAAATGTTATAAAGTAGGAGATGGCATATTTGCTTATTAAGAAATATTTCAAGGAATATTTCACATTTGACGTTTCATAAATGCAAGATTGGTTTCAGGCATGTCAGGCTGAACATATATGACTTCTCATTACTGGTGGCGCAGACAGCAGTCAACTGATCACACATATATAACCTTCTCTCCAAATTTATTCAGAGACGAGTACACCAGTATAACTCAAAATTAGTTCTTTTTTTCTCTGGTACCTTACAGTATATAGAGAATCATAGTGTTGAAGGAAATTTGTCCAAGACCACCTTAAATTTTAAGTTAAAAGGTTCTAGGTCCAACAGTTATGATTTGTGCCTAACTGACTTTCACGGTACTAAAAGTGTTTATTTTCTTATACCTCACAGAA
Organism: Sipunculus nudus; assembly: GCA_026874595.1. Taxonomy (NCBI): domain Eukaryota; kingdom Metazoa; phylum Annelida; class Sipuncula; order Golfingiida; family Sipunculidae; genus Sipunculus; species Sipunculus nudus. The sequence goes on along the minus strand of CM049311.1, from coordinate 61,228,987 downwards.
TATATGTCACAGTGACCTAATTTGAAGATTCAATGAAGACTTTCCAAGGACCTCCCTGGATTTTACAATAGAAGACTCTGGGTCCAACAGTTAAATTGTGCGCCCTGTGTGGCTGTCTATAGGTGCATAGAATCATGTTGTTTGCCAGTACATCATATAATGTAGGTCAAAATGACATAATTTCAGGTTTCAAAGGAAATCTGTAAATGATGATATGTTAAAATATATCAAAGAAAATGGATGTAGTCGGTACCCTATCTGTCTGGGGGCTTAAAATAAAGTTTTGGGTCCATAGTTCTCAGATTATAGGTCACCCTGACCTAATGTCAGGTTTTCAAGGCATTTTGCCCTAGAATCTTTCTGTATGTCGTGTTGGAAGATTCTAGGCCAGCAGGTACGATTTGTGCCCATTTGATATTCAGGGTGCTCTCATGACATTTTTGCCTGTAGGTCGCAGAACATAATTTCCTAATTTCATGTCTCCAAGGATATTTACATAGAACCTACCTGAATATTAAATTAGAAGATTCTATGCCTTATGGATACAATTTGTGTTCCATCTGTCTGTCTGGCTGCTCATAATCACGTTTTCGACCTGTATGTTAAAGAATATTGGTCGACATGGCCTAATTCTGGTTTCCTGGGAGATTTGACTAGAACCTCAATGGATGTTGCCTTAGAAGATTATAAGTTTAACGGCTACGAGTTGTGCCCTGTTAACGGATTTACGGTCGGACTACCGCTATTGCTCAGGTGACTTTAAGTCACCTGAGCTAAAAATAAATAAATACTAAATTCAATGACTGTATTGATTTCTCTTTAACAAAATAAGTAATAGATCGATAGGCTTCGCAATCAAAGATCATGAAAAGTAAAAGACCTATCATGGATGTAACTTGATGTATCTATATGCCACATAAAAATTACAAACAGCTTCACAATAAATAAGTCTGGACAGCTGAGCGGTTAAACAATTGGGCTGCTCCGCTGGCGACGCGGGTTCGATCCAAGTTGCAGTCGGCTTTTTCCGCTTCTCTCACTACGATCTTCAACTCCATCAGTATCTCCTATTTTCCCCTTAAATATCTAACTGTGTGCCCACTCAATCTGTCAAACTTTGTCGTTGCTGAGGGAGCCATTGCGGGCCGGATTTCCAGTAACCTGTGACTGGCTCGAGCACCGACTTCACTTTCATTCAGTCAGTCGCACTGAATTATATTTTAGACACACACGGTATTCCCAGATAATCTGATTTGCTTTATTATTTTACCTTTTCGCAACAGGGCTAATACAAACATTATCTATCGTGACTTTTTTCTGATGTTTAAGGTTGGTATGCCCCGTGGCATCATCATGCTTAAAAAGGCGTCATGTGCAATTTGATGTATGTGTGACAGGGGTTTAACTCGAGATTTTCCCTCAAGAGTATGACAACTTTTATAAATGAGAAGGTATAAGCATAAGAAACGATTAATCCAATATATCAGGCAGATGGAACCCGCATGCTTGTTGGCCTATTATAAATACTGTGTATATAGAAACCAACCACATACATAGTCAAGATGAAAGTGAAATGGAAGCAACGCATGCGTTCATGGACAGGAGGAAGGTATATATATCTAGAGGCGCCTACTCAGTTGGAGGCAGTCTGTCTTTACTTTGCTGTCGAGCACGCTTTCAAAACTCTGTTTTGGTGGTTACAATTAGCCACAGGGTACCAATTCAGTTAGCTTGTTAAATCTTAACACATCGCTCGGTTGCTATGTCGTGTTTGTCCATTTCCACGAGAATAAAATGTTAATCAAGGTGGCTGATCAGACCAGCATTAGAACGATCCTGTTACACTTACCATATTTTCAGCACTGAGGGTCTCATAACGTTCCTGTATTTGCCTGATGAAAGACTCGCCCTTCGTCTGAATGAGGAAACCACATCTTGGAAACCAGCGAGCGTGCTCGGTCCATGGATCATCATTTGGTACCCAGTTGCAGAGCCCACCATCACAGAAGAAACAGCGAACCTGATCACCTGTTCCTGAAAGTATGCAGAAAAGGCCCTCAGTTTTACCAAATTCTTCTGAACATCGAATTCAATCAGAACAATATTTTCCCTAATAGGTGAGAGTTTAACAATTACTGTGGCGTCAAAATGTTTTGTGAACTTTTCTCCTGAACATCATGATGTGAGGGTAGTTTCGTGGTCTTGTTGTAACCTTGCCTTTGAAGGTGGTGCCGTATTGGAAAAGATGACAGAACAGCCCGTTATTGGCTGGTGTGCAGAAGCACTAAACCAGTTATAAATCAGTTGCTGCGTGGTAATGGCGTCACCATACTGTATTCATGACCTGGTGAGCCGGAACATTTTGGCAATTGTACTTAAACCAGAAAATTCATTGACGAAGTTGCAGATCATCAGAGTGGTCTATCGAGGATTTCCGGGAACTACCATTTCCTCCATCAGGATAAATTGACCAGGACGTAAACAACTGTTCAACAGTTTAAGGCCATCAAATTAAACAAGGCCTGCAGGCTGGATATGGACACTAATTATTAATGTTGCCTGTACAACTATGCTCATATACCCACAGAGCTCAGTCTGTTATTACAATAACTATACTAGCTTAGTGTGCCAAAGTATCTCCATTCCTTTATTGTGTAAAAGGCCCAACAATTTAGCCAAAATCATTTAGGTAATCTTAGACAAGACTACTTAAAAATCATTTTTAACAATAAATGTTACAGATTTTGAAACAACAGTTTTGCAGAAGAAGACTATTGCAGCCCTCATTTTTATATAGGCTTGCTTGGCCACAAGACCAACTTCAGCTTTCTATAACTCAACGTAAAATCAATGAACCCGCTCTATTCGTATTGAGGAAAAGTGCATCAATGTATTCTATAAAATCGGAACAGCATGTGGCGCTACCTGTCTGGTCTACAACAAAGCTATCCAAGATGGATTGACAAGCCACGTTTCAGACAAATACATTGGACCATTCCTAGGATGGGAGCAATTATCACACAAAGTATGGATGGACGCCACGCAAAAACGATTACAGTTGCCGCCAACAGTATTGAGTAGATGTAGAGATTCAAGATCTATAGACATGCAAAATTTCAGCTATATACATTGAACCACTCCTGAGGTACAGGCTGTTATCACAAAGACACCCAGATTCATGCTGCGCATAAAGGACTGCAGGTGGCGCCCCTGACTTCGTTAGGCACAACTACATATGGGAGCGAATAACTATGCCTGGTTTCGGAAAGATCGGTCCAAGGGTCTCAGAGAAGGCGGAACACAGTAATTAAATAATTCAGCTTGACAGTTTCATCATAGCAAACTTTGAATGCAGAAGATGAAAGAGGCTAAAATTACGAGTGTATCCCCGAAGAAACAGGTCGATGCAGGTGGTGCCACAAAAACCTCAGTTTCAAATATGATTCGTGTTACCAACATTTCCATAAAACATGGTGATGCTAGCTCCTGCCGTTTCTGACACTTTTATGTTAGCATGCTTACTTGGCCGAGTTACAGGAATTTGAACGTAGTCATTTGTCATCGAACCCAAACCATTTGAACAAACTGTAGTCAGCTTTTCTTTTGGATCATTTCTGTGTAATATTGAACAATGTGGCTAAATGATTTCTGAGTAGAAGATTTTTTTAAGGTTTTCTAGCTTTTTCCCCTTAAAATGTTAGTTGATTCAGGTGGTACCACAAAAAACTCAATCTGATTTGACATGTGACTAATTTTTGAGAAAAAATATTTTTTGATGCTAGCTCCTCCTGTTCCTGGGTAATTATGGGTGAATGCACTGATGACCGATGACCAGGTACAAAAAAAATCGATGCAGGTGGCGTCACCAATACCCTAATTCCACATATGACTCATGTGACCGACATTTATAAAAATTTGGTGATGATAGATCAGCCTTTTGAGTTGTGATTTTAGTATGCTAAATTGGCCAAATTACTAAGTTCAGCTTCCTGTTAAAAAATCATCGAACTGGAACAATTCGAACAAACTTGCGAGAAATTGTTTCAGGGATAATTTTTTTAAATATTGAACAATTTGGCTGGAGAGTTCCAGAGTAAAAGATTTTAAAAGGATTTTAGCTTTTCCCCTGTAAAATCAAAGTCAATGCAGATAGCCAAGAAATAAGCCCATTCTGATAGAGTTCTTCAGATGACTGATTTATGCATAAAAATGTGTGATGCAAGTTCCTGCCGTTTCTGAGGTGGTTTGGGTTAACGCAAGGACGACACCCGACGGCCGACGACACACTATCGCATAGAAAAAATAGAAATGTGATCGTACGCCGATTTTTAGAAAATAAGTTGCAATATGTTTCGCTAATGTTAAAACTTCTAAGGTTAGCCAATACGTGGTACTGTAAATTGATGGTGAAGTGGAGGGATATCTATAGCCATTTTCGAATGTGATTTCTTCCTTGAAGAATTGTTTGCACATGTATAGGTGTTAAACAGATGTCCTAACGACTGTTGATTTATTCATTTAGTTCATCTAAAATCTACACTATTACCGCTGGTTTTCCATTTACCCCCTACTCCTCTTTTTTTTTAAACCGGGCATGATTGGTTTCCACGCAACATGACGTATATGTGCCTTAATGTAATGTTTTCATCAACGATCCATTCAGCCATCAGCTTGCCAGGATAACAGAAGCGTTTGATTCATGTCAGCTTGGAATCAGTTGGAACGAAAGTATTATAGACCATTCCGTGATTCCAGCTAGTGACAAATATCTCTCCTTTGGAGCTGCAGCTGAAATTCGAATTTGTCAACCAAAGGGAGTCACCCAAACTCAACGAGTATGACGTAAGGTCTGCAGCACTACATAATTATTTCATGTTTGTAGTTGGAGATATCATTAAGGCTGGAGACGTTGCCGGGTCCCACTAGTAAAATGTCTTATCTGAACTGATCTTTATTATCCTAGACTCTTTTAGAGAGCAAAGCTGATGACCTGCAGAAGATACATCTACATAGGCAGATGGTCCCACAACGCCCTTTGTCTACATTCTTAAATTATTTTCAACATAAATGTTGGTAGACTGTTACAGTGCTTTCTAATTTTAAATTTGAGACGTCTAAACAATGCAGCTGTCGGGATTTATAAACGATCGCGGTAGTACCGCTGCTATCTTTGAACCATTTCGGCTAAATACACGAGAGATCAATAATAATCATCACCGTATATGAAGCCAGTGAGATTTGTGATGTACATCTTAACAGTCAGAGTGGCTTTTTTTTTAATTTTTTTGGTGGAGGTAACCGCCTCCACTTTTTTTAAATGCTGACTTATCTAATTCCTCACCAAAGTATTACATCTGCAGAGTTTCCATTTCGGTTTCGGACTACTTGACAAGGCGGTAGCACTCGCTTCCTTTTATGTTATATCCTGGTGTCACCTAGGCCCGGTTTCTACCGCACCTGCGGGTCCTAGGTGTGTAATCATCCCCATTGCTGGGTCATAACACCAGGGAACCCCCCAAACACGCACTCATATGTGAGTGTATACACGGCTGTGGGGCACAGCCTACACATTAAGCCTGCAGAGCGCTCACCCCGGGTGGGGGCCGACCGTGAAAAACCTCACCGCCTCGGCTGAGATTCGAACCCATGATCTTCCGGCTTTGAGTCCTGCGCTCTTCTCTTGAGCCACAGAAGCCGGCCTGTTACTATGACCCCATTCCTGGAATTGAATTCCCATGAACTGAATCATTCGGAAAGGACAGAATATCACTACAAAGACTACGAATCGTGATTTCCGTTGATCAGGTTAGGTTCCAAAAACGATCATGCAGATTGTCATAATTGTGTTGAACTGTGTAAACAGATCGTAGGCTTGAAGATACGCCTTGAGTATATCGTGTATTATTCAGATGAATGATGGTAAATTTGTCATAATAAGAGAAAGATTCATACAGTATTTGCTTCATGCAGTAAAAATAAGTTTCAGTTCACGAAAACATATTGAAGCTTGTAAGATTAAAAGCCATGTCTGTGTTAAAAACTAGTACATTTTCTTAATCAGTTTCTGATTAAGTCAATGATCGTACAAGGCCACACCAAACAGTAAACTAAGATATATATAATTAAACTGACGTTGAAAGAAATTAATTCCATATCTTCTGTGCAATAAAAAAGCAAGAGAGGTGGCAGAAAATGAAAGAACCTACACCAGTTGAATCTATTGCCACTCTTCTTTCAAAAGTTGGTGACTGCTTACCATTTCAGAAGAAACAGAAAGATACCTTGGAAATAAAACAGGGTAATTGTCATGATATAAAGATAAACGAGGTGCACCCTTGTCCTAGAATTTCGACGATGGGTTCCAAACCTTGCGCTATGGAATGCTATAAAGAAAGTTGTCCCAAAATATTTGGACGCCACAGTATTGTTACTTGTATCCTATGTTAAAGACTTAAGCTTGTAACAGTTTATATGAAAACAGCATTCACTGGAACGTTTTCCCTGCTTGCCTAGGCGGTACGATGAATCCTTTTGGACATACCGGAAAGTCTTCTCCTTGCTTTGCAGAGTCCCTACCACGCACGCGCTCGGTCACTGGCAATATCTGGTGAATCTGAAATATTCCCATACATTTGCTCAGTGACCTCAACCCCTGGGTTATCGGTAATCGTCGATTGGTTAAAGCTATCTCCTTCAAATATGACTCCTTGACATTTGTTCCTTCGAACTCTTCGAAATGAGTCTTAGTTAGTTAAAATTAACTCTTTCGAAAAGTGTCTGTAACACCTTCAATAGGTAGACATATTTACAAAACACCAAATATTATACATATTCTAACACATAAATGTTCAATCCCTACAGTAAGATAGTTCTACATTTTCTCAACAGGTAGATATCCATCGTAACATAGGTATTTGATTGAAGAAATCCGCTGATATTTGTTGGAATGCTTACATCACCAAATACTTATTCCACCTACTTTGAAGTCTGCTTGCCTTACTTAAGTCAATATATACCACAATCGAATATCATATTTTTCCCTTTAAATTCTTTTACATTAACTTGTATATCGATCATTATTTTATATATCTTCTGGTACCCTTGATATCCAGATTTTTTTCTGTCCCTTCCTACTAAAATAGATGCCTGGAATGACGTCGGGTCTGCCCTCAAGTATAGTAGGTTGCTCACATGTGGTTTAAGAACCTCCACTTCTTTCGATCTTTTAAACGGCCCATGTTGACACGTGTTTGACCACAGGTTCCTTTGGTCGAGCTATCAAAGATACTTGTGGCTCGAATACTGTTGAACAAGCAAGTTTGATAGTTTGGCAAATCTCTTCAAGGGCGATAGGATAAAGCGTCGGTTTTTGTTGAAAATTGAAATAAAATATATAGATGAAGGTAGCATTTTTTAAGATTCTTCTAACATAAAGGGTAGACGATTCATCCTGACTGAGACGGATCCATGTCTATTTGTGATCCTTTTCTGCCCCTGTCAAGGCATAACTTGTCAAAAACCCGGAAAGGAGAACACATTATCACAGTGAATTGGAAAAAGAAATATGTGAAAACAGGTCTTCTCTACGAGTTTTAGCCGAACAGATGTGTGTCAATGCCGAGATTATTTAATTAACGTCGAAAGTTTAAAATCACCAGTCCCTTGAATTTAAAGGAGTTAAAGTAAAAACTATAACTTTTTCCTTTTACTTTAAGGCTTAACATTAAAGTGTGGAATTTGAAAAAAGTCGATGTCCCTTTTTAAGTTACGTGTGGAAATTCTGCCAATCCAAAGCGCAAAAGTGATTCTTACGGCACTTGGGGTAATAAAAGCAAAATTCAACTTTGGTCCATCATTATTTTAAAGGCATCAATTTTAAATGATGAGGAAGACGTCCCCGTCATATATATTTTATAAGACGTGCATCCCAGTAGAGGATTGAGACTGAATTTCTGTTTTTCACAATTCGAGGGTTACCTTTTAGTTGATTATTAAGTTACATCACTGATCAGTTCTCTCGATCGATAAGCCATCCTCTATTAATAACATTCTAAACGGTAAACGTTTGGACACTGCGTAGCATAAAAAAATCGAGGAAATTCCTGTATACTCATTCTATATCTGAATCATATGAAACTGTAGTGAACTATGTGCAACCAAGAAATGTCAGAAATACTTTATCTTATTGATTAATGCCTAGTATTTGGAAAAGAGGATCAAGGAATATATATTTTTAAATGCATTGCAATATATTGAAATAACATACCTGTGAAAAAGAACCCCGCCCTTGCCAGATCTATAGGTTTCTGTTTTTTGTTGGCAGGCCATCCAGGAAAGGTTAAATATCGGTCGTTTTCTTCTGCAAGCTCAGGTGTAGAGGCATCTCGAATACGTTGAAGTGTTTGATAAGAATGGCGTCCACTTTGTTGAGCTATAATACTTGGCAATGAAGAGCTGTTGCTTGAACTTTCAGACCTTCGTTCAATTGCTATGTTTTCAGTGTGTTCTCCTTTTATAAACGGGCAACGGTCCCCGAAATACCGGACATGCTCACTCTGTGGATCATCCCCGCGTGCCCAGTTCATCATAGCGCCGTGGCAAAACACACATCTTACTTTATCGCCGGGTCCTACATAGTAGAACCCTGTAGCGGCCATGAGGCTGGGGTCAATTATCGTCCTCTTGGGCCATATTTGAAGAGTAGCTAAGCGATTCAATTCATAAAACATCAATCGTGGGTCGGACGGTGCAGTTATACTTTCGTCTATAAATGTTTCTAAAAACGAAGTGGTCGGTTCGCGTGCTTGTACGATGGATTCTGTAACAAATGGAAGAAGGCTGTCTGTAATATTAACTTCATTTTCATCGCCATTAGAAATTGACAGAGCAATAAGTTCCGTGGATTCAGCACTTCGTGGCTCCACATACCCTTGACTATGGCTAGAAGATTCTGATCTGGGTTGAATGTTCCACGTGACACATTGTAAGGGTCCTGCGGGAGGGGTGCCATTATCAGAGTAAACTGCCAAATCAATGTTCTCCGACCTGTTGATATCATCCCTTTGTACACCAGCTGAATACGTTGAAACAGAAGCATGAGGCTGAGTTTCGCTAATTGGCATTGACAGTGGCGTTGGTGACCTTCTCTGTTTCTCGTAAAGATCCCCGGAATCCATGTATTCTGCGTCAGGTTTGAATACGATGGATGTCTCTTCCTTCTTTCTCTTCCTGTATACCTCATTAAGAAACAAACGAATAGATTTTTGCGATATATCTGGTGGTAATACGAGGGCAATATTTTTATTATCTTTACCTTGGATAAACAAACAGTGGGGGAAGTATACTTTGTGTTTCTCATGAACATTTTCACCCTTTTTCCACCTAGCGATCTGTCCTCTACAGTGGAAACATTCGACCTCGTCCCCTTCTTTTTTGTAGAAGAATCCAGCACGGGCGAGCACTGTGGGAAACACATCGTAATTTTTCCACGATAGGAAAGTCCTCAGCCTCAAAACCTCGACGTGCATGCACGCTGCGGGTGCATTTTGGATCAGGTGTAACTCCCAAGGAGACCAATGATCGGATTTTGTCATCACACAGGGGGGCCACCCCTGTTTTTTTATTCTTGAACCGAACTCTCCCTAATGAATTATATTCTTGTTGAGAAAACCGGAACTGTATCTGCAATGAAAAAGAAAAACGAATGAAATACTCAAAATCACAGCAATTAAATTAATGTGACAAACAATCAAGAGATATTTATGAAACATATGGTCATTCATATTGAATTTAATTCACCTGGCTAAAAACGTGTGGAGACCGTGATTTCAAGTCAATTATCATTAAAGGTTTAGTTATGACATAGCTTCCCATTACCTGCTACTCTGTGCAATTAGACGTTACTGAAGCGACACTTTTTCAGGTCATCAGGTGGTAATCATGACATAGTTCACAAGACAGAAACCTAGGTCTGTTGGATTATGTTACCTGAACTCATCATCTCAGAATTACATGGGACATAAAATCACTTAGTCTAACAAAATTAAACAAATGCTTATACATCCGAAGATGACGCTGCATTTTAACATAAATCTTAAGACTTGCAAACAGATTCCTTGTATTTAAACAGGAATATTGCTGAACTTTAATTAATTTGCAATGTATTCTTCATATTACGTGATAATTTCTTCCAGAAGAAATGAAGGAAACGATTTCTTCCAAGATGCAAGTTTCTGGTACTTCGCATGGAAGAAACACCTCTTGGAAGAAACTGCAAATCCTGGTTTGACTGAAGGAGCAGCAAGGCCCTTTACGACATTGACCTTATAACGCACCAAATGATGCAACTAAAATAGGTTCAAACCTATCCTGGATGTAATAAAAAATTAACAAATAACATCCAAAACACTCCAGAAGCAACAATCCGCTTTTCACAAGATTCGGCTTCATATATATGTGGTGTAGCTAAGGCCCTGTGTTAAAGCGTGAAAATCCGCTATCTACATCTCTTACTGGATACATAAGACGTGTGAAATGCCGATTTGAACACTGAATCTGGCCTGCTATGAAACTGTCACCAAAAAGCCTGAGTTCAAATGACTATCCGCACTTGTACGGGTATGTATAAACCAAACAAAAAAATTTCACTCCTTCCCCGACTTCTGCAAAGAGGTTTTTTTTAAATAATAGTGTTTAATATCAAGTTACTCTGTTCGAAGAATCAGTGTTTTCATGTTATAAAACCCAGTGTACTTCCCTGTTTCAACTGTTGAGTAAAGGGGGATTTTTTTGTAATATTAACTTCTTTCTTAAACGTGCGTGGGATAAATTGAATTGAGGTTGTATTTTAAGAAACAAATCTTTCAAAAAAGAACTTAAACTATTAAACGAGCTGAAGTATAACCAGTTAAACAACTATAATATCAGCAGAAGCTGACAAAAGCCCTCAGCCAAAAGAACAGTGTTTAGAGGTGGTAACAGTAACAAGTACTAAATATCAGTTCTCACATGGATGTATATCTGTACATGTCTCAGTTATAAATTTAAAATGGAGAGGTATGTACCATGATTCATAACAATCCACCAAATGCTTCCTGAAAAATAAGCTTCTAAGTTTTATTCTATTATAAGCTATGTGACCTTGAAAAGTAGGTCAAGGTCACCCATCTTCGAACTTGACCGAGATTTTGTCGATATACATCTTCACCAAAGAAATAAAATTCCTATTGTGAATCCTTTTAGAGATATCCCGCGCACAAGGCCAAAGTTGAAAAAACCAAGCAAAATTCATTAAAAATCAGAAATTGCAGGTGGCGCCCCCATACTTGTGCAGCAGTTACAGACCATCAGTCCCTATGATCATAGTAAGTATTGTGAAAATCCACCCAATGGTTCCTGAGAAATAAGCTTCTAATTTTTTTTTCTATAATCAGCTCTAAAACGTAGAAAAATAGGTCAAGGTCATCCATCTTAGAACCTGACCGAGATTTGTCAATATACATCTTCACTGAACAAATTAAAATTCCTACGTTGAATCCTTTTAAAGATAATACGCTCACAAGCCCAAAGTTGAAAAATCCGATAAAAATTCATTAAAAATCAGAAATTGTAGGTGGAGCCACCAAACTTGTGAAGCAGGTACAGACTATCAGTCCCAATAATCATAGTAAGTTTTGTGAAAATCCAACAAATGGTTCCTGAGTAATAAGCATCTAAGTGTTTTTCTATAATCAGCTCTAAAATGTAGAAAAATAGGTCAAGGTCACCCATCTTCGAACTTGACCGAGATTTTGTCAATATACATCTTTACCGAGGAAATAAAATTCTGACGGTGAATCCTTTTCAAGATATCCCGCTCACAAGGTAAAAGTAACGGACGCCGGACGGACGGACGGACGGACAGCTTGGGTGACGACAATAGCCCATCAGCCTAAGGGCTGAGGGCTAAAAAATGACATTATCTAAATTATGAAGTCATGAAGCTGGTACAATGAACATTATATAACGTCACAAAGGTTAGTGGGGTTGAGTTGAGCCCACAACCTTATAAGATTCTGCCCATGTGCGCTAGGGTTTGTGAGACTACAGCATTAGAAATGTACATTCTAACAAGTGACCTGTGGGTCATGACGGTAGAATCATTGTTCATGCACATTGGCTTAAGTTCATCAAGACCCATAAGCACAACAAATTTGATGACAATCCAACCAGCCTTTCATGAGCAATTTGTGTGTGTGTGTTTTTTTTTTTGTTTTGTTTTTTTTTTTTTTTTGCATTATTTCTAGGGTGCTCAAACATACCTCAAAACTATGAGAATATAGGTCACTGTGACCCAATTTCAGGTTTCTTGGGAGAACTTTTGAGGAACTCTCAGAATGTCAAGTTAGAAGATTTTGGGCCGAAAGGTTAAAATTTGTGCCCTACATTGGTATCAAATTTTCAATTATTCTGAGGGGTGCTTATAAGCCGCATAGCTCAGAAAATTTGGGTAACAGAGACCTAAATTCACGTTTCCAAGGAAACTTTTCATAGACCTCCCTAGATTTTAGGTTAGAAGATTCCAGGTCCAATGTTTATGATTTGTTCCCTGCTTCGGTATCAAATTTTTAAATTATGTTGGGGGAGGGGGGGGGGGGGTGCTTATATATATATAAGCCCGATAGCTCAGAGAACATTGGCAACAGAGACTAATTTCAAGTCTCCAAGGATATTTTCACAGACCTCCCTGGATGTTAAGTTTGAAGATTCTAGGACCAATGGTTACAATTTGTGTCCTTTTAAAGGACAACTGCATCTCTGAAGGTCTAAAAAATAAAGGGAAAAAATGTGTTAAAATTTTTGAACAGCAAGAACTTATGAAACACTCCATGATGAATATGCATGCAAAGAATCAGGGTGATCAATGCAATAGTTGTTCAGATACTGGAGCTTTTGTATCAAAATTTTAGTTATTCTGGGAGGTACTTCTAAGTACCATAGCTCGGAGGATATGGGTAACAGAGACCTAATTTCAGGTTTCCATGGAGTTTTTAATGGACCTACAAGGATGTCAAGAAGGAAGATTCCAGGTCAAATAGTTATGATTTGTGCCCTGTTAACAGACTTCCACATCTTTGAAGGTCTCAAATATAAAGATAAAAATGCGTAAAAATTCAAAGAAGTCCAGGTGGCCCCATCAGTCTGCGGGAACAGATAAAATACTCCATGATGCACATGCATGCAAAGAATAATGCTGTTCGATGCACTAGTTGTTAGGATAACAGAGCTTTTGTATCAAATTTTTAGTTATTCTCGGGGATACTTCTGAGCCCCATAACTCGGACAATATGGCTGACAGAGACCTAATTTCAGGTTTCTGAGGAGACTCTTCATGGGCCTCCCATCAAGTCAAGAAAGCAGATTCTAGGTCTAGTGGTTACGATTTGTGCCCTCTTAAGAGATGACCGCATCTTTTAAGGTCTCAAAAAAAGATTTAAAAAATAGTAAAAACTAAAAATAAAAATGCAGGTGGTGCCACCAGTCTGCAGAAACTGAGTGTTTCCTCCATGATCAATATCCATGCACATTATCATGGTGACCAATGCATTAGTTGTTCAGATACTTGAGCTTTTGTATCAAATTTTCTATTATTCTGGGGGGGGGGGGGGTACTTCTGAGCCCCATAGCTTAGAGACCTAATTTCAAGTTTCCAAGGAGACTTTTCATGGACCACCCTGGATTTTAAGTTAGAAGATTCCAGGTCCAGTGTTTACGATTTGTTCCCTGTTAAAAGATGACGGCATTTTTTAAGGTCTCAAAACAGAGAAAAAAAATCATAGAAAAATCGAAAAAATACAGGTGGTACCACCAGTCTGCAGAAACTGATGAAACACTCCATGATCAATATCAATGCAAAGAATTATGGAGATCCATGCATTAGTTGTTCAGGTAAGAGAGCTTTTGTATCAAATTTTTAATTATTCGGGGGGGTACTTCAGATCCCCATAGCCTGCAGAATATGGGTATCAGAGACCTAATTCCAGGTTTCCTAGAAGACTTTTCATGGACCTCTCAGGACGTATAGTGTGAAGATTCCAGGTCCAGCGGTACGTTTTGTGCCCTGTTAACAGAAGACGGCATCTTTTAAGGTCTCAAAAATAGAGAAAAAAATCGTAAAAAAATCGAAAAATACAGCAGTCTGCAGACACTGATGAAACATTCCATGATCAATATCTATGCACATAATCATGGTGATCAACGCATTAGTTATTCAGATATTTGCGCTTTTGTATCAAATTTTTCATAATTCAGGGGGGGTACTTCGGAGCCCTATAGTTTGCAGAATATGGGTAACAGAGACCTAATTCCAGTTTTTCCAAGGAGATTTTTCATGGACCTCTCTGGATGTAAACTCAGATGATTCCAGGTCCAGTGGTTACGATTTGTGCCTTGTTAACGGACAGACGCCTGGACGGACGACGGACACAGAGTGATCGCTATAGCTCAGATGACTTATAGTGAGCTGTGCTAAAAATGTCTGACTAATTTAAGATCAATGTGAATATCACACGATTTCAAGACATATAGAAGCGTCCTACTTAAAAGTTCGGCAAAATAATCTAAACTGAAAATGAATAAATTAAAGCAATTGCTGACAAGAGATAACATCAATACTTGCCAAACCGGTAAAACACAACCAGATTCCCAAAGCTTTAGATATTTAGTATATATGTGTCAAACTGATATCCCTGGGTTACGGTAAATAGACCCACCTGTCTGCCCACTGTAAACATAAATAAAGCACAGTCTAATTACTGTACATTGGCACTTGACCTTATTTTATTTGAGGCTACCTCGAAAAAATGCATGGTTAAAATTAATAAATATGAATGTCTCAGTATTCCAATTACGCAGATTCTTAGAAAAGGAACGGTGAAAAAAAATGTTTTCATTGTGTTATAATACTAAGAAAATATATACTACTCGCGAGACTGGTACGTTGGACCTAAAGTGCCAACACTTAGTGATGTTGTTGGACTGATGCCAGATTCAAAGTTCAATGCGAAGTCTATATATACATATGTAAATAATGCATTGCTGACGCATATATAAGTCTACTGGGGAAAAAAAACCCAGCTTTCACAGCTTTACGAAGGATAACCTGCGGCGCTAAAGCCTTTATCAGTGCGTGGGGCATATCTCTGGTGTACACATGTACACAGGACATTAAAGATTATAGGTACTGGGTGTATATTAATACACTTTACACTTTTTATGATTCATTAAACATGTATTCTGTACTCCGACTGTCATAGGTCCCTGAACTTCGGAAGTATTTATTTCATAATGTTTCTTGGAAATAATTGATCACAATGGCCGTCTCTATAATCTTCTTCTTGGAATTTTATGAGGAATTCTAACATGACTTCAGAGTGCTTAATTAAAAATTAAGTATACCCAACCGAAAACAGATCTGATTTTTATAAGTATATAGGAGAAACTCAGATTTAATTTATATAATATCAGAGCAATTATAACATTGACTGATTTAATCATTTTCTTAATATAAAGTAAATGATATTCACATCGTAATAAATAAGCATTTACATATAAAGTCAGCTTCATTTTACTGGGATTTATACATTTTTATCAAAAAGATTGGATCTTTCCAGTACATTAAGGACATTATGGCATTTTTTCAAAATAAAAAAAAACTCACAGATTGTGTTTGCGCTTGATAAACAGCGACTCAGTTCTGGAACTCGATGTGCTCGATATGAATAAACATTTAAGAATAACTTACAAAAAAAATAAGTGCTAATTATATTTATATGGGATAAAGCAATAGGGCTGTGCGATATTATCGATATATCTCGATACGGTGATTCGCATATTGCGTATCGCGATACAGTTTTAAAATATCGATTTTGTTCGATATTTTGTTAATGAGCCTAAAACTAATTTTTAAAACAAAAACAGCATTTCTGTTACAAATTTAGGCATCTAAATTGGTTGGGATTAATGACAGGCTTAAACGGAAAACCTCTACCGTGTCTTTAGATACTAGTATTTAGTAGGGAATTTTCATGTAGGCCTGTATGATATACCAGGAAATTTGAATGTTTGCTCGATGACTTATTGGTATACGAGTAATATTTCCATAAAACAAAAAGAAAGAAGTGCTGTACACGTTTTTGATAATTAATCGTTCATTAATATTCTCTGCTCAAACCGTGTGATAACTGCATTAAGATAAATGTTACTTAAAAGTTTCTTTGAGAGCTGTCAACAGTACATAAGTAAGTAATGTTGCCATATTTCATGTTTGAATGAAACTGATCGGCATAAACTTTTATCACGTCATTATATTTAATATGATGAATTTTTTTATAATATATATATATATATATATATATATATATATATATATATACAGGAAACACTTAATTCCTGTAAATTTATTATAATGAAAATATCGTTATACGTATCGCAATACGCTAACAAATATCGCAAAATACTGCGGTACGAAATTTGTATGGAGACCCATTCCTATAGACCTATTTCGAGCTAAAGCGAGGCTCCTCTGACGTAGTTCATTAATATTCAGTGGAGGCAGAAAGCTTGGGAAGCCCCTTGCATCCAGCCTTTGCTTGTATAGCACTCCAGCACTCCAGCAAGCACCTAGGTGTTTCAAAACTACAGTAAAATCATGGTATCCAGCTCTTTTGTAGTTAGGGGCACATCAAAAAAGGACAAATTATAGGGCGTCACACTACACAGGATTCAAAAAGGCCGTAATAGTCCTGGGGCCAATTTCCATTAGGATCCTAAATTCCAAGTTTGCTGCAACCCCCCACCCCCCTATGATTAGCTTTGATGCTATATTTCGTTGAAGTAATTAATAGATATATTTCAAGCATTATTCCCTGGAAAAATGTACACAAAGGCCTGAAATCGGCAAATTTAAAAACAAATTTTGTACAGATATTTTAAAAAATAGGCCTAAAATGGGTTAATGACCAGGGTTCACACTTGAAAATGTTATCTTGTGAAATGTATAGTGTTAAATTCAATCAGAGCTACCCTTTCTTCCTAAATTAGATGGGCTGAATCCGATAAAAAATAATTGCGTAACTCTCATACAAAATTTTCACCATCAAACTTTAATATAAAAATTAATGTATAAACCATTGGGAACGGGACCTTATTATAATTCCTTTGGTAATGTGTTGATAGCAATCTTCAAGTTTCTGTTTTGTTTCTAAATATTCTTTCAAATTGTCAGACGACTCGTTAATTTTAGGTTCAAGATTATTTACAAGTTTTTCCAATTCTTTATACTCAGCCTTGAATTTCCTTGATTTAGTTTAACTGTACCTGATAGTGAATTCTCTTATTAAATACTTTAGATATTCCCACTTTTCCTTTTGATTACATTCTAATTCTATCTTCCATTTATTGATTGCTGTCTTAAGTTCTTGTATATATTCCCTGTCAGACAGCAGAGAATTATTAAATTTCCATATCCCTGAACCATATTTTTGCTCAGGTAGTGAACAGATTTTCATAAGTATTGCAGAATGATCTGATTCAACTGATGTTATTATGTCACAATGTGTTATAAATGGCTGTAAGACAGTTGAAGTTAAAAAGAAGTCTAACCTTCTCTGTGTTAGAGGGTTATATCTTCTCCAAGAAAACCTTTTACCATTTGGATTTCTAATTCGCCATATATCATGAATATTTAAACCTTCGCATACATCATGCATGTAGGATATGATAATTTTCTTTAATTTCAAATTACCACCATCTGCATCTTCTTTCAATGTCAGTTTTATGATTTCAACTATTTTCTTCAAACATTTCATTTGCATTTGCTCTAAATTTGGCCCATATATATTTATAAGTAAAAATTCATTCCCTTGAATAACACAAATGTGTTATAATATATTAATGTCATGACTGCTTGTCTATGACTTGGTGTCATTTGTTTCATCTCAAAGCAATAGTTATAACAGTTTAGTGATTCAGTTCGATTATCAGAGAGGAAGAACACATAAAATTCTTTAGATAACCCATCATTCCCAGGGGTTTTATTGTTTTTCATATCTTTTAATGCATCACGTATGTCATATATTGTTTATTCTAATTTCATTAAGTTATTGTTTTCTGTGGGTAATCTAGGTACCTTCACTTTTGACAGAAAGGTTTCTATATTTTCTTCTAAATGTTTGTTTACACTTTTATATTTATATTTGAAAAAGTCTCTTAGTTCTTTCAAAATATTTTGTTCATTCGTAATTTCATGTCTATCTACTAATAACTTTTTAATGCGAGTTTTTGCTTTGTTTCTTTTTTGTAGATTTAAGAAGTATTAAGTATTTCTTTCCTCACATAGGTGACTGTGAATGGGTTAATCTAAATAATAAAAGTTTGAAAATACTTGGAGTTCATTTCACATACAACACACAATAATTTAATACTCTTAACTTTCGAAAACCTGAGAGAGATTTTAAAGCAGTTCTTAACATTTGGTCAGGAACACAATTAACTGTCTATGGAAGGATTCAGGTGTTGAAGTCACTTGCATTGTCAGAACTGTTGTATATTTGTAATTTGCGCACAATTCCCAATTGGTTTATAAAAGATATACAACAGGTATGTAACAGGTTTATTTGGAAAGGAAAACCACCCAAAGTGAAATTTACAACAACAATAGGAAATTATAATAATGGAGGTTTGAAAATACCAGATGTAAACGCAATCATTCAGACACAAAGGATAAAACGGATAAACAGGTTACTGGATGGAAAGTGTAAATATGGAAAGCTATTCCATTATTTATTTGGAAAAAACAGGTGGTATTAATGCTATTGGACATAATTTGAAAGTAACGGCTGTACCAGGTAAAATTCCACTGTTTTATAATCAAGGTTTCAGAAACTGGGCTTCATTTTATAGTAAAACTCCAGAAACCTATCGAGAGGTTTTGAGAGAGCTACTCTTATATAACAAATATATTTTAGTTAACAAGAAGAGTATATTTTACAGGGAACTAAGTGAGAGTGGAATAAACTATGTATCTGACATTTTCAGCCATAATGGACATATGCTTAAAGTTTAAGAGGTCTTAAGTCCGTATCAAAGTTTACCAAACATTACTTATTTCAACTGGGTACAAATATACCACTCATTACCAAAATCGTGGCTAAGGATACTTAAAAATGAAAATAATCTTACTGATGTTACAAATGATCTTAAACATATATCTGATACTATTTCACTTATTACCAAGACTATTCAAGAAAAGATAATTGAAAAGAAATTAGCTACTTCATCAGCATTTTATTTTAGGAAGAATAATCACCAACTGGATGAAAAACGGTAGGGGTACTGCTAAGAAGCAATTTATGGGGTTAGTATAGATGCTTATTCCCGTGATTTCCAATATAAACCGTTAAATAATTATTTGCCTCTAAATCAAATTTTATTTAAATGGAATCTTAAGGACACTGATAGGTGTTCATATTGTGTAGAAAGTGTAGAATCAGTACAACTTCTATTTTATGAATGTAGTAGAGCCACTAATAATAAAATAATAAAATTTTAAAATATTTTTCTGGCAGCAGAGTAACATTACCAGAATGGGAACTTCATGTTGCATTGTTTGGTTGTGTACCTGCTAATAAGGATAATTTGTTAATTAACCAAATTTTGCTTGTATTGAGAATAATATTGTACAAAAATCGTGAATCAACTCATGGAAATTAAGAAAGAGCATTTGTACAGCTGCTCCATAAATTTTTACAAAACTTGAAAAATACATATATGATAGAGAATAGAATTGCTAGAACACATAACATATTAGAATTTCATCAAGAAAAATGGAAACCTGTTTAAAATTATTTATGAAGAATATCAATATACTTTTTTCTTAGTTGAAATATGAAACGTTTTAAGTACAAGCTTTCTAAACCTATATGTGCTTGTATGTGTAGTTTGTGTATTTTCCATGTTTTGTAAATGTATGTTTCCATGTTTTTCCATGTATGTTTTGTAAATTTGTAATATTTGAAACAGTAGAAAATGTATGTATTGGTTTACGAAATAAACATAATATATATATATATATATATATATATATATATATATATATATATATATAATTGCACTTTAAAACCTTACTGTAATTTTGGGTAGGCCCATAATCTGCCAAACTAATCCTAATCATCAATTCGATCAGCTTAGTCCAGTAAAATGGTCAATTCAGTCACAAGTCTTGTTTTAAATTTAAAAATTCACTTTTTGAAAATAGTTTATTGAATAAAATGAATATCGAATAATATTTATATTTTGAGTATAAATTCAGTTGTTGAGCTGAAGCACAGCATAATTTTGACGGGTATGTTCCAGTGAAATAGCATGGGGGTATCACTTATTCCCTAAATTTGTTTAAAAATATGGTTTACTTAAATCTTGAATTTTAATTTAAAAATCTTTTAAATATTACAATTTTGAATCCATTTATATACATAACCTTCATGTTATGTAGTCAGTAGCACAGCCAATACTTTTCCACTGAAATGGAAAGGGCAAGTTTTAATTTAATATTGTGAAAAAGGGTGACAAAATAAGTCCTAATATAACAAAATTAACACAATTTCATGGAAAAAAATCCAAAGAAATCGTGTCATTATATTTCTGATCTATATTTTAAAACATATAGTGCGTTGAAATTTAAAATATGTATATGTTGGATGAACACATCTTTTTTACATTTAAATCAAGCATGAGAGCAGAGATTTATTTTAAAATAAATATTATTAAATGACCTCTTTAGTTTGAGTATTTTAAATACTTTTAAAAGAAATCGCTAGTTAATTATCTTGCTAAAGTTACATATTAAGATTATTTCAGTCTTCAAATTTTGTTGAAAAGTTATAAAATGTTTATATTTAATATATACCATTGCATCTTGTTTTAATTTTGTGTTGTGCACAGGACAGTAAAACCTTAGTGTTATTTTTGCATTGAAACATAATTTTATTTGTATTATTCATTTTCATGATAATTTGCTTCTCAAATTAAAAAAACTCAGATTTCGAATTTATTAATAAAAGCGGCCGTTAAGTAAGAATTTAGAACAGAACCTGATTTTGGATAAATTTCAGGCCTTAGGCTTTGTGTGAAAAAAAAACTGTCGAAGCTAGCAAAGCAGCACAAAGTAGGCCATGTACATAGTTGCCTGATCAGACCGGTGTTGGCTGGGAGGCAGACATGGGGCCGATTACTGATTTCAATAATAGGGCCTATTACTATTACTTTGGGTGTTTGCCTATTACTATTAACTAATATTTACAGTGTTTCATCAAAAGTAATAGGTGGCTATTACTATTACTTTACTCCTATTACTATTACTATTAACTATTACTGGTTTAATAAAAATAAGTAAAAACATTTAATCTTGAAGAATCTTATGTTGATCGCTCGTTAGGCCACACTAAAATATGTTACCAACCACTGAATAAACAAGAAATGGTGCATGAATAGTTCATAACTAAAAGAAGTGTCCATTGCACCTGATGAACATAAGCTGCTGAATCCCCCAGGTGGCAAAAGTGTGGTACAGACAAGAGCGCCCCCCCCCCCCAAATTTTGCAAGCTTTATTTTAAATTTTAGATTATTTTTTTAAATGTATGGCTACATTTAAAATTCTTTAAAGTGAGTCCTGTTACAGCGCAGGAGTAACTGTTGATAGCAGAATATTGTATATAGAGATAAATAATGAGTCACTTAATTGATTATCAACAATATAAACGTCAACAATATATACATCTGTATTATCATGAATGATTATTCATCAAATACTGATTATATGCATTTTCATTTGACTAATTTTTGTTTATTTTCATAACCTTACTAGTGTAAGGTATACACTGATATTGTTTTTGTATATTTAACCAAAAATATAAAATATACAGTAAATTTTAATTTTGAGTTATTTTTAATTTAGTAATCCAAAAGAGGGGGGAGTTGTCCTACACCCAGCAATGATCTGGTCTGAAGATTATTCCTGCAGTCCTAAAGACGCATTCGACAGGGGTTGAAGTAGGCAAGAGAGGCAAGATAAGCGTTTGAGGACTCTTTCAGGGGGTTTCCCTTTTGCCTACTCATAGATATCTAGTTTATTAAGATGCTGCAATTATCAGTGAGCCTTGGCGATGTGTAAACTTTGTCCTCATCATAAAAGTATGGTTTCCTTCATTGTATCAGGGTGGGTATCTGAAAATGTTACTATTATTACTTACCTGTTTCACATAATTGAAAATCCTTTGTAATTTAACAAAATTCAAATTGCAACTGAATGCAGTTGCATAGTTTACTTTGAAAGAAACACTAACTCAATATTACATGTACATTTCATTTTCTGCCTTAAATCAAATGTACTTCCGCACTATTGTCATCCAGTTTCATCTAGGAGGTGAGTCATGTTTATAACATAAGGCAAACAAGGTTTTCATGGAGTGTTCCTTTCTAACTGGTGACAATATAATTGCAAGAAATATGTCACACACAGGAAATAAAAGTCATAATTTTGGGTAGGAAATAAAGTCACAGAATAAATCTACAAGATTGGAAAGGAAATAGTCACAGATTTGTGTTTAAAAAGGTACAGTTTTAGTCACAATTTTTAGTTTGGAAACAATCACCAGGTATGAGTTAACCTTTGGTGATCTGCCTGACTGGGTTCTGCCCTATACACAAACATCAAAGGGCATGGTTGTACTGTGCTTCGATTGTAAAGAGCTATCAGTATTCATGGAAAACACCTACATTGATGTTCCAACAATGCAGTCATCATGTGCTATTGTTGTTAGTAAGAACATCATGGCCCAGGATAAGCCTGTGCCACCTGTTAATGAGCATGAAAGCATGCCGGTTCACCTCAGCTGGGGCTCTCATCAGTGTTCCTGCTGACTTGCACTCAGACCCACAAACTCTTTATTACCCCAGACTGGTAATAGTTAAAGTAATAGCTATTGGTCTATTACTCATCTGACTATTACTATTACTATTACTATTACTATTATTCCACATTTTTGGACTGCCTATTATCTATTATTGCCTATTACTGATGAAAAGTAATTGAATTACTGCCTATTACTTTTATCTATTACTATTACCCCATGTCTGCTGGGAGGTATACATCTGCCCTTAGATAGCAGCAATTACCATACTCATATTACAGCACCTTCTGTACATGACCACAAACAAAGTAATTGTATGAGGGCAGGGCCTTGTATGACTTCATCTGAGACCTTGATTAAAGGCCAGTGCTCTCAATCGACAAAGTTTTCATAGATATCAGGGTACTCCAGCTCAGGTCAGCATCTGGGACTGTCTGACCACAAAGAACCCTCAATAGCATATTGATCAGTCAGCACTGTACCATCATCTGTGGTCAATTTGCTCATATACACCTGCTGGTTCTAATTGCTGGGCATATGAGGTGCTTTGTAAACTAAAGTTGAGTTTGATTGTGAACATTCTATAGGAGGCTTGGAGGCAGCAATTGTCCTACCCACTTGAGTGACCAGTGCTGGGCAATGTTTTGCCTTCAGCAGGAAACCAAGTGCATATCAATGAGGTCAGGTCATATTACAATGAGCGCGCGAAAGAGGTCTATAAATCTATGAAACAATTCTTCCGATGATGCATGACCATTACCAGTCCCTCTGAGGATGTTGAAAACTTTATCTTTTCCCAAGGTCTCTTGTAATATTATCCTTTTATCATATATATCATATATATACTGTGCCAATAATCCCACGGTGATTAATATATTGAATAATAATAATAATATAAATAATAATAATAATAACTACAATAATAAACTAGACATTTCTTGGCACCGCAGGTGCCAGAGTATCCCCAGACATAGTACGCCCCCATCCCCCCCCCCCCCCCCACCCTTTAAAAATAGGCCCCCATTTTTAGCAGCATATACTGACACTTGGCAAGCAATTATTGTTTCTTCCATCTATCAATCCACACTCTTTTTTAAGATGTTGGTCCTGTGACCTTGACCTTTGACCTCATGACCCCAAAATCAATTGGGGTCATGCTTTTTCAATGGGACATATATAAGTCAAGTTTGAAATCTATACATCAATAAAAGCAGGAATTATCATCCAGAAACTAATTTTTGGACAGATGGCTCCTGGGACCTTCACCTTTGACCTTGTGACCTCACAATCGACAGGCGTCTTCCTCTATTGGCAGGGGAACTGTATGTGCAAGATGAAATGTCTGAGATGAAATGTTTGGCTGAAAATGCATCCACAATCTTTTTAAAGATGTGTCCTGTGACCTTGACCTTTGACCTCATGACCCCAAAATCAAATTGGGTCTTGCTTTTCCAATGGGACATATACAAGTCAAGTTTTAAATCTATACATCAATAAAAGCAGGAATTAACATCCAGAAACTAATTTTTGGACAGATGGCTCCTGTGACCTTCACCATTGAACTTGTGACCTCAAAATTGATAGGGTTCTTCCTCTCTTGGCAGGTGAACTATATGTGCAAGATGAAAGATCTGAGATGAAATGTTTGGCTGAAAATGCATCCATATCTTTTTAAAGATGTGTCTTGTGACCTTTACCTTGACCTCATGGCCCCAAAATCAATTCGGGTCTTGCTTTTCCAATTGGACATATACAAGTCAAGTTTGAAATCCATACATCAATAAAAACAGGAATTATCATCCAGAAACTAATTTTTGGACAGATGGCTCCTGTGACCTTCACCTTTGACCTTGATACCTCAAAATTGATAGGGTTCTTCCTCTTTTGGCAGGTGAACTATATGTGCAAGAGGAAAGATCTGAGATGAAATGTTTGGCTAAAAATGCATCCACATCTTTTTAAAGATGTGTCCTGTGACCTTTACCTTGACCTCATGACCCCAAAATCAATTCGGGTCTTGCATTTCCAATGGGACATATACAAGTCAAGTTTGAAATCCATACATCAATAAAAGCAGGAATTATCATCCAGAAACTAATTTTTGGACAGATGGCTCCTGTGACCTTCACCTTTGACCTTTTGACTTCAAAATTGATAGGGGTCTTCCTCTATTGGCAGATGAACTATATGTGCAAGATGAAAGGTCTGAGATGAAATTTTTGGCTGAAAATGCATCCACAATCTTTTTAAAGATGTGTCCTGTGACCTTGAACTTTGACCTCATGACCCTAGAACCTATAGGGTTCTTACTTTAGTGGTGGGCCATACATAAGTCACGTTAAAAATCCATGTGGCTATCAACACTGGAGATATCATAAGAGGTGTGTGATTTTCACCAAATATGGACACATTACGGTCAAGGCCACTCTCATGGTAAAGGTCATGGCGCAAATGTAAATAGACCTCATCCCATAACCCATCTCTCTACATGTGCATAATATGAAAGAAATCTGTCCAATAGTTTTTGACTTATAATGCTTTCAGTACTGTCAAGTGGCAATTATGGGGGTATTAAAAGGCGTAAAAACAAGAAAAGGATAATAGGTGGCGCCACCAGTTTCCGGTATATCACAAGGCTATCCAAGATCTTCGGTCACCTTGATTTTTGGACAAGTCCATGCAAGCTTCCTTGAGATATTTAAGAATTTGTGTTATTTACAGCAAAAATGGACCTAATCAAGGTCAAGGTCACGCTCATGGCATAGGTCATGACCCCATTTTAAATAGGCTTCGTTCCCTATATCTATACAAATGAAAAGTCTGAAAAAGATCAGTGAAATATTTTTTGAGTTATCCCGCTCACAAGGTTTTTCGGCGGCGGCGGCGGCGGGACCGTCGTGAAATCATAGTATCCCGACTTTGTCTGGGGATACAATAATTATCAAGCTCATCGAGCGCTGAACAGAGCACACAAATGATACGATCAGAGAAAAAGAATTTTCAACCTTTTGATTGTACAGAATTATTGAGTACCAGAAATACTCCTGGGATCTGTTTCTTGGAAACGTTTCCACATAGGCTGACACGAGTATTACTCTTTGAATTTCATCGACCTGGAGTAGCGCATAATATATCGAGTGTTTTTAGGTAAAAACAAGTGACCCGTGGTCATGACGCTCAGCCGACTGACATGTTGACAATATGTCCTTGCACAGACAACTAATTAAGATAATGTAGGTGGCATCATTGTTCATCAAGACCTATAAGCACAACAAATCTGATGACAAACCAACCGGCCTTTCAGGAGGAATCTGGCAATTTGTGTGTATTTTGCATTATTTCTCGGGCGCTCAAACTACCAAAAAAACTCTGAGAATATAGTTCACTGTGACCCAATTTCAGGTTTCCAAGGAGATTTTCATAGACCTCTCTGGATTTTAGGTTAGAAGATTCCAGGTCAAATGTTTATGATTTGTGTCCTGCTTTGGTATCAAAATTTTAATTATGATGGAGGGTGCTTATAAGCCCAATAGCTAAGAGAATATGGGTAATAGAGACCCAATTTCAGGTTTCCATGGAGACTTTTCATGTACCTCTCTGGATGTAAAGTGAGAAGCGGTTACGATTTGTGCCCTGTTAACAGATGACCGCATCTTTTAAGGTCTAAAAATAGATAAAGAAATAGTAAAAATTCGAAAAAATACAGGTGGCACCACCGGTCTACAGAAACTGATGAAAAACTCCATGATGAATATCCATGCAAAGAATCATGGTGAACAATGCATTAGTTGTTCAGATACTTGGCCTTTTGTGTCAAATTTTTCATTATTATGGGGGGTACTTCGGAGCCCCATAGCTTGGAGAATATAGATACCAGAGACCTAATTCCAGGTTTCCAAGGAGACTTTTCATGGGCCTCCCTGCATGTCGAGACAGAAGTTACGATTTGTGCCCTGTTAACAGATGACCACATCTTTAAAGGTATCAAAAATAGAGGAAAAATCGTAAAAAATCGAAAAAATACAGATGGCGCCACCATTCTGCAAAAACTGACGTAACCCCCCATGATCAATTTCAATGCAAAGAATCATGGTGATCTATGCATTAGTTGTTCAGGAACTTGAGCTTTTGTATCAAATTTTTCATTTTTCTGGGGGGGGGGGTACTTCGGAGCCCCATACCTTGGAGAATATGGGTAACAGAGACCTAATTTAAGGTTTCCAAGGAGACTTTTCATGGACCTCTCTGGATGTAAAGTGAGAAGCGGTTACGATTTGTGCCCTGTAAACAGATCACCACATCTTTTAAGGTCTCAAAAATAGAGAAAAAAATCGTTAAAAAATGAAAAAAAATACAGGTGGCGCCACCAGTCTGCAGAAACTGATCAATGCAATGGATCATGGTGATCAATGCATTAGTTATTCAGATACTTGAGCTTTTTTATCAAATTTTTCATTATTCTGGGGGGTACTTCGGAGCCCCAAAGCTTGAAGAATATGGGTAACAGAGACCTAATTCCAGGTTTTTAAGGAGATTTTTTCATGGACCTCTTTGGATGTAAAGTAAGAAGGTTCCAGGTCCAGCGTTTACGATTTGTGTTTTGTTAACGGACAGACGGCCGGATAGCCGGACGGACGACGGACAAAGACTTACAGTCAGCTGAGCTAAAAATGCAAATGTTAGCTTTTAAGCCTAAAACTGTTAGCACCTACAAGTTGATGTTTTGAACATATGTTTTGTCGTTTAGAATTCGACTATACATATTCTATTCATGAATGAGTTTTTCCGGAAGAAACATATGTTAAATATCTTTATTCCATACACCCAAAATGTCGGGTGATCGATCCGTTATTATGAATTAATTCTCAATAAACAATGTTTATTTAACATTAATAATAAATTTGTACAATTCATAAATATTTATATAATATGTATCTGACTTTAATAAGAAATCCTTTCTGGTGTAAGAGAAATAAAACTATGTTTCCGTACATACACCATGTGACGTAAGGTCGATTATTTCTATAATAATGTAGAAACTGAGATGATCATACTTAGAAGTACTTATCTTTAACATATTATGTACTACGTGTGTTATACTATACAAAATGTGAAAATAGTTATACTTTGCGAGAATGGCCCCTCAAAAATAAATAACGAATACGAACTACTAAACCACTTTTCAAGAAGATGGATTCTGGAACAGTTTTTTATTTGTCCCAACATATGCTAATGTAGGTAAATGGTGCATGTAGTCAAATCATCACCTGTTTATACCAAAAAAAGAAACTCCTTAGATAAGGCTAATTAATCCATGCAATCGCTCTCCTGTTGTGTTTTACTTCTGGTTCGTTTATCTGTTGATCTTGAAAAATTCTTCCTGTGAATACTTTATGAATAAACAAAGGGGGAGTGCTTACACCACTGAACCTCTAAAAAGTACGTGTCACCCAAATAAAAGCAAAAGACCCATTCTGGTGTTCTGTCCTGAATGTTTAACATGACGCCTAGCATTTTCGGCCCAAACAAATTTTATGCGTTAAAATGAAGAATTTCGGGTAGCACGATGCAATAGTCTTGAACATCCAGAAAAAAATTCAATTTGAGCAGGGTTTCTATAACCTTGGAAGTACACCGGCTGGCCTTCGTAGTCAAACTGACCACCGTTGTGAAATTGACAATTATGTTATGTTTTTTACGCCTGCTTTTCATCCCTTGCGTATAATTCCTCAGATGGAAATTTTCCTCCATTGTCAAATTATGAATCAGAAGAAAATAAAACTGTACAGAATGTTTCTTTACCTGATCGAATGTCTCCTACTTAGTGTACGTCAACAACCATAACATAACCACGCATGTAAAACACAGGCAGTTGACGTTTCGTCAGTTTTGGAAATATGTAGAATGGCGTATGATGCAACGCGTGGTTGATATAACTCTAATAAAATATAACACCGCCTGTGTGTATTCTTTTCTTGGAATTTATTTATCTAGAGCAATAAATATTTTTATCCCTAACATACTTTTAAACCGAAATAAATGACTCCGTTCTTTTGGAATGATAAAATAGATGAATGTCTCTGAAAGCAAATATATTCTAGAATATCACTACCGAAAGTATAAAGTAAATATGCTCAATCATTTCGATGTCATTACAGATAAATAATTCTTGACTCACACACGTTCGCTCAAACACCCCTAAGTCAAAAATTTAAACAGAAACAAATAGAGTTAAATATATGCAAAACCGTTGTACTGGAAGAGTTCCTGTGCACATCCACCTATAATCACAAACTACAACCAGAATTTGAGTAGTCAACAAGCGACAAGTATCCGCCTAATCAGTGAGGCATAGATTCTCAATTTACGTGACGGCCATAGAAATTTGTGGCATCCGAGATGACCAAGTATCAAAAGACACATGGACGAAACTAAAGAACAATGTAGGTTTCTACACCAGTCACGTGTACAAGATAATGCAATACCAGATCTATGGACATGCAAAATGTCAATCCGATACGGCAAACAACTCCTGACAAAAGGGCATCAATGTATTCTACGAAAACGGAACGGTAGGTGGGGCTGTCTGGTCTACGACAAAGCTATTCAAGACAGGTAAACGCGGTATTAACAAATAAAATTATTTGAACTAACTGTTAACAAGTAAATACAAGAATTCGCTCAGCTGGATTTTGGATGATTTTAGCAAATGCAAAAAATAATTATTTCTTTTTGTTTTTCATATTTGTTAGCCTTTGAAAAGCCAAGAGGAAATGGTCCTGCAAAAATATGGATTATGGAATATTGGACATGCATGATCAAAAGTCTATTAACAAAAATTAATTTTTTAACTAAAATAAAATGCTGTACAAAAATTTAAATTAGCATAAGCAAAATCTAAATAGCGCGTTAAAACAAGCAAATTAGGTATAAATCACATTTGCACTGTGTGCACTAGTGAAACTTGTAGCCTGAAACCATTTAATGATGCAATAAGGAAAACAATGGACATAAGTGTTATATGAAAGGATACATGTTATGTAAAAATGTGCGAATGTAATGAAGTTTTCAATTGTTTAATATATGACCATATGAGCTTTAGAATATCCCACAAAAGTTTGCCCAATATTCCTGATTAATTAAGTTTAACAGTGTTATTCATATCAAGGCCCAGCCAACTGATACTAAAAAACAGATTGGTTGAATCAACCAAAAAAATTGGTTGAATCCAACCAATTTAATTGGTCAAAATATGTCCAAACAATTTATTGTTTAGAACAACCAATTTGACAAGCTTGACAAGCGGTGCCCTTTAGTGATCACCGTGTTAGTCCGTCCTTCCGTCCTTCCGTACTTCCGTCCTTCCGTCAATGACACGTTCTTTCGCGCGTAAACTCAACAACATCATACGTCAGCTTTCCGAAATTCGTGGGGATGATTGGTACATACGAGGGCTCCAGACCTTTTGAATAACAGACCTGTCGGTATTCCAATATGTCCCCCACAGCACAATCAGTGATTTTCTTTTTGGCGCAATATCTCAACAACATGATGCTTGAGCTTTCTCAGCTTCACAGACATGATTGGTACCTATGAGGGATCCATACCTAACGAATAACGGACCTGTAAGAATTCCAATATGGCCACCACAGCACACTTGGTTATTTTATTTCGCACACAATATCTCAACAACAACATGCTTGATCTTTCTCAAATTCGCTAGGATCATTGGTACATATGAGGGCCAACCTGTCAAATTACACACCCGCTAAAAATCCAATATGGCGGCCAGACCACAAACGGAGATTTTTGTATTTTTGCAAACATTATTTCAGACTAACTTCTTTGATATGATTTGAACATAAGCATTTTTTCCCTCATGCATATTGATAAAAACTTGTTCTTGTTTGTCATATTTTGAAACTATAAACTTTTTTCCATATGTAAACTAGCCCATCACTAGCGGAAATGCATACGGGGCCCTCTGAGGACCATTGTCCGATCACATCTAGTTTTGGTTAAAATCAAATAACAGGTATTGGTCAAATCACCAATATATTAGTCAGAACAACCAACCCTGCTGATCATTTAAGCAAACAAAATTTGTCAGTTTGACCAAAATAATTTGGTTATTCTCCACCAATGTACTTTGGTTGAGGTCAACCAAAAGAAATTGGATAAATCAAATAATTAATTGGTCACATGAACCAATTCCAGTTGGTCAGACTAGTGGACATTTACGTATGCACTGCTACTTTCAGTCCCCTTTTCATTTGTGTTATATTCTCCAAATTGATTGAAGTCTTCTTATAAATCATTCTTCAGTTTCGGGTTGCTCTGGTGTGGGTTTGAAGAGGGAAAACACAAATTCTGCCCGATCTGCGATCGAACCTATGACCGCTCGTATACATGTCAGACGTTTTGATCCTCAGCCAGAAAGGCTTGTATCATTTGTAACTGATTTGGAGCACTTTTGTATCTAATGTTGAAACTGACCAATCAGTTTGGTGAGTGCTTGACTAATCAGTTGGTAAAAATAACCAATAAGTTAAAAAAAACTTGTTAACAATATGCAACCAAATAGTCGACCAATAAAAATTGGTCAAAATGACCAATGAGTTTGGTTACTACATAACCAGCAAGTTGGTTGAAATTACCAATGTGTTGGCCAAATCTACTAATATCATCTCAACCAACCAAATTTGTCACATATGTGTTCTCAGGTAACCAATATTTTGGTTATCAATTGACCAATATATTGGTTAAACCTACAAACATTATTTTTATTCTGTTAACCAATAAAAAATGGTCAGAACAACAAACTGGTTTGGTTAGTTCTTTAACAATGCGTTGGTTAAGAAAAACAATATAATGGTTAAAACAATAAACAAGGGACCCATGGGTCACGTCACTCAGCTGAATTTTGAAAAATATTAGTAACTGCAAAATATTTTTATTTCTTTTGGTTTTTCATATATTACCATTTGAAAAGCTAAGAGAAAATGGCCCTGCTGAAATGGACCTCTGTAAATTATAGAATAATGAACATGAGCTAAAGCATATGCACTGTGTAATAAATGAATTTTTTGGCCTGAAATCATTTAGTGATGCACCTAGGGAAAAAATGGGCCAACGGTAAGTGTTATATAAATGTTACATTTCATAAACAAATATTGTGTGAAGGTAATTAAGTTTTCAAAAGTTAAATATATGGCCATAATAGTTAAAAATTAATCCAACAAAGTTTGACCAATATTCCTGATTTTAAAACTAAGTTTAACAGTGTTATTTACACCTAGGCTCGGCCAACTTTAAAAGATAAGAATGAAATGCTACAAAGTATTTATATCTTCTTAAATCTTGTTAAATCTATCTTAAATCTATCTCATTTGAATTTAAGGATTAAATTCCTGAACAATTTTTTCTTTAAAAAAAATCAAAATTGTCCAAGTCTCAACAAAAAGAATTTATTTAACGTTAAAATTATAAGATTCATCTTGATTATTAGTCCTGTGTATTGAAGGGGTGGGTGGGGGAGGGGTCTCTGTTGTAACTGCTCGTTGCTGAAAAAAATGTGAAATTATAAGATTAATCTTGTTTAAAGTACAGGTCTGTCAACAGAATGGGGGTGAGAAAAGCTCCCTGTGGTATTAACTGCAGACAGCCTGATCAAGCTCAACAAGAGTGAGGGCTTGCCCCAGTGATGGGATTACATAACATCAGGGGAGGATAGCAATGCACTGAATGACCTACAGTGACCAAAGTGGACTGCTTGACAATGTAAGGGAATACAACAAGAGCCTCCAAAAAATTCAATAACTAGCCTAATTTTGCAGCTTTTATTTTCAAATTTCAGATTTTATCAGATTAAATCCTTATGTGTACATGCTGTGAAAATTGAATCCAGAATACTTACAGGAAAAAATGTGCTGTGGCCAAAGTTGGGCAAAATTTAAGGTACTGATTTTATATTTATGCTTAAAACTTAAAACTAGGGCTAAATGACTGGGGGGGGGGGGCTTGTAACACCCCTGGATATTAGTACAGAATACGGAATAAAATTCAATGGTGCTTACAGGGACTGGTGGGAGTTACAGCACCTCTGCATATACATAAAGGATAACATTTAATTTAAAAGAAATTATTTAAAATATTTAAAAACATGCAGAGAGATGGGAAAACAAAGCAAATAACTTTAATTTCCATTCTACTGAGACAGGAAAATAATGAAAAAATATTTGCATATGTTCCTATTTTTTCTTTTGTTAAGTCATTTTTTTTAAGTTTATAAATTTTACTATATATTTGCAGTATATCATATATATCTGAATATTTGAATTGATTCATAAATCTAAATTGCGTCAACATTTATACTTAATTTAGTCAGGTAACATCAAATTAGGCACACAGATATATATATATATATATATTTTTATTATAAAATATTTTTAAATTTGCAAAGCAATACTATATATGAAAATAACATTCCAGATTTCACAATTTAAATTGCACCTTTATTTATCCATGATTTGCTTCATATATTATCAAATTATGCCTACTGATGGGTTAAATTATAATTTGTTTCATTATTTAAAAGGAAATAATTTCTTTAAAATGCTACATCAGATCAACGTGGCATCTCTTGGATTACTTCTTGAATTAATATTTCAAGAAAAGTTGTGCACATTGGATCAAAAACAGCTTTACATTTAAAGAAATACAGTTGAAAATAACAAACCATGTATTGCAATATAATTGGTAAGTTGGTGGTGTGTGTGTGTGGGGGGGGGGGACTGGGGGGGGATGTTAGGGTAGGGCCCATGAGAATAAGTGTATGTTTATTACAGCAGGGCCGTTCTGCCAGTGCTGCATCACTTATAACGTTACCGAGGCAAGGCTGTAGTGAGCAAGAGTGGGGTCTTGGATGTACAAAATGCAAATACATTAGAGCATCTGAAAAACTTCAATAATGTGGTAATAAATATAAGCTGTATTATGAGTTGTTGTTGTTTAGCTTATGTATGATTTTGATAGTACCTTTGGAGACAGAGAAGAGGATTGATTTCATTTATTTTATTAACAAATGGAGTACTATTGTCACACAGATTTTGACTTGGCCATATAACTTATGAGCAGAACATATAAGAGTTTAACTATTAATTAAAAAAAATTATAAATATTGTCCCAAATATAATTTTTATTAAAAATAATAAGAGAATCGTATGATTTTTTAAAATGAAATATAACTGAAATGAGTACATATTCATATTCGTATTTAAATACAATTGCAAAGTATTCGCACCATGTCTGGTATTTATTCAGTTTTCACCAAACAATGATGTTGAGAATCCAGAATATACAAAATTCACACATTTAAATAATGATCATAAGTGCCTGGTTTTATGGCTTTTATTTATATTAAAGAAAAATAAATGTAATATATTCATTTTGGACTAATTTCACATCTAGTACACACTAGACACAGTAGGAATCTAGATTAATATTATCAACTGCATCTTTGTCTATCATCATTTACTTCCTTCATATGATCCCTAATGATTAGTAATGAACAATATGATTTACTGTTTTATCATTAAAATTGAACTGAAAAATACCATAGGTGACTGCTTGGTGTTATTTGGAATACGTGACATTCTATCCATCGATACAAGATTTTTATATCATCAGTAACTGCAAGTTAATTTCCAGTTATTATAAACTAAAAAATTCCTTTTCTATTTTTCTTTAATTTGTGATTAAAAACCAATAAAAATTTATTATTTTATTGTTTATTGTTTTGTTGTTGGTTAAAACTTCTAGATGAGTTGGGTTGGACACCTGGATCAACTGTGGCTGGCCATAAGCTGCCTGGCTGCCCCAGTGTATGAGTAGCCTCAAGCATGCAAAATTTGCAGAAAGTTCAACAAGGTCAACATACAGGTGACTCGAGAGGGACTGGAGAGGGCCAAGGTCTGACATGGTCTCATAAAAACATTAATAAAAGCTACAATTTTTGGCCAATTTCTTTCAGCTTTCTAAACTAAAAAGCTTAAATACTTATGTGTGCATGATATGGAAATTATATCAACAGTGCTCACAGGAAACAAACATGCCATGGTCAAATTTGGGCAAAATTTAAGGTACTAATTATATATTTATACTAATAACTTAAAAAATTTGAAAATTCAGAACTAATTTTGGGTATTCAATTGAATCTTGATTAAATAATGTTACATCCCTGACAGAAAATCTCTCGATTGAGCAATTCACTTGTTAAGGGAGTAAATATATTTCTTGATTTTTTACAAAGTGCATTATGTTTGGGCCCATAACTTAAAACAATTACGCTATATTGACATCATTTCTGGCATGTGCATAGAGAATGTATAGAAAAATATGTATATTATATATGATTAAAGTCAGATCAGTGGTTTTGATATTAAGCAGTCTTGAAGTGTAACAATGGGTTTTTACTGGAAAAATGAAGTTTTTCATTAATATCTCGAAGGTATTAAGTCCTAGTGACCAAATTCTTGGCATGGTAGGGGATTTTGGAGATATCTAATTGTATGCCAAATTTTAGGAACTGAGAGCTGAAGCTGGGGAGCTGAGCTCTTGCAAACTGCATAACACTAGCTTGATGTAAACAATATGTTACATGGTGCTTGAAAACTTGAATAAATTCTACAGTTTTTGATCAACTGGTTTCAAATTTTGGTGTTAACAGACAAAATGCTAACAAAAACATGCTGTGAAAATTAAATCCACAGTACTTACAGGAAAAAAACGTGCCATGGTCAAAGTTGGGCAAAATTTAAGGTACCAATTTTTTATTTTTGTTAATATTTCAAAAAGTTTAAAAGATTTCGATCTAATTTTGGGTGTACAATTTAATTTTGATTAATTAAAGTTATATTACTGGAAAAAAAGTCCATAGCTTTAACATGTTTTGTGTTCAGTGTTTAAATATCTTTCCTGATTTTAAAAAAAAATGCATTATGTTTGGGCCCATAACTTTTTTAAATTATATAATACAGACATAATTTCTGGCATGTACATAGGAACTATATAGAGGAATATTTATGGTAAATATGAGGAAAAACATATGACTGGTTTTGATATTAGGCAGCCCTGAAGTGTGAAAATAGGTTTTTAATAAAAAAAATGAGGTTTTTCCTTAATTTCTCAAAGGAACGAAGTCGCAAAGACTCAGTTTTCGGCTTGGTAGGAGATCTTGGGGACATCTAACATTATGCCGAATTTTGGATTCCTAGGTCTTACGGTTTCAAAACGTGCCACATCTACGGACGGACGGACGGACAGACGGATGGACGACGGACAATGGACCACGACTATAGCTCAGATGACTTATAGTCAGCTGAGCTAAAAATTGGCTTAACAAACTAAATTGGTTACATATTTAACCAAACTGTTTGTGGAGTGATACATATAGATACATATATAAATATATATATTATAAGAGATATGAAAACATGTCAATAAGCACTAACATTAGATCCTAATATTTTATTACATTTGAATATTCTGATTCAAATCCTGAAAATTCTTTTGATTGAAAAAAAAATTCAAAATTGCTCAAGTAAAAAAAAATATTTAACTTTGAAATTATAAGATTAATTTTGTTTATTAGTCCTGTGTATTGAAGGGGTGGGTTGGGGAGGAGTCTCTGTGGTTGCTGAAACAAAATTTCTCTTGTTTACTGTACAGGTCTGTGAACACAATGGGGAGGAGGGAGGAAGGGGAGAGAGAGAGAGGGGGGTTGTTAAAAACTCTCTATGGTAGTTACTGTAGACAGACTGACCCAGCTGACCTTTACATAGGGAGCTGGCCAGGAACGAAGAGATAACATAACAGCCTGGGGAGCTTAGGGATAGCTCTAGCACACTTTATCCCACCGTTCTGGGCTGGCTTTATGTAAACAACACTGGAAATTGTGCTTGCATACTTGACCCATAGCTCA
The DNA here is from genome assembly GCA_026874595.1 of Sipunculus nudus. Classification (NCBI taxonomy): domain Eukaryota; kingdom Metazoa; phylum Annelida; class Sipuncula; order Golfingiida; family Sipunculidae; genus Sipunculus; species Sipunculus nudus. The sequence goes on along the minus strand of CM049311.1, from coordinate 61,192,059 downwards.
AATATTATAGATTGCAGTGACTTAATTTCAGGTGTCCCGGGAAAGTTTTGAAGGACCTTCCGGGATGTCAAGTAAAGGATTCTAGGTGCAACAGTAAAGTTTTGTGACCTGTCTGACTGTTTAAAATATTGTTTTTGGCCGGTAGCTCGCAGAATATGGATCACCATGACCTTATTTCAGGTTTCATTTGAAGCTCGCAAAAATGGAGAGGAAAAAACCGAGTAAATAAAATTTTTGGAGCATAGGTGGCGCCACTAGTCTGCTAAACATGATGAAACACTCCGTGATCAATATGCATGGAAAAGATCATGGCAATCATCGCATTATTTATACAGAAACTGGAGCTTTTCTTCAAATTTTTAACTATTCTCGGGGGTTATTACGACCCCCATAGCTTGGAGGATATGGGTCCAGCGGTTTCGATTTGTGCCCTGTTAACGGATGACTCTACGACCGGACGGACAGTCGACGGAAAGATTTCAGTCTTTAAAATCTTAAATATGGAACATTATTTTCTATACATTTAACCAAAATTAAAAATATAAACATAATTTTCCTCGGTAGACAATCTCAATTTTTTAATCTTAAGGTAAAGTTCACATATAACATTTCATCCAAAATGTAAAATTATTTGCTTTCTGATATCGTTCATACATCCTTTCACCTCACATTCAGTTAGTTGTGTATGACTGGTTAATTATAAAGAATAAACTTTGACACAAGTCACATGAGACTCACCTGAACGCGATTTTTAACCGACACTGCCAAAATCCGAAATTAGTAAAATTACAAAAATTTTATTCTTAAAATTAAATAGCGAAATGGCTTAGGGGTAAACAAAGAGCAAAGAATATGTAACCTACCTTAGTGTCTGAATAGTTTAACGAACAATAAATTCGTTAACCAAAGATTGTTATAATACGTTTCCACAACGCAAGTCAGCACGTTCCCAAAACGCATTGGCCTATACCGGTATACACCATGGGAAGAAGCAGTCAATATATTTCATGGCGAGGCTATTAATCCAGTAATCATATACGAAAATCATAAATTATACACGCTAATATTGTGCAATATTTGCAAAAAAAAAAGAACTTCTTAGGGCAAAGTCGGATGTTGACACGTTAAAAACAAATTGTGCAATGGTAATCGGAGGTAGCATGAGTTGTAGCGCCATCTGTCGCTAACTGCATTCACTATTTTCCAGTAGCCTGACCATGTAGACCATGTAATGGCGTGTCACATGTTGGCGCCTTTTTGGCTAGCCATGACAACATGACACTCAGGCCTTCGGAAATTAACTGATAGGGCCTGGAGTCATGATGGCAGTCACAACAGAACGGCCATTCTAAGGGTCGGATCAAAGTATTTCCTGTCTGGTATTATTTGGCATCACAGGCTTATATAGTCGTATTATATGTGCTTAATATCAAAGAAAAAGTGTTGTTACACAAAAATAATTACATTTATAACCTCCTTTCATCACTGTGGCAACGATTCACGTGAAGCGGTACTTCTCATTCAAAACTAAATGTGTCATGGCGCGGTCGTGTATGGAAACTTGGAAGCCGGAAGCCGGAAACCAACGAAGGCAGTTTAAAGCATTTACAAAATGCTAACGCTTCAATACCGTTTTGTTTTCCCCCAATAGAATAAGATCTTTATTGTTATTCTGTGAAGAATAATAGTTATCCATTGTTTAATCTGAACGTTATGGAAGATTTTGTGCTCGGAAGCCATCTCGGAAGTCAGTCAGAAGTGTTTGGATGTTATCCAATGTGTATAACTCGGAAGTCACAGAGACGCACTGGTTAACTTGTAGTCAGTTTAGAGCCACAGCCCAAATGCAGTTTCATTATAATTATAGTTGCATGCAAATATTAAAAAAGCTTATGCATGATTCTGCTTTTAATGAGTGTATAATACAATACATGATACATAATCGGAAAACTATAGGTTCTTAATTTTTTTTATTTGTAAATTTAATATATATATATATATATATATATATATATATATATATATATATATGGGTGTATTTTCACGTAATATATTTCACCCCATCTCACGATTATGAGCAATGTATTCAAACATTAGGTTGTTGGGCTTTAATATTTATATTTCTGTAAAATGACGGTGAAAACTGGAAAGTCCAAATATTAAAAAGTTCGTAACATGTTAATGTCAATGATGAAATGCGCGTCTGTACATTTATAACTGGCAAATGTCACTACTAGTATTTAAATGTAGTACTCGTTGTAAAATAATTGATATGTTTAAGTCTTATGACAATCTTTGCATTTTACCGACATTTGTGATCTGTGAGCGCACAGGCTCGGACAGCAGAGCACAGTGCGCGAGTCTGAGTATCAACCGAGGATCCGTGAGATTTTTCACGGTCGATCCCACCCCGAGCTGAGCTCTGTGGGGAGAACGTGCATGACTCACACGGTAATGCGATGGGGAGTGGGGGATGGGGGGGGGGGGATTGGGATTCGTCGGTGTTATTACCGAGGAAAGTGTGATAACGGAAGGACTTCCTCTCTCAATATACTAGTATATATTTGGATGCTCTTTCAGTGTAGTAAATCACCAACTTATGAATTGGAAAGTAATAAATATAATAATGAATTGCTAGGGAATAAAAAATGTAATCCGGAAAAGAAATGAAAATTGATTACGAATAAATGGAAAAAAACTCGATAAAATGAGAGATATTACGTCTGAACGGGCTTGCGCCCTCTATGGATGCACCACTGAATAATTAATATGGTATAATAAACCCTAATACGGCATTAGAAATACAGTTATAAATAACGATGTCATTCAAAATAAAAACAGTAATATATTTTCTATACGTTGAACAAATATGAAAATTCAATATATCCCAGTAGGTCATCGCTGGAACAAACATCCATGTCTTTCAATATGTTATAGTTCAACGTATTAAAAAAAAGTGTTAATTTTATATCTTAGAAAAGGGATACAACAGTCCAGATAATATATAACATACTAATACCTGTGTTATTATAAAATCTGATGGATTTGTGAATTTAAGCAATTTTTTTGAAAACTAAAATTAATTCTTTTCCAAGTTTTTGACTCTTATTTTTAAACTTTATCAATCTTGATATTTATATTATAACAATTTCACTCCTGATGTTTCAACATCACATTTCAACTTCAAATATATGGATATTTATTAATATATTAAAGTATTTTTGCAACTGATTTCACTCTCAAACGTTATAATATGTGCATGATAAGGGCATCTAACCAGAATGTGCTCCCTTCAACTTCACATTACTGTACGATTACAAGGATCTCGATAAGAAATTACAATTTTGTTTACATAATATATATAAAAATCAATGTGTGCAACCGGACCATGAAATGTAAAATATAATTTGGCATAAAAAATATTACATAATAGATAAGAGTTTAAGAGATTCATAATCCTAATGAAATTTTTTGGTCAATGGAAGAGGAAAAGGTTTTTCAATTTATACATTAAAAATAAAATATTTTGTTCGAAATAAGTTGTAAAAACATTAACTGGACGTTTTTTGGTTCTGTCAAATTTTCTGTTTAAGTTTCTATGATATTATCAGGGTGATTTTTATAGGGGCACATTTGTAACGTGATTAAATTATTATCAAACCTTTATTTTTTTTCATGTTTCCACCAACATAAAATACGGTAACAGCGTAAAATATTGATGAGTTAAAATATTCGTGTTTTACAAAATGAAATAAAATATCAATATAATATATTATAAAAAAAAAACAGCATCATGAATGTTACAAAACAGATTGAATTTATGAAAAATATATGATATTGAAGAAACTGAAAATGTTTGACACGTTTGCTGACGATATGATAACCATTGCATTAGCCATTACTGGCTTCCGAGTTTTACACATTTGGACCATTTCCGAGCAAAAAATAGTCTATAACTTCGGATGGATAACTTTGATTTTTTACATAATGTTAGAAAAGACCTTATTCTATCAATAAAAATAAAAAGATACTTTCCATTGATGTAGTAGCATTTTAATTATTCTTCGATCATTGTTTTAAAAAAAATCCTTGCTTCCGACTTCGGACTTCCGAGTTTTACACATAGCCGTTTGGAAATCCCCTACCGGAAGTTATGGTTCTCCCGCTGACAGACGTGGAGACGAGTTTTTCGAGTAAAACCAGCCTCAGAATTAAAAACTGCTGCACGAATGCACGTAAGTCAACCGTGGATGTAATAATTATTATTTTCCCCAACAGAAAAACGTCACTTTTTGTCTTAATTCAGGAAAATGACAGTTCGATATGTAGATGAAAATGCATAAGTAGTGTCAGAAATGGCGTGCACATCTGCACATACTAGAATTGATGCGAACCCAATAGCTTGTACTGTCACCCCATCGTCTTCAGTTCATCTAAAATCGACGTTTGGGGTGACAAGCTGTCGCTACTTTTTGGCCCTATATGACATTAGTTAGTCTACGACCAGCTTACTAGAGTCAGTTTTTATTAACTCGCTTGTTTCACTGTGTTATGTGAAAATGGTGTTTCGTAACAGGATGTTCAAAGAAGACTAGGAAACACACCCATTATCATCCATATGCACCAGCTGGCCTGTAGGACAGTGTTGTGAACTTACAATACTGGTTTAGTGTTAAATGAGAAAAATATACACAAGAATGACTTATATAATGTAATGTATTCATCCTTGCTTATATTCTTAGGGTTGTTGTGCAATAAAAAACACACTGAAGGTTTTATATTGACATGTCTGGGGATGATGACAGAAAGAGATTAAGGTCTGTATTGTCTAGTACCTCAAGTACTTCCAGTTCATACCCAATGGGTTCTTACCTTTAATCTAAAAATTCAATACACTTTAAAAAAGGGTAGTGAACAGAGTGAAAATAAAAGCAGAGCGACGGCTGAATGAATGGTAACAGAAAAATTACTAAGTGACACGCTTGTGCTACTGAAAGTAGAGGAAATGTCGAATGTAAGAGGAAATATGAAAAAAAAAAGAAAAAAAAAATTAATTGGTTTCATAATCAAAGGTTGTGTACAGGGAGTGGATTTTATTCAAGAGTCGCAATAAATAGCTGGTCTAAGCAATGGAGAGGCTTTATGTACTTTTCTCATAGAACATCTTCCAGTAAAGGGGTTATGATAATTGGTGGTGAAAATAAGAATTTAAGTTTAAAGATGTGATTATGGACTATGATTGTAGATATATAGTACTGAAATGTACTATTCAAGAATGCCCGTTCCTGTTATGTAAAATATATTCTTCAAACACCGAGACAAAGCATATGCAATTTTATGAAAATGTTAATACTGTTATCAGAGAAAAATGCCATGATGATGAAGATTTGGTGGTGGTCATAGGTGGAGATTTTAATGTATGTTTAAATCACATTGACGCTGATGGAGGTCAAGCACTATTAAACGAGCACTGCACACGTGCATAATACACCCGTCGTGTATATGGTGACCTCTGACCTCATTAAATATGCATGAATTTTCATGAGAAGATAATTCTGGTGAGAAACTCTATTTGTAAATATGTATGATGAGTTTCATGAAAGTCAATAGGATTTTTGGTAAGTCACCAAATCACCTCATTAAATAAGCATGAATTTTGCTCGAAATCGAACTAAGGCGAGATAATTTATTAATTCACATAACCGACGAGCTTTATCAAAATCCTTTATATTCTTCATAAGTTATCGGGGCGACACCACAAAGTAGCCTAGTGACCTGTGACCTTATTAAATGTGTGGATGTTGACCATAATCGAACTCTAGCGAGATAATTTGTTGGTTACTTATTATGGTGAGTTCCGTGAAAATCCTTCAAAGCCCCGGTAAGATATCGCGTCGACACTAATATTTTACGGACGGAAAAACGGATGGACGGTGGGTATATACCATAATACGTCATATCATTTGAATGGCGTATAAAAAAGAATTGTCTCTGAAATCAATTTAATTATCCATGAATTTGATCTTATTGACATTTGGAGAGTTAGCCTATAGGCTATTTTTGTAATCCTTGTTAAATAAATACATGCATGTTTTAACAAAATCCAAATATAAAAAAGTTTACGTAGAGAAGATTTCAACCTTTGACACAGGCGTTTAGATTATTTTTTAGTACATAATGATATACAGCCTTTTGTAAAAAATACAGATGTCGTTGGGTCAGTGGACACTGATCCTTCTGCAAATGTTATGAAACTTATACTTAAAGAAATAAATAAAACTTGCCAAGATTGGTGGAAATTTAAAAATTTAATAAAACATTATACAGAAGGTTTTTAAAATGCATGATAGAATGGAAAACAGAAATAAAAAATTGCGATAGTTACAAAATATTGAAATTTATAAAATACAAAATAAAGAGGATTTACAATTAAACATAATGAAATAAAATCAAGAAAAGAAAAAGTGATCTTAAAAATCTGGAAAGAAAACTGAAAGAATTAGAATTTACGTTTGGTCAACAGGAAAATGAATCAACTGTAAAGGATTATCAAGAAACAAAACAACTCATGGAGGAACATTACAACTACATTAATGAAGGAATAATAATTCGCTCTAGAGCGCAGTGAAGAGAAGAAGGGGAGAGAAATAGCAGCTTTATTTTAATTTAGAAAGAAAGAAACAAAAGGAAATCACGTCAGAAAATTATTAATGGATTAAAAAGAAATAACATTGTAAAGTGACATGCATACTCCAGGAAATAACAGCACTCTCAATAAGAAATTTAAAAGATCTTTTAATGTAAGCTTTACCGACTGTGAACAAAATTTAAAAGATCTTGATATCCATAAACTATCAAATGAACAGTCTTCATTATGGTTTGGGCTATTGTCTTTTCCAGAAGCTTATAAATACTGTAAAATTAATGCAATCAAATAAAACACCTATGAAAGATTTGACCAAAGAATTTGATCAATATTTTTTTTCCAGTCATAGAGATCTATTTAGTAGAATCTATAAACTACAGTACAGAATAGGTCATACAGTTAACACATATATAGTCAACGACAAGCAATAATTACTTTACCTGAGAACCAAGGAAAAAGATTACGTATTGTGTACTGAGGAAAATCGGATTTGGTGATTGTTTTATATCATGGATAAAGACTATGTATACTAATTTAAAGAGTGCAATTATCAATAATGGAGAGACCAGTCGTTATTACTCAAAAGAAGAGGGCACTCGTCAAGGTGAGCCTATGACTTGTTATCTGTTTATGTTTGTATTGGAAGTTTTAGCACAACAAATTCGTACCAACATGCAGAAAAATCAGAGGAATTACTTTGCCATCCATAAAACATAAAATATGTATGTTTGCCGAAGATTTGACTTTCTTCCTTCAAGATGTAAATTATTTTAAAGAGTTAGTGAGAGTTTTAAACTACTTTTCACATAATACTTCTCTTGAGGTAAATTATGAAAAATATCATAAGATAAATATCTTAAGAACAAGTCAATAAAATGTTTTACGTATTTTAGGTATACACTTTTCTGATGATCCTGATATGGTGATGGAAAAAAATTCATTAGACTAAACGAAAAAATAATTTAATACTCTATTTGTAGCAATAACGCTCATTGACAATTTATGGTAAAATTGAAGTGGTTCGGTCTCTCGTTATATCAAATAATTTATGTGTGTGTGAGGGTGTGAGGGTGTGTGTGTGTGTGTGTGTGTGTAAAAAACATGTGTGAACCACCCAAAGGTCTGATTGAATATATACAAAGAAAGGTAAATAAATTTGTGAGGAATGGTAAAAAAGCAAAGGTGAAGTATAACCCTGCATGCAGTTAGTCCATATACATCAGCTGTATACATACCCAGAAAATTGTGCGATATACTTGATGTTATTTACAGCAATATTGTATTTATAAGACTGTATCATATATGATTTTACACAGTTATGTTCAAAATTAATCTATAAGAAATGCATAGATGCATAAAATGTATAAATGAGATGAATACTTAAATGTGTCTAATCATGAAAAAGAACAACGTTTCTCGGCTATATATCATATATCACTGAACCGAAACACCAGGGAATTCAAGTACAACATTTTTAATATATTATTTACAAGTCAATCCCCAGCTGTTTAAATGGAAACTGATATAGGAAGTGACAGATGTGATTATTTTTTATATAAAAGAAAATTATTTCACTTATTTTGTCAATATATGCATGGTTACAAAGAATTTTATATTTTGATATATGTGATTAGCTTAAACAAGTTGAACTTGAATGCCAGAATTCACATCAAATGCTATAAATTTTAAAGTATTGCCGTTACTGACATCAATGTTATGGTAAACACTTTTATTATACTATATAAACTCATCATATATAAAGGAAAAGAATGCAAAAAAGAAACTGATCTTTTCTCTAAGTTTAAGTCTCTATTTAGCTCTCTTCGAAAAGAGGAACATATCATTGCTGAAAAGAAAAGCAAAATAGGATTTCATTTTAAAAAAGTGGAATCAATAATGCCTCTGATAAGGTAATAAGAAACAAAGAAACAAAGGAGATCAATGTTTTATCCCCCCCCCCAACGATAAATTATCTCTGATTTCTATAAATATCAGTTAAATGTGTATGTATTTGAATGTTATATGTCATGTTTGACGTGTGTGTATGTCTACTTATCATGATTAATACTGTTATGAGGAAATTCAAAGCAGATAGAATCTGGTATATGAGATTTTTACATATATTCCTTGTGCTACTGTGTATTTGAAATTGTACGTTTTGTTGTTAGTAAATCAATGTGAAAATGTTGTTATTGTTGTGATATATAAAATAAGTACACTTTAAGGTAGTACATTCAGTAGGGTTATTGACAATAGAAGGTTGTACAAACATCGTCCCGAATTATAATACATGTAAGTCCTTCAAAACATTCATTAATGATAAGTTATATTTAAGGCTCTTTGAGCGGATAACTACCGAATAATGGGAAAATAGCACTCACAAAAAAGAAAATCCAGTTTGATTAAAGATAAGATATGCTTAAAATAACGGTTGGGGGAGGGGTCCTCCAGTGCCTATTATATTTAACCCCCCCCCCCCCCCCCCCCCCATTCTGTCAAGTATCAGATTAATAACTTGTATCAGAATAATAATGAAAACCTTCGTCAAGAATCATGAAACAATATTTTCCCATGATTTGTTTCAATAGTTTAAAGTAAATAAGTATAATATCCACAATTAACTTTACATCAGATGATAACATAGTGTTTAAGTGTAAATACATTTGCACGAGCATTTCTATCGTATTTGCATTTGATGATTTTAATTGCACTTTGGAACTTATTAGTTTGAAACATTCGGATGTGCATTTAAATACAAGAGTTGCATTTAAACCCAAGTCTCTTACATGTATACACGTATTTTTATGTCGTTCACCCTCTAGTTATATCCCATACAGTAAAAATTCATGTATTTTCGTAGCGACCATGCATGGTATATATAAAACCATCTGATATGTATCCGAAAAACCCTGCATGGTTAGAAAATGCGGTAATGAGCTATTGGGGATGAGATTCACGACCGTTATACATATAGATAGGCTTACATTTAAATTTGTATATGTTTACTATTGACACAGTAATTATCGGATTTACATGTTTATGTACAACTTGAATACTATCTCATCTATTGAAGAAAAATATCTTCAGGTTTTTCTTTGAGGATGGTATAGCTTTCTTACTATATACAATTAATGTTTAAAATAACTTACTCGTTAGATCCAGCACTGCCTTCTTAACAAACGTACGGTATATATGCCGCACTGGACAAGTAAATACCTGCATATAACCACAAAGTAACCACATAGAGATAATCTGTATTGCATTAGTTTGAATTTGCTACTGGCAAAATTAGGTTGTTCGAAGATTTTATATCGATATTGTATCGATTTGTACATCGGACAACCGAATGCATCCATTTCTTGACAGATATTACACGAGGATATAAATATTATTTCTTAAAATATACGGACCAATGGGGTGCCTTTATATAACCAACCTGATTTAATCATCCTAAAGGCCAGTCTTCAGTGTGTCAGATCATGCACAGATAACAACTGTTGCATAGACTGAATTCTTGTTAATATTTACAATTTTGAATATGGCACGCATTTCTTTATATAAAAATACTACTGGGCATACCATTTTTCAAGACTAAACATCGCATCGCTCCTGTCTATTTACAAGATCTATTTCACTCGTCCACACCAGGAAGATTCCTCAGATCGGCCGAACACGACTTACTCTTTGAACAAGTCCACGTACAAAGTCTTCCATGGTTGTTCAAAGACCATTTTGTGTGGCAGGTCCTACTACTTTGTGTAATTCATTACCATTGGAATTTTGCTAATAAAAAAAATGCCCAAGACATACTTTTTTGTGCAATATTTTGATGGCCTGTAATTTTGCAGATTGTAAATATTTTTATTTCTATACCGTATTTCTATAACTACTGTAATGGGCTTAATGTCATATTATAGTATATTACTGGATAATGTGCATTTTTTAACTAGCCTAAGTAACATCTAAATTTTAGTCTGTATCTTTATTTAAATGATTTTTTTTTCATAGTCATTTTCTTTGCAGTTACTTGCTTGTAATAGCGTTTCCGAGCACATCACCGTGGATGATATACGCTTTACAAAATAAAATATTATTTTTATTTTATTATTTTTTTATTAATGCAAAGAATGCAAACTAGCCTAAATTTTCATAATATACATCGCTCTAAAACTGTTTTCAGATACATGTATATACATCTCTCCCCAGTTCAAAGGTTGTCAATTTAAATGCTTAAATTATAGAGTTATTAAAAGGGCGTGTGCGTGCAGCACAGTTGTCGGCGGTCAAATGACCACTGGCTAGCACAAGCTGTTAAACGGAGGTATACCTCAGTTGCCGATTGACTTTTATTGACCTGTCATGGTCCAGCGGGTTCAACCTGAAGCCAATTAGCGGAGTTTACGTTTACTAGGTTCCCTGATCGAAAACTAAATTCAAAAGGTTGTCAATTAAAATGCTTAAATTCATTATAAATTGGATTTACTTGAAGTTTTTTTTGTTCCTGTTGACAGAAACTAAACAGAAAGATTTTCACAAGTATTTGTTATGTGAGGTCGACCCTCTAAAACAATTTGTAAATTTGTACTATACTCTGTGTGGTCTGGCCATCGCTTGACTCAAATATTTGCATCCCCGTATGCTAACAGAACAGAAGACAAGAACTTACTCCAGACGACCAGATGCTACATCGTTAGATATATGTATGCAATGGTGTAGACTGTAGAACCTCGGTATAAGTTCCCTTAAGAAATGAAGCTTATACAGTGTGCATGAGAGAAAGCATGAACAGACTCTTTACAACATCTATATCGGCTACCGAACAGGCAAGTTTAAGGTAGCATCCCCCGCAAAACCCCCTAAAATTAAAATCAATCAAAAACTGTTTCAAATGCAGATTAGACCACATAAATGTATCGTTTTAAACCTGGGGTAGTTTTTGTTACTGAGGTTATATGTATTTATATGACATTCACATTAATTTTCAAATGAAATTTTAATTATTTTGAAAATTTCAAATTTTTATATGGTACACGATTTAAACAACCAATTACAGCAAACCACTTTTCAGTGGGCTAATATCAGACAACATGACACTATCTCAGAACCGTTTTCTCCCTGTATCATGTTTCTTTCTAAATTAAGATTGATTTTTTTTTATTTTGATTCAATAAAAAATACAAATTTCTGTATAAATCGATTTTTATAAATATGAATATTGTCATTGTTCTATAACCATATGCAGATCATTATCGGATATTTATCGGGAACTTGTCTTCCTTTAATCTATATCCCAGTCTATATACAACGATCAATATAGCAAGATCCAATAGCTCTCTCTCTCTCTCTCTCTCTCTCTATATATATATATATATATATATATATATATATATTTCAAAAGTTGTGCGGTACGATGCACACGTTTTGCAACAGCGATCGCGCCCGATGCAATATTTTCCACTTGTGCACAACAGTATACGCAAACGGTTTAAAAACAACATGTTCGAATTTACTATGTTTTTATGGAGAAAAATATTTTACTTCATGTATATATTTAACTTACCTGTTATATGTTAATATCTCCCATTACAACAAACACTGTCGCTAAAGGAGCCCTTGATATGCATACATTTATAGAAACCCTAAAAATATTACTATAATAAGATACATGAAAGTTAATTGAGATATTGCAAAGTTTGCTTTTACATTTAAAAAATATAAAAAGTTTTACTGATTTTATAAATTTAAACTTTTAATTGATATTTCTTAGCCGTAAATGGATAAATTATTTCCAATTTCAATACATGCTGTTCGAAACATAATCATATATGGTCTCGATTTAAAGAATATATTTATTTGATGTCTGTGTTTAATGAAGAGCCTTTTATCAGTGAAAATTAAAAACAAATATGTGTACATTTCAAAATTATACCAAACAACGTCTAACAAACGACTTGGGGGTTTCCTCATCATCTTTTAGTATGGTGCCCAGAGTTACTCTGCGCATGAAATAAGAAAGCATAATGATTTTTTTTAAATATTTATGATTAATTGAAATATTTTAAAATCTAGATAAACCCAATCATATAAACAAATGCAAAGTTTTCATAACATTTAATATAGAGCAGATTCTCAGCTTTCGAAGCATGTATATATCAAGGACTACCACGGCATTATTATGTAAAATATTACTGAGAGAAATGGAAACAAAGTTCACATATGCTACATATGAGTCAGTTCTATAAGACAAATACAAGATCACAATTATATATTACCGAATGTATGATGTCTCATCAGAATTAGATCGTGCACATGTAACATATATATACCCATCTATATAAAGAAACCCTGATTCTGTAAAAATCGGTTTCGTAAATTTGAATATTGTCATTGTTCTATAATAATATACAGATCATTATCGGATATTTATCGGAGATTCGCGTTATTGGTTTTGTCTTCCTACAATCTATATCCTAATCTATATACAAAGATATATATATATATATATATATATATATATATATATGTTACATATCTATAAATTGATATGATTAAATATATTCGCATCAAACTGTATATGATTTGTGTGTCGCACCAATATGTACATAAGTCTTTTTTGCGTATATGTATCGTTATTAATCATGTGATGCCTATATGCCCTGCTATAAACATGTGACTCCTGAGTTCTAGTTCATCGCACCCACTTTATGTATGATCGATCGCATATATACGACATACGTACCTTTTTAAATCGGCCGGCCTGGTTGAGGCTGGTTTACTTCAACACGAGTTTGCTAAATCTTAGCATGTCATTGATCAAACAAAGGACACACACGATAGGTCACATTAAAACTTAAACAAATAAAGGATTTCAGAAGGTCACAAACCGACACGCAGAGGCTAGGCGATGTCATTGCTAAGCGGGGAGTCCATATAATGGTGTAAACCGATTTTGAAAAAGTAGTTTGTAATGGTGCAATCTGGGGTAGCAGAAACAACATTATTACGCAACACCCGGTATTGTTTTTCGGCATTAAGAGTGTTATATTTTATTTAACAGATTTTAAGTTGGAAAGTTGGAGTTGTGCCCCAAATCCGCCCTTGAAAACACAACTGAAGTGCACGTTACGCTGATAATCTCATTGTACGTTTAAACCATAAAGTAACCTTGATCAGGGGCGGATACAGGATTTAGAAAAAGGAAGGGTCCAACCCGGTAGGACAAATGAAACCTGAAAAAAAGTTCTCCAGGTCCGGTAAATTTGTGTCCAAGTCGCAACAATATAGTATGAAACCCTTAAAAAGGTTGCTGCGCCTAAAAAATGCGGCCCCCCCCCCCCCGGGACCCCCTGGATCCGTTTCTAATGATAATGTCTTGGCGAATAAAGTTTAAATTCCATATACGTATTATTACGGTATAGACCATCAAGCTCGCATTCAAGATATTTTCTTTTTTAGAGTATACATGCAAACAGTGTTATTAATCATCGCGAGGTTGCATTATTTTTCAACATTGCTACATTATGATAAAAAAGGTGCTCCCCTTAAGCTGTGTTTCCATGTATCCGTAAACCTCGTACGTCTCGTACGCAAAAAAAAATCGCTTCCCTCTTTATAGATGAACTGTTTCCATGTGTATACGTAACGTCCTCCGCATGCGTATCCGCAAAAACGGACCGCATCGAAACGGATCGGTGAGCGATTCATCCGTTTTGCGAATAAAACAAAAATGCCTTCATTTCCCAAAAGTGCCCCAGCGCCAGGTCACCGGGTGCATTTAAAATAAAATTTGCAGTTTAAAAAGAAGCACGCAAAAGGATATCCGCAAGAAGTTTTTGCGGACTGCGCACTATGGAGCTCAGGTACATCTTTTGCGGATACAATTTTTACGGATACATGAAAACACAGCTTAATTTGAAATATCCGAATAGGGTTGCATCCATTATTATATTGGATGTTCAGTAAACATTTTTGAGAAATTCTTTGATAATAAATCTATAAACCTCAATGATACAAATAAACGTTTTGCATATACTCTTTATTATTCTTATATTATTTAACTATTTTTTTTTTCTTTCCAGTTCTATCTAATATATGATGGCTAACGGTATCTGATTTTGCGTGAAACATCTTTATTCTCAATTTTATGTAAATAGGTAAAAAGAGGAAGTTTTACTACACAATAAGTATAATTTGCATTCGATACAAAGAATTTGACACATTGATCTTTTTTCAATTAAATTCAGTGAAAATATCAAAGGATCATGTATTTTTTTTTTATATATTGCCATTATAAATATATAATGCATCTTATATTATTTCTGTAACTGCTTTAAAGTTATATATTATCCTAAACACCCGTAAACATCCGCTTTGTATCAATACACAGTATAGTTTTTAAAGTTTTTCACAGCTGATTTATTTTTAACTATGTATACATATCTCTCTGAACACGTTGTTTAAGTCGTAACAGTTTTTTCGATTCTCAGGATGGTAAATATTATATCTCTTTGTATTTTGTTGGTTAACTTGGTGAGTCTTTACCTTCCCTCCTATGTTTACAAATTTAAAATATCTTTCAGATAATTAATCGAATATTAAAATTTGATTTCTTAAATTTAAAACTATACATTTTAGGGTGAAAATAACAGGAAACTCCAAGGATCACATATATGCAGAATTTACAAGCATGTACAAATTATTTTGATTTGTAAATTTTGAGATTTTTTTTTACTGATTTTATTCGACATACCACTATATGGTATGATTCCAAGATATATTCCCATATTTTATCCATGTTACGCTGTTCCTTCAAGACTGACCCGTTTTATCTGTTCTGTTTGGCTGAACACCCACGTCGATACCCTGACGTTTTTATCATTCTGATGGCAGAATAAGATGCACATCGACATTGCACATTACAAATTACAAAGTTAAGTTTTTTTAATGTTTACCAAACATTTACACCTAATACATCTAAATCAATTATTATAAGTTATATTTGCATTAATTATACAGGTATTTTTTTAAATTTGACTTGAATATTAGTAAGTTTAGTGATCACAATTTAAAAGTATATTACAAAATACAAATGCTAAAACATCACACTACACAATAGCCCCATCCAGGTAAGCAATGTGTGCTTTTGTCCTGACCACGTGATTGTGCCATCCATACAATTAGACTTAACTCCTATGCTATCTTCCAACGCTTTTATGCTGCAAATATATTTATTCCGTTGCTACGCTGCAAATATATTCAGTTGATATGCAATAAGCTCATGCCACAACATTGCGTCATTTTATTTTAAGCTTCCCAAAATTTCTCACGTAAGCACTAACCTTGAATCAGCTGACAACTTTTTTTCATCCTAAAAGACAGGGCACTGGTAATCCCGAGAGGTGTCTTGGCATCGGACACAAAGCAGCAAAAAGTCCGACAGTGTTAACCAATCAGGTTCCATTGTGCTGACGCATGAATGGGGAGATTTCCCCGGGACTTTCCACGGGACTTTCCATGTGTAAGCCAGCCAATTTTGCAACCTGATCATTTATTGAGGGTCAGTTCAAGCGGTCAGCTGTGCACAGGGTACATGTCCATGAGGGTATGCCGATTTGAATTTTTCCATAAGATCTGCAGGCTAAATTAGTCAAATGAACGAAGTACGCTTTGTGTATACCTTCGTTTGTGCGACGATCGAATTGTATCTGGGCATATGGGCTGGGTGCCAGATAACAGGCTCCGTCTGTGATTGGACGACGGGACAAAACATGGATCACATCGACCGATCTGTTGTGCAATAGGCCCCAAGCTGGCATCCTGGTACCCGGGCGACATCTATACAATAAATGTAGATGTCGCCCGGGTACCATGATTTCAGGCTTGCAGCTATTCTCCTCGCGGGAGATTTCGTCTATGCAGGAGATAGACCCGGCCTCTTGCCAGCCAATTAGTGGCTTGTGCACATAATTGACTGGCAAGAGGTCTGACAATATCCAGTCGAACGCAAGCTATATCACCCGCATATAAAAATAATTCAGACAAAAAGTAAATATAAAGAATGCTTCGACAACATCAATTCCAATTATAACCAACAAACGGCATTTTTCAGTAAAACATATTTGTTATATTGATAAACCTGTGGACCTATTTGCGGTGTAATATCTGTGACGCGGTATTGTAAACATAAACAGAAGCTTGTGCACGTGCTACCATTGAACTGTTTGCTTTCAGTATTCAGTATAAAATTATTGTTGAGGTAATATTTAGCATACTGATGATTATCCAACCAACAGTGTGTTTACCTGGTTTGAAAAGGTAATTTTAAATAAATCCTACTAATTTTTTTATTATAGTTAATAAAATTAAGCATGTTCATAAAAATAAAAACAGCAATGTACATATTTTTTTGGGGTGAATAGTGATTCAAAGAATCGTCTATAAGATGCCGTTTTATTTTGTGTGTTTATCTTTTAAATAAATATATATATATATATATATATATGTGTGTGTGTGTGTGTGTGTGTGTGTGTGTGTGTGTGTGCGTAATTTGACACGACCAGACTAAGGATAAATAAATATCAGCTTATGATTCTACATTAACTTATATTTGCAGACTTTTTTTTGTGTTGAAAATTAATCATATTTGTTAACCTGAAAAATTCACTATGATAACATTTTATTCATTAAATAAATCGTGATTTCCTGCCAAAATACACATGCTGATTAAAGTGGGTTAAAAAAAACTTTAAATCTTTATTTTCCTGCCTGAGCAGAAAGTGAACTAAAATTATCAGTCCTTTCTGTCCACCTGTGTCTTTCTGTAAATATCATATAAAACACAATTTCTCAAAAACCTAAAGTGGTTTTTCCATGGCATTCATGTCAAAGTATTAGTTTATGTATTTATTACTTGATTATCACCAAATAGCAGAATCAATTTCTCTTAGCTTTGCAAATACTTATATATAAAAAACTAGAATACGGGTAGTTGACAAGCGACTACGTGTATCCGCCAAAATCAGAGTGGAACGGGTGAAGTGAGGCATGGATTGAGTGACAAGGGGAAATAGAGTGAGATGTGTTGCATATTAGCATGGATGTCTGCAGCCGAAATGTGTATGTAGGTTGCGCCACCTACCACAAATCCAGAAAGCTGTCCAAGTTGTATACAGATGCAAACGTTTAGGCAGATAAGTCAAACCACTACATTTATATGAGTGGTTTTATCCCACAGCAGACAAACAGAGGGACTTGTGCAAAATTTGTGGCAGGTGGCGCCACCAATTTTGTGTATGATTAAGAGCTATGTGAGATCTATACACATGCAAATTTATAGGGGGATATGTCAAACCAGTCCTGAGATTTAAGCCTGAATGTCTACAGCGTTAACATAAATATAGGTGGCGCCTCCTGCAAAAAAAATCGAGAAAGCTATCAAAAATGTATAAACACGCATAATTTTAGGCAGATAAGTCAAACCACTACTGCGATATGAGTGATTTTAGCCCACAGCAGACAAACAGACGGACGCTGTGCAAAAATAGTTGCAGGTGGTCCCTCTATTTTTTGTGTATGATATTACAGATAAAGAGCTATGTGAGATCTATACATATGCAAAATTTTGGCCAAATAGGTCAAACGGTTCCCGAGATATGAGCTTTGATGTCTGCAGCGTAAACTAGAATGTAGGTGGCGCCACCTGTCATAAAATCAAGTAAGCTGTCCAGGATGTATTAACCTGCAAAATTTTAGGCAGATATGTCAAACCACTGCCGAGATATGAGTGATTTTTTCCAAATGCAGACAAACAGACGGACGCTGTGCAAAAATGATTGCAGGTAGCGCCACCATTTTTGTGTATGTTATAAAGCTATCCAAGGGCTACATTTGTACAATTTTTCCTGATCGGTCAAACGGTTCCCGAGATATGTGGGTAAATGTGTGGATACAGACGCACAAATGGACGCTGGGCAGAGAGGAAGGGTCAGAGGTCAACGCCAATGGGTTAAGCACCAGTTCACATGTGACCCGATAATTGGTGCAAGTTTCGGAAAAATCAGTCCAGTGGTCTCCTGAAACGAATACGGCGGCGGCGGCGGCGGCGGAACCCGGTCAAAAAACATAGTATCCGCAAAACTTCGTAATGGCGGATACAATAACAATGGAAATAAGTATAATCTGCATTTGCTGTAAATTGACAAAATTTAGCTGATCGATGGGACCCATGGAACCCTTGGTTTTTATTTATTTATTCATATTTTATAAGACTTGTATTTCTAATCGGAATTAAACATTAGTATGTTGTTTGGACTAATTATAAGATGTTTTGTATATATTATATATATATATATATATATATATATATATATATATATGTATATATATATAATGCGTCAATTGCCTTAGCCAAACATTTCGGCCCCCTCCCCTCCTTCAATCCTGGCTGGTATGGTCCAATCATTGGCTCAACAGACCTTTGACCCTGAACGGAGGTTGGCTTGCAGCTAGCGCCATGTCGGCCCTCTGACATTAGAGAGTCTACGACAAGCGTAATGGCTGTCAAGTAAGGCTTACCATGTAGCGGCAGCCAAAGCTAAAGGTCCTTACTATTTCCGGTTCGCACTTACGCAGGGCTATTAGTACGTACATACATCGGCATTATGAGTAATACTACTGTGCAAATAATGGATAAACTTTAAAGTTTAAAGCCTACATGCAAATAGAAATTTATTAATAAAGCCCATTATTAATTTTAAAGGGACATAATCAGGCGCAATAGTATATGCCTATTCTTTCTCACTATCAGTTCAGTTTTGCTTTATACACAGGTGTCCCAGCAAAACCATCTCAGCACACAGTCTCAGTACCTCGCATACGGCTGTTTTAAAACTTGTTATGGCTCTGCGTGTTGGTAAACACAATCCATGTGTGTCTGTTTATCATAACAAGGCCGCGTAACCGGAGGTACGATTTTCAGCCGCAAGACACGGTGTATCAGCCAGCGGGAACATGTATTACATTTTTTGGAACAAGTCAGTCAGGGCGTCTCCTGATTGACACGTGTTGTGGCTCCGCGATGCACACGGCCCTGCGCGTTGTGTTTATGTTGACATCTTTGATCGCACTCGGTCCACTGTTTTAAACACTCGTTTACAGGAGTAAGCAAACAGTTTCAAGGAAATATTTTAGCAGGTACAGATTCATTTTAAAGGAAGAAGTTATTTTTTGTGTTAATTCAACATCCTTTGTAGGTGATTGGGCCCCTTTAATTAGAAATTTTCATTAATTTCTTAACAAATTAAACTAGGAGTAGGCCTAATAATATTTTCATTTAAAATCATATATGGACTTCATCTCAAACCTATGAACAATGAAAATATATTTATATAAGTCTTTTGTTTAAACAATAATTTATGAGTACATATATTCTAAATTTGCCTTTTTTTGTCAAACATAGTACATACAACAAAGTACATTGTACATCATGACCGTATGCAGACATACCTCCAAACAGAAACAAATTATAGTGTAACATTACAGAAAAAAACTGTTGTTGTTTTTTAATATGTTTTATCTTTATACTGTTTTATTCGTTTTCTATATTTATGTTTTGGAAGTTTTTCCTCTTTTGGATATGTGTCACCATTTACCCTTCTTATTTTAAACTTGCTAGGTCATGGTAAATTTAACACCAAGCCGTTCGCTTCTATCATATTTTATGAAAAATTCTTTGGTAATTTTGCGGATCTCCGGGTTTTGCTGATCTCCGGCTTTTGCGGATGGGTCTTATCAATTATAAATGTTATATTCCATGATTTGTTAATTTGCATGCACTCAAATCCTTAAGCTACCCGTACATCGGACCATGTCATTTTGAAGAACACGCATTGTATATGTATCAACCATATAATGCCAGCATAAATTATCGCTAGTCCATTATAAATATCAAAGAGATATTTTCCCCGACTGCCTTTCTCTGTATCTTTGAACCACTCTTCTTTGTTTACTTACTGAGAGAAGCAGAATGAATCAAATACTAAGTTCATGCTGATTTTCTCATTGATGTTTCCAGCCGTACATTGGCTTGTGACTTGGGCGGCATCTCAATAGGGGCGGATCCATAAGGGTTAAGAGGAATGGGTCTTATCAATTATATATAAATATATATATATATAAATATATATACATATATATTGATATTAGATGGAAACCCCTCTTCTATATGTAATAACTATTATAATATTAATATATAATATTTTAAAAAAACATAAATAATAACTATATAACTATATATATAAATATATATATGTATATGTAAATATATATATATATATATATATATATATATATATATATATATATATATATATATATATATATATACCATCCTCTTCAGATCCCGTTCTATGGAGACTTTAGACCTTAATATCACAGCATTTAAATAAATATATATATATATATATATATATATATATATATATATATATTACAGTTAAATTAAAAAGCAAATGAAGACACGGAGATGATTAAACATCAAAGGATGAATACGATACAAAGGCAAAAAACAGAAGCGCCTAGAAAATGTATATATAAATATATATACGTATATCTCACGGACCGTCCGGTGCGCTAATTAGCCTTTGATATTGCTCGCCCGACAGGTATGAAGGGTAACCTCATGGACCACTGACCACTTTTTTTCTAATCAGCCTTTGATAATATGACTCGAGCTACCGGCTCTATTGGTTTCCCCTTCTTATTTATATGCTTGATTAAATATGTGTTTGATGCGTTAACTCTACACGTGCTCCCCGGACAAACTGTAACAGGATAGATTGCATTATAAACACGGGATACGCTATAAACATGGTCTCTATTCTAGAGCATTACCTGCTCGGTCAATCGGCGAATATGTTTTGTAATTCATAATAAAATCGAAAACAGTATCGATTCGTTTTTTATAGTTAACTCGAAGTATGAATCTGTATTTTGCTTGCCTTATTTGGCCTTTCACCTTATTGACCTTTGACATATTCACGTGATCGTTATACAGCCGGCCATGCACACTGCGTACTCACAATGGTTTTGAGTAGAAATGATTTCTGGCGGAAGGACGTTTTCAAGAAACGTCGTTTTTTAAAGACCACACATGAACAGGTAAACATGCAGAAAGTTTTTTTATAGTTAAAAAAGAAGACAATACGTGTTACAAAAATCAAAATCTTTTAAGAATCTTGTTAAACTTCGTGACCACTGACACATTCACGTGATCATTAAGCTGTCAGCCATTTAGCAGCATCCCTTTTAATAGATATTATACACGAACAGGTGGATGCTCAGTTATTGTTTATATTTTTAGTTGAAACAAATAAAGTGCTTAATGATAACTCAAAATCCTTGAGGAATCGTATTAAACCTTTTTTCAACATTTGATATATTATCCTGATCTGTAAACTGTCAGCCATTGGCAGTAAGATCTTTTTTTTTATAAATAATAATGCAAACAGGTGAATATACAGTATTGTTTCCATAGAAGTTGTAGAAATAATAAATAAATAAAATATATAAGTAATGAATTGAAACATCATTAAATGCAAAATTCCTAAACAGATAAATTCAGAACTTTCTGAATACTACTACGAAAAACACACGCAAGCCACCCGATTGCAATTCATATTGTTATAGTGACGGCTACAACCTTGAAGATTAACACCCCGTTAATTCATATTGCCCGCTTAAATGAATATAATCGATTTACAAATACGATATTCAATTAAACGGGACCGACTATATATATTTATACATTAGCAAATCAAGGATCAATCTGTCATATGCTGGTGTATGAAACATTAAAGTTGTGGAGGTTTTAATTCGGTGTGACAGTCTATTGGCGATATATAGCTTCAATTTATAGCTACAGTATATAACTCAATATCAAAAGGGCATAAAAATACGCTCTACATGTACAGATGCTCGAAGCACGAGAGGCGACATGCTGCGTATCAGTAATAAGTGTTCGCACATTAATAACCAAGCAGTGAGTGTCACTACACACACGGAGCGGACATATATTTCCAGGGAACTTTCACGCTAAAGTCCCAGAAAACTTATAAGATTAATTCTTATCTGACAGGATGCGGTCCAGGTTTTTTTTTTGCATGGAGGGGTCAACGGGTGTCATGCATAAAATATGTCTAATAAAGATCGTTGGTTAAGAGCAGGGGGTCTGACCTCCCCCCCCCCCCCCCCCAAAAAAAAACCGTCATGCATAAGGGTTGTCTAAAAAAAGATCATTGGTTAATGTACACATTAATCTAGTAAAATTAATAATCGGAGGCCAAATTGCACGTGTTTTGTTCATAAGGATGGACGTCCAGCGCGACAATATCCTCTTAAATATTGACATTAACTGAAATTACCGGTTAATAAAATTTAATAGTGTTGTGTTTATTTTTATCATTAGTTGTGTTGATCAGTAGATCGGTTGTTCGTGTATCAAGCAATAGAACTTACTGGACTACGGTTTGTAAGAATAAGCTGACAGAAAATTCTGGAGGTCTAGATGCTTCTTGGATGCTTAGCTGGTAATTTTCATGTAGAGAAGTCTGTAGAACATCTGTTGACTAGAACTTTCCCGAAGTTTCTTTGCGGCAGTAAAATAAAAGCCGGTTCCATGAGGGACGATTATTGGTACTAAGGGACAGTGTTTATTGAGCCGAGGAGGGCGTTAGAAGTTTTGTGGACTTTGTATTTGTGGAGTTAGAACCAGTAATCGGCGGGCGAAAGCCAAAGAACTGTCTTCCCCGTTGCCACTGCCGTTGCCGGATAAAGGTAATGGATTACGTATGAATGTGTACATAGCTTTATAAAAAGACCTATCTATCAGATAAAATATCCCAGTAAAGCAAAGCTACCCAGATGCATATAAAGATATGTTTAAGGCGATATAGTTCTAAACTAAACAATATTTTGACCTCGTAACTAAACCACAGGAGTCGACGTTTCTTACCATCGGTTGGTGCAACATGATTGTGTATTTTGGTTTGCGGGATAAGGTAATCTACGGATAAACGAAGCACGATTATAAATACGTGGTTCAAATACATATATCTACAGTTAAAATACAGTTAAACGTCGTCATAAACCTATTCAAATTTTACACTCACATTGTATATGGCCGCTATGACAGACCTTACGGGAAATGATGTCAAAGTCCTTAAATTCTAAATTAAAGACAAATATGGATAGAAACCTTCAGGAGATACTCGGCATCATCTTTTCCAAATCTTCAAGACTGAAAAACGGGCATTTTTTGTTCTTAGAGTTAGTGCATGACAACGCTTTGGTGCTACTACCACCAGTTATGATATATATTGTGAAAGGATATCTGTTCTGTCTTTAATGTCTATTGTGACCGTCCATACTATAATATTTTAGGTGAAAAGATATATATTCTGGTTGTCTCTCCATCCATTTACCACCCGTTATACATATAGCCTATACTATCCCTTCTGGTGCATGGACAGCTCCGCGAGACCTCGACCTTGTTTGTACGGGACGGGCTTTCAACTGGGGAGTTGACATGGACCGAGATCATTGGGAGGCAATGAGACGGGGATAAGATGAAACTTGAGTATTGAGTTGTTTGACTAGTTCTGGATGGGTTCTAGCCATCATTACAGGTGATAATAGGGACCCCTTTGTTTTGTTTTATATGCGTAGCATCACATTTGATTGAGAGGGTTCATTTTTACTTCACTCCATTCAGGCCAGAGTTGTCTGAAAAGTAGATACACGTTGTGCACATAACAACATTGAGAAAAAAATGTATAAGAATTAAACTGTAAAATCATTCAAATGAGGCGCAAAACTGTTATTGATGTTGTATGGTCAAATTTCAAAAGTGCCCTCAGCAAAGCAATATGATGGGGCTGGGGTGGGGGCTAAGAATAGGTGTAGTGCTGTGCCCAGGTGGTAAAATAGTGTACTACAGCTAGACCTGGGGTGATCTGGCGCAGTTTGGCAGACGGCGCTACATCAGGCAGGGGGAGAGATTCAGATAGTTCAGGATTAAGGTAAACATATGGAAAATGACACAAACCCCTCCTTAGAACACACATGGCATCATCCCTGACAGATCAAAACCAAAAACATGAATATCCGACGTATGGCCACGAAGTATCTTGACAAAAGTGGAGTGAGACTGTCAGTTAATTATAATATAGATACCCAGAACTGACATATCATGAATATTCGGGAATGCTACTGATATGTGAATGCTATGGACGGACTTACTTGCACCATTGCATGTATTTAGGTCATAAGCCATAAAATCTTCATCCCTCGGAGGTCACCAGGCGTCTTTGTGCTTTTGCCGTGATGACTTACTAGGAATACGAAGTATTTTAATGAAACTCAAAAGAAATGTTACCCACTATAATATCTCGCCGACGTTCGATTCTCGGCAATTTCCACACACATATATATATAATTTTTTTAGCCCAGAGGTCACCATACTTTGGATGTGTAGTGACTAGTGATGACTCCCTAAAAATCTGATGGATTTTCATGAAACTAAATAAATATATTCCAATTGTGTTTCTCATCTAAATTCAATTCTCAGCAAATCCTTGCTTGTTGTAATGAGGTCAGAGGCCACAAGACATACGTCGGGCGTATTATGCACTCGTGGGCTGCTTTTGTTTTTTCCACATTTAAAAACAAGGTATCGTAGCAGCCGATTATCATGAGTTCATAAATTAATCGATTAATAAAGTGTTTATTATATAGTGCTGGAAGCAGCTATCGGTCTTATCTTGTATTTGTGGAATGCTGGAAGATGATTTTATGAGTGAGTATAGATGAACCATCTGCAAATCATGTGATACACCTACACACCATGGGCGACAACATATATAATCCACGATTTTATTCAATTCTGGGAGTTCGGTTAATATGCGTATGATTAACATTGCATCAGTTTAAGAATGTTTAAATTTTGTAGACAATTTTCGAAGTGGCTACTTAATGGATAGATGAAATTTCCGAGCTTCTAAGCAAATGTTTTCAAAGTTCAATGAGGGTGAAAGAATACCAATATCTTATCGTTCAGTTTAATTGTCAAGCCGATTGGGTGGTCTGGTGCTCTCAAGCAGGCAACACATGGTTTGAGTGGAGCTCACATTTTGGTTTTTTAATTCAGGAACTGAGTGAGTACTACTAGTAAAAATTGGCACATGATTGTATAAGGGTACTTTGGACACTTTTTCACAATTTTGTGGTCTTTAGTGTAATATTTTTAAGAGAAACAGGGGTTTTTTTTTGCTTTGGTTTCACTAGTGGGAGAGGAAAATTTTGGTCTTAGGTTTGTGGGCCAGTCACTTGATTTGTAAAGGGGGATTTAAATTGAATAATTGGAGTCTCAACGCTCCAGTGGTCACTAAAGCCTGCTTTGACAGACACACCAGGTTACACAACAGGTACCCAATGAACCTGGTCACCATGTTATTTTGAATCTAGGTAAGCTTGGGCCAATGTATCAGCCAGCAAGTAATATGTTATGTTATTAGTATTTGTGACATTTAGTATTACTTACTCTTTTACTATGTAATTATTAGAATGTCAAAAGAAGATAGTAAAAGGACAAGGTCAGATTGTTCAAGTTCATCTTCAGATTCCACTATTGTAACATCTAAAAAGATCAAACAGTGTCCAGAATCTATTTTCTCAGAAGACAACATGGGTACATTAACAGAAACTAGATTAAGAGAAATATTAGAAGAATTTAAGAGAGATATTATTGCAGAATTTAGAACATCAGTTGTTATTGAAATAGAAGAGTAAATAAAAGAAAAGTTGGTCAATCCCTTGGAAATCAAAATCAATAAACTAGAGGCAGAGGTCTCTAGACTGCAGAACGAGAATGCAACCTTGTTAAAGGAATATGAAAATGTTAGTGGCACTGCAAAAGAGGGCAAAATACTTGCTGTAAAAAATGAACAGTACTCGCGGAAGGATAGCATAAGAATTTTGGGTGTTATAGACAATAGTAAAAAAGAGGACACCAGACAGGTAGCATTATCTCTGTTTAGGGGTAAACTTGACTTGTAGATTGATAGTAGTGCCATTGATGTTGCTCACAGAGTAGGGCCATACAATAGAGAATCAAACAGGGGCATCATTGTCAAGTTTATGTGCAATGATGACAAACTTAGAGTGCTGAAGGAAAGAAAGAAACTTAAAAACAGTGGGATTGTAATTTTAGATGACATGTGCATCGAGATGCAAAAACTTTACAATAGGACTAAAAATGACAGTAGAATAAAAGACGCATGGACCTGGAATGGCAAGGTGTTTGCCAAATCAAATGATGATAAAATTCATAGAGTGAACTATGGTGAAAGCCTTAATGAAATCCTTAGCAGATGATATGCATTTTTCTTCACATCCACTTGCATGTCTGCTATTGACATATATTTGTTATCATGCGTAAAGGACTCTTTATATCAATACTGTATGTATAAATATATATGAGAAGGCATACATATTTAAATGCTTTTATGTTACCTATTTCATTCAATGGACTATTTGCCCAAGCTTGATCAGGGTACCAGTCATGTTAATTTCTGTATATGTTTGATGGATGTCGTTTTTTCAGCTCAGCTGACTGAAAGTCATCTGAGCTATAGCGATCACTCTTTGTCCGTCGTCCGTCTGTCCGTCTGTCCGTCTGTCCGTCCGTTAACCAGGCACAAATCGTAACCGCTGAACCTAGAACCTTGTAACTTGGGATTCTGAGAGGTCCATGAAAAATCTCCTTGGAAACCAGAAATTGGGTCGCTGTTACCCATATCCTTCGAGCTATGGGGCCCCAAAGTACCCCCCAGAAAAGTCAAAAATTTCATACAAAAACTTCAATATCTCATTAACTACTTGACTGATGGTCATGATTTTTGGCATACATATTGATCATGAGATGTTCCATCACTTCCTGCAGACTGGTGGCGCCACCTGTATTTTTCGATTTTTTACAATTTTTTTTCTCTATTTTTGAGACCTTTAAAAATGTGAACATCTGTTAACAAGGCACAAATCGTAGAGGCCTAGACCTAGAATCTTAATTCTTGATACACTGAGAGGTCCATGAAAAATCTCCTTGGAAACCAGAAATTAGGACTCTGTTACCCATATCCTTTGAGCTATGGGGCCCCAAAGTACCCCCCAGAATAGTAAAAAATTTCATACAAAAACTTCAATATCTCAATAACTACAACACTGATGGTCATGATTTTTGGCATACATATTGATCATGAGATGTTCCATAAGTTCCTGCAGACTGGTGGCGCCACCTGTATTTTTCGATTTTTTTACAATTTTTTCCTCTATTTTTGAGACGTTTAAAGATGCTGTCATCTGTTAACGTGGCACAAATCGTAACCACTGGACCTAGAATCTTCATTCTCGACACACTGAGAAACCTATTAAAAGTCTCCGTGGAAACCATAAATTAGATCTCTGTTACCCATATCCTTCGAGCTATGGGGCCCCAAAGTACCCCCCAGAAAAGTAAAAAATTTCATACAAAAACTTCAATATCTCATTAACTACTTGACTGATGGTCATGATTTTTGGCATACGTATTGATCATGAGATGTTCCATCACTTCCTGCAGACTGGTGGCGCCACCTGAATTTTTCGATTTTTTACGAATTTAAAAATGTGAACAGCTGTTAACAGGGCACAAATCATAAAGACTGGATCTAGAATCTTCATTCTTGACACACTGAGAGGTCCATAAAAAGTCTGCATGGAAACCTGAAATAAGGTCTCTGTTACCCATATCCTTTGAGCTATGGGGGGCTCCCAATAACCCCCCAGAATAATGGAAAATTTGATAAAAACAAACTGCAACATCTCAATAACTACAACACTGATGGTCATGATTTTTGGCATACATATTGATCAAGAGGTGTTTCATCAGTACCTGCAGACTGGTGGTGCCACCTCTATTTTTTTCAAATTTTTACGATTTTTTTTCTCTTTTTTTGATACCTTTAAAGATGTGGTTATCTGTCAACAGGGTACAAATCGCAACAACTGGACCTAGAATCTTCATTCTTGTCATGCAAGAAGGCCCATGAAAAGTGCCTGTGGAAACTTAAAATTAGGTCTCTGTTACCCATATCCTTCAAGCTATAGGACTCCGAAGAATCCTTCAGAATAATGGACAATTTGATACAAAAGCTGAAGTATCTGAACAACTAATGGGGAGATCACCATGATTCTTTGCATGGATATTGATGTTTGTAAGTGTTTTTATTAGTTTCTGCAGACTGGTGGAGCCACCTGTATTTTTGTACCCGCCAAAACGAAGTTTTGTGGATACTATGTTTTTGACCGGGTTCCTCCGCCGTTGCCGCGTTCATTTCCAGAGAGCTCCTCTGGGACTTGATTTTATCAGCTTTCCAAGCTCATATCTCGGGAACCGTTTGACTGATCAGGAAATAAAATTTATACTAATGTAGCCCTTGGATAGCTCTATAACATACACAAAAAAATGGCGGCGCCACCTGTAACCATGTTTGCACAGTGTCCATCTGTTCATCTGCCTTTGGTTAAAATCACTCAAATCTCTGCACTGAATTGACTAATTCACCTGAAATTCGGCATGCGTATACATCCTGGATAGCTTTCTTGATTTTATGACAGGTGGCGCCACCTACATTCTCATTCACGCTGATGACATCCAAGCTCATATTTCGGGAACCGTTTGACCGATCGGGCCAAAATTTTGCATGTATATAGATCTAACATAGCTCTTTATCATACGCTAAACTGGTGGCGCCACCTGCAACCATTTTTGCACAGCGTCTGTCTGTTTGTCTGCCGTGCAATAATGTCACTCATATCTCGGCAGTGGTTTGACATATCTGCCTAAAATTTTGCAGTTTTATACATCCTGGATAGCTTTCTTGATTTTATGACAGGTGGCGCCACCTACATTCTAGTTAACGCTGCACACATCCAAGCTAATATCTCAGGAACCATTTGACAGATTGGGCCAAAATTGTGCTTGTGTTTAGATCTCACATACACAAAACTGCAACCATTTTTGCACAGCGTCTGTCTGTTTGTCTGCCGTGGGCTAAAATCACTCATATCCATGTAGTGGTTTGACTTTCCTGCCTAAAATTTTGCATATGTATACAACTTGGACAGCTTTCTGGATTTGTGGTAGGTTGCACAACCTACATACACATTTAGGCTGCAGACATCCATGCTAATATGCAACATACCTCACTCTGTTTCCCCTTGCCACTCAATCCATGCCTCACTTCACTCTGATTTTGGCAGATACACGTAGTCACTTGTCGGCTACCCGTATTCTAGTTTTTAAAGTTTACACATTTTTTCTCTATTTTTCAGATATATAAATACAGACTAAATCTTGGCCTGTTGGTTAATCTGTTTGATGCTTCAGTTGAATGGGTATCTACCATTCTGATGATAAAATTTCCTTTTGTGAATCTCTTCCCAGTCAGCTGAGCGTCATGACCCATGGGTCACTTGTTCATGTGTATGTTCTATTATGTTTTTGGTGAATCTAAATACTACTGTGGGTTTATTCAATATTACAATCTGTTTCACATGGAACCACTATGAGCATTTCTTTCAAGTATTGCATGTTTTGCAAAGTTCTGCTTTCAGTTATATGGAACTACTATCTTGGACACATTCATCGACGAATATATGAAATTTAAAATTTTTAGAATCAATGCAAATGGTAAAAGAAATTATGTAAAAGGAGAAAATTTTTTAACTGGTGTTACAAACATGGAATTAGACATGGTATATGTTTTGTACAGGAATCTCATTCAGATAGTAAGTGTGAACAGGCTTGGAAAAATCAATAAAGAGGACAGATGTTCTTTTCACATGGCACAAACCACGCCAGGGGAGGACTGATACTTATAGGAGAACATTTAGAATTTACTCTGCTTAATAATATTACTTATTTAGATGGCAGATATGTTTTGATATATTGCAGAATTTAAGGCTCAGCATTTCAAATAATTAATGTCTATGGCCCAAATAGTGAACAAGGGTAAGTTAGTTGTTATAGACATGTATTTAACTTGGTAAATAATGAATTGAAGCTGGAAGAGAGTACTCAGATAATCTGGGGAGGAAATTTTAACTTTTGTTTTTCTCACAATGATGCAAGTGGTTTTATCTTGGCTTTGAAATATAACACAATTGAAACTATGAATAATATTATGGAGTCACTGGAATTATGTGATATATGGCGTATTAGGAATCCTTAGGCCAGGCGGTACACATGGAGAAGATTAAATCCGCTTACGCTACGTCACTTGATTTTTTCTTAGTTTCCTCATCATTACAACCCATTAATTTCAACTTGTACAGTCATACCCAGCGTAGGATCTGATCATTCCGCTGTCGAACTTGAAATACGTGGCGTGAGTGAAAGATCCCATGGGCCATCATTTTGAAAATTTAATTGCTCATTGATTAAAGATATAAACTATGTGAATAAAATGAAGGAGCATATTATTTTTGTAAAGTCTGAGGCGGACCAGTTACAGTTAGATGTGCGGAGGAAATGGGAATATATTAAATATAGTATACGGAAATTTACAATAAAATACTCTAAAAAGAAGAAAAAAGATTCTAAAGAAGAATATATATCATTAGAAAAAGAAATGAAAGAAATGGAGAGCGAATTAGATAGAGAACCTAATGAAGTTAATAGAGAGAAATATATCAATATTAAAAATAAATTAGAGGATTGCTATAATAAAATCACACAAGGTATAATTATTCGCTCAAGGGCCAAATGGCATGAGCAAGGTGAGCGTAGTAATAAATATTTTTTAAATTTAGAACATAGAAATAAAAGTAAGACTTGTATCAGGAAGTTACTAGTGAACAACAGGGAGATTACAAAACCCAAAGATATTATGTCTCAGATATACAATTATTATTCAGATAAGTTCATGAGAAAAATCAATAAAACACAAACAGACTTTGATAATTTCTTGCAAACTGTCTATGACCTACCTGTATTATATGATGAAGAAGCAGTTTCATGTGATGGAATGATAAATGGAGCAGATGTACATACGGCTATTAAATCCATGGCCAATAACAAGACACCAGGTAATGATGGTTTAAGCAAGGGATTTTATCTGAGTTTCTTTGGAGTATTGGGGAAAGAGCTGACCGCTTGTTTAAATGAAAGTTATCAAGTTGGAGAGTTGACCGTAAGCCAGAGACAAAGCGTTATTACACTTATAGAAAAGAAAGGCAAAGATGTAAGATATATTAATGCTTGGCGCCCTATATCAGCCTGATAAATGTAGATTGTAAAGTATTAAGTAAAATATTAGTATCTAGGTTAAGTAAAGTTCTACAAAAATTAGTTCATATAGATCAAACTGCGTTTGTGCCAGGACGATACATAGGTGATTCAATAAGACTGATTTCAGATATAACTGAATTTTGCAAAAATGAAAATAAAACTGGAATATTATTTGGAGCGGACTTTGCTGCAGCATTTGATTCAGTGGATCAAAGTTTTATACTGAGTGTGCTAAACCGCCTTGGTTTTGGACCCATGTTCATCAAGTGGATCAAACTGTTGCATACTATTTCCTCGAGTTGCGTTTTAAATAATGGATTCTCCTCTAACTATTTTACCTTATCAAGGGGCACAAAACAGGGAGACCCAATTGCTCCATATCTGTTTATCCTTGTCATGGAAGTTCTGACACAAATGGTTAGAAACAGTATGAATGTAAAAGGTATTACAGTAGGGAACAACGAGATTAAGCTAACACTGTTTGCAGACGATATTACCTTTTTCTTATCAGACATACATTCATTCAAGTCGTTGATATCTATTTTTGAATTGTTTGAACAGTATACAACACTTAGAGTTAATTTTGATAAGTCAGAGGCAGCCTGGTTGGGTGACTGGAAGGCCAGACAAGAGAAACCAATATCCTGTAAATGGGTGGACTTAACATGTTCTGCTATCAGGATACTAGGAATCTTTTTCTCATATGATACCGATATATGTTACAGATGAAACTTCCTTAGTACAGAATCCAAGTTAAAGTCAGTTCTAAATATGTGGTCATGCAGAACCCTTACACTTTTTGGTCGGACAGAAATATGTCGAACAATAGCAATGTCAAAAATATTATACGTATGTAATATGTGTATTGCACCAAAATTATTTGTTGAAAATGTCACACAATACTTAAGGAAGTTTTTATGGAATGGCAAAAGACCAAAGGTTCAATATAATGCAATTATTAGCGATTATGAAATGGGTGGAATAAAGTTTCCAGATGTAAAAACTCGATTAAAAACACAAAACATAATGTGGATCAAACGTTTGATTGCGGGTGGTGATGCAACTTGGAAAATTATACCACGATATTATTTAAAATCTATTGGAGGGGCAATGTCAGTGTCTTCAAATATTGACGTGAAGAGGGTTCCAGGAAACATGTTATCATTTTACAAAAAATGTCTGTATGAGTGGTCTTATTATGTAACAGTGATTCCAGAGTCAGCAGAAGAGGTTAGAATACAGTCACTCTGGAACAATTCTTTCTTAAAGATAAATAGTAAGTCATTTCAATACCCTTCTCTTGATGTTCATAATATTAAAACAGTTGGAGACCTGATGACTGCAACAGGTAACCTTTATACCTGGAATGAGTTACAGAGGGCTTATCCAGCTATATCAGTAAGAGAATTTATGCCATGGAGGTCAATTGTTGATGCAGTACCAAAGGATTGGATTGAAAGAGTAAAATCAAAGGCTCCTGGGCAGTTAGAAACTGTAATGAAAGATTGATGTGATTTTATTCAAACAATTGGTGGAATATGTAACCCTTTAAAATTAGACTCAAGGGCAGTGTACAAAGTATTGATTAAACAAATATTAGTACCACCTACACAAGAAAACAACTGGGTTAAAACCACAAATATATGTCCAGAAGACTTGAAACAATTTTATATTTTAATACATCAAACTTCCTTAGATATGTACGGCAGAGAGTTGATACATAAGTGATACATAATTATTTACCAGTTAACTATTGGTTACATAAATGGAAATTGTCTGATACTCCACGCTGTTTGTATTGTCATATTGAATATGAGACTATTACACATCTCTTTTTTTAATGTTTTGTCTCAAAGAACCTATATTTTAAAATACAATCGTGGTTTGAATCAGTAGGCATTATACTGCCGTGTATTTGTAGGAAAACTGTTTTATTAGGAGTTCTACCAGGGACAGAAAATTTTTTAATCAATCAAATTATATTGACGTATAAACTTACTCTATATTTTAATAGAAAAGAACATGGAGTCGACCTTTTTGCAGATTTCGTTCGTAGAATAATATCTGTACAAAACACTGAGTATACTGTTGCACAAAGTAAAGATAAAATGTCTTTACATGTGAAGAAATGGAACAAGATGTTACCTCATTTCCACTGATTAGTCATCAAATTGAAACTAATGAAATGAATGTTTATGTATGTATATATGTATGTGTATATATATATGTGAATATATATATGTTTGTGTGCATATATATACGTGTGTATATGGGAGCATAAGTTTATATGCATATGTAGATGTTTGAAGGTGCTAATACACCAATTTAGATTTGAAGCACCTTGATGGAAATACTATTTGTTTTACATAGATAAACGCAGGTCCCTACGGTTCCATATCAAATTAGTATTAATTATTGTTGAGTTCAAGTAATGCACTGTAAATAAGTATACGTGCATAGTTCAGTGATTTTGTATTCCACAGACCACTTTCAATATTATCCAGCATGTGTTTCTCTGTACCTGTAACTTGTGTGTAATATGTACTGTGATGCTGAATTGTTTTGTTCGAAGTTCAGTTATGTATTGTTTGTGTATCTCATTGTTTAGGTGATATTTCTATTGTGTAAATACATACCAAGAGTGGATTTGAGGAAAATATAGTTTATTTTAAGTATATATATGTTATGGCTCTTGAAAGCTATTCGACTCAGTCATTTTGGGACAGACTCAGCATTGCTGTTTACGAGGGTGGCTTGCTCTCTCACTGCATCTAGCAGTGCTGAGGAACAGGGCTATCCACCACCTGTCTGGCAGCTTTGCCGATGCTCGTCCCGATGGGGCTGAGTGGACAGACTGACCTCAGTATATGTTAAAATTACACTGTTATATGTAAACAACACGTTCTGTGTATGTGTATTGTGACTTTGTAAATGTCATGTGAATTGTATTATCATCCTTGTTGTATTACTTTTCTTGTGAGAATAAAAAAAAAATTGTCAAGCCATGAAATTAGTATCAATTTTAAACATGAAACACTGTTACTTCGCTTCAAGTACGATGGAACAATAACAGCCTTTAATTGTATCCGCCAAAACAGAGTTTTGCGGATATACTATGTTTTAGCCGGACGCCTCCGCCGCATAGAATTCCGGAGAACTCCTCCTTAACCATTGGATGGAATTTTATGAACCTCGGACTTATGATCGGGTCACATGTGAACTGTTGCGCCCTTATTTTGGGTTGACCTCTGACCTTTCCTGTCGGCAGAGCGACAATCTGTGTGTCAGTTTCCAAACAAAAACCCACATATCTTGGGACTCGTTTGACTAATCGGGCTGAAAATTTGCATGAGTGTAGCTCTTGGATAGCTTGATATCATTAAATAAAACTGGTTGCATCACCTACAAACATTTTTGTACAGCGTCCATCTGTTCGTCTGCCTTGGGTTAAAATAACTCATATCTCTGCAGTGGCTGGACTTATCCAACTGAAATTTTGTATGAGAATACATCTTGGATAGGTTTCTTGTTTGTATGACAGGTGGTGCCATCTGTAGTCGTATTTGTGTGGCATACATCCATGCGTATTCTTTTGGTGAAAATCACTCGTATCTCAGGAGTGATTCAATGTATTGTTCTGAAATTCTTTGATACCTCCATCTCGCGCCTCGTACTCGAGACTGGTGGCACCACCTGCGACTACTTCTGCACAGCGTCCATCTGGACATCTGTCTAGGTTAAAAATCACCAATATCTCAGCAGTGGTTGGACTTATACACCTGAATCGTTTTCTTGTGTATACATATATATATATATATATATATATATATATATATATATATATATATGTGTATATATACGTATATATGACAGGTGGCGCCACCTACAATTACGTTAATATTGCAGACATCCATGCTAATATCTCAGGACTTTTTTTGACGTATCGTCCTGATAATTGGCATTTGTATAAATCTTAGATAGCTATTTATCATATGTGGTGGCGCCACCTCCAACTGTTTTTGCATGGTGTCCATCTGTTTGTCTGTTAAGGGTAAAACTCACTCATATCTCGGCAGTAGTTTGACTTTTCCGTCTGAAATGGAGAGTTCAACCCAGGAGAAATAATGACACAACCTAATTTAAGGTCCACATTTCACGAACAGGCGTGGGGTGGGGTGGAGTGGTGTTTTGGGTTTCAGGCCTAAAAATTTGTCTGATAAGACATTGCGGCGGTTGAAAATGAATACGGACCCTCTGCATGGAGTCCCGTTTGGTCCGCTTCTGCTACTTACGAGGTATGCATATTTCTGTTTCTTTCTTCAGGAACAGTCTCCCTGCAACGTATATTTAATAAATCTTTCATGTGTTCCTCACATCAACCTAATCTTTATACGTCCACCGATAGAATCAGGTCAAATATCATCGAAAACCTGAATGCCTCCGCGTCTCATTCCGGTTCGCAACGACATCATTGACCAGGTCTTCAAGGTAAACATACCGGGGTATAAATTTCTTGCCATGAGGACAGCCACACGAAATAAATTTTAAAATATTGGAGCGACTGCAGGATCACTCACGCACTGTCTCCACCAGGTTATGAATTAATACGGACATACGGTATGATGTTTAGAATTCATGTAATTTAAAAGTAAATGGCAAAATTAAGATACAAGCAGCTGGACATAGAAACGTGTTCTGTTCACAGAAGTATTGTGCCTCAGAGAGGTGCGTGAGTTATAAATGTTTATACATATCTTATGGAAACAGTTTTCCACTGAAACCCTATATGTTCTGTTAACTTTTAGAATATAAAAAAATGAGCCAACATTTCACATCTCAGTTAAAAAATCTCCCCCAACCACGGTTATTAGCCCGGTATACCGGGTTTATCAGCTAGTCACCATATATACAGAGATATCTTGAAGTATTTTGGAGGGGCTATCGAAATGCCACCTGTCGGCAAGTACAGAAAGCATTGTAGTCTGAACCAGGGCCTGAGGACAAAATTATCTTTACTTTTGCTGAGACTCATTGAGTCAAAGATTTTATAATGTTCAGTTGTTCCTAGAGTGTCAATAAAACAATTTGATTCTTCTAATAAAATATGTGTTAAGTCTGGTTTTAAATAAACATCTGCTTTATATGTTGCTTTGTAATTTTCAAATTATCTTTCGGCATGCTATTCTTATGGCATGTGGAACAAAATGTATACCTGTCGCTTGGGTGTTGATGTTATCTATCAATATGAAAAAAGGTTCAGCCAGTCTTCATTTTATTAAGTCGTATTTGGGCATTCTCCTCACGCGAGATCTCGTCTATGAAGGGGATAGATCTCTGCCAATCAATCTGCGCACAGAACCTATTCCAGTCGAAAGAAATCTTAATGCTCGCAATTGAAAATTACAATAATTAAGGCAAATAGCAAATATAAAGTATGCTTTGACAACATCCATTCCACCTTTAACCAATAAACGGCTTTTAACCGTGAAACATATGTTTTATATTAGTAAACCTGCGGACCTATTTGCGGTGGGTAATCTGTGACGCGGTTTTGTAAATATGAACAGAAACTTGTGCACGTGCTTCCATTGACAGTTTACGAGATGCAGCTGCTGCCAGAATTGTTGAAGACATAAATGCACGGTAATAGTGTAGGGACACTTGTTGTGGTCTTTTCAACATTATGCAAAAGGATTACCGGCTTGAATTGGGGGATTAGCCACAATTGCATGCTGAATTAAGATACGAGTCCCATGGGATGGAGAGTCAAATGTTGTTTACACTTACTTATCACCCAAGTGAGGCGATGACTGAGTGAAATGTCAGATCAAACATACTTTAGTCCATATACTTACTTGCAGGGTCATATCATTAGCTCAATAGGTCTCGACCCTGTAAGAAGGTTCGGTTTTTGGGATGAAACTAAACTGTTCTTCAAGTGCAATCGATGGCTTTTCCGGATCCGGATCCGGGTCATGTGCCGGATTCACACCAAAATTTATATGTATAATCATTCTTTATTCGCCCTTCTCAGAAATGCCCTGAAAAGTAACATGATGTAGTGCTCATCCGGCAACCCAGAAACATAAAATAATGAAATTTTTACTGAGTGCAAGGAATAATATTCTTCATTTAAAGTTGGTATCTCAGGATTTAAAATTAGGTGTAAAAGGTAAGAAGACGGCTCTAAACCCAATCAGATGAAATAAGAAGACTCAAAATTGTCAAGAATTAAAGGCGGAAAAGCATTTTTCTGATTTTGAAAGTGTTCGCATAAATTTGCATAATTAATGGATATTACGATTATGTGTAGAAGTTAAGCAGCCAACGTCCATTCCTAACAGATAAACAAACAAAGTCAGGATCGGTTGAGAAATAAAGGAGAAGAAGCATTTTGTGTGAATTTTGGACGGGCGCCGGACGGACGAACACCGGACGATGCATCACCAAGGCATAAGTAAATCGTGCTTATGGTCGGATGAGATAATAATAATAATAATAATAATAATAATAATAATAATAATAATAATAATAATAATAAACAAAATAATAATAATAATAATAATAATAATAATAATAAACAAAATAATAATAATAATTAAAAACTAAATAATAACTAAATAATAACTAAATAATAACTAGAATAACTAGAATAATAAAAACAACAATAATAATAATTAGAATAATAATAACTAGAATAAAGGCAGTCGACAAGCGAGGCATAGATCAAGTGAAGCATTGAATGTTTCCCTTATGCGACAGCCCTCCGATATTGCGCCCATCAGATATGCCGAGTATTCCAAAACGGACGAAAATAACGAACCAGTCATGTATAAAGATAATGTCATCAAGGATCTCATGCTGTTAATGCCGTTAAGTCAAGAAACTCCTGCCAACAATGTATTATGTGTGATTTTAAAAAATAAAGACCTACAGATGGACGCTACATGAAATTTATTGCAGGTGGCGCCACCAGTCTTGTATACAAGATAACCGATTGAAGTTCTATGGACACGCAAATGTATCCACTTCTGAGATGAATGCGCGGATGTATTATGCGAATATGTGATTGGTTGTCGCGCAACAAGTCATTTGTATAATAAAGCTATACACAAGCTGGATGCACATGGAAAATTCCTGGCCGATACGTCAGTTAAACCACTCCTGCCATACGTGTTATTTTTCCCCAAAGGCGGATCGAAGGGGGGGGGATTTAGGGGGTTTAATCCCCCCTCACCCCCTCGAAGCTGACCCACCTTATCGTTAGTTCCCCCATCGAATGACTTTAACTCAGTAGTTGGTCCCATGCTGCTCCCTCGCAGTGACCCGAGCAGGGCAATATAATTAATCAGGCCTGTCTTATTCAATGAAAAACAGGAAACTTGGCCCTCCTGTTCCAAGGAAGCATGAGAATCACACAGAGTAAAAAAAGGCTTAAACTCTGTTTCTGTGATATTCAAAGCATAAGTAGGCTCTGTGGAAGTTTATTAACACCAGCATATGTGATACTGCATTATTACCTGGCTGGTTGACCTGGCCAAATTAGGTAAACAGTTGGTAAATTAGCTGGTGTGAAGGTTATCACATTGTATCATCTTATGATATCAAACCGCTCAACATTGAGTTCATGACCTTATTTTCTAACTTGGTTACTTTTCTTTAAAAAAAGTAACAACACTGTAAAAACGTTAAAATTTTGCAGTGTACCCCACTGCTGATTCTCTGTAATTTCGGGGACTGGTGCAAAAAGACGACTTATCTACCACATTTCCATTGCTTTCTGAAGACATATATGCAAACGCAGCCCTCTCAAAAGAGAGAAAAGCAATATATATAATCTTTCGAGCCGATGGGGCGGAGGGGGGGGGGGGGTGCTCACACACACCTTTTGGCTCAAGGGCACTCGGCAGAGGTCAGTGTGACCTGTCTCTGTGAAATGACGTAAATTCCATCAATTTGTTTATAACTAGTGGCCCATGGGCCATGACGCTCAGCTGAATTCAAGGAATGTTGTGACAATGAGTAAAATGACTGCCAGAGTGCTAAAAGAAATCTTTAATTTTGTGAACAGTCCTTAGAAATGTCTGGTTTATAAGAAAACTCTCCAAGAAGGATTGACATGCAAAATTTCAGACCAATATCTGGAACCACTCCTAAGATATGAGCAATTCTCACACAAAGCACATGTAGGCATCCAGTTGGCACCACCAGTCTTGAGTACAAGATGGAGGAGTCCAAGATTTATGGGTATGCACCAATTCAGGCCAATACAGCAAATCACTCCTTAGAAAAGGGCATTTATTTATTCTAGAAAACCGGGAAAGTATGTGGCGCCACCTGTCTGGTTTACGAGAAAACTTTCCAAGATGGATGGACATGCCAAATTTCAGACCAATATCTTGAACCATTCCTGAGATATGAGCAATTTTCACCAAAAGCAAATATACGGATGAACGCCACGCTAAAACGACTGCAGACGGCGCCACCCATCTTGTTTACGAGATGTAGGTGTTGAGGATCTATGAACATGCACCATTTTAACCCAATACATTGAAGAACCACTAAGACGAACAGATGGCAAATGCACAGATGGACACTTCGCAAAAAAGTATTGTAGGTGGCGCCACCAGTCGCAATTATGAGATAGAGAGATCCAAGATCTTTGGACATGCAAACTTTCAGCACAATACATTGAGCCACTCCTGAGATATGACCTCTTATCTAAAAGACACCCAGATTCGTACTGCACAGAAAGGACTGCTGGTGGGGCCACCTGTCTCTGTTAGCCACAACAACATAGGTAAAGGATCAACTATGCTGGGTTTCGGAAAGATTGGTCTAAGGGTCTCAGAGGAGTTCTCTGGAAACTAACGCAGAGTTTTTGTATCACATTTTTAATTATTCTTGGGGGTATTTACGAGCCCCATAGCTCGAAGGATATGGGTAACAGAGACCGTATTTCAGATTTCCATAGAGACTGTTCATTGACCTCCTTTGATGTCAAGTTAGAAGATTCAAGGTCCAGCGATTATGACTTGTGCCCTGTTAACAGATGACAGCTTCTTTGAAAGTATCATTAATAGGGAAAAAATCGTAAAAATAAAAAAAAACACATGGCGCCTCCAGTTTGCAGGAACTGATGGACCTCTCCATGATCAATATTCATGCAAAAAATCATGGTGATATGATGCAGTAGTTATTCAGATACTTGAGCTTTTGTATCAAATCTTTGATTATTCTGGAGGGTACTTACGAGCTCCATGGCTCGGAGAATATGGGTAACAGAGACCTAATTTAAGGTTTCCTAGGAGATATTTCATGGACCTCTCAGGATGTCAAGCGTAAAGATTCCAGGTCCAGCGGTTACGATTTGTGCCCTGTTGACAGATGACAGCTTCTTTGAAAGTATCAAAGATAGAGAAAAAAAATTCGTAAAAGTAGAACAAGTACAGGTGGCGCCACCAAATTGCAGGAGCTGATGGAACACTCCATGATCAATATCAATGCAAAAAGTCATGGTGATCAAGGCAGCAGTTATTCAGGTACTGAAGTTTTTGTATCAAAATTTTTGATCATTCTGGGGGGTACTTACGAGACCCATAGCTCAGGGAATATGGGTAACAGAGACCTAATTTCAGGTTTCTAAGGAGATATTCCATGGACCTCTAAGGATGTCAAGTTTAAAGATTCCAGATCCA
Source organism: Sipunculus nudus (assembly GCA_026874595.1). NCBI lineage: Eukaryota > Metazoa > Annelida > Sipuncula > Golfingiida > Sipunculidae > Sipunculus > Sipunculus nudus. Next base: position 61,150,334 of record CM049311.1, on the reverse strand, counting down.
GCGGTTACGATTTGTGTCCCGTTGACAGATGACAGCTTCTTTGAAAGTATCAAAAATAGAGAAAAAAAATCGTAAACATTTGAAAAAGTACAGGTGGCGTCACCAGTTTGCAGGACGGCCGGACGGCCAGACGGACGGACGCCGGACAAAGAGTGATCGCTTTAGCTCAGATGACTTTCAGTCAGCTGAGCTAAAAACCATTGTAATTTTTCTCAGTCTACATGTCTTACGTGAAAAAAGCTTATATTAACTGTGACTTCATTTCTTAATTGAGTGTGTTTGGTAATATAGGTAAGTATTGTGTAATTTTAGAGGTAAGGGGATTAAATATAATGCAAATCATTCTAGTGAAAACAGTTGGAAATATATTCTTGTATGCGTAATATTTAAACTGATATAACCTTATAAATGTCTGTATGGAATATCACAATTTTTTGTATTGTTCAATGTGTAATTATATATGACTGAAATCAGGTCAGGTTTCGGTTAATTATTTATGGTAATATCAGTTTATTTGATACTTACAACTTAAACTTAAGGTAAGTTTGGAAATGGAACATTCTTTGCCTCTCAGTAGGCCTATATTTGTTTCGTGCTTCACATCATGCACGCCCATGGTTTTCAGTAAAATGTAAAACCCAGTTACCGATCTTAAACATTATTAATAATTGAAGAAGATTATAAAGGGTATAAATATTATCAATTTTGCACACATACATGATTCTGTAAATTCAATTTGTAATTTTATGTGTGATGGGGCATATGATTAAAAGTAGGAAAGTGGTCAAAATACTGCATTGAAAATGTATATTTTATGTTTGTTTTCTTTTTTCAAAATTTTCCAAACTATGTTAGGGGGATACCCCCTCCCCCACGTACCCCTTTCGGAAGATTACGCATCCTAAACTCGCTACACGCCCACACTCTTAAAAACTTTCATATAAGCCCATAATATATATATATATATATATACATATATTATTATATGTGTATATATATGTGCCCTCCCCCTAATAGTGCGCCCGCACCCCCCCCCGTTTTTTTATGAACAGTCAAAAGCCTATGATATATATATATATATATATATATATATATATATATATATGGATGTGTGTATGTATATATACTGTAGATTCAGAAATATTAGTTGGGATTTGATTTTCGTGGTTTTCGTGGATCAAGATAATCCACGAATTCATGATTCCAACGATAAAAAAAATCACACGGTCAGAGGATATACTGTATCTTAACGGCAGCTGGTGGTCGACTTTATATATATAATTGTTACCGCTGGCTGAATTACTACTTATGATTGTTTTTAATACATTTATTAAATGCACTGAATTGCTTTTCGTAAATTACTACGGGATTTATGAATATTCTTTTGTCAATTAAATTATTTCCCCATATATCGTACAAACACGTCCCCCCCCCCCCCCCCCCCCCCCCGATATATTAACAACAAAACAATATCAAAGTATAATTTAAACTGAAAACGTATCCCCGTATTTCCTCTTATCAACATTTCAGGTAAAAAATTCAAGAACAGTACCACATTTCTGTCGCGCAAAGCGGTAGTTCTGACACGCCAAGAACTGTACACAAGTTCCAATGTTCGTAGCCACAGCTACTGAGGCACGGCTTTTTCGGAACCGGCCTTTTCAACCTTTCTCAACAGAGATTAAACGAGACTTACGCTGCCTATTGGCCTAAAAGACGAGGGCCGTGTAAACTCATTTGAATAACCGCGATTTCCGCGGGATGCGAAAGAGCACTTATTCCGAATATTGCGACAACAGTTGCGTGCATAACAATGAGCCATTAATAATACATGCAGGCGGTACTTCTTCCGAATATTGCCGATAGTTGTACATATATGTTAGCGTAAGTAAGCGCCACAGAATACTATTTTGTTGCGGATCCACAACTGCGATAGTTGTTGACGGAGAGGAGCAGAGCGGATCGGAATCACATGTCTTGGGCCGAGACAAAATACTATTAGGCAAATTATTTCTTTATAATCTCCAAATACAGCTGACATGATGAATGCCGAACGAACCGTGTCTCATCTCACCGCCCCGTCAGGGATTTACAGGCGCCACATGTGACTTCCACCTACATTTTAAAAAAAAGTTTAAAACCTTCATGTGGACGGTCCCGTTTCATTTTTTCCTCCGGTCAAGTGATGGTTGACGTTTTCTGTGAACGCGGTGTGATAACTGATAGTCGATGTATCGGGTGTTACAACTAAAAGCCGATGTATCGCTCGGTACGTGTCGGTCACGGCTGATTAATTCTTTGTCGAGCTTGGGAGAATGTTTGTTCAACACTGACCCGATTGACCGCGGTACAGGCGCACCGTACGTGTGATACGCATCAAAGCCGAACCACCTGGGTACATCGGGCTTGTCTTCCTTGCGCACATGCAGGTATTAATAACATAATTTCCTAAATTTTTTTTTGTCTTTCCACGAATTCAAATACCCCACGATATGCATTTTGTACAAAAACCACGAAATTTTAAGCCCACGATATTATCTGAATCTACAGTATATATATATATATATATATATATATATATATATATATATATATATATTGTTTAGGGGGCTTGTATTTATATATGATGCATTACACCCCCCCCCCTTCTCAAAAACCGAGATCCACCCCTGTCACCCTGCACAGATGCACAGATGGACACCGCGAAAACCCGATGGTAGGTCTTTATTAGGCAACATTTCCCATATGTGACCGATAATTATGCAGGGTTTCAGAAAGATCCATCCTGGGGGCTCAGAGAGTCCTCCCGGAAACGACCGAGGTGACGGCGGCCTCCTGCGTGGAAAAAAATAGTATCGCGGTTACAATAATATATAAATATAATAATTATTATTTTATTATTATTATTATTATTATTATTATTATTATTATGATAATTAAAATAATAATAATAATAATAATAATAATAATAATAATAATAATAATAATAATAATAATATAGTTATACAGGTTATATATGTATAGTTAGGCCTAATTATAATTTGATATCAAGATTATTTAGTTGATTTCAGCATTGATTTAATTATTTTTATGATTTGAGAATACAACATTAAATGATTTATATGTTTAAATCAATACACGAAATGAAAAACAAAATATCACAAATGTCACGGATATTTTACACAATCAATTACTCATCATTTAACCATTCTAGATCGACTCATGATTATTATTATTTAAATTCAATTGAAAGATTTAAATGAATGGAAATGGTCATGGGTGATTGTGGCGCCATCTGGTGGCCAACTGTGATTTTGTTATGGCCCAATGAACTATGGGTAATGGTAGGTCCGAAGGTGACACCATTCCGGACTCGAAGCTAACACGCAGTTGAAATTCGCTATTACAAAATACAACAAGGGATCCTTACAGGTAGTCAATTTCATTTATTTATTACAAACCAAATACTAGTTCACACAGCCTCTCAGGCGTATGTTTGCTGAAAAGGCTCTGTGCCTGTCCGGACAGAATTTACTCCGGTCGCCATTTTGTCCGTGTGCACATTCCCCGCGGTCCTGCATTCTCTGCTGTAAACATTTCTTCGCGCTTCTTGGAGGCCGGTTTCCATGAAATACGACAAAATGTCTTACGTAGAATCCTACCCAAATGTAATTATATCCCTAAGACCCTCGGTTGTGTAAATATTATTAATTTTCTGTTGTGCAAAGGTCCTACTTGTTTCCACGTCGATATGTCGTCACCTGTGACAGCTTTGTTTATCGTTTATGTGGACAACCTTGTTTTAGACTTGGGCTAAGTTAGAGAGTGTAACGTGATGATAATTATTTGATGTTAAAGTGTTATGACTTATGTCAAAACTTTTCTCGTGCATGTTGTGACTGTTTGAGAACAGTTCATTTAATATTTATGAGTTTTGATATTCAGAAATGAGGGACTGAATAGTGGATATAAACAATTTGTCAGTTAATGAGTTATAATTTCATAGAAATAGTAATATTTCCATGATATTATTAATATAAATAATATTATTAAGAATGCTTTGATATAAAAAACCGATTGCAACTTTTTGTAAGTTTGCATTTTAAATTTAAATAAAAACACTTCTGTTTAATAATAAATACACTTTATCTTGAATGATTCACAGGAAAACTACAACCAATTAAATTGTGCCAGCAATTCTATGCATGACGGTGGTGTTTACCAAAATATTTTAATTATATGTACATCTTGTTTGTAACTGTTATTTGGTTTGGACCATTGGGCCTTAAAAATCTTATTCTCCAGTAACAGTGTAACACCCACTGGTCCTGATTGAGTCCAAGAAAACTGTGACTGTAGATTGTTAGTTTTACATATGGGGGTTTGAGACATGGCCATGGGAACCATTACTGATAACAAAAGCCACATACTGCTTATTTAACATTAATTAATGTAATGTTAAAAAAAGGCAAGTTTTTTATATCCTCATCATGTAAAAAAACTACTGGTATGTCGGATTTCTGACAACTGAATAACAATATCTTATTAGTGTCTCTTTGAGTCATAATTATTTTTGTGTTAATAAAATTCTTCAGCCTGACCTTCAGCATTTTTAAAGCCTTTGGATAAAGAATTATGTTAGACCCACTGGTCCAGTGTCAGATTTAATACACAGATTGTTTCAACCAAGTTCTTGTAGAGTTAGAAACCTGGTGACCTTGACCTGGACTAGATTACTGCTCATTGTTTCTAGTTTTTCTTGTGAATGAAACTTGAAGCACTGCATATTCTTTCCTTAAATGTTATACACAAGTTGTTTCAACAAAGTTCTCAAACTGGATGGAAAATTGGTCACCTTGACCCTCATCTTCAAGGTCAAATCAGGCTTAATCAGCTGAAATAGAAATGTGCATGCTATATTTTTAGAACACTGCTATATTTTCATGAAATTTGTTATGTGAAATGTTTCTACCAAAATCTTTGAAGTGTTTGGAACTGGTGACCTTGACCATCATCTTCAAGGTCAAATCAGCAGAGATAGAATATTTGTGAACGCTATAACTTTTGAACCACTATATTTTTTTGTGAAATTTGATACTTGAATTGTTTCTTCAAAAATCTGAAATGAGTTAAGAAACTTGTGACCTTGGCCTGCTTCTTCAAGGTCAAATTTTCATAAATCTAGGATATTAGCAAACTCAAATATTTGAAGTACTCCATATATTCTTACTCAAATTTGGGAATGGGAGGCCCATAGGGAAGGGAGACATTTGAGTGATTTTGCTTTATAGTTAAATAATGACTTTAAAGCTGAATAAAGCTAGATATTTTGGATGATACTGAGACCATATATTTTCAATCCATAAGTGAATGCTGGTAAAAGTGCTGCTCTACAGGTATCTAATTTCTTAAAGTTCTGTGACCTCATTCCTGCATCTGCTGATTGCTTCATTGTATCTGTTATATTCTTGACCTTTATGTCATTGCCAGTATTCTTCATTAGCGAACCTGTGAGCTTGTGTGGGGGTGTGGCAGCGTCCATGGTGCGTCATCTGTATGTTAACCAATACTATCGAGAAAATGGCAGGAGCTTGCATCACCAGACTTTATGCAAAAAATCAGTCATATAAAAAACTGTTTGTTTATATTTTTGCTATCTGCATTTACCTAGATTTTATAGGGATAAAGCTTAAAAACCTTTAAAAATCTTCTTCTCCAAAAATGTCCAGCCAAATTGTCCAATATTTCACAGAAGTAATCCCAGAATCAATCTTTCTCAAGTTTGTTCAAATGGTTCCAGTTTGGTGATTTTTGGCTGAGTTACAGGAAGTTGAACTTAGTCATCTTTCCAAAAAAGCATACTAAAATTTCAATCTCAGAAAAAGCTGGATCTATCATCACCAAATTTAATGCCAATGTTTGTCACATGAGTCATATCTGAAATTGAGGTATAGGTAGCGCCACCTGCATAGACCTTTTTTGTACAGTTGTCATCGGTGCCTGTATCATACTGAGGGCAACAAATAATATCTCTGAAACCATGTGGCCCAATTGTTTAATATCATACAGAAATGATCCTAGGGTAGTGCTTTCTGAAGTTTGTTCAAATGGTTTCTGTTCAGTGACTTTTGGCTGAGTTATGGGAAGCTGAATTTAGTCATATGACATGACGGCCCATTTTAGCTCAGTGGCTACAAAGATCTAAAAAAAACCACTGGGCCAAATTTTTAAATTTCACACATGAATTATCCTCAGATGTTGATAATTCAGATTTGTACAAATGGTTTTGGTTAAGTGCTTTTTAGCTGAGTTACAGGAAGCTGAACTTGGCCAGTTTGCTCCATCTTCCTATATGAGTTCTAAACATGCAAAAAGTTTTTTGACTGACGCCACTGAAGCCAATTTGTTTAATATTTTATATGAATAATCCCCACCATAATTCTTATAATAATTGTCTGTAATGGTTCCACATAAATAATTTTTTGGCTGAATTATGGAGATTGAATTGAGTCATTTTGTCATATATGTTAACTGTGTGAAGCAGTTATATCTAGCCTGGCACCAGTTTATCAGCATCCGTTACATCATGCCTCCAGACATTTAGATTTCAGGTTATCTATGGTTAATATTGACAAGAATGTTTTTTGAAAGCTTTTAAACAAAATTTAGATTTATGATTCAAATTATTCATCATATCAGGCAATGTTACAGTCATGGCTATTCAGCTCTCTGTGGCTATATAAAGACGGATGTACATGGATTATAAATGATTGGTATCCATACTTGCCTTAATTCAAGAATTTGCCATCAGAGAGATGTATGATATATCTGTATTATAATTTTGCATTCAGTATGCATCCGTAATAGTTTTTCATATATCCCTGATTTCTTTTTTATTAAAAGTCCGCTGAAAAGCATTTTGTATTGGGAAAAGTTATTTTATAGTTATTTCAAGTAGGGACCACTTTTTTGTACAGATAGCAGCACAGTCTTCCATGGGCAGATTGCCAAGATTTGCCAGTGCCTGGATGTTGGCCATTAGCCAAGATGATGTCAGCTCTATAAATAGCTTTGGCACAGTGCCAGGTTTGGAAGAAGTTCAGCCAGGTATCAGTCAAAAGTTACTCCCTGCAGTAGCTGCATTCTATTTATAGCTTTTACAGACTGCCCACTGCATAAGATTTGGCACCAAAGTTCAGCCTTGATCTATTTTTAGCTTTGGCAGACTGCAACAGGTCAGATTATGAAACAGGTCAAGAGTTCACTCAGTGCAGCCAGGTGAAGGTCAAAAGCTCACTCATTCTAGCCAGGTTCAGGTGAAGAGTTCAATCAGTGCAGTAGCTTGTGTCAGCATTTTATCACAGTTCACTCAGGGCAACTGCCTTTCTCACCTAAGCCTTCTCAGCCCAGTGCATCAAACTCTGGGGAAGTTTAATGTATTGGCCTGATATTTTGACCTGTCTATGAGTCATTGATGCCTTTCTCGTCCCAAGACAGGTGTCGCCACCTACAATGACTTTTGCACAGTGTATGTGCCTGCTTATTTATATGGAGGAATTTGGTATATCAGCCTGAAATTGGGCATATTTATACATATCAGATAGCTTAATTGTGTACAAGACCGGTGGCGCCACCTACAATAATTATTGCACAGTATGTCCCTGCTTATTTCTCAAAAGGGGTTTGACATATTAGTTTAAAATTGGGCATATGTATATATCTTTGATAGCTTCATTGTATACAAGATTGTTGCCAGCTACAACCATTTTTGTGTTGTGTGCACCCATGCCAGAATTTCAGCAGTGATGTTTGTAAAATTGCTTCTTGTTCTAAATGTTTAGTACTTGCATTGTTCATATACATATTACACATGTACTTGAAAAGTAATGGTCCAGCATGCAAGCATTATACCTGGTTTAATCAGATTGCACAGGTTCACATAAGGTCTGTAGGCCTTGTTTAAATGTTCCAAAAATGTTGTATCCATTAAAAAAAATATATATTCATATATTTTTTTTATAGAATATACAGTTAATATTTTGTTGCAGATAAGCTTGGTCTTGGACCTCAAAACTTTGATTTTTAATTGCACTATATGAGTCAAGTTTCTTCTTCATTCCTATCTTTAAGGATATGTATAAATGTTAACATTTCGTTAATGTTTTAGTGTCTGTTTTTCTCAACAGGTTGAGTTATGGAGGAGGAGCCCATGGACACCAGCTTCACTGTCGTGCAGGAGACCCAGGAAGCTCCTAACTCTGTGGTGGAAATGGTTGATAATAAAGAACCAAAAGGAGGAGAGGTGGTCCAGATTGTCATGCAGGACCAAGCACCAACCGTTCCAGTGACCACCGAGCAACAGTACATCCAGCTGACCACATCAGATGGTCAGGCACAGGTCATTCCTGTCACTGGGCAGACACAGTATATACAGGTAACATACAGTGATGCAGGACTCTTGAGGACAGACTTTAACTTGACTCTGGTCATCTTACAGACTCAGACTTTGATTTGAGGGTCATGCACTAAGACATGTACTCTTACTCTGAGGTAAGGACCAGAGAAATCAGGCTAAGTCCATCTCAAGTCCAGTGGACCAGAAAGCTGTGTCACACACTTTAAAGACTTATGCATGTGTGAACTACTAATAGAATATTACATAAACGAATACTATATATACCAAGCTTCAGCTCTTCAACAAGAGCAAACTGTTGTGAAACTTGCAAGAAAACACAGGTGTAAATTAACAAACTACATGATACACTAAGTTAATCTTACATTTCCATTTTTATAAGGAGAATTGTATTGGAATCAGATTTCGACTCCAGTTCCAAATGACTTGGATTTGAGGAATATGGACTTGGACTCGTAGCTCAAGGATTGAAACTTTGACTCATTTGATCTGGACCCAGACTTTCAGTCAGCCTTAGATGGTGTAGGCTTGACAACATCACTGGTCACCTGATCAAGAAATCAGCACTTCTTGGTAGTATTTGATAAATAATGAGCACTAACCTTGAGGATTCATGAATTTTTTTCCTACTGGTCTGTCACTGTTGAATTCTTCAGTAATATCTTTAGCTGTTTTAAATAAATTATTAAATGATATAATTATTTTTGGACATAAAATTGTAATATTGTATACTTTATATTGTCAGAATAAATCTTTTTATTAAATTTTCCTTACAGACAAACAAACATTTAGTAAATGGTCCTCTATTTTTAAGGTTCCAAGCAGCAACAGTTAAACCTTTAAGACAACAAAATTTAGCAGTTGCTATAAAACTAAGAAATAATAAGGGAAACGTCATATTTGCCTTATTTGTTGGTTATCCTTTCATGACAATAGTACAATGTATAGGGCATTAAAACAATTTTAAGATTACATTTTTCATGCCTCTTCCAAAAGACCAGTTACATTTGCAGCTGGATTCAGTTAAGTATTGCTTTAAAGTTGCATGCTTATTTCCCAGTCCATACTAAGCCTAACTTTACACCAGTGCATAAGATCCAAAAAAACTAACAGAAGTTATTTTGTTTTACCGTCCATATTTTTACAATCCCCTTCATATTTTATGTCACTGATATGTTTTTTTAAGTTACAAGTTTAAATGCTGCATTTTTAGCCTGTATATGGATCACTACCTTCTTTTTCATTTCTTTTCAGGCATGTATTTGTCATACAGTAAATCGTATATCTTGTTAGGTTTGAAATGGGTATTTGATGTTTTAAAATGCTGCAATTTTGTGTACTTTTTGACCTCTCTGTTTACAATCCCTGTGATGCTGTCTCAAAGTATCAAAGAATGTTTACTGCAATATATATCAGTGATGTTTCCTGGTATACTTGATAAGGATATAGATGATTTTAGTTTTATTTCTAGTTATCCCAGCCAGATGGCAGCTACCAGATCATTGAGGTGACACCTAAAGGTGAAGCCCGCTACATCCAGATAGACAGCAGCAGTACAGCACAGCTACTGAGTGCTGACAGTACTGATGACAAGTTAGAGACTGCTGTAGAAGCACCACAGGAGATCACAGAAACACACACCCACACAACACAGGTTTGTTACATTCACCCAGTATTGGACAGTGTTTTTCTGTTCCTTTCTCTTTAATTGATTGTTTTGAATGGATATGTACAACGCTGATTTGTGCTAGTATATCAATTTAGTACATTGAAAAAACCTGACTCAATTTAAACCCAATAAGACATCTTTCCAGGGATTAGAATAAATGGTTAAAATTGTTTCAGTTTGAAATACGACATAATCTACATCAGGTTTTGTTGGATTTTCAGCTAAGCTGACTGAAAGTCAACTGAGGTATAGGTATGATGCTTTGTCCGTCATCTATCCAGCTGTTTGGGTGTGTGGTCTTTTGTTAGCATGGCACAAATCGTACTTAGACCTAGAAACTTTAAGTGTACATCCAGGGAGGTCAATAAAAATTCTCCTTGGAAACCTGAAATTAAGTCAGAATGATCTATATCCTCCGAGCTATGGGGCTTGTAAGTACCCCCTGAATAATTAAATATTGGGAAAAAAAACCAAGTATCTTAAAAATTAATGCACAGATTGACATGAATCTTGATTATGACTAGTTTCTTCAGTTCCAAAAAACTGGTGGAGCCAACGGTATTTTTTTCTAATATTTACTGTTTTTTTTAATTGTTTTTGAGACCTTCAAATGGCAGTAATTATGTAAGGTTCTCAGCTATGGTTTCATCCAGTGTCCTCAAACCCAGTGTGATTATTGATTATGATTGGTTTCTTCAGTTCCTGAAGACTGGTGGTGCCATCTTTATTTTTTCTATTTTTGATGCATTTTTCCTTTATTTTGAGACTGCCAAATTATATTGATACTATCAGATTTGCAACTATGGTTTAGCAAAAATTGAATGAATTGGAATTGAATTGAATTGAAAAAAGTGAAAATGAAAAGAATTGGAATTGAATTGGAATTGTAGTGTACAGGCTCCACTGAATTGATCTGAATAAATGAACAAAAGTTCCAAATCTCATATTTCCAAAGTGTCGCTCATTTGTAGTTGCTCAAGGTCAGTGTGAAGATAAGCCATGCAGTATTTGGCAGGGTTGGCAAACTTCCGGGAAGAAAGGTATTTCTTCCCTTCCCTGGGAAGAAAAGGAAGTTTCTGGGAAGAAAAGGAAGTTTCTGGGAAGAAAAGGAAGTTAGGGAAGAAACTAATGACTTTTGTCCACATGTTCCCACAAACCTTTATTAATAATATATAACATAGCTAAACATGCAGATATAACAGAGCCACAGAATAATGTATCTGTTGTTCAATATGTACACATTGTTATTCATATATAAATACTCAATCTAGACTAATATTTTATACAGAACACTGAATTCAATAGTCCAAAACATGGCTTCCACGCAGCATCCTGTATGCAAACACAAGCTTATTTGTACGCTCCACACCAAGTCTGTTTCGAAGTTTTGACTGGACCATACCCATGGTTGAGAGTAAGTTCAACCAGTGAGCTGAGCAACCGTAGACATTCAATTCTGGATCGTCTTTTTGAAGGGCATCCCTCATCCTCTCCATGTTCTTTGCGTTGTCTGTAACTATATTTTTTACAACACAACCAAAGCGCTGTTCAGCATTCTTTATGCTCTGTTGACATAAGTTCTTACAGTTTTCAGCAGTTTTTGGAAGATCAAAAGTTTCAATACCATCCAGAAAGTAGGTTTTAGAGTCTGTCTGTAAGCATGTTGCAACCACAGGGTCATTATGTATATTGGACCATCCATCTTCCACGAGGGTAACCACCTGGTCCTGCAGGTCCTTCTTCATTTCGTTCTCCAGTTCCGTGCAGACTTGATCCAGAAGTTTTCCTGCCAGTGTCTTCCTGGTTGGCGGTGCATACCCTGGTCGTAGAGTCTCTAACAATGCCAGGAAGGATGGATGTTCCACAACTGAGAAGGGAACATTACAGGCAAAGAAAAATCTGGCTAGGTTCTGGTCAATCTTGTTCTTTGAACTCTCTGATGTGCGCAACACATGAGCATCAAGGCCGCCTTGTGATATCTTCTTGGCAGGTGGTTGTTCGCAGACATCTTCGGAAATCAGTGGGCGCTTATTTCCCACAGGTGCTGTAACACTTGGCTTGCTGGTACACTTCTTATAGTGATTCTCCATTCTGCATGCTTTAGGCAGCTGTTTACTTTTGCAGTAGTTGCATTCAACCATCATTTTTCCATCTGTCTGGACATCTGTGTAGTGAGCCCATACTGGCTTCCTATTCCTGCCACCCTTGTACATTATAAAATCATCAAACTGACAAACTGAGAACAGTGACACTGACACTTTATCTCACTCATCCAGACTGAGGCAGATCAGTTATGTCAATGTTTTATATGGTCAGGTTATATCAGCCCTTCTCTAGACCAGTAACTAAGTAATCTACTCATTAGTGAGCAGTTACTCAAAATGAACTCAGCTTGAGCCCATCTTAATTACTCAGCTGGAAAACCAACCCCACAGTGCAGGCACCACTGGAGTGTGAGTTGATGTTGAGTTCATCCTAATTACTCAGCTCAACTGTCCAAGCCAAACTCCACCCCTGCAGGGTATGTACTCATGTTGAGTTCATCCTAATTATTCACCCAAACACCAGCTCAAGTCCACTGGAGTGTGAGTTGATGTTGAGTTCATCCTAATTACTCAGCTCAACTGTCCAAGCCAAACTCCACCCCTGCAGGGTATGTACTCATGTTGAGTTCATCCTAATTATTCAGCCAAACACCAGCTCAACTCTACAAGCCAAACTCCATCCCTGCAGTGTATGTACTCATCTTAATCACTCAGCAGAAGCCAAGCCTTCAGCACCAGCAACAACAACTCGGCTAAAGACTATACCATCCAGCCCCATCACTCAAATCACATAACAATCACCTACTAAGGGTCTGTTTGCAAGCTTTTTATATAACAAAAGTTGTCTCTCTGATTTGCACAAATATGATATGCCAAAATGTCACTTGAACAATGTGAATGACAGGTATGTTGTAAATCTATTTCTTCCCTGGGAAGAAATGGTGGGAAGAAAGTATTTCTTCCCTTCCGGGAAGAAAGTATTTCTTCCCTTCCCTTCCCTTCCCTCCGGGAAGATTGTGCCAATCCTGGTATTTGGTTAAAATCAAACACAAATGCCTTTCATGGGCAACACTGGGAACATGATAACAGCTGAAATGCTTCTTAATCACTGTTCCTGAATTGTTTGTATAAACAGATTTAGCATACCAGAGAAGGGATAATAATGATATAGTAATAGAAATCTTCTAATTTTCAAAGTAATAGTAGTATAATACAGTAGATATAAAACAGAGATGTAAAAGTAGTGATAATTGAATAAGAGAAATATGTATTATCTTCTATTACTTCCCATTTCCTGTTGTAATCAGATGACACTGAGCCGACTTCTTCTGGTCCAGTGACTTTCTAGGATTCTGGTATGTCTATTGTGATAGCACCCAGTATGCCTGGAGCTGCTCTGCTTGCCTGGTGTGCTTTGACCAGCTACATGGTGACCAGTGGTTCTGATTATCTAGAGCACTTTAGGGGCTGGAACAAGCAACAGCCATGAGATAGCAAAGTACATCCCATAGACTACTTTGATGACTTTAATCAGTAAAATTATATGTTACAAAATTGCTCATTCAAGCACCCAACTTGATGACTGTGCTATTGTTAGTGTATATAACACTGATTGCCCCCCCCCCCCCCCATGGGATGTAGGACTTTTAAACTTTGCACATAAACTTATTATCTAAAATTCAAATTTTATACATTGTTATGGTTCTGTGTGTAAGTTAACAATGTGTATGTCCAAGTGTGTATTTTTACCATAACAAGAAGGCATGACCAGAGGTCTGATCTTGTGCTAGGACAACAAATCACAAACCAGAAGCTTATTCCTACTTGTGTGTACAGGACTAAACCAACTGAACTGGAAAGAATGAATAATTGGCACATACCATACTATTATGAGGAGAAAACGCTTTATTTCAAGCATATTTAACATGCCTGATATGTGAATAGGCTACTTTTTACATTTAACACACACATTTCATTAGATAAATAAGACGTACAGAATTTTAGGTGTTGTCAAACATTTATTTAAAAATATAATCAGGGATGGGGATTTTGTCCTCTTTATCATTAAGGTAGGGGGGCTTTTGAACTTTGGGGGCTTTTGTCAATGGGGGCCTTGTCTGTATCCCCCACCCTTCCCAAGATCATGAGAACTGTAATGTTTTCCATCACCAAAAATAGATTATTTGCATATATATTAATTGCACTAGGTATTAAAATCCAGAAAAAAACCTTTATCCGAATTAGGGTAGTTTACCTGATCTGAATGAATAATTGCCCAACAAAACAAGTAAAATCTATCTGGCTGCTATGCCACATGAAATGGCAAAACTTGTAATTAATGAAATTCATTTAGCTTTGGAGGGATTCAAATAATTCTGAACAAAGCTGTAAGTTGTGTACTAGTGCAAACCTAAAAGATCTCCTGTGATAACACTTGCATCACACCAATGAAATGTATTCAAATGAATGCAACTTTTTGAATTGCAAATTGAATTTGAATTAAATAAAAATAATTGAATTGAATTGGAATTGATATTTATATCCAGCAAATTGAATTGAATTGAATTAGAATTGAAGTTTCATAAAAGTTCTTGAATTGGAATTGAATTGGAATTGAAAAATTTGAATTGACCCCAGGTCTAGTCTTAATGTGTAGTTGTTCAGTCATTTGCAAGGGAATACTAGAGAAAACCCATCATTCCAAGGAGCAATAAAATCAGCCTTACTAGCTTCAGTACAGGCTTCATAAAATTTAAGTGACATTAACCATTTGTGCATTGGTGTTCTCAGTTAATGACCTTTCACATGACCTTCCTTGCTGCAGGTAGCATTTCTTCTAAATTCACTAGACCCCATAAAGTATGAATCCTTTAAAAGCTGGTTTATTATTCTATGAAAGGGGTATGTCTTGATGATGTCTTCACTCATTTTCAAATTTTAAAATTATTTAAACAAAATGTTTTTTGAGCACCTAGTTACAGGGAAAACAGTTATATTAGGCAGATTATAAAATGACATTTAAAGGTAAATGACATATCTCACAAGTATCTGGTTTAAATTTTCCTCCATTATCTTTCTTATTTCCTTAAAATGTAAATTTAAAAATTTTATTTCAATAATATATCATATCAATAACAGTTTCCTATATAAAGAAAAATGAAAGGAGAAATCAGTATATGTACCATTAGAAAGAACATTGTACTCAGTTTAAAATTATATATACATTATGGGGTGTATGTGTATTACAATTTGTATTAATTTCAAACATCATTTGGATAGAGTGGTCAGATCATGTTACATTACATAATTGTATCCCCAGACAAAGTCGGGATACTATGGTTTCACGACTGTCCCGTCGCGGCCGCCGCTGCCACCGCAGAAAAACCTTGTGAGCAGGATAACTCCAAAAATATTTCACTGATCTTTTTCAAACTTTACATTTGTATAGATATAGGTAAGGGGACGAAGCCTATTTAAAATGGGGTCATGACCTATGCTAGGAGACTGACCTTGACCTTGAATAGGTCCATTTTTTTGCTGAAAATAACACAAATTCTTTAATATCTCAAGTAAGCTTGCATGGTCTGGTCCAAAAATCAAGGTGACCAAAGATCTTGGATAGCCTTGTGATATACCGGAAACTGGTGGCGCCACCTATCATCCTTTTCTTGTACTTACGCCTTTTAATACCCCCATAATTGCCACTTGACAGTACTGTAAGCATTATAAGTCAAAAACTAATGAACAGATTTCTTTCATATTATGCACATGTAGAGAGATGGGTTATGGGATGAGGTCAATTTACATTTGGGTCATGACCTTTACTATGAGAGTGGCCTTGACCTTTAATGTGTCCATATTTGGTGAAAATCACACACCTCTTATGATATCGCCAGTGTTGATAGCCATATGAATTTCAAACGTGACTTATGTATGGCCCACTACTAAAGTAAGAACCCTATAGGTTTTAGGGTCATGAGGTCAAAGGTCAAGGTCACTGGACTTGCATCTTAAAAGATACTGTGGATGCATTTTAAGCCAAACTTTCATCCCAGGTCTTCCATCTTGAATATATAGCTCACTTGCCAATAGTGGATGATCCATATCAATTTTGGGGTCACAAGGTCAAAGGTCAAGGCCACAGGAGCTATCTGTCAAAAAATAAGTTTCTGGATGATAATTCCTGCTTTTATTGATTTCAAACTTGACTTATTTATGTCCCATTGAAAAAGCAAGACTCCAACTTATTTTGGGGTCATGAGGTCAAGGTCACAGGACCAAAATCTTTAAAAAGATTGTGGATTGATAGATGGAAGAAACAATAATTGCTTGCCAAGTGTCAGTATATGCTGCTAAAAATGGGGGCCTATTCCTAAAGGGGGGGGGGGGGGGGGGCGTACTATGTCTTGGGATACTCTGGCACCTGCGGCCAAGAAATGTCTAGTTTTAATCATAATTTTGTACTTTATCTACAGATAATAGAGCAGTCAACAGATGACACTGCCCTGGTGGGAACTACAGTTCAAGTCGATGACGCTGCAGCTTCCGTAGGCAGTAATACTGTAAATATTGTACAGGTGGAGCCCACAGCTCATGTGGAGCAAGCGATTGGCTTGGAGCATTCTGCTCAAGTTGAGCATGAAGTACAAGCTGTACATACTGCTCAAGTAGTGCAGACAACCCAGGTTGACAACACAGGGGCTGTACCAAAAACAACTGACTTAAATACACAGATAGATGTGCGTGCAACTAATCCAGTGTCTGACATTAACAATGTAGATATGAACAAAACAGAAGAACCAAACACTACCAGTCAGACAGGGATGGTTACTGACAGCACTCTAGTTGTGGGTTCTGCAGAAAAGCCAGCTGTTGGCTCCACAGTCACTGCCAGCCAGGAGCCTGCAGAACTGGTAAAAAAGATCTTAGACCTGGAAAGCCCTTTAAAGTTGACATCAGAGAGTATTGTTGTGGTGGATGGGAAAAAATGTGTACTACGAGTGGATCCACAGACTAATCACCTGGTGGCATATCCTTTCAAAGTGGACCAGCAAGGTACAGTCTAGTCTTATTTAGTTCAAACTAAAAAAAAATTAAATTCCTGGGTGTTCATAGTAAAACAGTACCTTTTGAAAATTAGTGTCTTACAGGTAAGGGCATGTTTAAACAATAACATGAAGCATGAAGCAAGACATAAGTGGGTGATAAAAGAAGAAACTGAAGCAGCATCATATGCATGCAAATATCTTGGGTGAATGTCAATGAATCATTATCATATGTAAATAAAGTAGTATTACATGTAATTTGACAACTTCTGTCTAGGATCCTTTATCAATTTGAAGATTATTTAATGTCAGACTACACCAGCACCACTTTAGTTGTTTGTTGAGATTAGGAGATTCCCAGAGTACAGCTTTGTGGATTTGTTAAGAACAGCTGAACGAAAGATCTGTCCTGGTCCATTGACAATTAAAAATAAAGATAAATAATTTGTGGAATATAATTATATAAGAAACTAAATAATTAATGAACTATACTTCATTATATGAAAATTCATCAGTTTGGAGATTAATGCCAAACTCTCCCAGCACCACTTCCTTTGTGTCAAAGTATTATTATAAAGGAGATTTCCTGAAAGGCCAAGTGCTTCACAGATAGGTGCAGACCCGCTGAAATTGAAAGAAAGATCAGCCAACTCTTTATTATCGACCTTTGACCTTACAGTAAGATAGTTGGGTCATTGTCATAAAGAGTACAACAAGGTATAATTATATCATGTAAGGGGTAGGACATAGCCTTGTGGCTACGGAATTGGAATTATGGATAAGTACTCCCCAAGTTAACCATTGACAGTGACCCCTTCTCCACCCCACCTCAACCCAATTGAAATTACAAAACTGAATGATTGTCAGAGACGTTTTATCAATAGACCAGACATCTGGAATATAACTGCAGGGATTATACTATAACATTTAAAGACACAATACTCTCAGGTTTGTCCTAGGTATCATTCCTCGCCCCCTAGCTGAAATTCAGAACCTGTATGTTAGATTTTTTTTCCCTACAAACGCCCATTTTAAAACTATGCATATAGTATATATATCATACAATGTACAATTTTGTGGATACAAGATCTTTGGGGGGTTGAGGTGCTGTATATTCTGTCTTGATTGTAATTTCTGCAGTAAATCTCTGTACAGGTAAACGTCGGCGTGGCCGCCCAAGGAAAGTACCCAGGCTTGATGATGAGAACAGCAGAGATACTGAACCTTCTGGAGACACTTCCAGGTCTGGTGCTGAAGACGACTTGAAAGATGGACCTACAGAGCAAGAAAACAGTGCTGCACAAGGACTGTTAGGGCTGTCTGATGCTGGTGGGTGCTTTCCTGCAGCAACCTGATGTGTACATATAACATATTTGTTGAGCCCATGAAACACAATGTAAAAAGACAAAGGGATTTTTCATCCTGTTTGATATACATAATGTAGAGCACCATTAAAAAAAATGGATATTAAAATTAATTTTCTTTCATCATCATTTCTTATTTGATTTATTTATGACTTTTATTTGCCCATTGATCTTGAAAAGCTTAAGTTGTGGAAGAAGATGTGATTTGAAACTTACAATTCTGGTTTCTTCATGCAACTTTAATTATTGCTTGAAAAAAAAAATGTACATAAAATGAGTGTAAGGGCACACCTAAAACAATTCATTTTGAATTTGACATGTCAACAGCGATCCGTCAGAGCTTATTTAAGAAGGTGGTCTTGCAATAATCTACTCTTCTAGTTTTTATATGGGGTAATTGTTGCCAATATTTTCAGGGCCAGATGGTCGCAGAAAAAGTCACAGACAAAGGAAAAAAGCCAGGTTTCTGAAAGGTAAGTGACATACACATGTATTACATTCATAAATAAGAACGAATATCCAGCAAAAGAAAGCTGTTCATAAGTTGCAGGTAAAGTTAATTGACAATTATTTATATTAATAAGCAGCATGAACATGCATATAGCTTAGCAAATAAAGTCCTCACAAGAGTTAATACATGCTTTGGCATACATGAGCTTAAACATTCAAATTCATGATCACTGTAACTTGAAGATTATGAGACTGGGCCAGTGGATGAGGATGGTGCTGATGCAGGTGATGATGAAGATGAAGAGGTTGATGTGGAGGATGAGGATGGAGATAAGAAATCTGGGTTTCCTTTCAAAAGAGGCAGAGGTCGTCCTCCTAAATCAGGAATCTCAGTAAGCCAAGTCCAGAACATGCTAGTCAACATGGGGGTCATTCCAGGTAGGTTATCTTCAAGCACAACTGTTTACATTTCCTGTTGATTTGATTGAAAGACTGATTGTTTAAACAATTGTACATTGACTTTATTCATTTTAAATATATTTCAGAATATGTCTAATTATGATCTTTCTCTGAATACATACAAAAATAAATACTAATTTGTCTTCCCAGCGATAAACTTGTTGTAAGCTATATCCTTAACTTTAAAAAGTATAAAGTAAATTCAGTGTAGTTTTACTTGAGTTAATAAATTTACCATGCTGAAAAGATTTGCAGTATATAGACCCAAGGTTTCTTATGGTTTACTGATATGGCAATAAAATTTTGTATCTACATAGATGTGTGTTTCTGTGATATAGTGAAAAGGGGTCGTGGTCGACCAAGGAGGTACCCTCCAAAGGACAGTCTTCCTGGGCCAATCCCTGCCTTCATCATTCCATCACCGGATGGCCAGGCTGTAATGATGGCCCCAATACCAGTAAGTATTCCCCAATAAAAGTTTGTGAATATTTCAACAAATGACAATTCATCCTCTATCTTTTATTGCTTGATTTATCAACAGTTGCTGTTTGTTTTACAGAGCTATTCAGTTACATGTAAATATGTTGTCCTTTCACTTAGAGCATGCAGGAGTTGCATCGTATAATGCCTAAAACAACTAACTGTTTATCAGTTTGTTTGATCATGTTTTATTTAGTGAACTTGTGAGCTTATGCAATGGTACGCAGCATCCGCTCATCATCGTCTGTACGTTAACCCATGCAGTCTCAAAAACCAGTGAAGCTAGCAGCACCAAATTTTATGGAAGAATCATTATGCCAAACATGGGAGTTTGCTACTTTTTTTGCTATCTGCATTTGAATTTTATAGGGAAAAAGCTAAAAAAAATTTTAAAATTTTCTTCTCCTAACTGACCAGCCAAATTGTTTAATATTTCACAGAAATAATCTCTTAAACAATCTCTCTCAAGTTTGTTCCAATGGTTCCAGTTCGGTTAATTTTGGCTGAGTTTCCGGAAGCTGAACTAAGTCATTTGGCCAAAAAGATATACTAAAAAATTTACAATGTCAGATCTGGCTGAAGCTACCGTCACCAAATTTTATGCAAATGTCGGTTACATGTGTCATTTTTAGCTCAGCTGACTGTAAGTCATCTGAGCTATAACAATCACTCTTTGTCCATCTGTCCGTCTGTCAGTCCGTCTGTCCGTCCGTCTGTCCGTTAACCTGGCACAAATCGTAACTGCTGGACCTAGAATCTTAATTCTTGACACACTGAGAGACCTATGAAAAGCCCCATGGAAACCAGAAATTAGGTCTCTGTTACCCATATCCTTCAAGCTATGGGGCCCCAAAGTACCCCCCCAGAATAATAAAAAATTTCATACAAAAACTTCAATATCTCATTAACTACATCACTGATGGTCATTATTTTTTGCATACATATTGATCATGAGAAGTTTCATCACTTCCTGCAGACTGGTGGCGCCACCTGTATTTTTTCAATTTTTTACGAATTGTTTTTCGCTATTTTTGAGACCTTTAAAAATGTGAACATCTGTCAACAGGGCACAAATTGTTAAGACTGGACCTAGAATCTTCATTACTGACACAGTGAGAGACCTATGAAAATTCTCCATGGAAACCTGAAATAAGGTCTCTGTTACCCATATCCTTTGAGATGTGGGGCTCCCAATTACCCCCCAGAATAATGAAAAATTTGATAAAAACAAACTGCAACATCTCAATAACTACAAAACTGATGGTCATGATTTTTGGCATACATATTAATCAAGAGGTGTTCCATCAGTTCCTGCAGACTGGTGATGCCACCTGTATTTTTTCAAATTTTTTTCTCTATTTTTGAGACCTTTAAGGATGTAGTTATCTGTCAACAGGGTACAAATTGTAACGACTGGACCTAAAATCTTCATACTTGATACACAGGGAGACCCACGATAAGTCTACGTGGAAACCTGAAATTAGGTCTCTGTTACCCATATCCTTTGAGCTATGGCACTCCAAAGTACAGCTCAGAATAATGGAAAAATTGATACAAAAGCTGAAGTATCTGAACAACTAATGCAGCAATCACCATAATTGTTTGTATCAATATTGATCATGGAGTGTTTCATCAGTTTCTGCAGACTGGTGGCACCACCTGTATATGTTTGGGTTTTTTACAAATTCTTTCTTTTTTTTTGAGACCTTTAAAGATATGAACATCTGTTAACAGGGCACAATCATAACAACTGGACCTAGAATCTTCAATCTTGACACACTGGGAGACCCATGAAAAGTCTCCATGGAAACTTGAAATTAGGTCTCTGTTACCCATAACCTTCAAGCTATAGGACCCCGAAGCATCCCTCAGAATAATGGACAATTTGATACAAAAGCTGAAGTTTCTGAACAACTAATGCAGAGTTCACCATGATTCTTTGCATGGATATTGACCATTAAGTGTTTTTTTTAGTTTCTGCAGACTGGTGGAACCACCTGTATTTTTTTTTTAAAGTTTGTGCATTTTTCTCTATTTTTGAGATATATAAATACAGTCACAATCTTGGCCTGTTGGTTAATCTGTTTGATTCTTCAAATGAATGGGTATATACTACCATTCAGATGATAAAATTTCCTTTGGCAAATCTCTTCCCAGTCAGCTGAGCGTCATGACCCATGGGTCACTTGTTTAAATTGAGGTATTGGTAGCGCCACCTGCATTGACCTATTTTGTAATTGGATAATTTGTACATTAACCTATAATTTCTCAGGAGCTAGCATCAGCAAATTGAATGCAAAAAATCAGTCATGTGAAATGTTGTTGGATTGAGCTTTTTGTGGCGCAACCTGCATTGACCTACATTTTCCAGGGAGAAAGCTAGGAAATCTTTGAAAATCTTTTCCGAAATCTTTCAGCCAGATTGTTCAATATATCACAGAAATGATTCCAGAAATGAGCTCTCTGAAGTAAGTTCAAATGGTTTGGGATCAATGAATTTGGACCAAGATACAGGAATTTGAATTAGTCATTTGGCCAAGTAAGCATACTAACATTACAATCTCAGAAATGGCAGGTGCAAGAAAAATCACAAAGTTTTGTGCAAGTGTTGGTCAAATGACTCAATTGATGTTTATGTTGTACCACCTACATCAAACTGTTTTTTTAAGGACAAATAACTTTTAATTTTATAGCCTTTATTCAGCCAATACATTAGAAATGTTTTATGATGAAACTGTCAACTCAATGGCTTAATTCTTTGCAAACATTATCCTGCTGTAGAGATCTCTCATTTGTTTAAAAATAGATTTTGATTTTTGAGTCATGGAAAGCTGAAGTTGGTCTTTTGGCCAAGTAAGCCCATATCAGCCTGAGGAGAGACATAAGTCCTTTCTGCAAAATTGTTGTTTCAATTCTGTATCTTGCAAAAAATAAGACTATTAAGTTGCCTTGTTCACTTAACCCTTTACTGTTTATAAGCCACTAAAGAGCACTCTAAATGGGCAACTAGAATGCCATGATATGTATAGATTCTTTCAGGACAAAAATATTGCATATTATTTCTAAGTTTCAATGATTTTCATTAATCTTCAGCAAACCCTCTTAGTGGGAACTGTTGAAAATTTGATAAAGATACAAAAAAAGCTTGAAAAGATATGGCTGTTAGTGTAAATATATATAGTGTCAGAATTTGTCGGAAATCTAAAATAAATGTAAACAGTAAAGGGTTAAACCATGTAATATTTTGCCTTTGTCTTTGGACCACATGTTTGGACTGTCAGATTCTTTGTTTAACAAAGCTAGTCAATTTCCTGTATTAACAGTCTAAGCCCTGTGGGTATATAAGCATTGCTGTACAGGCAACATAAATAATTGATGTCTATACCCAACTTTTGTATAAGATAAATTCATGAATAAAATATATCTGTATTCTGATTTAGCTTTCAATAAGCATCAGTTAATATGGAAAACATTTAATTAAAAAAGATTCTAATGAATATGTCATCTTAAAATAAGCATTGTAGGCATAGTATTTCAGTATGTATATACAGATTAACCTGCAGGCCAAGATTGTGCCTGTGTCGGTAAATAGCTTGGCATACTGCCAACTATTTCAGATTTGGCAACAGGCCAAATTTCAATCTGTTTCTATTTAAAGGTTTGGCAGACTTCCAACTGTATCAGATAAGGCAAAATGTCAAGAGTTCAATCAGTACAGCCAAGTGTAGTCCAAGAGTTCACTCAGTGCAATAGCGACAGCTGGTTATTCTTTCTGGTTCACTTGTAGCCACTGCCTGCCTCAGCTGAGCTTGTGAAGCCCTTTGCACGTGACTCAGGAGAAGATTGATGAATCTGCCTGAAATTTTGGCATGTCCAGGCATCTTTGATGGCTTTTTCTTACACAAGACTAGTGGCGCCACCTTCAATTATTTTGCACAATGTATGTCCCTGCTTATTTCTCAGGAGGGATTTGATATATCAGTCTGAGATTGGGCATATATATATATATATATCTGGATAGTTTCAATGTATAACACTAGTGGCACTACCTATAATAATTTTTTGCACAGTGTATGCTCCTGCTTATTTCTCAGGAGTGAATTGACATATCAGCCTAAAAACATGCATGTCAGTACATCTCAGATAGTTTTTTTGTATACAAGACTTGTGGAGCCACCTACAATTGTTTTTGGGGTTCATGCATCTGTGCACATAGCTCGTAGGCTCAACCCACAATCATTTTGTGTTATGTACATCCAAACCAGCATTTCAGAAGTGATATATGTGTAATTGGTGCCTATATTCAGGTTCAAAATGTTTTGTACTTGCATTGTACATATATGCCTGTCACTCATGTACGTGAAAAGTAATGGTCTAGCATAAAAGCATTATACCAGATGTATATCCCATTGCCCTGGTTTGCATTAGGTCTGTAGGCTTTGTATAGAAATCAGAATGATATTTGTAAGAGAATACGGTAAGATTTACGGTGATGCTCCCAATATAAGACACAGGTGTAGTGCATACAAAATTCCATAATTTGTTAATGATATTCTAATATAATACGTGTATTCTATAGAGATTTTTACTGTTATTGTTCTATTCTTTTAATATTCCTAAAGAGATGCACATTTTATGTGTCAGCTTTTAATGTGATATTTTACCATACAAAAGGCATTTTCTGTAACTTCACAGGGTTTGCAAAATGTACAAAAAAGCTTGATACCAATACGCCCAAGGACAGAAACTGGTGGAGAGGTTAACATGACAACAGCTCAGGCCAGCACTTCAAATGAAGTCCAGACATCAGTGGCTGATAATCCTCCAATCATCATTCAGAATCCAGATGGCACACAGATGCAAGTCCAGTTAGGGGACGCCGTCACAAGTCAGACTGTACCAGCACAGTCAGATAACAAGGAGACAGTACAGAGTAAGTCTCAAGCAGCCAGTGTTTGAATGAGAGAGGAAGGAGAAATCATTCTTTGGGCCATCACTTTTTAGCTCAGCTGACTATAAGTCATCTGAGCTATAGTCGTGGTCCTTTGTCCGACGTATGTCCGGCCGTCTGTTAACAGGGCATGATTTAAAACCGTTGGACCTACAATTCCAAAATTTTGCATACCATTAGATATCCCCAAAATCTCCTATCATACCAAAAATTGGGTCAATTGGACTTCATTCCTTCAAGATATTAAGGAAACCTCTGTTTTCCATAAAAAAAGCCATTGTTACACTTCAAGGCTGCCTAATATCGAAACCACTGATCTGTTTTTGATCATATTTAGTATTCATATTGTGCCATACATTTTCTATGAACATACAAAAAATTAGGTCAGTGTTGGGTCTTATTTTGAAGTTATGGGCCAAAATATCATGCAACTTTTGAAAATCAGGAAATATATTTACTTACCTCACATGAGAATTGCTAAAGCTAGAGACTTTTTTTTAAGGAATATAACTTTATTTAATCAAGATTCAGTTGTTTACCCAAATTGAGATCTGAATTTTGCAAATTTTTCAAGTTAATAGCATAAATAAAAAATCAATACCTTAAATTTAGTCCAACTTTGGCAGTGGCATGTTTTTTCCCTGTAAGCACTGTTGATTTAATTTTCACAGCATATATACATAAGGATTTAATCTTTTAAAACCTGAAATTTCAAAGGAATTGATTGAAAAGGGTAGCTTTTATTCAAGTTTTCATACACCATGTCAAGTGTTGTTTACATCTAGCCCACCTGGTAGTACAGCCTTCACTTGCATTATGTAACCCACCCCAGGTAGCTTGCCTTGGCTCAGCTTGGCCACTACCAACAGGCTTCCCCTCTGCCCTGCATTAACCCCCCCCCCCCCCCCACAGATGTTGCATAAACAAGATGATCATTGTTAATATGTTATTATTTCTGTATTTGATTCATTCATATAATAGGCTATGCTACATTTTAAATTTTGTATAGTACCACCAGGGTTACAATGATAAAAGTGCACATTTAATTGTGTCCACTAAGTGGTGTATTGCTATGAAAGTGTGCATTGATGTTCATTAGATAAGTAATTCCTTACTTCAGAAGAGTAAAAACTTTACCATGTGTGAAATTGACTATCAATTCCAGTAATAAGTTAAAGCTGAGATAGTAGTTAGCACAATGATATTGTTTGTCCCTCATTCAACCAACAGTGTGTACTTTGTTTGAAAAGATGTTTTATTTTATCAAATTTACTGAATCTTTTATATTATTTCTGTGAAAAAATTAAGCATGTACTGAAAACTCCAATGTGCAAAACTTTTTAATAGTGATTCAAGGAATAATCTTGTAGATTCTATGTTGTGGCATTATTTTCTTGTAAATTCTGTTTAAACATTTGTGATTTAAAAATAATAAAATATATGTGTATGCATAATATGACCCAATATGAGCTACACCCTGGATATATAATGATTGCAACAATTCTGATATTTTAACTTGTATTTTCAGTTTTTTTATAAAAAATTTATAAAACTAGTAAATAAAAAAAAATGATTCAGATAAAATATTTTAATGGAAAAAGTGGATATGCTAAAAAAAAATAGGCTTATATATTAACTTAAATGCATTATTCCCTTGAAAGTGAAATAAAGGTATTAGTCCATTCTGTCCACTTGCCTGACCATCTGTAAATTTTCATATGCATCACAGTATCTCAAAACTTTTACTGTTTTCTTCATGACAGTCTTGTCAGAGTATTAGTTTGCAATCGTATATTTAGAACTTTACTATAACCAAGTAGGAGGGCCCCTTTCCTCTTAGCTGCTCATATTCAATTACAATAGAAAATTTTGCATTTGCAAAAATTTCAAACTTCAGCTAAGTGCCGTGACCCATGGGTCCCTTGTTTCATTATGAAAGAATGGTCTTTTCAAGATTAACTGATTTTCAGATTTAGCCCCCTCTCCAAAAAGTCATCTTCAGGCTGGTGAACATGAATTTTAATTGGTCATGCAAATATTTGTGAACTTGATGACTCTTAGTCATCTGAGTTATAGTTATGGTCCATTGTCTGTCTATCCATCTCTCTGTCCATCCGTAAGACTTGCACGTTTTGAAACTGTTAGACCTATGAATCCAAAATTCTGTTAGATGTCCTCAAGATCTCCTATCAAACCAAAAACTGGGTCACTGTGACTCTTGTTTCTTTGAGAAATTAAGGAAAACCCAAAATTTCCATTAAAAAACCTATTTCACACTTCAGGACTGCCTAATATCACAATCACTCATTTCTTTTTCTTCATATCCTTAAATATTCCTTTATATAGTTCCTATGTACATGTTAGAAATTAGGTCAGGTCATCATTATTAATTAAAGTTATGGGCCCAAACATTCAGCACTTTGTAAAAAATCAGGAAGTAAATTAGATTTAATTTTCATAGCAGGTACACATAAGGATTTAATATTTTAAAAGCTGAAAATTTGGGCTAGTTATCAATTGTTTTCAGAGGCTTTGTTGTATTTGCATTGTCAAGTTCCTAGCTGCCCACTTCTGGTCACTACAGCCCTGCCTTGTCAAGCACCCCTGCTGTCACTGGTGTACGGTTATTCTCATGTCACCACACCACCACCTAACCCCCTTGCCCCCCCCCCCTCAACAGAGTGTATTGTAATAACTGTTATTGTTTGAATTGTATTTTTTTAATTGTAAAGCTGTTTACCCTCCAATGTACAAAACTTTTCTTGTAGTAATTCAAGGAGTAACCCAGAAGATGCCATGTTGTGGTAATGACTAATGTAGCATTT
Source organism: Sipunculus nudus (assembly GCA_026874595.1). Taxonomy (NCBI): domain Eukaryota; kingdom Metazoa; phylum Annelida; class Sipuncula; order Golfingiida; family Sipunculidae; genus Sipunculus; species Sipunculus nudus. The sequence continues at coordinate 61,122,633 of CM049311.1, read as the reverse complement.
TTAAAGAAATTGATTTCCTTTTAAATAATTTAAGTGAATCAAAATATAATAAAACCCATCAGTTGGCATGATTTAATAATATATGAGCCAACTCATGGATAAATAAAGATTCAATTCAGAGTTGTGAATCCTGAATCAAGTTATTTTCAGATGTTTATTGTTTTGCAAATTTAAAAAAATATTTTATTAAAAAAAATAAACACATCTGTGTGCATAATGTGAAGTTACATGACTAAATTTGCTATAAATTTTGTTGCTATTTAGAATTGTGAATCAACTTATATATTCAGATATATCTGTTATTCTATTAATGTTTAGTAAAATTCATAAACTTGAAAAAAAATTGATGTAATAAAAAACATTAGGATCTAATGACAACATTCATTCATTATTTACCTGCCACAGAAGAATTGTGTTCTAAGTCCTAACATTTCTGCCCCCCCCCCCCCCCCCCCCCCGCCATTGAGTCCTTCCACTTGAGTACTGGGAACAATGGTTTTATTGCAACTACATAAAATTTATTAAATAAAGAAAATATATACAGAGGTACATAGGTGTTAACTCCCCTCATTATCCCCCCCCCCCCCCATTAAGTCCTTCCACCTGTGGAGTGGGAAAGTTATGGCAACTGTATTTTATTAAATAGAAATAATATTTGGTTTAATAAAAAAAAGGATCTAATGGGACAAATATGTAAACTGCTGAACTGTCAACAGCTCATCAAAAAGCTGTTTAATGATCATGGTAATAGCAGAGATCTTATATTAACAAACTACTCACATGCTTCAGTTTCAACATTAGGAAACATATGGTCAGAACACAAAATATTATTTGCAACAATTTCTCCAATCAAATCAATAAACCATGGCCTATATTACCTTTTCTTCTCAGACTTTATCTCCATTTGATATTATTGTTTAGCTCAGCTGTCCTTAGGTCATCTGAGCTATAGTGATCACCCTTTGTCCGTCGCCAGTTGTTAACAAGGCACAAATCGTAACCTCTTGACCTTGAAACTCTTTACTTAAAATCTTGGTAGGTCCTTTGTAATTTTCCGTTCATACCAAAACTAAGGTCTCTATGACCTATTTTTTGCGAGTAATGTCTGTTTTTATGTTTTTAGCACCCTTACATTTAAACATTACAGACTGTTTAAGTCAGCTGAGTGTCATGACCCATGTTTAATGATTTTTAGCCCTCAGCCCTTAGGCTGATGGGCTATTGTCGTCACCCAAGCTGTCCGTCCGTCCGTCGTTCCGTCCGTCCGTCCGTTAACTTTTACCTTGTGAGCGGGATATCTTGAAAAGGATTCACCGTCAGAATTTTATTTCCTCGGTAAAGATGTATATCGACAAAATCTCGGTCAAGTTCGAAGATGGGTGACCTTGACCCATTTTTCTACATTTTAGAGCTGATTATAGAAAAACACTTAGATGCCTATTACTCAAGAACCATTTGGTGGATTTTCACAAAACTTACTATGATTATTGGGACTGATAATCTGTACCTGCTAAACAAGTTTGGTGGCGCCACCTACAATTTCTGATTTTTAATGAATTTTTTTATATGATTTTTCAACTGTGGGCTTGTGAGCGGGATATCTGGAAAAGGTTTCACCGTAGGAATTTTATTTTTTTGGTGAAGATGTATATTGACAAAATCTCGGTCAAGTTCGAAGATGGGTGACCTTGACCTGCTTTTCAAGATCACAGAGCTGATTATAGAAAAAACATTTAGAAGCTTATTTCTCAGGAAACATTGTGTGGATATTTACAATACTTACTATGATCATAGGGACTGATGGTCTGTAACTGCTGCACAAGTTTGGGGGCGCCACCTGCAATTTCTGATTTTTAATGAATTTTTCTTGGATTTTTCAATTTTGGCCTTGTGAGCAGGATATCTCTAAAAGGATTCACAATAGGAATTTGATTTCTTTGGTGAAGATGCATATCAACAAAATCTCGGTCAAGTTCGAAGATTGGTGACCTTGACCTGCTTTTCAAGGTCACAGAGCTTACAATATAATAAAACTTAGAAGCTTATTTTCAGGAACCATTTGATGGATTGTTATGAGTCATGGTACGTACCTCTCCATTTTAAATTTATAACTGAGACATGTACAGATATACATCCATGTGAGAACAGATATTTAGTACTTTTTACTGTTACCACCTCTAAACACTGTTCTTTTGGCTGAGGGCTTTTGTCAGCTTCTGCTGATATTCTAGTTTTACATTATTATATCCATCTTAATTGTATTTCAAAAAGTTTATGTGACTAAAAATTGCATTGTTAAGAAGTCTAAAAAATTTACAACGATCAGTTCATTATAGGTAATAAATAGCTCTGGATATTATAATTATTCTGTAATTTTGAATGTTGAAATCTGATTGTACATTGTGAAATAAAGCAGATGAAGATTTTATTAGTTATAAGTTTGATTCATGGCAACACTTGTTTCAGGTATGTTGATGCTGCCTTCAGACATGCTTGGTGAGGACACTTCACTGTCATTACAATCTACGAGTAATCATGAGGAGAGTGATACAGGTCAAGAGCCAGAAGGTGGAGCTGCTGTTTTAGAAGATGGGGACCAGTCAACAGAACAGCAGGAAGAAGATAACATTGAGGAAGATGGTAAATGACTATTCTTTGGTCTGAGGTCATAATTGAGATCTCAGACAGTTCTGGTCTGTGCATTAAATGTTGAAAAATATGTCTATAGTGAGACACAGACAGTTTATATAAAATACTGTGGTTTGCTTTATATTGGCAAGGCTAAATTTTCTTGATTTTCACTTTTACAGTGTTGTGTGAGGATTAATTTTCTGCATTTTCACCATACCTGCACAAAGTATGTACATTATTGTATCCGCCAAAACAGAGTTTTGCGGATACTATGTTTTCAGCCCACCGCCGCCGTGAAGGTGTCCAGAGAACTCCTCCGTAACCGCTGGGCGGAATTTTACAAAACCCGGGATTATGTTCAGGTCACATGTGAACTGCTGGGCCCTGATTTCGTTTTGACCTCTGACCTTTCCTCTGCGCTCTGCGTCCGTTTGTGCGTCGTTTCCACACATAAACCCACATATCTCGGGAACCGTTTGACCGATCAGGAAATTTTTTTTCACAAATGTAGCCCTTGGAGAGCTTTATAACATACACAAAAAATGGTGGCGCCACCTGCAACCATGTTTGGACAGTGTCCATCTGTTCGTCTGCCTTGGGTTAAAATCACTCATATCTCTGCAGTGATTTCACTAATTCACCTGAAATTCGGCATGCATATACATCCTGGATAGCTTTTCTGATTTTATGACAGGTGGCGCCACCTTTCACGTTTACGCTGCAGACATCCAAGCTCATATCTCGGGAACCGTTTGACCGATTGGGCCAAAATTTTGCATGTGTATAGATCTCACATAGCTTTGATCATACGCAAAACTGGTGGCGCCACCTGCAGCCATTTTTGCACAGCTCCCGTCTGTTTGTCTGCCAAGGGATAAAATCACTCATATCTCGACAGTGGTGTGACATATCCGCCTAAAATTTTGCAGGTTAATACATCCCCGACAGCTCTCTTGATTTTATGACAGGTGGCGCCACCTGCATTCTAGTTTATGCAGCAGACATCCAACCTTATATCTTGGGAACCGTTTGACCGATTGGGCCAAAGTTTTGCATGTGTATAGTTCTCACATAGCTCTTTATCATACGCAAAACTGGTGGCGCCACCTACAACCATTTTTGAACAGTGTCCATCTGTTTGTCTGCCACGGGCTAAAATCACTCATGTACATGTAGTGGTTTGACTTATCTGCCTTAAATTTTGCATATGTATACAACTTGGATGGCTTTCTGGATTTTGTGGTAGGTGGCGCAACCTACATACACAATTTGGCTGCAGACATCCATGCTAATATGCAACACTTCACTCTATTTCCCCTTGCCACTCAATCCATGCCTCACTTCACCCGTTCCACTCTGATTTAGGCGGATACATGTAGTCGCTTGTCGACTACCCGTATTCTAGTTATATGATTTATTTATTAAGTTAACTATTTGATGATTGATGACTCAGTCAAAAACAGAATGTCAGAAACTAAACTATTAGTGAATGTGATTATTATTTTGCAGAAGTCCTGGAGGGTCATGATGAGAAAAAGAACAAGGACCTCCCTCCAACAGCCATCATCCAGCTCCCACAGAACCTGGTCCCTCTGCTGGTCCCCAAGAAAGAACCCATCAAAATAGGTAAGGGTTGGTGAAACTTTGCCACATTCTCTCACCCCTAAGAGACCATGATCCAGGGATTAGATTTACCCTTGTGGTTCAGGTTGACTTTGAAACCACAGTTACCAGGTTTTATCCATGTTATTTCCTGGAAGGGAAATCTAAGAAATCTCAGTGAAAATAGAACCTAACAGCCTTGCTCTTTTTCTTGATTATTTACCCATGCATAAAAAAAACCTGAAATCCAGATGGATTAATTATAATATTATATATAAATATGACAGAATGACCTAAAAATATTGCTACCTTCCACAGCTGGTATTAAAATGTAACAGAGCGGCAAGTTACAACCATAGGTAAGAAGTAAAATGTTTATAAATCAGCAGAAGTACAACATATTTGCCTTGAAGTTTGCATATTCCTATTCATTTATGTTTTATGGTCTTTTCAAGATACTAATAATATTGCAGTGTACACTTACTTATTTTCAAGCTTATGTAGAGTTGTATTTTACAGGAAGATAAAAAAGGCCGGTTTCAGACTGCTGTGTATTGATCTTTAGTGATTAAGTATTTATGTGCATTGATTGTTCCTGTGACAGGTCTGAAGGCAACAGAGCAGGAACTGACCAAACTCAAGTGTCCAAAGTGTGACTTCCAGGGGTTTTACCAGCAGCAGTACCAGGACCACATCGCCACCCACACCGAGGACATCCACAAGTGTAAATGCTGTATGTTTGTGTCCTTTGACAAGGATGACTTGCTGGCACACTTCAAGGTTAGTGACATGTAGTGTAGTTTGTTTTCATGTTGAAGTCTTTTAAGGGGACTGTTACACTATCATAAGTCTATCAACTATAGATAATCCCTTGAACCCTTAATATAAAATAGGCCAGAAAACCCTAATTCTTCTTCCACCAGACTGTTTATATCCCTGTGTTTATAACATGGGGCTGGGAGCCTGCCTAAATAGTCCTGAGACTTTTAACAAGGACATCTGATGGCAAATCAGACAAGCCAGACCTGTTCAAATTTCGTTTTGCAACTGGTGACCCTTCAGCTTCTGCAGTATGCAACCGACCACTTCAGGTTACATGTATTTTTTGTTTGTTTTTCACATTGCTCTGTTTACTAAGAGCTGGTGGATAAACAAGCTCATATGTCTGTCACAGATTCCTCATATGAACTTTTCTTAACAGGAATTACCTGGAATTCCTTAATATATATGCAAAGTAAGCCATAATTCACAAATTCTGTAGAAAAGGTTGGAGAATAGCTGGTTTTAAGTAGACCACCTTGATAATCGCTAACATTTTTCAAGTTTAGTTTTGTATGTATCATTAGTGTTACTTGGACATATCAGTTCTTGTAAAACATCCTGTTAGATTTTCTTCTTAGCAGTTTCCTTACTCAGGTTATCAGACTGTATTTAAATTCTTTTATCAAGAGTGTTGATGTGGTGCAACAGACACTGCTTGAAAAATGACCAGTTTGTTTCATATATTACAAAAATAAAATGTCCGGGATATGTATGTCTTGAATCATAGGTTGCAGTGTATCTTGTCGTTGCAACCGCTTTTAACAGTCAATTATATTATAAAAATTGGTTATCTTATAGTCAACAACAAAATTGTAGGGATAATGTTTTATTTAGCATATTGTTTTAGTTGAAATAATGCTCTTAAAAATGATCTTTATATACTGTGGAAGTGGTTTTGTTAGGCGTGTTTTAATATTTGCGCTTTTATTGGGAGCTAGATTTTCTGCTAGATTTAGATCACGCATTATTTCAATACCATCGTTTGGAAGACTGTTGCGTTCTTGCCTGACACACAGCTAGTGGGTCTAATAATTCATCCGAGAGGGGTTGCTTGAGTTGAGGCTTCTTCACCAGGATGTTAGAGATGTCATGTTGACATAAGATAAGAGTTCTTATAGTCTGTTCCACAAAAGGGTGCCCTTTGAAATTTGGCAATATTTTCATATACCGTAAAATCTCCACTTAAAACCGCACTTCCGATTAAAACCGCACCCAGACTTCGCCGAAATTCCATGTGAGACACCGCGAGGGGCTCAAATACTAAGAACCCCCCTTTAAAACCGCACCAACTTTCGCTACGGAATGATTTGACAAAAGATACAATCAAGCTATCCTCTACAAATGAACCCGCGTAGGTTGCGACTCGGCCATTCCTGTCCACTTTAAAATTCCTTTGGCATTTTATTTAAACACATCATAACACTTTTTTTGCAGGGTCACTCAAGCATGAAGTTTCGGAAGACGTAAGGGCCGGTGAACCTCTGCCTGTTTATACAGATTTTATATTCCGTGCCGTATTCTTGTTTGCTACTGATTTGTCATTATATTTTGGAAAAAATATTCTGCTGATCCATTTCAAGTCATCGTATATTTTAATTCTAAAAGTAATATTTTGAAGTCTTCATTTTTTATGAAAATTCCATTTTCTTGAATTACTCGGAAGATTCAAATCATTTTCATACTGGTTACTTCGGTATTATCATCGTCACATCGTACGTTGACATCGCTCCATGTCACAATTTGCTGGTGCGTTTGAAAACATCGCTGGTCAACTTAACTAAATATCAAAGTAACTGAAGATACCTTGTCGAGATACGCACGTATAGGAAACATGACGCTTGAAAACGAGTGATTTTAAGGTAAAAATTAAAGTGGCCTGTCAGGGTAAGCAAGTTTTTTTCCTGAAGAATATTTCCGTGTAGGGAGCAATGTTGTCAAGGCAGTGCTGGCGCAAGGCATGCTGGGACGAAATAGGTGGCTGTTCTGTTTACCACCCACCGCGTACAGCCGTTCAAAATATTCTTAGCAGAATACCGGGACATTTCAGCACATGGCGGCACTCAAACTTTATTTTTAAAACGATCGTCTGCTATTGTGTGACTCTTTACGATGTCAGCTTTTTATTAGCTCAGCTGACTTTCAGTCATGCTGAGCTATAGCGATCACTCTTTGTCCGTCGTCCGTCTGTCTGTCTGTCCGTTAACCTGGCACAAATCGTAACCGCTGGACTTAGAATCTTGTAACTTTACATTCTGAGAGGTCAATGAAAAATCTCCTTGGAAACCAGAAATTAGGTCTCTGTTACCCATATCCTTCGAGCTATTGGGCCCCAAAGTACCCCCCAGAATAGTCAAAATTTTCATACAAAAACTTTAATATCTCATTAACTACATCACTGATGGTCATGATTTTTGGCATACATATTTATCATGAGATGTTTCATCAGTTCCTGCAGATTGGTGGCGCCACCTGTATTTTTAGATTTTTTACGAATTTTTTTCTCTATTTTTGAGACCTTTAAAAATGTGAACAACTGTTAACAGGGCACAAATCGTAAAGACTGGACCTAGAATCTTCATTCTTGACACAGTGAGAGACCTATGAAAAGTCTCCATGGAAACCAGAAATTAGGTCTCTGTTACCCAAATCCTTTGAGCTATGGGGCCCCAAAGTACCCCCTAGAATAGTGAAAAATTTCATACAAAAACTTCAATATCTCATTAACTACATCACTGATGGTCATGATTTTTGGCATACATATTGATCATGAGATGTTTCATCAGTTCCTGCAGACTGGTGGCGCCACCTGTATTTTTCGATTCTTTTCTAATTGTTTTCTCTGTTTTTGAGGTCTTTAAAAATGTGGACATCTGTTAACAGGGCACAAATCGTTAAGACTGGATCTAGAAGCTTTTTTCTTGATATTCTGAGAGACCTATGATAAGTCCCCATGGAAACCAAAAATTAGGTCTCTGTTACCCATATCCTTCGAGCTATGAGGCCCCAAAGTACCCCCCAGAATAGTGAAAAATTTCATACAAAAACTTCAATATCTCATTAACTACATCACTGCTGGTCATGATTTTTGGCATACATATTAATCATGCGATGTTTCATCAGTTTCTGCAGACTGGTGGCGCAACCTATATTTTTCGATTTTTTACGAATTTTTTTCTCTATTTTTGAGACCTTTAAAAATGTGGACATCTGTTGACAGGGCACAAATCGTTAAGACTGGATCTAGAAGCTTTATTCTTGATATTCTGAGAGACCTATGAAAAGTCTCCATGGAAACCAAAAATTAGGTCTCTGTTACCCATATCCTTCGAGCTATGAGGCCGCAAAGTACCCCCCAGGATAGTGAAAAATTTCATACAAAAACTTCAATATCTCATTAACTACATCACTGATGGTCATGATTTTTGGCATACCTATTAATCATGAGATGTTTCATCAGTTCCTGCAGACTGGTGGCGCCACCTGTATTTTTCGATTTTTTACAAATTTTTTTCTCTATTTTTGAGACCTTTAAAAATGTGGACATCTGTTAACAGGGCACAAATCGTAAAGACCGGACCTAGAATCTTCATTCCTGACATTCTGAGAGACCTATGAAAAGTCTCCATGGAAACTAGAAATTAGGTCTCTATTACCCATATCCTTCAAGCTATGGGGCCCCAAAGTACTCCCAAGAATAGTGAAAAATTTCATACAAAAACTTCAATATCTCATTAACTACATCACTGATGGTCATGATTTTTGGCATACATATTAATCATGCGTTGTTTCATCAGTTTCTGCAGACTGGTGGCGCAACCTATATTTTTCGATTTTTTACGAATTTTTTTCTCTATTTTTGAGACCTTTAAAAATGTGGACATCTGTTAACAGGGCACAAATCGTTAAGACTGGATCTAGAAGCTCTATTCTTGATATTCTGAGAGACCTATGAAAAGTCTCCATGGAAACCAAAAATTAGGTCTCTGTTACCCATATCCTTTGAGCTATGAGGCCCCAAAGTACCCCCCCAGAATAGTGAAAAATTTCATACAAAAACTTCAATATCTCATTAACTACATGACTGATGGTCATGATTTTTGGCATACATATTAATCATGAGATGTTTCATCAGTTTCTGCAGACTGCGGACGCCATCTGTATTTTTTCGATTTTTTACGATTTTTTTCTTTATTTTTGAGACCTTTAAAAATGTGGACATCTGTTAACAGGGCACAAATCGTAAAGACTGGACCTAGAATCTTCATTCCTGACATTCTGAGAGACCTATGAAAAGTCTCCATGGAAAATAGAAATTAGGTCTCTATTACCCATATCCTTCAAGCTATGGGGCCCCAAAGTACTCCCAAGAATAGTGAAAAATTTCATACAAAAACTTCAATATCTCATTAACTACATCACTGATGGTCATGATTTTTGGCATACATAATAATCATGCGTTGTTTCATCAGTTTCTGCAGACTGGTGGCGCAACCTATATTTTTCGATTTTTTACGAATTTTTTTCTCTATTTTTGAGACCTTTAAAAATGTGGACATCTGTTAACAGGGCACAAATCGTTAAGACTGGATCTAGAAGCTTTATTCTTGATATTCTGAGAGACCTATGAAAAGTCTCCATGGAAACCAAAAATTAGGTCTCTGTTACCCATATCCTTTGAGCTATGGGGCCCCAAAGTACCCCCCAGAATAGTGAAAAATTTCATACAAAAACTTCAATATCTCATTAACTACATCACTGATGGTCATGATTTTTGGCATACATATTAAACATGAGATGTTTCATCAGTTTCTGCAGACTGCGGACGCCATCTGTATTTTTTCGATTTTTTACGATTTTTTTCTCTATTTTTGAGACCCTAAAAGATGCAGTCATCTGTTAACAGGGCACAAATCATAACAACTGGACCTAGAATCTTCATTTTTGACATTGGGGGAGGCCCATGAAAAGTCTCCTTTGAAACCTGGAATTAGGTCTCTGTTACCCAGATTCTTCAAGCTATGGGGCTCTGAAGTACCCCCGCTGAATATTGAAAATTTGATACCAAAACTGAAATATCTGAACGACTAATGCATTGATTACCATGGTTCTTTGCATGGATATTGATCATGGAGTGTTTCATAGGTTTCTGCAGACTGGTGGCGCCACCTGTATTTTTCGATTCTTTACAAATTTTTTTCACTATTTTTGAGACCTTTAAAGATATGAACATCTGTTAACAGGGCACAAATCATAACAACTGGACCTAGAATCTTCATTCTTGACACACTGAAAAGTCTCCATGGAAACCTGAAATTAGGTCTCTGTTACCCATATCCTTCATGCTGTAGGGCCCCAAAGTACCCCCCAGAATAGTCAAAAATTTCATACAAAGAGATCATGAGATGTTTCATCAGTTTCTGCAGACTCCCTAGAAACCTGGAATTAGGTCTCTGTTACCTATATTCTTCAAGCTATGGGGCTTGTTACACATTTTTACAATTTTTTTCTCTATTTTTAAGACCTTTAAGGATGTGGTTATGTGTCAACAGGGTACAAATTGTAACAACTGGACCTAGAATCTTCATTCTTGTCATGCAAGGAGGCCCATGAAAAGTGTCTGTGGAAACCTTAAATTAGTTCTCTGTTTCCCATATCCTTCAAGCTATAGGACTCCGAAGTATCCCTCAGAATAATGGACAATTTGATACAAAAGCTGAAGTAATTGACCAACTAATGCAGAGGTCACCATGATTCTTTACATGCATATTGATTATGGAGTGTTTCATCAGTTTCTTCAGACTTATGGTGCAACCTATATTTTATTAAATTTTTTTGAATTTTTTTTTCTATTTTTGAGACCTTTAAGGATGCTGTCATCTGTTAACATGGCACAAATTGTAACAACTGGACCTAGAATCTTCATTCTTGTCATGCAAGGAGGCCCGTGAGAGTGTCTTTGGAAATCTGAAATTAGGTCTCTGTTACTCATATCCTTCACGCTATAGGACTCCGAAGTATCCCTCAGAATAATGGAAAATTTGATTCAAAAGCTGAAGTATCTGAACAATTAATGCAGAAATCACTATGATTCTTTGCATGGATGTTGACCATTAAGTGTTTTTATTAGTTTCTGCAGACTGGTGGAACCACCTGTATTTTTTTAAAGTTTACGCATTTTTTCCCATATTTTGAGATATAAAAATTCAGATACAATCTTGGCTTATTCTTTAATCTGTTTGATGCTTCAGTTGAATGGGTATATACTACCATTCAGATGATAAAATTTCCTTTTGCAAATCTCTTCCCAGTCAGGTGAGCGTCATGACCCATGGGTCACTTGTTTATTTAACGTTTGAAACAAATAATCATTGCTAAATAATGCCGCAAATGGGTTTAAAGTCGGCTTTTATTTCAATTTTGCTTGACCATGCCCAACGAAGTGGGCCGCTGTGTGTTACAGCAGGGTTGTTGTAAACGTATTATTTGGTGACAATTACCAAGATTTTATAACAAGTTATAAGTCACACGAAAACTAATCAGCAATTTCTAATTTAGAAATAACAAATTAACGTAAATAATACATTTACACACGGATCCCATGCATGCGAGACTGCTGCTAAGAACGGCCTTCGAAAGTTGCAATATTATCGCCCACTCGTCGGCCCAAAAACGATGTCTGTCAGGAAGATATTCAGGAAACCCTTCTAGTATAAACCGCACAGTGCTTTCAGGAAATCAGCCTGATTTCAAGATTTTGAATTTCTTGATTAAACCGCGGTTTTAAGTGGAGATTTTACGGTACTGGCAGATTAATTTCAGATGGCATGTTGCAATGAAGGAATGGGGTGTTGGCCTTATTTACTATATTTAAATTATAATCATACCTAGCAAAATATTAAAGCAATGCAATGAAATCGATATCTGAGAAACAATCTAATTTTTACAACACCTCAACCCCATTCATGAAGGTTAAGGTCACCAGTCACAACTGGAACATCTGCACTTGAAAACTCCTGATTGGCTAATGACTGGTCATAAATATTCTAAAAAAATACAGTTGCCTGCAACCTATGGCAGACGCCATGTCACTTGGCAACAAGATTAAGAAAAACCAGAGGGTTGCAAAACATAAATGTTGGTTTTTGTTATGAGGTTTTACATCTCACATCAGGCCTTTGGTCCCTCAACAGCTTTACTGTTAAACTGTGTGAAAATATTTGAGTTTAAGAGAATAATTGCCAAATTTCAATGGTCACTCTTTTGTTGAAATGACTATAGCAAGTGATATCTCAGCTGAAACCCCTTCCTATTTACAGTGATTTGTAGAAACAAAAGTGAAACAAGTAGCCTTTTAAGACCTTTAGAACCCCCCTCCCAATGGCTTTGAAGTATGACAGAGCTGAGCCAGCTCCGTTTTTTGTTCACACTTATCTGGCTTCTTCTTGTCAGTATTCCCAGTTATTGTTGAGCAATCGACCTATCCATGAACTCTATGCGACCTTAATCGCATATTCATTCAATGAATAAACATAAGCATGGGACTAAGGTGCAACCAATCAGGTGACCTTAAACATTGTAAAGCGTCAGTCATCTGACAAAAATAATATTTTGCATAATTTGACAGAGCTCTGTCAAACAGAACACGTGTAGTCTGTAAATACTATCAGTACCCATGTCGGCATGTTTTCCGGGATATTTTATTATACGAAGGAGACAGTATAAAAAGTTTCTAGACTATAGGTTGCATGAGCCATTCCTCCGACTACTGCGTGAATAATAATGTCTTACCTGGCACATACTTCGTATGGGACAAATAATCCAGTATATATTGCAACACAGTTCATATATGGCTGAGATATAGTAAACAATGGTCAGGTGATACGAGTTGATGACGTCAGTCAATATGACGTCATGCGCCATCGCCCTTTGTGATGTCATTATTATGTTATGATCAGCTCTCGCTACCATGGGCACGGAAGTCCATAAGTGTAGGAGCGTTTTGGGGGCTCATTATAATAATAAGTTAAAAGGGTGGAGCATTTGGGCTGTGGTGGATAGGTCCATTCTACAACTTACACAGATGGCAAACAACATGGGTGGGTGCAGTACCATTCACAAATGTAATTAGTCCAGGTTAGTTACGTATTGATAACACCTTGCCGTCATGGTTCTTGGTCGCTAGTTGCATGTATGCAGTCACCTGGACCTTATTAGGTGGGAGGTAGGTTGCACTGCAGATCTGCCTTTTAAATAGTTTAATTTGATACAAAATGAATTCCCTATACATACTGATTTGCACAAAAATTCGAATTGCGCTCATGCTTTAATGTGAAAAAAAGTGCAAAAAGTCAGACATGCTAAGTTAATCACTTCCACAGTATGTTTTCATGATATTTTTGCTGCAGAATCTGTGAACACCACAAATTGTCTTTAAGTCATTTTTCCATGGATTTTTGGTAAATGAGTTCTCATAAAGTAAAGTTTTCATGATGTCAGCTGGTGTTTACCCTATGACACATGTATTCACAAGTTACAATACAACATTTAGTGTGAATTAAACTGTGTCCAGATATCACCAGTAATGTATACCTGTTTTACCTGAGACAGGATGCTCATCCTAAGTGTATCTGCGAGGAATGTGGGTTCATGGCGGAGCATGGCTACGTGATCAAAAGGCACATGATGAGGCACAACCCTGAGGGGTGTGAATGTCAGATCTGCGGTAAACGATACAAGGTCAGTCACGTCCCTATGTCATTATTAATCTGGTCTTGAACAATGCTCACATTTCACATGATTTTAAATAATATTAAATCATGTTGGTTCTTCTTGAGTAAAATTTATAAACTTGCATTGAATGAAGATTGCCCGAGGCAGCTTGCCAGTTCACAAGGAAATATATTTTTTGGAAAATACCTTAAGTGTATAAGAATCACAACATGGATGATTTGAATATACACACACAGTATTAACATATAATGCCTTTACAACATTTAAATGTTTGATTAATATAATGTACTGTTTATTTTTTTTTACATTTTGGCCAGAGTTACATGAAAGCATAGCATTTGTCTAGTGTTTATCATATAAATTTCATATACATTTCAGTTATCTGCTAATCACCAAAATGGGTATTACTTATATTAGTAAATAATTTTGAAGATTATATAGGATAGCAATTCACAGGAAGATAATGAAAAGAAATATATCTCACAGGATGAGTTTATCTTGAAGATGCTTGCTTAGACCCTCCTTGGTACACTATGTGAATGTACTACCCTTGTGAATGAAATGAAATATTCCTTGTAGGATCAGTACATCTTAAAGATGCATGTTAAGATGGTGCACATGCCAGCTGAGGTGCTCTATGAATGTACTGCCTGTGGGAAGAAGTTCACAAGGAAGGCTCACTTGAAGCGCCATTTGCGTATTCACGAACCAGAAAAACCTTTCAAGTGTCCACATTGTGAATACAGGTATAATCAAGTTTCTTTTTTTACATTTTATGGTTTTCTTATATATCTTATAATGCCAATCAGTGAAATAGTGTTGCTCATGAGTTGTCAATACACAAAAATCTTTCCTACTGACCTTATGGGTGAAGTGGCAAAACTCCATTTTTTTCTCTATTCAAGGTAAGTCAGACCCAGCTGCCATTGTTTGTTTAACACTTGATGTGATTCTTTGAGTTGTTTTAGTTACATATGACATTAAATGAAATGCCTTAAGTTAAGCCCAGAGTACTGGTATGAGGTATGAGGCAGTGTAAACAGCACCACCTATCCCCATCTGGCTGAACTACATCTTTGCATTATTGTATGATGATCTTTCATGCAGATTTCATGGAACTGTGCTCTTATTTTTCTGATCACTTTCCATAGCTAGTAACCAGTATTTGAATCAGCAGTGTCTATCATGGTTTAGTGTGTCATTTTCTGTTCCATGTTCATAGCAGCAAAAGCAGTTGTGCACATCCTAGGTGGTTCTTTCACATGTTTATATGAAAATATAAGCACAGGTTATAGCTTTGCAAGTGTGAACAAGTTGTGCTGGTATTTAAAATTATCAGTGATTCCTGAAAACTATTTTAGGTTGACTTGCATGAGTCAGTTGTACATAGGGCAAACTAGTAGTCATGATATATTCTAGATCTATACTATGTAATTCTTGATAGTGAGAAATGAGTCATGATACAATAACTGTATGTTTGTTGTCTTACAGGGGCTGTGAGCGGTCAGATATCACCAAGCACTTGTTGATTCACGAGGAACCAAGACACACTTGTGAAGTATGTGGCAAGGCATTCAGACATATAAAAAATAAAGAACTCCATGTCAAAAGGTGAGTCTGTGTCATTTCTAATGAAATAATAAAGAATGATAAGTGGTCTTTATATGGTAAAGTTAAAATAGCTGTGTGTAACATTTTACATATATTTGCCTGATTATGGTTACAGCAAATATTAGACACTGTCTGGTCATTTAAGATAATGGCATGTCTTTAATATTAAGATACGAAATTTATTATTTTGGACTGACATCTGTATCTATATTTTTGACAACATATGCAGTATGAACCACAAGATCCAAAATTATTGTAGTGAATGATACAAAATATAAGGTTAACACGATATTTTGTAAAAAAAAAAAAAAAAATATTACTTGTCAAAGGAGAAAAGATGAAGCATATTCTTCTCAAATGACATTTTGGGAATGGTGTGACATATATTGATATTTGCATCATTTTTTAGCTCAGCTGACTATAAGTCATCTGAGCTATAGTCGTGGTCCATTGTCCGTCGTCCGTCCGTCTGTCCGTCCATCCGTCCGTCCGTCCGTAGATGAAGCACGTTTTGAAACCGTAAAACCTAGGAATCCAAAATTCAGCATAATGTTAGATGTCCCCAAGATCTCCTACCAAGCCGAAAACTGGGTCTTTGCGACTTCATTCCTTTGAGAAATTAAGGAAAAACCTCAATTTTTATTAAAATCCTATTTTCACACTTCAGGACTGCCTAATATCAAAACCACTCATCTGGTTTTCTTCATATTTACCATAAATATTCCTCTATATAGTTCCTATGTACATGCCAGAAATTAAGTCTGTAAAGTATAAATTCTTTAAGTTATGGGCCCAGACATAATGGACTTTGTAAAAAATCAGGAAAAATAATAACTCACTTAACATGAAAAATTTTGAAACTAGAGTCTATTTTCTCAAGTATATAACTATGTTTAATTAAGATTCAATTGTTTACCCAAAATTAGATCTGAATTTTGTAAATTTTTTAAGTTATTAGCATAAAAAAAAAATCAGCACCTTAAATTTTGCCCAACTTTGACCATGGCACGTTTTTTTCCTGTAAGCACCATTGATTTAATTTTCACAGCATGTAAACATAAATATTTAGTTTGTCTAAATCTGAAATTTGAAAATAAAAGCTTGAAAATTAAGCTAGTTATTGATTTTTTTTCTGTAGTCACTTGCTTTGATTACAGATGCAGGGTCCCATTCCAGGTCACTGGAAGTCAGCTATGCCAGGGTTTCTAATTTGTTACAGTCACTGGGGGAGATCCCCTGCTGTGACAGGTGTACAGTTATTCTCATATCACCACCCCAATCAAACCCCCCCCCCCCCCTGCAAACCCAAATAATTCAAGGTGTAATGCAGAAGATGCAATGTTGTGTAATGTAGCATTTTTAAAGAAATCAATTTTCTTTTAAATGATTTTAACAAATATTATTGAACCCATCAGTATGCTTAAATTATTATAAAATATGAAGCACATTATGGATAAATAAAGACATAATTAAAAATTGTGAAATCTAAATCAAGTATTATTTTTAGATATTTATTGTTTTGCAGATTTAAAAGATATATTTTTGTGGTAAAAAATAAATAAACATTTGTATGCATGATGTGGTGTTATCTGGCAAGATTGAGATTTATGATGATGCAATTGAGAATTATGGATCAACTTTTATATTCAGATATATATGTTAAATTGGAAATGTATAGAAATATAAACTTAAATTAGAAAATAATTGATGTGATAAAAAAATGAGGATTTAATACAAACATTTGTTCATTATTTTCCTGCCTCAGCAGAATTTGAGATCAGGCTTTGTTTGCCCTGTTTTATGTTGTTAATTAGCTATATTTCAAATGTATACATTTCATAAAAAAATACATATATATTTAATAATATATATTATACAAAAAAATAGATTCCATTGAACAAATGTGTAAATGACTGAAATGTCAACAGTTAATCGAAAAACCAACTAATGATCATGGTAATAGTACAGATCATTTGTTCACAAACTGCTCACATGCTTTAGTTTCAACATTAGGAAACACATGGTCAGGTCACAAAATATTTTTTGCAACAATTTCTTGCTCATCAATACAAACCAATCATATAAACCAACCATGGCCTTTATTACCTCTTCCTCTTACACTTTATCTCCATTTGATATTATTTTAGATTTTTACCTTCAAGGTTAACGTCAGCTGAGCACAGTGACCCATAGGTCCCTTGTTTTTTCTCATTATACATATTGATATTAAGACATTAAATTTTACATTTAACATGGCAGGCACAAAGGTCAAAGAGACTACAAATGTGGGATCTGTGATTTCTACGGCTACACGTTCACTGATATCAGGAAGCATATTGAACGCAAGCACGCAGACAGTCGAGCTGCTATCTGTGATAAATGTGGCATGGTCTTCAAGAACGATGGCCTGCTCAGGGTAGGTGGTCTTCCTTACTTCAGGTCTATATATGTATCCCAAAACCCAGGGATTGGGGGCACCAATGTTTTAGCACCAGAGCTGCAACAAACATCTGAACACCTGAGAGTCCAAGATCTGTTGCAAAAAATTGAGCAAAAATATTTGCCTACTGCAATATCATGGGTCCAGGAATCATATAAAAAAATCATACATAAGCTAACAGACATATAGAAATAGCAAAGAATGAATATCTTATTAGGGTGACCTTTATTTAATATTTGGTACCTGTATTTTGCTGTGTCCTAATTAGTATTGGTTACTTTGTCACTTTGTATTTTTATGTATTTCAAATTTCAAGGGGGTTCTTCTCAAAGTTTTTGAATATCAGGGCATTACTGAAGCTGCACTTTCCCAGTTTAACACTGGGCAGATGACTATCTTTGCATTCAGGCCCATGTAAGATATCACTTCACTGACAATCAGTTTAGCATGTATCATCAGAGTGTCAATACAGGTGATACCAATGTAATATCTCAATTTGTATTGTGATTTACCAGTGCAGCAGTGTATTTTTAACAGCCCTGTATGAAATTGATATGAAACTGATTCACATTATCAGTATATGTGTTAAGATGAATATTTCTCAGTTAGCTGACCCCATATTGATTTGTTAATCACAAATAATCTTACCTTTATGTTGAAAACATTTGTATTAAGACAGATTAGTGGACACATTGACTCATTTCCTAATCTAAATTGAATATGTATGTAATATGTATTTGATACATGTAATATATATGTACAATGCATGTTAACAGGATCACAAATACAAGTGCCCTGACCTGAGTATGGATCACAGTATTGGCAATATCACCGCAGTTGAGGGCGCCTCGACAATCACGATACCAGCATCTCAGATCCTGGCTGATACACACTTGTCAGTAGAGGATGCCCACGTCGCTGTGGACCCCGGCCATATCAAAGTGGAGGGAGAGCGGGTTAACATCATGGTGGAAGAGGTCCTGCACGGTAGGTGGTCTTAATTATTTTATTAACTGGCCACATGTGTTATCACCCAGACACAGATCTCGCTTATTTAATATTGGGAGGCTCATATCAGTGACGCAATGCCCCAAAATGAAATCGGCAAGAATCACATGCTGTGTGGCATCACTGTCCTCTGTGACAAACCACCCTGGAATGAAATTGACAACAAAGTAGGACCCTTAATGTATGAAATTACCATACATGCATGCTATTAAAGTGTTTTATCTAATTACTTTGTTAAAATAGAGTGACTGTACATGGTTGGTTGTGTTGATAATGTGTGTTTGTTGTTTAACAAACAAAAATATCATGAACCTGCTTGTTGGGTATTTCCTTCCTATTGGCTTCCTGGCAGTAGTATCTTCACTTTGCCCTATGGACCTCATGGGGATATTGCCACCCTCAGGCTAATA
The DNA here is from genome assembly GCA_026874595.1 of Sipunculus nudus. NCBI lineage: Eukaryota > Metazoa > Annelida > Sipuncula > Golfingiida > Sipunculidae > Sipunculus > Sipunculus nudus. The sequence continues at coordinate 61,103,379 of CM049311.1, read as the reverse complement.
AAATAATATTATGGAACAATATCAGTAACATATGTATTGTACTAGTGTCATTTACACCTGTGTGTGTGTGTGTGTTTCAAACAGACACCTAAAACAGTTTTGCAGGTTTTATGTTATAGGTGCAATATAAATGACTCGTGTCAGGAAATCTTCCACCATCTGTTGACCTTTAGTTTTGACCTTGTTTAAGGAAGGTTTGACAAGTACATCTTTTCACAAAAACAGTAACACAAAGGCTGGGCGCTGACACAGTTAATTTAGAATAGAACAGCAAGGTGTCGCTGGTCAAATGACATGTTATGGACTTCTGGCATCATGCTCAGTGTGGCATGTCTCAGATCATTCATAAAAAAAGTATCTTGGTCAGCACAGGTCTAAAATTATATATTGTGACATCACAGAGAAGCAAAAAAAAAAAAAAACTAAGCTATCCCTGGCAAATGGGAGTTGGTCCAGCCAGCCTGTCAGAATCCCCCTTTCAAAGGTGGTTCAGGAATCTGCCATGAAAACCAACCCCTTGTTTGGGAGGTGCACAGTAAAATGTTACAAAGTATATAACAAGCTAACCACAAATGTTAACATAAATTGCACACTTAACTGGGGAGGGTTTAACTCATAAGTGTGCTCCCAGACCCCATAAAGGCTGTAGCAGGCCCTAAGTTGGCCATTTATATTGTATTTCTGGCATATTAACAAGACTTGGCATGTTGGTATGTTAGTCTGAATATCATTGAAATAAAACACAGCTTTGTTTACTTGTTGCCAACTAGAGGGCAGCACACTATCCTGATTATGGAGCTACCCATTAAATCTGCCCATTGTATACGAGATTTGAGGATACCATGTTTTTACGGGGGCTCCGCCTCCACCACGTTCATTTCCAAAGAACTCCTTGAGGCCTTTTGACCAATCTTTCCGAAACCCAGCATAATTATTGAGTCACATGTGAACTGGTGCCTAACATATGGCTGGTGGTGCCATTTGCAACCCTATTTGTGCTGTATGATTCTGGGTGTCTTAGTGATAAGAGCCCATATCCAATGAGTGGTTCATTGTATTGGGCTGAAATTGTGTATGTCTACAGATCTTTGATTCCTCCATCTGGTACTCTAGACCGGTGGAGCCAGCTGCAAGCATTTTTACATGGTGTCCATCAATGCATTTGCCATCTGTTGGACTGAGTGATTGGTTCAATGTATTGGGCTGAAATTGTGCTTGTCCATAGATCTTGGATATCTCCATCTTGTAATTAAGACTGGTGGTGCAATCTGTAGTCATATTTGTGTGGCATCCATCCATGTGTTTGACTGGGGTGAAAAATCACTCATATCTCAGGAGTGATTCAATGTATTGGTCTGAAATTTAGCATGTCCATCCATCTTGGAGAGTTTTTCTCATAGGACAGACAGGTGTACCACCTACTTCCCCTTGTTCGTAGAATATATTGATGCCCTTTTCTCGGGAGTAGTTTGCCCTATTGCCCCGAAATTGTGCATTTCCATTAAACTTAGATACCTTCTTCTTATAGTAAAGACTGGTGGGGCCTTCTGCAATGGTCTTCACATGACATCCATCTGTGAGTTTGCTTTGGATGAAAATTGCTCATTTATCAGGAGTGGCTGGATGTATCAGCCTGAAATTTTGCATGTTTATCAACCTTGGATAGATTTTTTTTTTGTAGACCAGACAGGTGACACAACCTGCCAATTTTTTTGTAGAATACATTGATGCAGTCTTTCACAGTAGTGGTTTGGTGTCTTTGCTTGAAGGTTTGCATGTTCATCTGTCTTGGGTAGATTTCTTATTAATGAGACTAGTTGCACCACCTGCAATCACATATTTGTAGAATACCTTTATGCATATATCACAGGACTAGTTCAATGTATCAGCCTGAAATTTCACATGTCCCCAGATTTTGGATACCTCCCAACTTGTACACAAGCCTGGTGGAACCACCTACAATTGTTTTCACATAGGGTTGATCCATCATAGACCAGACAGGTGGCGCTACCTACCCTTTTGCTTTTGTAGAATATATTGCCTTTTTCTCAGGAGTGGTTTGATGTATTCACCTGAAAATTGCATACATCTTGGAATGGTTTATCATGCACACAAGACTGCTTAGGCCACCAACAATCAATTTCATCTTGTGTCCTTCTGTAGATCTGTTTTTGGTGAAAATTGCACATATATGAGGAGTTTAATTGGCAGAGAACAAATGGAGTCATGTCATGTCAGGAGCATTCATTGCCTTATTTATCCATGCCTCTGTGATTTGGCAGAAACCTGTAGTCACTTGTTGACTACCCATTTTATAGTTTATTCAGGTATGTGCTGGATAGGTTGCTTTGATATCAAAAGATATAATACCCATTCCAGTTGTAATGAAATGCATGTAATGAAGTGCATGTGTGGGACTTTGCACTTTATCCAGCTAGAGACATCTGTTGAACACAGGGGGAACTATTGAGATTGTAAAACACAAAGCACCATCTGGTTAGAACTTCTGAAAGCTTTGATCCTCTGCTGCCCCCTGTTGGCATTTTAATAAACCAAACCCAAAACAGGTCAATCTTTGTAACGATTTTGTAAAAGCAAAAGGTGTTAACTGAAACTTGATTTGTGGTAGGCAAAGGCAATCATATCTGATTCACACAAGTGCAGCTCATTTTAATAGTTACTTGGAGATAAAATGTCAAATGCTATATTTGCAATTAAAACATGTTCCTAATAGGGCTGAAAGATGCACTAGAGACCCAAGTCTAGATAATACTTATCGAGTACTTAAGTCCAAATTTTGTACCCGTTTCAGCCATTGTCCCTAACACGTCAAGATAAATAAAGCTGATATGGACATGATGTATGTCACTGGCACTGTCTTTTTATTTTAAAGATACACAGTTTTAGCAGAATTTCTGTAGCTATTAGTATTACTAAAGTACTCCTTTAACTCTAGCTTCTCAGAGGTCTAGATTTACTGTTTAGTCAAAAACTTTATTCACTTTAAACGTATGTGTGTTCAGTGTAATGTGTAACTTAATTTTCTACACTAACCAATAGTAAAACTCACATCAGCAACTGCAAGTGATATATGAACAAAAATGACATGATAATAAACCAAGTGTCCATTCATGTGTTTGTGTGTAGAAAGACGGGGTAGAGAGAGACAAGGGGGGGGGGGATTGGCTAATTATTAAGCAAAGGACAGAGCAACATTTAATTATAATTATCTCCATTTATGGGGTTGTGACAATTACAGACCCCATATATTAATAGAAAATCAAACATCTAAATTATTTAATTTTTAATTCATGAAACATGTAAAAAATAATATCAGAGAGCTTTCAATAAAATCTGTGTAGTTCACAGTGGTGATGTCAAGTGTCAGTGTGTCACCTATAGTGTAAAACCACCTGATCCCTCCATACCTAGAAATTCCCACACTTTTGAATGGTTACAAATTAACAGGTAGGTGTCAAACAAGTGCAATGAGAGATCAATTGATGGGATGGGGTAAAAGGGCAATTTACTCCTGGGTATACCCAGGAAACATATCATTATTGCCAACCCCTTTATTGTTTATAGAAAATTACCTGGACTGAGAAATCTTTAGACTGTCAGGTAGCTGTGTTTACTTTTCTCATGGACTTGGTTTTTCTCAACCATGCAACCTGGATATCATCTGACAGGAACGCCCCCTCCCTCACCTTAACCAAAAATAGTTTTATAACCAGTACTTGAAACCACACTAGGTTCTTGTTTAAAACCATTCATCAAACATGGCATGCATTCCTCCTGTGATCTGGTACACATTGTTGTTTATTCTTGCCTTGATTTATATACCAGACAGGATGTGGCCTTCTGTAAAATCTAAACTATTGACATGCTTATTGTACTCATTGATTACTCTCGACATATCTTAAGTACCAAAGTAGCCATGTATAGAGGACAAATATATAAACTAAATTGGAGAATAATTTTTACTGCAGTGTGGTTCTAATTTCACAGTTGTCTAAGTTCTAACCCCTTTATGGCGTTTATGGCAAAGCTGTGTAAACAAACATAATTTTCATTTTCCTTACATCTTGAACATATATTTGACCTAGTAAGTTTAAGTATAACGCTAATACAATGCTTCCCAGTGCCTTTGCAGCTATTGATGTATATTCTTAGTTTTACATGTAACAAAATATACTTAATAGATTTGATTGATAAATATCTGATGAGTATTTTTGTTCATATTGAGGTATTTAACAATATGATGATTTTAACACGTCTTTTGCACTTGTACACATATGTAACCACTAGGTGAGGATGAACCTGGTTTTGCATATGTGCCCAGATATGAATATCTGTAATATAATTCTGCTGAAGGCAGTAATCCTGGAGCATTACTAGTATATACACAAATTTTGATACAGCAGTGGTTTACATGCACTTTAAATGTAATTATTTGATCTCATGCCTTTTCTTGGCCATCTAACCAGATTCCTGTTTTATCATGCTCATTTATGATTGGTTTCATTCTTAATGAACTACTCAATCAAGAAATATTTTAATTTTCAAATCATTGTGCAATTTTGTCTTTTTTTAAATCAGTTTGGAAAAATTATTATTTATGTTTAAAATTGTTTATTTAACTTCATGTATTGTGAGAGTTAACTTTTTAAAAGTGTGCTGATTTTGTTTAACATCAGAGAGATGATTTATCAGATTATACACAGTTCAGCTTCTCCATACAGGCACCTTCCTGTTAAAGATACTTGGATTCCACTATCATGGTCACATGAATAGTTCTTTCTTAGGTTCACAACCTCTCTAATACAGACACCTTGCTAATGCAGGCAAAAAACAGCATCATACCAGTGACCATTATTTTAGGGTTAACTGTATGTTCTTATTGAAAAGAATCTGGGATTGATTATCACAGATAATGCAGAAAAAGAACTATTTGGTGTGAGAATAGATGCCTGTAATGTCTCATGGTTACTTGTCAGATGCTTGGTAAGTCTTGATTTACGGTAAGGTAAAGAAGCGATTGAGATGAACAGAATGATCTTTCAACTTTGAACTTTATGAAAAGTGTGCCATCAGTGGATTTTCAAGTAGAGTTTTCCTGCCTGTAAGCATAAGAACACCACAACCTCAGCTCAGCCATCGCATTATCAGTGTTTAATATATGGCTGCATTCCATGGCTCATCTCTGAAGACCTGATCATCTGATCCTTGGGCATCCTTCCTCCTTCAACATGTATATCATATAGCCTCCTTAATGGTCCTTGATCGAGCAGTGTCTGTCAGTTATCTTATCAGAATGTTCAATACTCTTGTACTCACTGTATACTTAAAGTTGAGACAAGTGAGCAACTCTTTGCATATCCTTCTGGTCTAGTACATATGGTAAAGGTTCCTTATCTTATTGGCAATCATGCCTTTGAAACTGTAAATGCTTAACACTTGGAATATTAAGATGTTTCTTCCTCTATTGTACATCTAGAGACTAATAATTCTGTGATGCTGTTGAGAAGCACAATGTTCTCAAATGGTTATTGCCGTGAGCTTGTTGATTTCACTGACTCTACTTGTTAATTAAATCACTAATGATCATGATGGATGATGGTGGCACCCTAAGAGGAATGCATGGCTTGCAAACTTCTGAAAATTTATATGGATTTATTGCTGATGTAGAGTTTTAAAAATTCACAAATGGTGTAGTTTATTTAGTGTTTTAATTGGATGTGTTCACAAAACTACCTTATACATATTCAAGCAAATCGATATTTTTCTGAGATAATTTTACCAAAGATATATTACTGTTAATGGATAAACCTTACAAGTTTGTGTTGCAGCCAGGGTTTATTACAATTAAACAATTAATTTTAATTTTATTTGCTAACAATTGTAGATAAAATTTATAATTGGATCTGTTACTGAATTTTAAGATCCAGAAATTGATTCATTTCAACAGACATGGTACTGGAAGGGGGGGGGTGAAAGGGGACTTGCACTGGTGCCTGGTTATTCAACCCAACCTTGCTGAGAGGTGCTGCCCCCTGGTGTATAAATATATAACTAAAGCTCTCCAAGACGCCAGCAGATCTTGTATGGTTGCAGGCAAATGACATATAAACTATACTCCATTCTACACCAAGAAGTGCACTGTATAAAGAAACATTGGTCTTGAAAAAAATATTCTGAGTTAGGGTATTTATAGGGTAAATAGTATTTTTTATAATCAGGCTTTTGGACTGGAGTTTCTTAGCCATGTATTGTCCGGATTAAAACCATTTTCAGTGACATGCGTGGTATTTTGGATACTGTACTTGTTAAAATAGTGTGACGTTACTGGATTCCCGATTTTGAAATAATATTTCTGAATTTTCGACCCTGAAGAAAAATAATTTTTTAATGACATCATTACAGAAATTCTGTCAAAATATGTCAAGTAATGAGTTTGACATTTCACTATGTCATGGATCTGGTCCAAAAATGACCTTGAATTAGTCCTGAGATCAGCTCTTTAACTGATAGGTTACACCCCTGCATCCATAGATAAATGTAATGTCTGGGGTGTCCTCTGTAATAGTTGAGACAGATGTAGATGTTTATCTGTGTTATATAACAACTACTGGTCATTCTCACCCTCCTGCATACCCTCAATATGTTATATTGCCAGGGAGGGTCAGTACCCCCCATGTGAATGCTATATGATACCCCTAGCCACCAGGTTTCAGACATTAAATTCACTTCTTACATAAGCTCATGTTGTAAATGGGGCTTTTAAATATGTTGTCTGTGGCTTTGATATAATACCTGGAGGGCTTTGCAACTTCATAAATATTCACAACATTTTGTATGGCATTTAAATTTGTAACCTTGATTTTTTTTATGAATTTTGTGTTTTTCCTCTTTTGCAGTATTTCATTTCTTTTGATGCTTTAAAATTTGTCATTAAACAAGGAAAAAGAACATGCGACGTGCAGTAAGTTTATTGTTGTTCCTGATATACTGGTTATTAGTATTAATTAGCCATCTGACAAAATGAGCAAAGACAAAATGACAGAAGACATCCTGTCCTTGGTCAGATTACACAGGACAGTCACCAAAAGATAAAATGACTTCAGACATTATGTCAAGGAACAAAATCCTCTTGGACAAACATTCCACAAATGAGCCAGCAGGTATGTTTTTTATTTCAACAGACAAATGTCCACAGAATGTTTGAGGGATAAATTGAGAAGTTTTTTGTAATGATTCATCTTGTATGTCCAGGGTGTGAGAGAGATCAAATGAAATCCTTCATATCCTGTATTCAGTATATGTTGGATTCTGTCAGTGTATATGTCCAGGATGTTAGAAAGATTACATTATTCATATGTATCCCCAATTCAGTGTACCGGTACATATAAATGTCCAGGGTGTGAAAAAAGATAAAAATAAATCCTGTGTATCCCAGGTTAAGTGTATATGAGATTCTGTCAGTGTGTATGTCTAGGGTGTGAGAGAGATCAGTTTAAACTGTATTTGTCTTGGATTCAGTTTGTGTAGAATTTTTGTATGTCTCTCTCTCCATCCATTTAAGAGGTCAAAAGTAACAGACTTTTTATGACCACTTTCACTAATGATGGATCTCCAGCAGACTTCCCCTGGTGACCTGATTATATAAGACTGCCTGATGACAGTCTTCTCAGGAACAGATTTGAGAGCCCCCTGTGGGGTCAGCTTGTAGTCCAGTGAGGGGTGGGGCAATCTTACATGGGTATCAGGACCTGGTTCCCCTCCCTCTTCCTGCCCCAAGGGCCAGGCTTGTCAAGATTGGAGCTTCGTTTGGCTTTTGTGTCCCCATGGTTGTAAATCTGAGACTCCATATGGTCTCTGGAGTTCACAAAGGTCCCCTGGTGCACACGCCCATATATGGTCAATTCCAATAGATCTGCACCAAATATGGTAGTGGGTTCAATACAGAAAGGGAAAAGAGGAGCTGGTTAAATAATGCTAACTGGTTTGAATTGTTGCTCTTTATCCCGGGCTTCCTGCCGTTATTGATATAATGAATGGGATAACGCTAGAACTGGGAAGGCATCTTTATAAACCAGTCAGGTGGAAAATCCTCAGTAGGCTAAAGATGAATGATTTAACACCACTGGGGTTAGTTAGACGCATTCCACCACAGAACTTTTCATCTCTCAGGACATTATTTCAAGGGTAATAATAAATTTAGAAATATTAATCATACAGTTAATTATTTTGGTAGTCTCCAATAAATGTCAGTGGTTTAATTGTGGATTACTGGCACCTTCAGTGAACATATTAAAGCTGACCTTTAATCCCAGTCAGGGGAACATTAAATCAGTTTAGTCTGGATCATTACGTCGCATGCTTATAGTTTGAAATAAATTTTCAACTACTCTTATGATTCTCTGATATATATATATATATATATACATATATATATACATATATTTCAAAGCATGTAAAAAATGAATACTGATGTTATTAATAAAGAGTAATTGTGAAATTAATGACTTTCAGATAATTTGTCATTTTATCACTTTATTTTCAGACAGATATTTTCTATTGTAGAATAAATAATGTCACTCTTATTAGTATACATCTGGTGCATATTTGATGGGATGGATTGATAGTTAATATATCAGATGAAGATGAAGATGTGTGGCTGGCTTTTAGTGTAAAGGTACGCAGTCAATTAAGTTATTATCAGGTGTTTGTTAGTCTGGTATACCCATGTGTGCAGGTAAATCAGCTGCAACTCATGTGTTTGCACCTGGATGTGTATACCTGTAGGTCAAATGAAAAACCATCCCTGTATATACCATAAGGGTGGTTTATTGTTGTTGAGATGAATTTGGTATTAATTCAGCACATGGGACTGTGTCATAAAAGTGCTAAAACTCCAGGCTGCTGTCATTGTTATGACACTATCCCATATGTAAATATGTCAGTAGGACGGGCCAGGATGGTTAGTGAATGATTTGTTCTGTTTCACAGGGAGCTCTGATCAAAGACTTGCGGTTACTCAGGCTAATGAAAAAACCTACAAGCAGGGAATCACAACCACCCTCACCCTCCAGCCTTCCTGTTTAGCATTCCATTCATGGATCTATTAGTCATGTAATGAGATTCAGCCCAGCCTTTGATCAGTCTTTACCAGGAGAGCACCAGCACTACTCTGTAAACCGTAATAGCAGTCCCAGCACAGAATTATGCATCAATTATGATAATGTACCACTAAGTGTACAAAAAGTTGATGATTTTATGTGGAATTGGATGTGTATGTTGTAGTATTGAGTATATGCTTGTTGTATTCCATACTCTCCTTTCTGTGTATTGTGTGTTATAAGAATGATCAGTTCAATGAAGCAGCAAAGAAATATGCACAAGTCATTTTAATGATCTTTATATTATACAAAGAAAATTGCTACCTTTACAAAGACTACAATGAATTCATGCAGTTATTCATGAAAATGACCTATTAATCATAGATTACCATTCAAAATTTAGTTTAAAAATTATAATTAAATAAGGATGCCAGATTTATCTGTTCACACATGTTGACAGTGTCATTTTATCTGAAGAGTTTACATAATGTACACAAGACCATGTGATTTTTGGCCACTGTGTATCAGTTTCCTATGTAAACTAATGCGCATTTATTTATCCATACATCTGCTTCTGACATGTCTGTACAAACAACATTACCTTCTGGTACTCCACTTTACAATGCATGTATTTACATATTGCTCAAATTCTGAAGTTGGTTATTGCAGTTTTAAAGCCTATTCAGATTATAGAAAAATATAGGTTATTCAGATATATAAAGCCACCATATTGTTAACCATCACTGACTTGTTTTCATCTTGCCCTAACAGAAAAAAATTCAAACACTGTTATTGTCAAGTTCTCGTTAAGGTATGTAAAGGTATCCAGGTGTTGGGAGCCACCTCAAGCAGTTCACTTGGACTTGAGTTATTGTCACATGGTGGTCAGAGGTGGCTGACCATATGTCCTAGCCATCTTTTGAATGACCTTTAAAAGCCCTGACCAGGACATATTACTGTCAGCATTCATCCACTTGTACATTGTGATGTCCCCCGGGGTTCATAGATCATGTGGCCAGGTGCACCAACAGCACAAACTGGTTAAAGAATGTTTGATTGACTCAATAATCCTGGTCCAGTCATGAACTTGCTGCCCCCCACAGTCTAGTGGCTAGTTTACTTCATGTTGTCATTGTACTTGCTACATGGCAGTCATCCTGTGTCTTGTTGTAGATACATAGGACAAAATCAACCTCCTCATCCCCCCCCCTTCCCCCCCCCCCCAAACCCCTGAACCAGTGTCACATAGACACATAACCACATGCACAAATGTATCACAGGTTTAATGTGCAGTTAATGCTAAAGTTGACATCCTTTCCCTTACAGGGGAACTTACTTTGTCGGCACCTCCCTGGCAAGGGCACCATTATTTCAAAGAATACTGGAGTCGGTCCTGTCATAAGTAGATTCAGACAAATGTAACCCCTCTAATGCGGACACATCTCACCTGTAGGTGAATATCCATGTCACACCAGTGCCCATGAAAAGGAGTTACCACTGTTGTTTTACATCAAGGTTCATTGAAATTATGAATTCAAAATTCATCTATAGAAAAGACAGAATTCACTTAATAGCACTCAACATTATTATTATGGGATTATTTTATTGTTTTTTTCTTCTGCTTGAATTTATATCTATTTAAACAGCACTCCAATATTGGAACCACTGCTGAACCATCAAATGAGCATATATGATATTGTATTGGTCGACACATACATTCACATGTATGTATAAACACACATACAAACAGATCTGTTCAGTAACTGATATTAAGTACTTTATGAGCTAGTAGCCTAGCTGGTTCAGTCTTAATCAGGTGGAATTATAATGTCATAGCCACTATCATGTCCTAGTGTTAATTTTCTTAACAGATGACATTTAATAAAGAGAGGTATTTCATAAAAGAAAAATGGTCCTTTGTTCATTAAGATGTGTGTCCATCTAGAACTTATATATATATATATATATATATATATATATATATATATATATATATATATATATATATATATCTTATATCTTATTTGGCAGGGAAGGTTTTCACCTGGATAAACTGTATACAGAGCCTGATAAGACAGATAAGATAGAAGCTTTTATTAATTAATTTAGCTGCTACTGGTCTGATAAGCTTGCCATCATTAATGTTTGAGCATTATTTCACAGGTGTTTATTTGTTTATAATGACACAGGCAAATGCTGTGATTGGGGGTCAGGTGATCAGTCCCTAGAATATAAACAATATTCTGTCAAACACTTTATTTCAGTGGAGCATACATTTATCTGGTAAAACTGGCCATATGGTGGACTCAGGTGGGGCGTTGTTTCTGCAGCAGATACTGTTAACCATTGTCTGCCAGTGAAAGAATGTAAAAGTTCTCCGGAACCACTGTAGCATTAAATTGTTCCAAGAGGTCTGCAACAATGGGCAGGAAACCTGACTGATTTAAATAAGCAGTCATTTGTGTAGTAATGTCTGTAGCACAAGACCAGGATTAGGGATTTAAAGTCAGTGTGACACTTCAGGCTTCTCTTATGTAAGGTTATACCTGTGTCATGGTCAGGTACATGGCCAGCAGGTGGACAGTTCTCTGGAGATTCGAAGCTGCTGTCACCTCATTTTTGTCCTCCTCTTGCTCCACTGTGCATCTCACTGAGGTGGTGGTTATTATAGACTGAAGCTGTCCTAGATCCCGCATTACTGTCACTGATATCACTGACATACTGTCATGTTACATCAGAGGAATTTATAAGTCAAACAGCTTCACAGCATTGACCAACTTGTGTCATCCTGGGCCTCAGTGAAGAAATGAGGGTCAGTGATGAACAAAATAATGAACAAATTACAAATAAATATGGAGAAAAACTATATTTATCATGTTGATGAGGTGTATTTAAAGACATTATTTCAGACTTACTTGGCCTTTGATCTTTCTCCATTTTGTCTCCATTTTGTCCTGTGGGTTTGTCCAGATACATTTTGTGCTTGTTTATTTTGTCCTTAGCCAGTTTGTTAGGATACATTTTGTCCATGTTTATTTTGTCCTTTTAAAGTTTGTCAAGATACATTTTGTGCATGTTTATTATGTCCTTTGACAGTTAGTTGATATACATTTTGTGCATGTTTTATATGTCCTGTGATTTTTTGTTGATATACATCTTGTCCTTTTTATTAGGCCCTGTGACATATTTCCCAAGGTTTGATTTTGACATTTTGTCCTTCTTTCTTCACCTTGCCTTGATATATTGTGTGGCAGAACATACAATATTTCTCATGTCCAGAGATGAAAGTTGAAAGAGATAATATGGAGAGTAGGGATTAGACTTGTTATGACTCCATGTTCCAGACAGATACTTTGGGGTTATCGGGCTGGGCTGTGCCCTGGGACAGTACAAACATGTCAGAGACCACTTTACATTGATGTAACAGGTAACCTCCACCTTTATGTGACCCTCTACAGGTAACCTGTGTATCTAATCTACACAGGTATAGTACTGTAATGTAACCTTCCCTAGGGCCGTTTCCTTTGTGGCTGGCTTTATTATGAGTTATATGAATGGCTGACAGCAGATGGTATTTAGACACACTTGATATAAGTATTGATATATTTATGTGCAGATATTGACTTGTTGATGTGCCGGCATGAGAGGAGACCTCCGAGGCACAGTACACTGTAATAAGGACTTCCAAAGGCAATATGATCGTTACTGCTATTTATCATTAGTGTCAAAAGCTATCATTAGGCATTGTTTCCATCTTCAAATCTATGCTCGCCCTTGGCGTGAGAATTATAAGTAGATATACAAAATATGTCACTGAAGTGGGGCATGCCCAGAGGGAACATTTTTAAGTGGTATTAACGCATCATTCTCAACGGAAACCTGTCTTGTGTTGCATGTTGTGATGGAGACCGACTTTGACTTTGGTTCTCTATACAGTGTTTTTAAAATTGTTCGGTCTGGCGGCTAGCTGAAGCAGTGTAAGACCTACCAATTAAAAACCTCTTGTCTCCCTTAGGGGTGTACATACACAGGCTGTGATGGCATGTAGGTATGCTAATTTCACCTGCGTGATTCAGAACCACAGCTTATTACCAGTCATACCCCTTTTGTCAGTTCTAATAACAGATGCTACCTGACTTGAATTTTGAATTCAAGATCCAGCTAGTCAGGCACAGTTTACCCCTAGGATGTATTTTACTGGAATATTCATGGATTAGAAGTCATCCCTGGAGGGATAATTATGTTACTGACTAAATCAAGAGTTTGTCAATGATGATAATTACATATGTGTGATGGATTCCCATAGGCAGATGTCATATGTGCCTTTTCACAATAAATTTGGTTTTTATTTTATTTTGCCCCCACATCCTTAAACATCCTGTGATACCTATGTATAATAATGGAACATACAGAGAATTCAATGATATGAAACAAATATTGTTTCTTCTTAAGGGCGTCCATAAAAAATAATGACTACAGTTCATTATATTTTAATTGTGGTAAGATATAATAGTGTCATATTTTGTGTTTGCTGTAGTATGGGTTTATTAGAATTATTCGGCTAATTATTGATAGCTGAACATAGTTTAGTAATAAATACAAGATGTTGACCATTACAATTATAGAGATGCCCAGTTTTTTAGACTTAAAGCTGTCCTAGCCCCACACAAGAAAAACATTCATCCTTGTGTTGTTGACCTTGCTGTTTGCATGACAAGGGCTCCTTCTGAACAAAAGTATATGAAAACAATACCCAGTCCCTGTGTCTATATATTACCCATAAAAATTGTTTTTAAATTGATTAATTCTGCATGGTGTTATATATGATGGGAGACAGATGAAATGTCAAGACTGAGTGTATATTCATATAGATCATTATATGCCCACATGGATATATACATGTTAAAACTGACCAGTATGGTTAATTAGATGAAGCATGTAAAGTCTTTCTTGTGCATACTCCTACTGTGTTGCAGTTGTAGAATTGGGTTCCATCGAGATCTGGGTTCCAACTAGTACATGTATTAGTGTTAAGGATACCTGTACCAGTCCCTGGTTTGCTTAGTTATGTGTGGGTGTGTATTGTGAATATATGTATAGGTATGTAGGTGTGTATGGATAACCCTATTAGCAAAGCATGTGTGTTTGAGTGTCTTTTCACACAAATGATTATCTGTGTAACCTGTGTTTGTCTGCAATTCACCTGTATGTATGAGTGAAGCATTATATATAAAAGATCAGATATTATATAAAATTACCAAAGTAGAGCAGTTGACAGTCTATAAAAACATGGATTTTGTGTAGTATTTTTCAACCATTAAAAAAAACTGAATCAGCTATGTACATGTGTGGCACATGTCTAGGTTAGGTGTGTGAAATTAGATTACATAATAATCATTATGTCTTGTAGGTACTTCTGTAAAAAGGTTTGGTTGAGTGTGAACTGCTGCTTGTCTTAGATAGATGTATTGTTTCATCAACCAATCAGATGAAGATCCTTGCACAATGGATCAATCAACTTCTTTGTGAGGATGTATCAGACTGAATTGTACAACTTATTTTTGTTATCAGTCTGTCTGATCAAGAGTCACAGCAATTTTACTTAGGTGACAGACAGATGAATTAGACCAGGTCCTGTCATACAGGTTCACAAGGTCATGAGTGAAATATACCCTCTCAGGGGGAGGGAGTAAATGGCAGATAAACCCCCCAGAAACAGAAGTGGTTATGTGAGGAGAGAGCTGGTCAGTGGTCCACTCTTAGTATTAGATCATGTTCATCCCCACTGAATACTCTGATGTAATCCTGTGCTCTCAGCCAATTAGACGGAAGAATCAACTCTTTCAGCCAATTAGAATTTAAGATGCTTGACTTGGTCAGCCTGGTCTCTATCTGTTGGAGCAGTTGGGTGTCCTTATGGGTGGCAGTTTCAAGCCCTGATTAGTTTACATTGACACAGTAAACTGTTGCAGTTGGTCAGTCTGTGCTTTTGTATCTAAGGACAGGACCAGTGTCACTGTCTGTCATAATACAACATTAGTGGCTCCCTTTAGTGAGGGTTGACAGCTTGGAGTATGTCAGTATTAGTTTAGACCAATCTGCTTATTATTCTAAAATATTTATAGTAATATACATTGTAAGTATGAGATACATGACCTGTCCTCTCACACGCATACAAAGTGCTCATCTTCCTGACCCTTATCTTGAAATATGTGGCTATTTGTGATAAGGGTTTGAAGTGAAAAATTAACAAAAAAATAAATTTAAAAAAAAAACAAACACAATTCATGTTAATTCACCAGTGTATCCTAAAGTATTATGCTCTATTACCATCCTTCTCAGGTATAACAGTATATATTTTTTAATGACTTTACTGCAAGTAAATTTTTAATATTTTCATATAATATTTATTGCAATGTCTCAGGCTGAACATAGAGTCAGGAGTCTGAACATCAGGTACCATCCAGAGTCTATAGTTCAGGTTTAATTCCACTATATGGGTACAGACTTGTGACCCATAATATATGTACACGGAAGTTATAATGGAGATGACTATATTGCTCATGAAATTTAACATTAAGTCAAAATGTGAGACTTTATAAAGTGTCAGTGGTTGTATTTTATCCTGACTGACAGGGTGATGACAGCTCTAGTGTACATGATGTACAAGCTCTCTGAGTCACATGAAGATAAGTCCACAGATTTGCATTTCAGTGGACCAGACAGAGTGAATATATTCAAGGTAAATGAGGTACTGGCCAGACAGTTTATGGGATGAGGCTGATGTCAGGATAAAATGTCACCAAATGCAAATACCAGGATTTGATGTGACAGTAGAAAATGTCACAGGACCAACTGTCAGAAAAAAAACAGAAATATAACTAAAAACCACAGCTATGCATATGTAAACCCAAAATTTAGTTCTCTCTCAGTTTCTGATATGAGATTGTGGCCCATTTGTTTACAATTAAGCTCACTGTTTGGACTTTTCTGGTGTTTTAATTATTGATTATTGTATCCCCAGACAAAGTCGGGATTTACTTTGTTTTCATGCCAGTCCCCCCGCCTCCGCATATAAATTTTGTTGGCACGATAACTCAAAAAATATTTCACAGATCTTTACCATACTTGTTATATGTATAGATATTGGTGAGAGGAGGACGCCTATTGAAATGAGGTCATAACCTTTACTAGGAGAGTGTCCTTGACCTTGACTAGGTCCAATTTTGGGGTAAATCACACAAATTCTTAAATATCTCAAGAAATCTTGCATGGATTGGTCCAAAAATCAACTTGATCGAAGATCTTGGATAATATTGTCATGTACCGGAAACAGGTGGCGCCACCTGTTATTCTTTTACTTGTTTTTGTGCCATTTAATACCCCCATCATCGCCACTTAACAGTACTGTGAGCATTTTAAGTCAAAAACTAATGGACATATTTTTTTCATATTATGCATATACATAGACATGGGTTATGGGATGATGTATATATAAATTGGGGTCACAACCTTTCCTATGAGAGTGGCCTTGACCTTGAATATTACCATATATGATGAAAATAACACAAAATCATAATTATCTCAATAAGGGATGCATGGATTGGTCCAAAATCAGCTTGACCGGAGATCTTGGATAGTGTTGTCATGTACTGGAAACTGGTAGCGCCACCTGTTATTCTTTTACTTGTTTTCGTGCCCCATATTATGCATATACATAGTCATGGGTTAGGGGATGATGTATATTGAAAATGGGGTCATGACCTTTTCTTTGAGAGTGACCTTTTCTAAGAGAGTGGTCTGATATTAATTGTTGCTGAAGATGGGGGACCTATTCTAAAGGGGGGGGGGGTTAATTTCTGGGGATACTAATATCTTGTTGTTAGTTGTTATATTAGTATATTTGTAAATATTTCTTTTATAGACATACATGTGGATTTATCACATATATACACATATGCATACAGGAAAACCTTACCTTACAGACACCTCATTATTCTAGACACCTGTCTCCTACAGACTTAGATTGTCATGTGAAACATAGACTTGGACCTCTCTAATACTGGCACCTCTCTGTTGCAGAAAAATATGAATACAATGTAAATCATGGTCTGTTTCTTCAGCACACTTTTGTCCAATCATAATCAGAATACACAGTTTTCCCCCTTCTTTGTAAGATAATGAAGAGTTCCTGCCCAAATGATCACTGTGCATGACCCAAACACATGCAAACAAGGCTTGTTATTCCCTATAAGAAATGGGCTGTAAACCTGTTGCTGGTCACACCTTGAGGCAGTCACAGCGATGCTGCCATTTCCTGCCACCAGCCAACCATAAACCACAGCTAATGGGGTGATTTACAAGTCATCAGGTATTAGAAAGGCACACCTCAGGGCTCCCTAACCCTGGAGGGGGCAGCCAAATGAGGGCCCACCCAGGGAGGGGGTGATAGACACCTGAGAACTCCCCCCACCCTTGTGAAGGTACCCCCTTCTTCCTATAGATGTGGCTGATGTTCTAGTCCCCCCTCTGGCCATCAGAGCTGTCCACCTTACCTTGTCAGATTGACCATTGATAGACAACCCAGCTTTGTTTCCATCCTATACTTCAAAAGACACAGTTGCTACTGTTACTTTTGTGAGTTGTCACCCCAGGGGAGTGTATTTATAGGGGGTTCAAGTAGTTGTTAAGTTGAAAGACAATACTAGTATTTTTTCCAAATACTGATTCAGGTATACTGAAGGCAAGACACAGCTTGTCACAGCAGTGCTTGATGATTAAATGTAGCATATGTCTCATTTATATGTAAAAAGAAAAATATTCTAAAAAAATTCCCCGATATGGTATTTTCAGAGTGGTATATTCAGCATTTAGTGCCAGGGTATATTTAAACATATATATACACTTGTATCTGATAAATCACCCGGGTCAATCAGAGTATATTGTGTTATAGACCTGTTAGTTTTAATATGACACTCTGCTTATATAACCATGACATTTCAAGAAGTGAAAGATAACCTGATAACTTTAGCAAGCAAAGACCAAATGACTGGTTATAACAATCATCTGACTACTACACCCCTAAAATGATACCTTAATAATATGGAGGGTGTTTTTTTCTTGCAGTAGTGTTCTTATTGGTTGGCACAGGATCTTCAGCCTTTTCAAGTTAAATGCTGTTTAACAATCTTGTAGTGACATTGTATAATTACATGCAGGTCTTACCAATAAAAAGTGTATTCAGGAAAAGTATATATTTCATCATTATCTGTAAGAATAAATGGGTCAACATGCTTGGGTGCATTTTAACAGTCAATTTGTGCAGTAAATTAAGCATGTAGTGGATACTTCTCTGGAAAAATGTTATCAGTATAACTTAATTGTTGTCATTAAGGTCAGTTTTCATATTGTGACATTGACATACAGATTGATCATAATATGACATTATTAATGATTTAAGTGTCATATCATTTGTTTTTCATTGAGGGAAGACTGCCTTTGTCACACTAACAAAACAGGTTCAGTTATGATTTAAATGGCACAACATCAGAGTAAAAACAGTGTAATAACCACATCACATTTTATGTAAGAAATAATATATATATATATATGTCTGTGTGCATGTGTGTGTATGTTTGTGATGCAGATAACTTCTGTAAAATACATGGCATATTATGTAGTGTTACATCATATGTATGAGTAACAGTGTATGCTTGGTTTAACTAGCCATCTGTACTCCTATTCTGATCATCATTGGAGATGTGAGGAATAAAACTGACAAGTACTCAAGCTCCATTGAAAACCATTAGTTTAACTACCAATGACCTCTCAAGCAGCCATTCAGATTTGAAATTTCATTATGTAAAGTGCTATTAGAACACTGATGATGAATGGAAGTTCTCATTGTCCATTAAAGGGTTTAAGGACTGTCCTTTAAACTGTATTTGACCACTGGATTTGAAGGCTGTATGGTTTTACATTATGGGGTCTGCTCCTCCCTTTCCTCTGCATCCCCATCACCTGGGATTCAGCACACATGCTTATATAATGGGGAGGAGGGAGCTCCTCTCAAGCTGGAAGCACAGTCTACATAGCATTTGGCTTAATGTGTTATAGGTTGTTCCTGACTCTATTAATTTTAATAAAATGGTCAGTAAAACAGCTGATGTGTTAGACAATGGACTTCAGAACATTATGACAGCATTGGTTTGAAACAGCATATCCACCATTAATGTGTTAAACATTTGGTTTATTTTGTTATACGTGTTCTGGCTATATCACTTTTTAACAAATTACTGTATGAAACAGCTGATTTTATTTTATATCAAATATGGTTGTGCTGTAGTATTTTATGTTGGACCTGATGTCTGAACTAGTAATGATTAGAGTTGAAACTTGACTTTTAAGCATTAAAGTCTGATGTAACATCATCATAAATATTATTATCAATTATTTGACTTAACACTAGCTTTTCGTTTCTGGATTGTTATCCATCCCAATATGTAAAAACTGACATTGACAATCTTCTTAATTACTTACAATCTACATCCTTATATTAATTGTAACTTTATGTAATAGTGCCATGGCACCAGCAGATAATGGCCAACTCCAGGCCTGAAAAAGTATGATTGTTGATTGTCTCTTACATGAAGTTTTTTTATAGCTTTTTGCAGTTCTTTTAGTGCTTTTACCAGTTATACTCTAAAAATGTGATCAGTTATCAGCTGTCACTAACAACCAGGTATGCTAAGTATGGCTTTATACTGTCACTTTCACTAACATCCTTACCTGATAATTTACCAATTTGGAATGTTTTATTACATCAGCGGTATCCAAGTACACAGAGCAATTGTAGATTATTCCAAACCTGCAGTCTCAATCATTAATTATGGCTTAACTTTCCATTATTGCGTCATAAACTTGAAAAGTCATATCAAAAACTTCACTCAGTCAATTGTCATGTTTAAGAGTGTGTGATTATATCTTGTCATAACCAGGTTTATAGCAAGTCCTATTGTCATTAACCGCAACTAGCTACCATAATTGATCTGGCTATCACCTTACCTATTACATAATAATAAAACTAAATGGTGGTCTTACTTCACTCAGTGATTTCAATATCCAGCTATTTGCAACACATTTTATGATAATACAGTTATATTAAGTAAAATAGACAATTATTGAATGATAGGCCCTGAATTCTTATGCTGCATTGTATAATGTGACAAATGGACCATGTTGACCTTCTGAAAAAAGTTTGAGATTAAAATGAAGCCTTTAATATTATTATTATATGTAAATATGATTTTCATAAATGTGCTGCCACAAATTTGTCAGTACATTATTTCAAAACAGGTAATGGCATATTGATAATTGTTGGGCAAATATCAATTATGATTTTTCTCAGGGAATTTGAAGGAAGGATAACAGTTCAAGGAGCCCCCTAGGGTATAAAAAGAACACCATTATCAGGAAATCAAAATGGTCTTTTAGCATGCAAGACAGAGAATTTATGATTCAGCGACTGTGGAAGATGGGTTAATTGCAGGGGCTGGCCCCTTCATCATCACCAGCAACTGGTGTTTATGCGGAGACCGCTGACAAGTGGATCTGCGTATTGACCTTCACTGAACCCTTTGATACATGGGCCTCCAGCTAGATGCCTATTAGCTGGCGAGTGACTGGTCATCATCACTCAGTAACTACAGGTATGCAGTGTCTGGCCCTCCTATCCCAGTCAGGTTAATGTTTCCAAATTATCAGACCTTTAACATACACCTGTTGGCCGCACGCAAACTTTCAGCGGATCCTATTGGTGTATTCCAGTACACCTGTAGTTAAACCCGTGACGATACTCAGTAAGTGGCTCAGTGGTCGCAATGTCCCTTGTGCACAAACCAATAAGGGTATATCTTTATACACAGTGTTGTGAATGCACAAACCTCAGAAACACACCTTTTCCTCTCAGCCACCTGCCTTAATTGGTAAATACTCAGGTAAATGTAACAAATTTCTGTTATACCTTATTGTACACCATATTTGACCACCTGTCCTGGTATTACACCCATGTCAGCACATGAGAACGTGTACAGCCATGGATTATAACACCTTGACAGTGACCAACAGCCCCTCCAAAGCAATAAAGCAATAATAACACACCTGTGTGTATTTATATGTAGTTTATACTTACCATGACTGGAATTACCAATTATCATCAATATTTAATTATATTTATCAGTCATATATGTCAATGAAAAATGTTCATCTTAATTTTCACAGGATTATTATGAAAAACGTTTGGTGCCACAAATAAAGCCACAGCTCTGCTTCTTAAAATAAACTGGTATAGTACTTGGGGTATTCATTAATGACATAAGCAGGATATTCTAAGGATATAATTTTTACGAAAGGAAAAGTTGATGTGATGTGAGACTGCATGTGCATTTTTGATGAATGGATTACCAGTTTCTTAGGAACTTTGCAGTTGCTTAATAATTTTAATATCACGTGCTGAGAGGCACACCCTATACTGTAGGATCGGCCCAAAAGATATTTAAAGTTACCTGGTAATTAGTGTATGGTTGATAAGTGAATAGATAAAAACAAGATAAAAAAGATTAAATTCTGAAGAAATGTAAATAAAATCTTAACTTTTATGTTACATAAACTTTATATTACAGATTTTACTATGATGATGAAACCGGCTGAACAGACTGTGGCTTTTCCACGGCTTCTTTTGTTCTGTGTATAAATTATTCATCTTGTAGGATGATAATAGAGCAATAAAGGTTTCTTTAATTAGTGGAATTCTTTCCATGTTATTGAGTTTTAATTAATGTCATCATTTTGTCTACTTGAGGTCAATTTATAACTAGTATCAGCATTTTCTATCAGAGTCTTTATACCAGTTCATGCATAGTGTTATTTTTAAACTTCACAAGGTCCTCGCTACGTAAACTTTGTGCCGCCACTTTTACTTGATTAACATTTGTCACTGGGAAGTGATGTCACAGCTAATCCTGACCAATCACAGCAGGATCAAAACAACATGTCAGTGACCAAA
The DNA here is from genome assembly GCA_026874595.1 of Sipunculus nudus. Taxonomy (NCBI): domain Eukaryota; kingdom Metazoa; phylum Annelida; class Sipuncula; order Golfingiida; family Sipunculidae; genus Sipunculus; species Sipunculus nudus. The sequence goes on along the minus strand of CM049311.1, from coordinate 61,081,197 downwards.
AAAATACTCATGTCCTAGAAAGCCTTGTGGCCATTCATTTTCAATTTTCTGGTTCTGGCAGCCCTTCAATGGCCAGGACACTGACAAGTTTTCTTTATCTGTAGGTGTAACAGAAACACAAACACCCAGACAGTCAGATGACCCGTCCATCTGTGTTCACTTCATTAGTAGATGTGTGCTCGACCTCACACTGTCAGTCCTCTCCTGTGTTTGCTCTTGGACCATGGTAAAGCATGGTTTGTTTCCTGTGTTACATGTAAATGCTCATACTGGTGTTTACAAGAGGTCAAAATGTAATAATTCAAGGTATACAAGGGCAGGACTAACCCTGATTCATTGAAGCATCAGACTTTGAAAACCTATGATTCAGATCTAGCTAGATTAAGGCACATTTTAAAATTGCGTGTGATTTTATTGCAGGGTTTTTATCATGCTTATTATTACAGTAATTTCAAGACCAGGCTGTCTCTTACATGTATACCTAAGGAATGCAGTCAAAAGTTGTTTACAATTGATAGTGATGAAGAGGACATCACTTTTACTTTCTATAGGGAGCTGCAAACAAGACCAATTTAACAAGCAAGGAGAAATCAGGACAATCCAAATCAACACACAAGAATTTATAATACTGATATTCACTGTATAACTAATTCCTATACAAATCATTTTGGGTTACTATGTGCTTGATGAGTTTCTCGGTTAGAGTTTTGCATGCTAACACTCCCCACCCCTCTTGCTCTGGCCAGGTGTTCCAAAATTGCTATTAACCATACTGTACATAAAGAACTTAAATGTAGCAGTTATTTGTAATAATTTTGTACATCTGCTTATCTCCTGCATTTAGCTGACTGATCAGTCTTCCGTTGAAGTTTCTTACAAGTTACAAAATGTTTAAATTGAAAATTCAGTTAGATACTTAATAGTTAATTTGCATGACTAGTAATATATTAGTGATTATATAAATATAATGCTTCTAGACTTTCTGGATGAACTTTGAGGTATAAGAACCACCACCAGTCCACACCACATGCTACAGAAACAGGGTAGTTAATGTTTTGACAGTTAGAAATATTCGATTTTAGGCTGTCAGTCAGCAGAAAACTCACATGTCCAAAAGGACTTGGGTATATATATATATATTGTGTCAACTCTGTAACATCCTGCTAAGAATTACTACTTATAGTAGTTTATTTTTAGACTGATTTTCATTGCCATGAGCCATCAAATTAATTAAAATTTATATCACCCTTTAGCTGGGGATTGTTTCCAATTTGTTGGCCGATTTATAGTACTATGAGTTCCTTTTACTTGTAATAATGGTCATGTATCTTTGTGGTAAGATCAATTTCAAATACCCATGTACATTTATATCACTTTATTGAACCATTTTCTTATGGTAATATTGGTTTCAGTGACTGTTATGATAGCTTGATTATGGTAGAGCAGCATTTTAGTTGAGTGTAAAAGGCTCAGAATGATGCTGGGCTTGACTGGGGAATAAAGTGATGATTCAGGTAAAGAAGATGCTACTTCAGCAGAGGAGAATAACAAGGTGACAAAGAGAGCAGGAGGATGATTTCAAGTATCCATCGCAGGTGATGGAGAGGTCTTCCCTGGAGACGCAGCCGCCAAAGAGCAGGAGAAGCCGCAACACACACACCCGTTTAAGTGGCCCACTATTAACACACACGTCCTCTCTGGTGCTCAGAAATTGGTGGCTTTGTGATTATTTGTTGCCACCTCCAAGAATCCCAAGAGAATGCAGAAGCTTCTTCCAGCTGCCCAGTTGGTTATGTTTTCATTAGTCACATGGGTTAAAACACCCTCCAGACTGGAAAGCTTGCTCCTCCGCTAGCTAACACAGAGTCAAGAGCCGTTACCTCACGGTTTCCTCATGGGATCCCTGTTACGACTTTGATCTTTGGCGTGTTCGCACCGACCTGAATACCATTGTCTTAGGGGTTTAATTGTCTTGTATGGGGTCTCAATATCTGTGTGATTGACAGAGGTTTGTCCTGGGCCTCCGTGTTGAATTCAAATATTAAGTGGCTCATTAATGCCCATTAGAGTTGATCAGAAACACAATGCATCCAGTTTGTTGTCCTGATCTCCCCTCGGGCGCCCCAGCGACGGTTCATTTACACCTAGGTTTACACCCTGGGTTTGTTGCATGCTGCATTCCATCAGTTAGAACTTTAAACAGAGCACTGTTATAGATGCCATTGTGTTCATCTGTAGGAATGTCAGGTGATGAGAAAGGTGACCAACGGTCTGCCTCCGCAGCAAATTTTGAAAGATAATTCTATTGATGGACAAGACCAGAAGTTAAAAATGACCTCTGGTCATGAAATGGTTAACAGTTTTAAGTATATGTAGGTTTTGTTGATAACAAAGGATTGGCGGTGCTGGAGGGTAGTTGAGCCATAACGCTCTTGTCCCAAGTACATCATGATCTGTCATGCATGATTGAAAGCCTCAGCCTATTGTTGAACTTATAATAGCATCCGTTTGCATCTTTCAAAATTAAGGCCATGGCACGGTTGTCCAATCATTATAGACTGCATTATTAATGACTGCATCTCAGTTGTGGATGATAAGTTCATCTGACATTGTATGTATTAATAATAAAAGTTATTATTGTAAAATCCAATACGGTTCTTGACATGTTTAAATATTTTTAAATAAATGAAATTTGTCATGATTTAAAATAATATAGCCATGAATAATTTAATTTTTTATTCATTGAAGTCAGTTTGAAGAGGGTTAAAATCAGGTCTGTTCAATTATTTTAATATTTCAGCCTCCCATGTCAAAAGTCTTAAACATTTTCTGAATTTGAACATTTTATATAATGGCATGTACAACTGTTTACCAGTATATATTGGGTGTACATTTGTGATATGTATCCATTAAATGCCACTGTATATTGGAATAAGTGACATATTTGACATCACACCAGTGGCCAAAAGTGATGTTTACATACCACAGTATTTTAGGTAAAGTAAAATCTTTGTTATTTCCTAATTCTCCCTTTTGTAATAAGAATTCAGGTTATATCAGTAATATCCCACTTCAAACTTCAAATGATCACATGTGATTCCAGTGATATCCTGTTCAAATGTTATGCCTGTGATATCCTACTGAAATTATGGCCGTATCTGCACTTAGTTTGTAATCTGAAGGAGTACAGACCATCAGGGGCCCTGGCCAGTGCTGACCTCTGGGGGCAATTCATACACTAGTGGTGCATGTGTACAACATAACTTGGTGTATTCATTGAAGCATTTTACTGCTGTAGCTAGCTGTTCCATATTGAGATTGTTTTCAGGATTTATCAAGAAAATCCAGGATGTTTATGAATCCCTGATTTAAAGTCAGAACTTCTGTTAAGCAGCATGGGGCCATATATATATATTTTTTAATGATAAGAAAACTCCAGAATTGTTTATATTGAACATTACCTTTAGTAGTAAATACTGCATTTCAGCTGAAAGAATAAAAAGATAGTAACATGTAAATTTTATTATGGGAATAGGAAATAGTAGTTTGGATTGAATTAGATACCAGCAATCATACTCTCATAGTATTCATCATGAATGCACATTTATTGGAATTTTCACTGTAAAAATAAACTGAAACTTGTATCTTGAACTCTTGAATCACAAATATTCTGAGTTTCCGGAGAGGTGAAAGAAATCTGAACCAGTAATCAGTAACATGTAGCCTCTGATCTGTGAAAAGTGAAAGTGGTTTTGGAGGTACCTATTTCATGCAGCAAACCTGGGGCTTTTGTATGTGATAAGGGAGGCGCATACTTTCCCCTGTATAACAGGTGGTATGATATATATACCTTGTATGATACAGAACAACCCAATGGAAAATGAACAGGTAGCAGGTGAGCAAGTACCATATGGTTTAATGTATACACAGTCAGCCAAGGGTGGGAAGGCATGTGTCTTCCCATTCAACTGTACAGTAATTACTAAGAAAATAGACACCTGACCAAGACGTGGTCATGGGCAGCCTCACAAATATAGCATCAATTTAATATCACTCCCGAGGGACAAGGTGTACCTGTCTGTCATAGGGCCAATTTATTTAATGAAGGATCCCTTCACTATAATCCAGTGGATATAACCTATAGGAACTGGATGACCCAAATTTTGGGGTATGAGGACGGTCTGAGGCCAACCGAGGGTCAGTTAACATCACTGTAAGTCTAGGGTCCTGACCTGTCCATGTTTACCGTTTTTACTTGTAACCATATAGATTTACTGCTGTAATATAAATGTTATATTTTATAGTGTTATGAAAATAAATAAACACTTTCTCTACTGCTAACATTGTATTATAATAATATATAAACCAAAAATAACTAATAGATAAATTTGTTTATCAATTCATTGATTTTTTTTTTTTCAAAATTGATGTTTGAACTCTATAGATAAGCTTGAAATGATAATGGGATCTTATGTCCCAACAAGATATATTATTTTTATCTGATAAAAAATTCTTTATCATCTTACATGTGTATTAATTATAATGAAAAAAAATCCCATATATACAAGATCAGATGCATCGTTTTAGAAATCTTTATAGTTCCATGTGAGCCAGTCCTCAAGTATGGTACTAAGGCTGAAAATGTGCTCAGCAACCCCTTGTATATATGTGAATAAATGGTTGGAAATCAAATAGACTGCACAAGAAACATAACGATTTATAACTACCTGCAGTCTTATTTACTCCTGGTCTGTATCTCAACTTTCACTTTATACATGGCTCCTGGGAAAGTGTATCGAGGAAAATGTTGCCATTTATCCCTTGGCCTGCATTAGTATGTCTTACTTTCAGTTTGATACAGCTGGCACTTGTGAATGTTATTACAAGCAAATTTTATGTTGGCTGCTTTTGATTGACATGAGAATCAGTTGTGGTGCAAACTAGGTGAATTTCCACAGACTCATGTGGGCTGATACATGACCCTAAATCTAAAATAAGTTCAGAATGCATTTGTCAGGAAGCTTTGATCCAGACAGGTTTGTCTAAGAAAGTTGTAAGAGACTACAATATTTCTCTGCCAGGAACAAAATTTGTTCTATGCTTCACTGAAAACTGTCACAGACTTACTGTTCACCAACTCCATGGTTGGGTCACAGGTGATCTCTGCTCACTAGACCCAGGAAAGTCTCTTATACCAGTGCCATTCACTGGTCCTTGTCTAGGATAAAGAAATTTTTTTATTTGAAAAAAAAAATAGATAAATTGTAAATTAAAACGTGAAAGTGATCCATATTATACCTCTTAACTTCAGTTAATTGTTTCTTGGGTGTTTCTGTTGCCCTACACAAAATTTAATTGAAAACAGTTTATGATTTCAGACAAACCAAGCAAATAACCAATATGTATGTCTAAAATAGGTTAATTATCTGTTCTCAGGTAAAATTGGCATTGGTAAAAATTGTTCTTTATATCTTTCAGTGTGCCACTTTTACTTTGCATCATTTATCCCCACTGTATTCTGTAGACAGATGTTCCTAAGTTGAAACTTCCTCAGCTCCTATATAAATATATATTAAATCTATAGACAAGGCACTTCATCCTGCATTACAACATGAGAAAAAACATTCCCAGATATACAGTCTATCTGGCCCTCTTTGACCAGTGTCCAATTTGTAACTGGTGAAATTAGTTTCTTTTGTCATATAAAATTTGGCTTATTTTTGGGTGTTTCACCTCACAGTTTGGTCCTTTGAACATGGCCGCATTCCAGAATGCTCGCAATTGTATCTGTGAGACGGGCTATTGTTACTGATGCAACTTTAGCTGTTGACAAGGGGTCCTTCTTCTTCTTTTCACCCTTGATGAAAGGGAGCACTGTTTAAATCTTGTAGCTCTGGCTGATTTTACACTGCCTTCCCTCACACGTTCTGTCTGCCATTGTACCTTATTACAACATCTTACTTAAGACAGGAGTCTGGGAGGGGCATCTCAGGTAGATGAAAGAGAGAGTCCTGCCAGTTAACATCTATCACTTACCTGTTGGACTCCGCTAGTTACCTTTACTTTAGGTAAAGGTGAGAGACAGCAGTGACTGGATCCTCCAGTGCCTTACAAAGGATGCACAAACAGGAAAATATTGATTGAGTTGATTATACTGATTATACATGAGATTTTTAAATGACAACAATTTGAATAAGGTGCACTCTCTGAATCATTAAGTTTCTGTTTATCCTGTGCATTAAAAAGAAATTATCTCATTTAAATTATCTGTCTCATTCCCTTATATTTAATTGATGATCACTACTACAATGTGGATTAAAAACTTCAGATTTATAGTTTTATGTACAGACAGATAATTATATGTATACATACCCAGCAAAATAAGACAGCATATATTCTACTTTATCAGACATCATAGTTAGATCACTGATTTTTTCTCAGAATTTTTATCTGAACTACAGGCCCTGTTAATGCACTTCAGTTGTCCTGCCTGTATAATTCCCTATTAACCCCACAATTTTGACACTTCCCCCTCCCCTACTGGTCTGCCCATCATGTCTACATCTTTCTATTTTCTCAGAGGTGTGACATGAAAACAAGTCATTCATTATAATGTTGTTATCATCTTGTCATATGTAATTACTGATGTTGTGAATGAGACAGGAACCTCAGCTCTGTGTGTCTATCGGGTTACTGAAACAGACTATAATGTTACATGATTACAGTGGAAAATGCTAACTTTATTTGCAGCACATGATGCTGACATTCCAGTATCCCCCATGTTGATTTCTAATGGCTGAAACCAGAAGAGTCATAAGATTCCATGTCAGTCAGCTTCCCTTTCTCATTGTTCTGGACATTGACAGGATATTTTGTTTGTACAGCTGAGGGCATCTGACAGGGAGATGGGGTGTGGCCATCTTGGTCAGAGAAGTTACAGGTTCAAACCCCTTTATAACTTAGGTGTATGAATAAATTTTTAACTACACAAGTGTTATTACCTGTCTCACACAAAAAAAAAACTGGCATAAAAAAAGTTATCATTAAAAAAAGAGTAAGGCTCTAAATGGTCAGTGGGTGGCACATGGCAGCCCTCTTTGAATGCAACACCAAACCATGTACATATTATATGTGGAGGAACATGCAGACACACAGCAGTTCTTTTTTTGGAAATGTGCCAAAACAGGTTTGGAGTGTTCACAGGGGCAAATACAAACTGGTTAGTTTCAAAACATTTCAAACCACCTTCTGAGTTGGTATTTAAATGGTCACTCAATGTTTCGAATTGCTGTATGTTTGCAAAATGGTTCAACATTCCCGTATGAAATTTGGTATTCCTCTGTTGCTTTCATAGCTGTTGTAATGTCAGTTTTAATCCTTGTCATTATAAAAAAATTGGAAATCCAGAAGGCTTAGTAATATTATACCATCAATTTTCTTACAGTTGTTTTAAGACTTGTTCAGAGAAAGTGTCATCTACCTCTCTTGGACCAAATCTTGAGAAAAGTTGATGAATTAAAGCTCTTCTATTGACTCCACTTGCCACAGTATTTTATTTAAATCCACCATTAATCATTGTTAATACCTGGTTCAAGGCAGACAGACACCAGAGAATACATAACCTCCTCCTGAGTAGTGTGGGTGCTGCTCAGTGCTGTTGCAGAGGCCACATGGTCCCAGCTTAACCATACAACTACTAGTATTATTATGAACTCTCTTGATCATTTCATATTAAATACACATTTAAATCAATTGTTTGTATGTGTCCGAGCCTTGTTCATTTTGTCTGGTTTGTAATTAAAAGTATCCTTTAATTAAATAAATGATCTCTCAGTGACACAGATCAGTGAAACAGGGTTTTATATATTGAAATTGACAGGTTATTAAAGTGTCAGTGTTATCAAACAGTGCAGGTATCAGGTACAAACTCACTGTAGATAACAAGAGGTATCAGATCACAGGAAGCCAGGCAGTTTATTTGTGATATATTCTATATAGAGCATTACTAACTTGTACTCCCCTCATCCTCAGCTCTGGTCTCATCTACAGAGACACTGGTGCCTTTAAATCAAGTCCAGCTTTGGGCTGCTGCAGCAGGCTCAATTTGTTACAGCACTCAAACAGGCCTGGCTTGTCTCAGAAACCCATCTGACCATTTGATATTTATGTCATAGATAGGTAACTGTTTGCTTGGGATCACAGTTCCTGGCTTAACACACATATGACAGGGCTAACTACTGCAGTGCTGTGTATTTGGACTATATCTAGGCTTTGATCAGGGTGGCTATTAAAGTACCATCTATTACTTGTGACAACATTCGCAAGTTTGTTTCTGTAGCTCTGATATGCTTTGGTTTTTAAGCCTACAGGGGTTATGTTCCTATCGGGGAGGCCTTAAGGGGGCACGCCCTCTCAGGGGGCCTGCGACCCCCGCTGCCCAAGGGTGCTTGCTCGCCCCAAGATAGACCCTTACTTCTGATCCTCCCAGCTTCCAGGCAAGGATGCAAGATGACTGGAGATGGGCAGGTGATCAAAGTGGAAGATTAAGATGAGACAGCTTTCTGATAGGATGAGGGTGATTCTGAAAGTTGCGAGAAGAGAACCAAAATGTTCTAAAAAAGTATCAAAAGATGGTGGCCAGGAAGTACAGAAAAGTTACCATAAGGAGGACACAGTATATTACCATAAAGTACAAAGAAGTTACCAGAAGAATATAAACTAATACCACAAAGTACAGAAAAGTTTCCAGAAAGATTCTCAAGTACCAAAGTATACCAAATATGTCAAAAAAAAGTGCAGGAAATTACCAGAAGTACACACAGAATTAAAAAAAAAGTATATATATAAAAGTTTAAAAATTGCGTAGCAGTGAATATACAAGACACTTAAATATACACAAAGAAAATGTTTAGAGAAGTCTACAAATAAATGGAAATACCTTAAAAGAATAAAAACATATGAAACATTCTGGATATATAAAAGGCATTCTCAAAATAGAGTGGTACAAAATAAAAGACACTTGGGGAGTAATTAAACAACCTGGGTTAATTATTAATTTATCTGTACCCTCTGGGGGTATCAGGCTTCATAGTAGGACACCACCTGATCAGAGACTTAATCACTGTGAAATTAATATAAACTGTATGTGTGAATTTTTGCAGCATCCTTCTGCTTTCTGATCTCTCTAGAGTATTCTCTGTTCATGCTCATTAAACTCCCCTGGCTTGAGGCTGGTACTGGTTAACCTTTATTGAAATAATTGGTGTATTCATAGCTGATGGACCAGATTGACCTTCAGGGGGACTGTTACATTGCAGTGGTATACATTTACCAGGTACATGTTGTACATTGATCCTTAAGCACAGGTATGTTTTGTCTGTCTTCATCCAGGTGTGTTTACCTGTGCATCTGACAAGACAGTATGATGCAAAAGGATGATGAGGATGTGACAATTACATTGGTCTGATGACACCCCTGGATCACAGGACTGCCATCCTTGATCCAGATCCACATATGGATCATTAACCAGATCCAACTGTATAACTCTCTCTATTCTTTTCTCTTCACTATTCTTTTTCTATGTTTTCTAAATGGGTAATGTTTAGTTTAATGATTTTTCTGAGGCTTTTTCCACAGGCTTGCACTTGTATTTTATTTTGTCTGAGAGAGGAAGATTTTATACATACAAGGATTAGGGCAATACATGGAATAATATCATATATATAAGGAACAGAGCATCCACATTGGTATAAAATGGACTAAGGGCACCTGGGAGGGCCTATAATTATGTTTTTCCTTATGTCTGTTTATTGATTGGTTGTCTGGATACACCTTTATTACTCAATCAGTTTCCACAAAACTGGGAGGGGGTGGGGTTGGCATGGATCAGGGAGATCCTTGTCAAGTGTGAATGCAGATCTTGTTATAGGGCTGGATGCTTTCAGATTATTTTGCCTTTGACAGAGGAATGCCCTATACTGAATGCCATTCTGATTACATATATAACATAGTCTTGATGTCTGCTTAGGAGATATATAAATATACAGGGTACAGCCTATGCCTTGTACAGACATCTTATAATTATATGTATTGTTTATAAGCATAAAGGCATAATAAATGTCTGTTGTACCAGCTTCATGCCATTATGTGTACTTTAAGTTTAATTCACAACCATACTAATGAAATTTGTGAAAATATAATCCTTTGGTGAAAGTGGTTTTAATACACCTGTTATTTCTTCTGTGAAAGCCTGTTGTTGCAGTCTTCCAGCCAGCGGGTTTGTTGTAAGGTTGTTGCTCAGTTTTTGCACCACAGTACAAGCACAAGTCTTTATGGTACAATAGGTCAGACTTAGAACAAGTAGTGGGATCAAGATCAAAGGGGGATAATCCATTGGTCAAACATGACATGTGACTTCACTGTACATGGGCACCTTTCCTGTCAAGTAGGGCAGAATAAACTAATAAGTTCATGTTTGTCCATGTCGGTACGATGTGTGGTGGACAAGCGCTGAGATGTGGGGTTTATAATACCAGGGCCAACTGTTTGACCTGGGTTTTGTGAGCAACTGCCCAGTAAAGTATTTACTAAAACATGAGGGGTCAGGGAAATTGCTATCTTCTGAGGATTCCTCCCATGACAAATGGTGTCCGACCTACTTTCTTTGATCCCCATGGTATGTCATCACTGGTGTGACGTTACATGTCTCATTTGTTTAAAGAAAGCTGAGCCAAAACAATTAATGTTTTCTATGAACATACATCATCAGGTTGATTATTATACATCTGTGATAAATTTAGGTTTGATATTTCACAGTTTCCTGCACTTTTCAAGTCACTTAATAGTAAAATTATCTCAACTTAATGTCTTTTGTAATTAGTATAAAGCACAGATTACTGTTTTAAATGCAAGAAACTTCTACTAATTTAGCCTTGATATCAGTTTTAATATATGACTTCTTCACTCAGAATTTGGTTAAAGTGATCAAATCCGTACATAACATGGGTGAAAAAGCTAGCTGTCTGCAGCTACCCTTTTAAACTTTCAATATGCATTGCAAATTTCAAGGCAATCCATACATTGATAGTTGAGACATTGGAGCATTTGTTTGAAATTAACTTAAAATTGAAAGATTGTAGTGAAGTCTCACAACTATCACTGAAAGTTGTAAGAGAATAAGTTTGACAGATTTTGAACTGAAAAACGTCACTATCACTCTCTGGATATCAATTTAAAATTCCAGTGTTAAACAGTTACAGTTGTGCCCTGTGAGCAGACAAACAGCCAGTGGACAAATGACCGTTGCTGCAGCTCAGATGACTTTCAGTCGGCTGAACTTAAAACAAGAAATTATTAAATGAAAGCTTGAGATTAAAGAAATGTTTATGATTGATAGGTAAGCATTGTACAACAGGAAACAAAAGAAAAATTGACATGAAATTGCAAGAAAACCAGAAAAAAACAAAAATAACAGACAGGAAAGAATCTAACAAACAAATAATGATTGACAGAAAAGCAAAAGAAAAATGGAAATGATTGACATGTAAGCATGAGACAATTCAGGTAGATGATACAGTTGTGAAGCAGGGTACTGCCATGAGGTCAGATGGCCACAGGTACGTATTTGACTTACTTAGCACCTAGGTATCTACATCAAAGATGACTGGTGAAAGCCGCCGTGTGCCTGTGTATTACATGATGTGTCTATTTGTACATAGAAGGGCCCAAGACAAACAATCTTCATCATTCTCAAACATCCGTCTGCACTTTTAACCCGCCCCTCTATCTCCTGTGCACCCCTACCTTGTGTTCTCCCATATTATGTTTCTTGTCCTGTAAATCATGCCTGTGCAAGGCAATGTGGGTATTTTGTGGCCTGTCTCTGCAAGAGAGATAGCCATGGCTGTGAATTCTGGTGCACTGATTGCTAGTTTTGTTGTCTCATTTTATACTGGTGTGAAGCATGCCTTCCATGGTGGAGCCATTAATGTGCAGTTAAATGACTTGATAAATTTCGATAATGAAAGTCAGTTTTAAGAAATTTTAAGTTCATAATTTATCAGAGATTTTTTTCTGATCATACTGTTGGAGTATTAATAACTTTGTCCATGGGCATCAGGCATAGGTTCACCCATTTGTCCATTAAAAACGATGTTCTTTCATGCAGGCATGGATCAAGAAGGAAAAATAAAAAATGATAGGTCTACTGGAATAACTGTGGTTTAACCTAAAACAAAAAACTTTGTAGAATTTGAATGTTGTGTATAGACTTTTTATGAGTCAAACCTTGATGAGCCAGATGGCCCCTGATAAGAGCTTCTTTCAAGAACTTTTCTCCATGGTTGATTGTTACAGAATGCCATGTGTACAGAAATGTTCTGATAAGCCAACAGGGTGCTGTTTCAAGGAATTGATATAGAATTTGGAAGAGTTCACAAACAAAGAATTGAAGAACTATTCTCATAAGGTATTTCTGCTAGGTCTTTTTAGGTTAAGGATTTTTAAGCCCTCCCCAGTCAGTGACAGCTGTGTGCATTGATACCCCAGATTCCACAAGCACTTGCATCTATGCTGTATTATACGGGGATGATTTGTGTTTTGACTTGGAGGGGAGAGTTCCTCTTGGAGAGGACATGGGCATGCCCCATGGGGTTGATACAACTGACAGGTACTTGGTGGTATTGTGTTTAATCACCATGCGTTTTACAGGAAACTGTTACCCTCTAAAGCACCAGGAAGCCAGTCCAACAATAGCCCGAAGCTCCTCCCCCGCACTCTTTCTTTCCTTGCCATCAAGGTCTCCCTACCCTCCCCCAGCTACAACCACTTACTATGGCATCAATGGGATAGCTGCCATGTAGAGGGTATATGCTGGAAAATGCTTATTGCTAAATATTGTTGTGTGGCAGGGCTTATTCAAAGCCTTGGAGGGTTAAATTTGATAAGGCCATATGCAGGGAAAGGGGATTACCAGAGAATTAAAGGCAGAAAGTAGAAGGATTTTATATAAAGTCCCAAAATGGCAAAATCATGAAATCCCCTTCTTTGGCTAAATCCTCTGAGCTTGAGGCCCTTTCTCTATCTAGACACAAAGACCCCCCCCCCCCCCCCTTCCTTCCGAAAAAAACAACAAATTCTTAAAATTTACAGTGCGTTTAATATATACTGATGCTTTTTATTAATGAATTGTTTTAAAATCAGTCAGGAACCAAAGACGCCTTTTGAGTGACATTTTCTTTGATTGTTCTGAGCAGGAAAAGAACAATGAAAACAAAATCAAGATTTAATGTACACCACAAGCACAGACAACCTTGTAGCTATCCCACGTTCTTAAATGTGCATGGTTGTTGACACATCTAGGATAATTGTATGTCACATAATTCACTCCAATTTTGAATGGTCATCACATATTCCAATCCAGTATTGAATGGTCATCATGCATCTCTCACAAAATTTAAATTGTTGCATAAAAACTTTAGATAAATAATATTCTAACTTGTCAGAAAACAGTTATCAGTTCAGGTCAAATAAGTTTAGCTTTATAAAGGATTAATAGAGAATGGAGTGAATCTTCTCAGAGGGTCTCTTTGTTAAGCAAAATTTAAAAATGGGATTCAACTTTAATTATGAAACATTACATTATTGAGTTAAACTTGAAAAAAAGGGTGATTGTATCTTAAACTAAACAGAAAATGATAAAATATAATTTAAAAATTGTGTATGACATGATCTGGCTCTGTACAGATCCTTACGTAACTTTGCATGTACTTTTTGTCTCACTCTCCTACCATGTACTATGTGCTTTAAGCTTTGGATAGCATGCCTAAAGGAATTTGTCCATTGGGGATTTTTTCATTACCTCTGTACATGGCCGCCACTCGCCATGCTGTACATTTGGTGGTTTTTATTGTAGGTAGGAACACTATGGTTAGTTGAAGGTGTGCGAGACAGTCATTAGCACCTTTTTCGGTCAGTTGTACCCTTCTAATGGCCAGGACCTTCTGTTCTACAACAATAGGATAGATATGTTCTGAAAGACCTCCAGGCACTTAGAGAAGTTTTTAAGAAGGAAATGCATTATGTAGGGCTGGCCTTTACAGGCACGGAATCGCATTATAATGAGGATTGGTGATCAATGTGAGATGCTTTAAAGGGGAGGGAGCGTGTCCACCTTGTCCTTTGATAATCCCTACTTCCTGGCCTTCTGGGTGATTAATGTTAATGATTAACTATTCATAGTTCACACTTGTTAAGAAAATCGTGAGATCCCTGGGTCTACCCCTGGAAGCCAGCCTTTTCAAAGCAACACTTTTGTAGGTTTCACATTTCTCCCACTGGTGATTAATGGCATTTATTTGAATGAAATAGTAGCCTTTTCGGTGTCATATGTTTGAACGTCATTTTAATGTAGTATTGGAACAGGCCATGTTCTCAGCCCCCCTGGGAGTTTTTGTTGTTACACACAGTTGAGGGTTAAAAAGCACTTGGGTCAAATGGATCATACAAATCAACACATTCTTCTAAAAACTGCTTGAAATAATTTTAATTCATTTCCACATTAAATTAATAAAAACAAGAAAGAAGTATGAATGAAAAATCAATGAACTAATACATGAATCCAATGACTTGTCTGTTTTGACATTTATTTATTCTTTAAAATAACCCATAATCTCATTCTGCTTAGATGTGATTGTCATACAATTGGTGTTACCTTTAAATTACAGACACTGGTTTGTCTTAGGTAAAATATAAAAGGAATGGTTCTCAGGCTCCACCTGCATCAATATTAACCCCCACACAAATATTTGTATTTTGATTTTCATGTTTCAAGAAGATAAATAATACAATTTTGATAAAAATTCCTTTGTTATGTAGTGCTTTCACCTGTTTAGCAAAAAATTCTGTTATTTTCATGCTTTTCCCTGATCATATGACATTTTTATCGAAACACACAAATTAAAAGGTAAAAATTAAAATAAAGTATCGCCTGTTTGCACTGAATTCTGAAAAGTGCCTAAACCATACCTTTTTTTTTTTTTGACTTAGGCCTGTTGTATATAGGTGCTTGTACTAGAGAGGTTATAAGCATGAAGACCGATTCTTCATGGGACTGCCAGAAGTGTCTGTTGTAGAGAGGTGTCCATAACTGATAGGTGTCCATAAAGCAGTTTACCTCAATAAATCTTATGAATGTTAGTTGTTATTATCAATATCATTACACTTATGAAGCATTTATATAATTGTAAATAAATCCATTTTAAAATCCTAGACTGTTGTCATTGATGAAAATATAAAATAAGTAACTTCTGAACCGTTGGCGCAAATTTGGAAGTGATATCTCCATATCTGTCTTTACCTAGGAAGTCTTTCAAAACCCGATTGTTTTTCAAAAATTGACTGTCCATACATTCTTTCAGTGGTATCATATTCAAAGTTGTTCCTCAATTTCAGCTTTATCAATATCTTTCTGACAATAATTAACCAATTAATCACAGATATATTAACCCAGTATTGAGATCATTAAATTTAAAGAGAACTATAGATTATATACTATTATGTCTCAAAAAGTAAATTTAATCTTTGTTAATGAAACATAAACTTTCAATTTACTAGTAAATAGATGATATTACAGGAAAAAACATAGTATTGACAAATATTAGATATTATCATGAAAGGACACAAGGTTGAGCCTTAGTTTCATAGAGGAATGAAAGTCTGTTAATGCAGTGGTGTTCATGTGCATGCAATGTTTGTTTTTCTCCAGATGTTACAATTTGATTTGTTAAATCAAGTATTTCATGAATCACTTGGCTGGCTGTCTTCCTCAGCCTTTTACTTGATATCATATCTCTAAAATCCCAGTGTGTATCACATATATTTCTGCTGCTTGTATATGTAAACTAATCTGCAGCCCTAGCTTATCTCAGCAAGAAAGAAGTCCATGCTTTCCTGAACTTAACTCTATCTGTCGCTTATCAGATCCATGTTCGAGGTTTGTTTTGATCTGTCCTTTGCAAAACCTTTGCTTGAAACAGTAGTTGCAGTTTGATGGATTGTCATTGGCTGATAAACGGCCAGGGTAGGATTACTGCCCACAGGTTGAACCCCTCTGACCATCTAAATGAGGGTAAATGAGATGGGGGAAGCCCTGCCACCCTCCTCATCTGAACTTAAATGACAGTTAATGTGTTATTACTGGCTGATATAGGGTGAATATACTGATATTTGATAGGTCCAGTAATAAGTGTGACCACTCCTGTACTCCTTCTCCCACCCCACCCTCCAGTACCACCCTAACCTGACTTTCACCATACCCCTCTAGATATATCATAACCTATTTTTAACCCCAATACCAAAGACATTTGTGTCTAGTATAGAATTTGCAATTTGTGCTGACAGCTGGACTTCTCATTATAAAATTTTGTTGATGCCACTTTTGTTGTGGTTTAAAACTATATGTCAATAGCATTCATGTATTACTAACTACTTATAAGCTGCTATACTTGACCTTTATTGCTACTGCAGTGTTTAGAAAAGTTAACCAGCCTCTGGGAATTTGGCCAGAAGGCAAACTTCAGTATTATTGGCATCAAATCTGCTCTAAGCAGCTGAAATGTAAAGTGGCCAAAGCAGTTTTAAAATATGTAACTATACACCTTTATAAACAATAATTTCAGTAAAATAGTACACATTGTCTGGCATCCTACACGATCCAGCTTTATCCAGGTAAATCCATCAATTATACATTATATTAGGGATTAAGAAAATTGTCTTAACTCCTATAGGCATGAGCGAGGTCAACATGTGTCAGACACCCACAGTACCTGTACAAATAGCTTGTGTAATTACTCCATGTAAGTTGACTTTCAGTGGAAATCACATTTAGCAGCAAGCTAATCAAGTGATCAGGTGCAATGACCTGTGTCATTAGCAATTGTCTCTGCTCACCCAGTGTGACCGATGTCAACACCTGTCACCAGAGTCAGGTGAGCTCTCACAGGCTGGTTGGTGGCAGACATGTTGACCTTACACAAAGTTAATCTGAGATTTCCTGTATGACTATGGCTCAGTGGTCAGTGAAGCTAGCAGGGATGTGAGTGAAAGCTTACTTTGGCTACCTGAGTGTGACCAATGAATTGGGGGAAGTCAAATCAAGCTTGAGTTATAAAACTTGAAGCTCAGTCAGGCAGAACTGGCACTAACCACCCAAAGTAAATTTTAACAGCTCTTGAGGAGACACTTACAGCCATATGTCAAACCAGATGTTTACCTGATGGTTATAGGATCATCAGAACCATTTACTGCATTCGGGGATATATTCCTTGTAATACATCCAGGGAAGATTCTTTCAAGAAAAATTTGTCCACCAAAAAGTAAATATAAGCTGAAAACAGAAAAAAAATCATCCTGAAATATGTCCATCAAAAAGTTAATTAGCAGCAAAAAGGAATATCACCCTGAAATTTGTCCACCAAAAAGTTAATAAGCTGAAAATAGGAAAATCACCATGCACGTCCTTGACTGAAAGCTTGATAGACATGGACGTTGCTCCTTGACATGTAAGGTGCAAGATTTGGATGTAAAATAAACGGATGATAAGAATTTTGAAAAGAACATGATTATTTTATGCAATGAAATTGCATTAACAATCATTGGTCTGGTATAATATACAATATGTATACTTTGATTTTAAAAGGATTACAGAATGCAAGAAAAGAGATAAATAGTTAAATAGTTAAATTAATTGACTATTTTAGTTGTTGGTGTTATTCTTAATTACTGTCTCAACTGTATGATCATGAAGTGCATTACAAAGAGGTCAAATGTGATTGATTCTGTATTTACCAAACTGATGTACAGATTCTGACTTGAGCATGGAGTGCAGCAAAAAATTGGTAAAGAATACGACTTTAAGACAGTAGATTGTATAATATATCAAACTTATATTTACATATTGTTAATTAAAAGTCACACTGTAAAGTTAGTTGATGTGTATTATCATCTTTTAAAAGCAATGTGCATCACAATTTATCTGAGGCAAAACAGTTCCTGAACAAATGTTACTTTCTTTGAAGAAAATTCTACTGTAACCATTCTCCTCTTACACTTGTTGCTACAATCAAGTTCTTTGCCCAAAGTGTACATGATACAAATCATTTAATCTAACCTCTGACCAATTGAGCCATTACCCATATCAGATTGTACATGTAAAACCAGTCCCTCATTGCCCTGTAGCAGTAATTCTTATGTAAGAAGGATGTTCACTGATGCAGGCAGGGCAATGGTGTGTTGGTCACAGGGCTGGGTGCAGGGCTGTTGTCATCAGCTCCAGATGCTGTAACCTGTGGTGACCATGGTTTAAATTAAATATTAATGGACCGCTGCTAATACATTTCTCAGGTCTGGGCTGGATTTTATCAATTACAGCTTGGTGCTTTTTCAACATTGTTTAACTTTAACCTGCATGGGTAAACCTGGTGTATTGATATTTAAGGAGAGTTAAAACCCCTGAGACAATTATTATCTCATTTAGTGTGATCTGAATATTGGATCAGGGACATTTAAAATAACTTAGACATGGCCAGATCACATAAACCTGTATTACATGCAGTATGTATATATTAAACCAATAATGGAAAAAAGATGAGGCATTAAGTGGCTGAGAAGAGTATAAATTTAATATAATGGTTGACTTGCTTCAGTAGCAATAATATTTGTAGAAGAACCGGGTCCAGTTGTAAGGTTTCCAGGAGAAATTAGAATTATAAAGAAATTATACGTTATTGTCCTTCATCATTATGTAAACACAATGTCTTCAGGAATGTAAATTAGGCCAACATTCCCTTTAATGTTGTTTCTGGGACTTACAGGAAAAGCTCAGACAAGTATTTATGTTCTTAAGATCATTTCTTGATGAAACTATTCCATTTTTAGTTTCATTATTTTCATTTTATCAATCAATAACTGATATCACCTTAGGATTCTGTTGACACAGGAATTTTCACCTGTCACACAAAACAGCTAAAAAGATATTGCCATGAGACTTGTCAAGACTGACTGACCTTGGGATCTGTATGCTGTGGTCGACCTTTTGGTTTGAGTGGTCTGTTCTCAATTATAGATAATAATCTGATTGGTTATGTAAAAGCCACTGGACCAGGTGGAGAATCCTCCAGTGTAGGCATTAAAAACTCCTTATCCCCAGTGTACTCTACCAGAGAGAGACCAAAGGTTAAACACATCAGCTCACATTCTCAACATATCAACTGCTAGTGTATATTCAGATTAACATGGTTCTTTATATTCAGGTATGTCAGATAATGCTCCTTTATAGACATACCTATACATATACATTTGGTTTTCTATGATCATATCAGAGATAAAATCAACCATATGCTATAAATATTGGTGCAACTCTTCTTGCTGCAAAAGTCCAGGGATTTCAAAATCCCAGGGATTACTGTGTTACCTATTGAAGCCTATAAATTCCAAAATTTTTTAAGAAAAGGGTTAAAAAATTCTTTTGTATATTCAAAGTCCAGAAAAACAGTAAACTGAGGTATTTAAAAATGTTTTAATTGATGTACAAGTGCTGTATTATGGAATAGTTTCTCAGCTGGTGAGGGGCCTTAAATGCATGAAAATAGACATCCTTGTTTTGTCATACAAGTTATTTGGTCTTTTCAGGGATCTGAGTTTTGGTTAACATGTCAAGTAGATCAGGTTTTGGCCATCTAACCATAACATTACTTGTGCTGCTTCATGTATATTTTTCTCTCCCTCTATTTATGATTAAGAAGTCCTTATAAATAACTGCTGTTCCTGCAATGACACATTTCATCAAAAGTTCTTGACCTCCAGTTGTTATTCCCAGGTGTACCCAATGCTATAATTTTCAGGGTGCCCAGTCCCAAGGTGTCAGCAGTTAGTATGACAGCTGCAATCTGGTAATTGTTATGAGGCTCCAACAAACATGTTAAAGCACATATCCTGTAATTTGTGTTAACTGCAGGTATAAGCTGATTGTTAAGATTTTATCTGCCATCTTAGTCCCCATGAAGAACTGATATTATCAGGGTTGGCCCTGACATAGGGTGGACTAACACAGGAAATCTCTGGGTTTGGAGGGCAGTATTTCATGATCTGGGATCAGGATTATCTGTGGGGAAGACCCCCTTGGGAGGACAATCAAAGGTTTTGTAGAAGAGGGGTTACATCACCTAGTCATCTGAGATGCATTAAGGTCCCACGTCCATTCCTTCGGTCACGCCCTCCTCCAACACCCTCCCTTTCAAATCATACCCTTGTGTTGCATCTATGAATTTGTCAGAACCTGCAAATATTGATTGCAGCTCCTTTCATAACCAAAGCCATTTGTAGACTTCACATTGCATAGAAAACTAATTATACGACCAGAACAGGTCCTGTGATTCCTCTGTTTGTCTATTGTCTCCAGTGGATGGCATCCAGTAATTAATCATCTGGTCCTGATGTACAACCACACTGTCACTATTGTATATTGTTTACAATACCTAGGTCCACAGACCTTTATTTCATTGCATATAATTAATGTCAGTAACTAAGAAATGTGTGCTCTCTTAGGCTGCAATATTGCCCTCTGAGAGAGTTGTACTGTAGAATTGGCAATTGCCTAAGTATTATCTGGATAGCTTGTGTCATATTTAGATTATCATTACTCACACTAATACATTGCTACATGTGACTGTTCACACAATAAATCCCATAAATGGTTTACTCAAGATATTCCTTGAACAACCTTCCCTAAAAAGAGTGTTTCTGAAAAAAAAAATTGTTTTCCCTTTGAGCAAAAGAGTTAGTTTTACCCTTTTTGCCATTTTGGTCCACTATTCAGCATATATTTAAAAAAAATAAATAAACCATAATACTCAATCATTCTAAGTGTCATCAGCATTTACATAGGGTCTCACAGGACAATGTGATCAGACAAATATATCAGGAAAGGTTTTCCCAGTTGCACCAAACAATATTCATAAAAATACTGGTGTTACATAATAATTGTGATTGTTAAAATTATATGTATCTGGAGGCTGATTTAGAGCCATTGATATGACCATCCAAGAGACTCATCGAAGGACTCCCAAGTGGGTTTGAATAAAGGTGTGTTAATGAGCTTCCTTTAAGATCAGTGGGATTTTCTGCTGGACATCAAAACTACCTGGTACAATTTGTATTCTTTATTGAGAAGTCCATCTGGAAGCAGATATTGACTCCTTCAGTCTTTTGTCTGTAAACTTAAGAACACTCAAAAGATGGACAGCGATCTGATTTATCCATTCGGGTTACAATCTGCTGTAGTTAAGGGATTGATTGGACCTGTTGAAAAGCATGACTACTGAAACCTCAGGGGATTTTGGCAACCCCACCTTCCTGAAAGGTAGTCCTCCCAGAGGTTCCAAAGGTTATCAACCTTACCCTTAAAGGACCCCAGGTGCCAGGCCCCAGGCAATTTCAGGTCCCTAAAGAGATCGAAATTTTAATTTCACAGTGTTAATACAGGTGGTAAAGCATGTATTGGTCATCAGAAGGTAATCATATGATGTCCAGGCATGCTGAAAACCTGTAGCAGTGTGTTCCAGAGAAAGAACCCATAGGTTTTATGCTTTTGTGAAGACAATGTTGAATGATCACTAAACCTGCCACTTTGGAAAACTAAACTGGGATTAGAAGCCAGATAAAGAAATTGTCATTGAAGACTACTAGTTTTACCAAGGAACTTGATGAGTTCTCAGTGTCCAGGAATACTAAAATTATTTGTTATAAGTTTATTCTTTTGCTTCCTACATCTGCAAATTGAGTCATTTTGTTTCTGAAAAGTGACTAAATTTTGAGTTATCTCACATTTGGAAATGCAAATGAGAATCAGATAGGCGAAACAGAGGAACCATTTGTTAATCATATTCAGTAAATATCCATTTACAAACATATATACTGTTGTCTATGTTTATTGTGTCTACCTAGCATTTTCTTGATATTTGTAATACAAATATAATTTTCAGGTTGGGTATATGTTCAGATCTAGCCATTAAGGTCAGATTCTTCTAATACATCCTTTAATTTGTTCACATAAGTAGCTTCCTACCAGTATATTGAGCCTAACCAGCACACCTCTTTCTGTATAGGTATTTTGTTTTAGTTCTGCAGTAGCATATCACTCAGGTCACAGAGTCCTTTTCTATGACTATCCCAACATATATGAGCAGATTTAAAATTCCAGCCCACCCAAAGAGAAGAAACATGTTGACTGTAAAAAATGTGCCACTAGTCTGAGGACAAACAGTGCTTACATATGAGCAGGTTTACCCCAAGTCAGTTGCCAGAAGGGGGTACCTATGAATATTTTGTCTATAGTACAAGGTTTTCATCAAATCCATCCATCGAAAAAACCTTGTACTATAGACAATTCATAGGTTTGCTATGAATATATGTAGGCAGCAACTCGACTACTTGTGGTTGATTCAGGAACGCAGTGTGGGTGTCTTAGAAAAAACATGAGTGTGTTACATTTTCTTGGAGATGTAACACCATGGCACTGGATGTCAATCAGATATCCTTATGAACAACACTATTTGAGTATAGTTCTTGATCATTCTTTGTGAAATTGTTTAAATTTACATACAGGTATCTTCCCCTATTGGTATTGTTGTTTTTATGGTGTTCCTTAGAAGGTATGGTTATATGTTGTTTGCACTTGGTTATGCTGCATTGCATGCCTGTGCATCATTCTGTGCCTGTGCATCATTCTGTGGTACAAGGACCTGATTTGGTTTCTGAATTTTATTCATGCCAGGTTTATTAACATTTATTTATAATATCACATGACTTACCACACAAGACCCAGTGATGAGTCATTTAACTTAAAACATGAATTACAGTCTCTGGTTATCTATGTTGTACAGTGGCTGCTTTTATTTGTATTCTATGTGATCAGTATAACAATTTTCATCTGATTTGAATCTGTGATTCTTATGAGGTTTAAAATCCAGTCCTCTTCTAGATAAATGGTTTTCCAGCACATTGGGACAAAATTAACATTTTTACCCATCAGAACTGAAGACTTTTACCTAAAATTATTTGTTTGCTAGAACCAGTGAAATTCCATCAGGTATTATGCACTCTGGTGAGACCAGGGAGACATAAATATTTAGAAAATTTTAATTCAGCTGTTATTTATTTCTTAGACATAATGCTGTGGTATTTATAAGTGTCTTATAATGACGCATTATTCCAGTTGACTCCTTCAGACAGCTTTCTCTTGTGATCCTTTCGAATTTTCAAACTTTACCCACTAGGTTTCATAGCTAGACCCTGATCCATTCTGTAGTGAGAGTCATGTCAGACAGTGTGGAGTGTTTGCAGATGCTCAGATGTTTGATTCGTGTGCAGGTTAAAGTACAGCCTTGGTGTATTATCTTCAGCCAGGTATAATGGCCTACACTGATATAAATAGGGAGGTCAGCATAATCAGACGCTCAAACAAAATCCAAGAACATGTTAGAGAAACAAATGCTTGACCACAAGTGGTGTCAGGGGCTCACTATAGCTGGTTCTTCATCATTTTTAAAGGTATTATGTCTGTGTTTTATTAACCTTAATGTCCACAACCCCAGGTTGACAAAATAAGGAGGACCAGCTTTCATAACGAGACTGGTTACCCGAGTCGTCTGAATCAATAAGGAAGACCGCTTGTGAATTAGAAGCAGGATATTGAGTAAGCCAAATATTACAGATGCCAAGAATGTACCTGCCTGGTTAATCTAAAAACAAAACATCACTGTACACTTACATTGTCTCTCTGTCTCTGTTAGGGAAAAGCAGCCTATTGATTGGTTCAGGGGTCTGGTTCAAAATTGATTTGAGGCAAACTGATACTGTTGTGTATAACCACATACAGTTATGTAATATCTCTATATCTGCTTCAGGTCAAACTTTTTATTTTTAATTTTGTAGCTGTAGGAATCAAATCAGTGAGGTTTTATAAAACCACTTTTTTATCACATGGTTATCTATAACTTTATTATCCTGAAATCCAGATAGAATAGCTGGGAAGGTCATAAGCTCAAAAGTGAAACTAGTATTTTTTATGAGTTTTTTTTTACAGAAGATTATTAAACTTTAAAAAATTTTATTTGGTTAAATGCTAGGATAACCATCTTTGTTTAAGTAGTGAGATCTTGGAATAAACAATTATAGAATTATAAAGTTAGAAAAAGTTACAATGAAATTCTGGGAAGGGAGGACTAGAAAGTTTCCAAAAAGTTTGATACAGTTCTTTTAAACTAGTTGAATAATAAATATATCTACTTCACCTCATGAAATAGGTTACCAAATATTAAAGACCGTCTATAATCCACCAAGGACTTGAGATGGATGGTTCAAGTAATCATCATAGGCATGCACATACCTCTTTCTTTTTTCATAAAAATCAATGCCTGTCACTCCCAACCTTATTTTTATACATATTTTGATATATATGTAAGATTTAATAAAGTAATAGATTTTGTCTTCTTTTTTACTGGATATATAAGTAAAGACATTTAATAGCTGCCTCATACCATGTCAGAGTTTAACCTTGTTTGAGTACACTGAAGGCATGAACAGTTGATGTTCGAACTGTTGCTGCTGCCCCCTAGTGACAGTATTTGGTGTCATAGTGTCATCCAGTTGTTCATAATGCAAGGTCTTTGTTGCATGCATGTACCATAGGATTTCTTTTTCTCACAATAATAAATGATTGTGTTTGTCATACATGTTCACAAATCATAAATTTTGTATATTTTAACTAATTAGATTTACAGTTCACTTTTGCTAATGTTTAGTGACTTTTCCCCCTTTGTCATGCATATTTGGGGACTGAATTCAGATTGAACTTCATTTGCAAAGGACCAATTTGTTTACTAGATTTTCTTTGAGTAATCATAATTTTGCAAATCTCAATAATTGACTGAAGACAGAAAAAAGTTTTCCAGTTACAATTTCATTGCATTTTGTATGCAAAAAAAGCATTACAAACTTAATAAGACCACACATCATGCTTAATCTGATTTAAAAAGAGAAAAATAAAAAAAAACATTAAAACCATACATAAAAAAATTAAATAAAAAGTTACTATTTGCTTTTGACTAAGCTCAAGAATGCTCGCTTCCTAAAGAGATATTTAAAAGAATCCTTTCTTAGCAGACAAAAACTGTTAACTCCAGTCCAGATTATGAGGCAAAATTACCATAAAACCAAAAAGGGACATTTATACACTTTATATATTTAGTTACATTGAAACCAGTGTGATCATGATCCCCACATACGTGGTACATCAGTTCCATCAACTAGAAGATTGTAACTTTGGACCTTCTTCCAAATAGTTTCTTTATTCATTTTATTATGTTTATCTTGAGAGGAACTTAATGCATTTAGAGTAATTGGATTGCATGACTGTGAAGCTGAATGTCCAGAATTAAAACCAAGCAAGAATCACTATGGCAGATAATCACCATGGCAAAGGATCACCATGACAAAGGATCACCATGGCAAAATGGTGAAGTGTCAGCAGAAAGAAAGAGACTGGTTAAGTCCAGTTCCCATGTCATAGGCTTTGACTTTCAGTATATCCCAGGCTTGTATAAGATGACCTCTTTTGAATAAAGAAAAATCATGTATCATCAGTTACAAGTATCAGCTACAGGTCATGGCTGTTATGAGGCCATGGCTTTTATGAGGTATGTTCAGAAAGTATCAGTATAATTGAGATTTAGAACAGGCCTGTTAAGGGGAGGGGAGACTGTTAACCAGATCACAGACAGGACCGACCAGATGTCTTGATTGGGTGGACATGGCTACTTGATCTAAAGATAGGAAGAGACAGGGTGGATCCCTTATGGACAAGAGACCAACAAGTGGATCCATAATGGAGTTTGGATTCGGCCCTTTGGGACTGGCCTTATAGGATACACAGAAGGGGTCAGAGCTGTCGGTCAGTGGTGGTCAGAGGTCTGCTCTGTGTTTGTACTGTTTGGTCTTGACCAAAGCAAAACTGCCAAGATCAAGGAAAGATAGGCTCACAACATGAGGAAGGGTTATGTCAACTCACCCAGGGCTTAGCCAACCATGGATTCTGTTAATTGGCCCTAAGGGGGTTCAATTAGTCATCTAGCCCTGATTTACCAGAGGTCAAGCTGTGAAGTTGTTGGGTATAAGGCTTAAAATTCCCCAAGCTTAGATTTGACATAAGATCTTATCCCTGGTGATAGGGGACTTTTAGGTGATTTTCACCACCCTTGTCAGATCAGAACCGTAGATGTGTGATCCTTGGTGCGAAATCAGGAGGGTCTTTGATATTGGTCATCAGATCTTTGGAGTGTGCTGGGGGCAATTGGTCAGCAATTTGGACTGTGGAAGAATAGCATCTGCTGGTGTTTAAGCCCAGGTGATAAGGGAATTCCTGCATTCTGAATGGTCTAGCGCCACCTCACCTGGATCCCTCAAGCCTCTCTTTTAACAATTCTAACGTTTCACAGCTGCAGCAGTGTCCTAAAGCATAAAGCACCCCCAGGGGTATAGACAAGTAAAGGGCTTTGTCTTTGGACGTTCTACCAAACCCCATAACTAAGTTGGGCCTGATGAATTGATGAATGAATACCTCCACAGCCTCTGGGTCTTTAAGTCTTTCATTCCGGGGCATCTGTGCCTACCCTTGATTACAGGTAGGATGACCCGGCCATGCATGCACGAGAATCCATAATCAATGCAGGGGGGCTTGCGCGTGCATGGTGGCATGCTTCACTGCTCTCAGTACACCTGTCCTGTTTATTATACCCGCAGATAGCAGGGTGTATAACAAGTCTAATCCGTCTTCACGTGCGACCCAACAAGCTCCCTGCAGTTCCGTTATTGTTCCGCTCCTGTGTTCCTGTAATTTCTGTGCCACTATTACTGATAAATATACTTTTTTGTCCTGTGTGATTCTTATGAATCTCCGGCAATATGCTTATTGTGTATTTATTAGCACGTGTCAGATGCTGAACAAAAACTAATGTCCTGGATGTGGTTCTTGATGCCAGCAGCTGCCAAAATATTTCTCCAGCTATTTGTATCAATGAGGCTTTGTGAGGTAAAAGTCTTTGTCTGAGGTGACAAAGGAAACATTCTGAGACACAGAACCAGTCTATACTTCCTAAAAAATTAATATGTTCCCTCAGGTCATATTGTCATATAAGCTCTGCCTGTTTAATTATTCTTTTAAAATAATTGCATAAAAATTCTTGTTTTGTCTTGTTTGTGATTTTCACAATAAAGAGATCAGTTATTCATGAAAATGTACTAACCATGCAAAATTCATATAGCTCTGGTCATTTGAGGAAATTAAATTCTTAATATTCTTAATTTGCATAATGTAAAGTCTAAATGATAATGAAATAATTTGATTCAAATTGAAAAGCAGCTTTTTATTTCCTCCACTTCCATCAGAAATATTTACAGTATGATCACAGGTAACTATTGAATGTTCAATATCATTGATTTTATTATGGAACAAAAATGCTTCCTTGTTGGTCTAAATTCAATCAAATTTATATGATCTTTCCTGAGAAAAACTGCGAAACCATTGTAGTCTCATCTATAATACGTTATATAATCATGGCATCATAACTGTGTTCATAATTAATAGTAAAGGTGTTCATATTTTGAAGGTTTGTCAGGAAAGAATGGTTACTGAGTAATTTTCATTTTGTAACATTAAATTGTATTTCTGATTAGAGAAAACTAATTGAAATTTACTTTTCAGTGGATTCAGGACAGATTACAATCCTAGTATAATGCCTGTCAGTCTCTTTGTTCTAAAAATAGAACCAGGGAAAGAAGATTGTCTTAACAGCTAGTGGTTTTTGGGGTAGAGTAGCCTCATTAGGTGAATCATTGTGCAACTGGTACTAGCATCATCACAGCTGGCATTGTACCAAACACTGCATAACGCTAGCATAATCACTTCCGTTGGAATGGTGTGATGCCTTCTGAAGTGGCAAGGGCTCAAACAATAGCTGAGAAAAATGAATCCAGTTTCACTTTAAACACTTCTGGTGGGATGGACTGGGTTTCAGGTGAACACAAAAGACTGGATCGGGTGAGGGCTTATTGGTGGAAATATGAGGATGGGAAGATGAGCCGCATTGTGGTGCCCACTGGTGTGAAGGCATTCAAACTGGGCTTCCACATGCATACCCATATATGGCTGTATAAATGCATGCCATATTAGGCATTGTCAACAGAAAAACTACAGATTTTAAAAAATGCACACTTTAAGTGCAGCATCAACACAATTGCTAAAGTGTGCCTCTTAAAAATTGTCATCAGCAAATGTGATTGAATAAAATTTTTCATAATTTAAATAAGTTTCATAATCATTGTAATATATGCATCTATGATAGCTTCAAAAAAAACCTTTAAGTGCTGAAATATATTTATATTGAATTTATTTGTTGAATAAAACACAGGTTAATAATGAATGATAAAGGTTCAACAGTTAAAACAACTAAGTGGACAATGGAAGGAAGAATTGTATTTATGACTGGCATTCCATTGATATATGCTGGTGACAATCCTCCCCCCATGTTCTTCATACCAACACAGCGTTAAAACACAGTTTTAACGTGCATGGTTGCCCCCTGACAAATTAATTTAGTTGTACACATTACAGAGTGAGACATTAAGGTGTCTTTGGTATCAGTCTGTCATACACTTTAGTGACCAAGCAGTGTGAGGGTCGAGTACAGCAGCTCAGACAATGGAGATATTCAATTAACACCCAACAATGGATCAGTAAATTACAGGCTCAGGGCATCTGGCCCTCAGCACTGAATATTAATCTTTATATGATGAATTCACTCCAGAAGGTATCTTTTGATTAACAACGTGATGCACAGATATACTATGTGACAGTAGTGAAAGGGTGGCCTAAGTCAGCAGAGTGACACATACCAATATTGCGTCTCCTAAACTGAGCATTGATAATGCACAGCTATCAAAATTTGATGGGTCTCTGCATAATGAAGGATGGTCCACCTGGCTGGTCAGTCAGTGTTATTGGACACTCTGACCACACCTGGCTAGACACAAGTACTGCCCTGACCCCACATGCCCTGAGCTGCCCATTGTCTTAACACACATAAGGCACATGTGATTGTTGAAAGGTCTGGTGGTCCCAACATCGCCTGCCAGTGTGGACCAATCAGAGAAGCTTTTGCCAATCTCAGCAGGCTCCAAAGTTGGCAGATGTACCTAGAAAATGGGGAGCTCATATTTTTCTAGCTGACCAAGTTTGAATGGCTAGGTTTTCCAGGCAGAGCTAATTCTTGGTATATCGGCAGCTGGTCACAGTGATGTATGCAGACTGCGGTACATAGTTCACCTTAGCTGACACTGACGGCATCTTCTCCTGCCAAATGCCATCATATACCCCCCACTGTAGTCATGCTCTGCTTAACACCCATAAACCCCTCTTGTTTCCCCGGGGATGACATTCGCACTTTTCACCCACATTTTTTGTCAATATTATTTTAACATGCTGGGTGTGCTGTCAAAACACTAATTGAAAGAGGTTTTAATGGTCCATGAACAAAGTATGCTTCAAGGATGTAACAGTTGGTTTGGGCTCCCATGGTGATCTATGGCGTGACAAGAAACTCATTGACATTGTGTTTGTTTCTTGATTAAGTTAAGTTGGCTGATGGTTTTATCAGTGGCCAATAAAACTTTTTAAACTGTTAATATTTATATTTGAGATGTAATATTTGATTTGTTATTACAGGTGTAGATGGAATATTGGTTTTAAAATGTTAAAAGTGGATTCATTGTGAGTGATGATGGTTTGTGAGGCTGGACCAATTTATTATTTATAAATAGTTGGAAGACCAATAGGCAGATAAGGGATCCTTAAAGTTACCAATATATATATGATCTGCTACCTCAGTGCTAAATATTTAAAGGTTCATTCAGTGACCACTAGTAAGGCTAAGGATCCTTCAACTTACCCATATGCTGCCTCGTGGGCTTTAATATTTAAAGGTTCATTCGGTGACCACTTGTGAGACAGAGGATCCTTAAAGTTACCTGTAAATAATCTTCTACCTCAGCGCTAGATACAGAAGGTGATGAGCAGTGAGGCCAGCTAGGGATCAAAGATACAGTAAGTAATGAGCAGTGAGGCTAGGGATCAAAGATACAGAAGATGATAAGCAGTGAGGTGAGGGATCAAAGATACAGTAGGTGATGAGCAGGGAGGCTAGGGTTCAAAGATACTGAAGTTGATGAGCAGTGAGGCTAGGGTTCAAAGATACAGAAGGTGATAAGCAGTGAGGTGAGGGATCAAAGATACAGTAGGTGATGAGCAAGGAGGCTAGGGTTCAAAGATACTGAAGTTGATGAGCAGTGAGGCTAGGGTTCAAAGATACAGAAGGTGAAAAGCAGTGAGGTGAGGGATCAAAGATACAGCAGGTGATGAGCAGGGAGGCTAGGGATCAAAGATACTGAAGTTAATGAGCAGTGAGGCTAGGGATCAAAGATACAGAAGGTGATAAGCAGTGAGGTAAGGGATCAAAGATACAGTAGGTGATGAGCAGGGAGGCTAGGGATCAAAGATACTGAAGTTGATGAGCAGTGAGGCTAGGGTTCAAAGATACAGTAGGTGATGAGCAGGGAGGCTAGGGATCAAAGATACTGAAGTTGATGAGCAGTGAGGCTAGGGTTCAAAGATACAGTAGGTGATGAGCAGGGAGGCTAGGGATCAAAGATACTGAAGTTGATGAGCAGTGAGGCTAGGGTTCAAAGATACAGTAGGTGATGAGCAGGGAGGCTAGGGATCAAAGATACTTAAGTTGATGAGCAGGGAGGCTAGGAATCAAAGATACTGAAGTTGATGAGCAGTGAGGCTAGGGTTCAAAGATACAGTAGGTGATGAGCAGGGAGGCTAGGGATCAAAGATACTGAAGTTGATGAGCAGTGAGGATAGGGTTCAAAGATATAGAAGGTGATGAGCAGTGAGACTAGGGATCATAGATACAGTAGGTGATGAACAGTGAGACTAGGGATCATAGATACAGTAGGTTATTAGCAGGGAGGCTAGGGATCAAAGATACTGAAGTTGATGAGCAGTGAGGCTAGGGTTCAAAGATACAGTAGGTGATGAGCAGTGAGGCTGGTAATCTGTGATGATATATTGATCTTTTGCTGATCTAAAGTTGAAAAGCTTAAGTATATGAAATATACATGATTCTTCCTGAACATAATTTTCCTTGATTACCTCATTACAGTTGTATTACTCCTTGACCTTCATTGAGCTATATATATGAATTGTTTATGTGAAATAAAGACAACTGTTTATTTTATTTTCAATTAAGATCCAAAAGGCCTATGGTTCAATTTTTACACTGGACTTACATGTTATTACACAACATGAATTTCACATTTCTGTGACAATGAAATACTTTCCTTGTACAAGTATGTACAAACATATTGTTCACTGTGTCAATGAGACCGGTGCTTGTACCAGACAGATGACAGAAATCATTCATGCTTAATAAACCAGTGTCACGATGTACAATATATTCGTGATTTGTGCACTCTGACTCGAAGCTTACTTTGTTTAAGCAGTATTATTATATACTCAAGTATTCCACACTGATGCTTTCATAGAAGTCTCCAACCGCAGATGCTTGGGATTAGGGGGCTTTGCTTGCTGGTGTGGGTACGCAGATTACCTGATGCATGTTTTTACACATGCAGGTAGGCGATCCCTCGTTATCAGTGATGAATGGACCCAACCCTCCCCATCACCTGGCTTGCCTTGTCAACCCACATGCCTCCTTATACTGGGCTGTATTGTCAAGGTAGTGTCACAGAATCTGCCACTAATGCATAATGGTTTTACACAGAATGCCAGAAGTTGGGTTGCTTGTGTTGGTTTATGGACCAAGTTCCTGGTCCAAAGTGCTCATTGTGTTCTGTTATAAGCGGCAGTCTTTTTAAATATACATCATCTAAAAGGTGATGTTCTAACACACAGATGAACCGCCAAAGGTTTACATCTCTTTGTCAGTGTGTCATGCAGCCAGCTATTATTCCGCTGGGAAGATACTAGCTCATTGTAACATGCAAGAATGGACATCTTTAGTATAGTTACAGTTACAAAAGAAACTTCACATTTTTTTCTATCTTTGTTTTTCCTACTTGGAGCTCCAGCTCTCATGCAGGGCATGATTTATGGTCAGGGGCTTTCCCAGAGGTAGTTCAGTTGTTTATGGTGATTCCTGAAATAATCAAAACTTGTGATGGCAAATACACTGGTGCTTTTTCTCATGGTTAAAACACAGATACTGTGCCAGGGTTTAAACCCAGCAACCATGACGTTTGAACCTAACTGCTATGACAGGGTTTGAACCCAGTTATGGTTGACTTTTAAGCCAAGCTACTGTAACAGAGTTATAACCAAACAAACTGTGACAGGGTTTGAACCTAGCAACCTTTGCCAGGGTTTGAACCGAGCAACCTTTGACAGGGTTTGAACCAATTAAGTGATAATGACAGGGTTTGAACCCATCAAAGTTTGCAATTATAGGGTTTGAACCAATTAAGTTGTTATGACAGGCTTTGAACCCAGCAAACTTTTACAGGGTTTGAACCAATTGACCCAGGAAACTTTGACAGGGTTTGGACCCAGCAAACCTTGACAGGGATTGAACCAATTAAG
Source organism: Sipunculus nudus (assembly GCA_026874595.1). Lineage (NCBI taxonomy): Eukaryota > Metazoa > Annelida > Sipuncula > Golfingiida > Sipunculidae > Sipunculus > Sipunculus nudus. Next base: position 61,048,427 of record CM049311.1, on the reverse strand, counting down.
TGATTATGACAGGGTTTGAACCCAGCAAACTTTGCAGTTATAGGGTCTGAAGCAGACTATTGTTAGAGGGTTTGAACCTGGCTCAAGTAACAGGTAATCCAAGCCCTTGCACTCCCAATCTCCCAATGCTTGAACTGTTTGGCTGCTGTCTAACCCCTGCAATAGGAAGTGTGCTGTGCTATATCTTTATTTCTAATCGATGTACACGTTATGGTGTGTTGTGGTCTAATCAGATCATCCAGCTGTGAATACTGTATTTGTGTGTCAGGGCGCTGCATCCTCCCTCCTCATGCGGGTCCCATGTTTCCCCAGAGCATGGAGAGCATTGTTCTTTACATTTTTTTCTGTTATTTTGGCTTAATCTTATTTATATCTTAATCAGTGTGGATGGTTTTATGGATGGGAACATGTATATGTAACAGTATTCTTTTATAAAAAAAAATTCAAATTAGTCTTTTTATATTCATGGGATATGACTGTATAAGTGCGTACTAACTAGGTGTGTGTGTATATGTAGGTGTGGAAGTGTGTGTTCAAAACAGTATCAAAATGCAGACCCATCTCCATGAAAATACCACCAGACAAACTCAAAACAGAAGCTTTAAATAACATATATACATGTAATGCCCATATTTTTATCAGTTGAATAAAAATACTAAGAAGGTGTTATGGTTGAGTGGGTCTCTTTTGAGAATACCTTTTCTTTTGTAGGCGCTTGAAAAAAAAAGAAAAAACTACCATGTTTATAAAGTCCAGTGCATGCTGTCTGGTGATACACTATACTGCTTAAGCCTGTCAAAAAATACATGCAAAATGGCACCAAAATATGGCACAATAGAACAGTAAACTGAAGTACCACTGCAAACCTTGTCTGTACTTTTTCTGTTCATTCATTCTTGCATATGCTATTTTCGTCCCAGGTTTACAATTGTAAAGTCTTCACAGTAAGGCAGCCTGTTAGCCTTTACTGTACTCCAGGTATTTGCAAAACACAAATAAGTGGAATACACAAGGGAATTAAAAGAGTCAGCACAGTGTAAAAAAAGCAGAGTTAATGTTTATCTGGAGTCTCTGAATCCCTGCGGGTGTTTGCTGTACATATTTGACAGCAAATAGCATATATATATTGTTGTTCACACCTTTATGTAGAAGTATGCAAGATCACTATGTCCATACAGATGTGATTGGTTTCCCCCACACATGCAAGTATGTATATCAGCTGCTGTCCAGTAGGTCCTATATATATACCTCCCTTCTAGGTCTGTGAATTGCTATGCAGTCTTTGATTCTATTTTTCTAGTGATTATTGCCTGTCAAATGATTCTCAATTCAATTAACGCAAAAAGTCAAATTATTTAGTCTTAGATTTATTTCTATAAAAAATGTCCTCCCACATAATGCAAAGATGAACAGTTTATGTACCTGAGCATTTTTGTTGACTAAGTATTAATCTTAATTTTCTGATTCAGGATATAAGGCGACTTGTTCAGCACTAATGATTCCTGTATCATGTATATGGTTTAATTATCTGTCCTCAGGAATTGGCTGGAAGTAAGCAGGAATGGAAATGACTGTAATTGCAATGATTGATTATTTCTAGCCCAGTTCCATAATCTTATTTGAGAAATCACTTATAGAATGAAATTAAACAGTTATTTTAGTGACATTTCATGTTCACATTCTTGAAAATAATTTGTGTTCCTGAACAAATCAGGCCATGTAGATCATTAAATATACTGCACTATATGAACTTGCTATTATATTCTCATCAATATTCATTCCACAGATTCTATATTGAACAATAATCATTGTCCTTGAACATGTCAAACAAATAATCCTTTGCAATAATGTTGAATTTACTGTTGTAAATATGCACATGTTTGCAAATAAATACAGCATTAATCCCCTGGTATATACTACACTATCTTTGTGTGTATTGGTCTGTACGGGTGGTGCAACATACTCTCACTGCACTGAGCTTGTGTTTACCTGTCAGCTTTAGTCCGACTGATAATAAAAAGCCTTCATGTTTCTGAACAGCAGTAAGTTCACCATGATTTGTCATGGGTGAAATTTGTCCAGTTGTGGCTTCCAGGGCTCTTGTTATACAGTATACCATATGTGAATATATGTTGAGTACATATGCTACATATAATACAGTTGTGATATTCAGTGAACTATTCAGAACCTTTTTGAGTCCTATGATTGCTTGCCTTTAATTGCCAGCAATTAAAAATCAAGGGCAAATATTGAAGATTACAAACTGAGGGGATGGCCCTGGTTGTTTATACAGAAACCCTGATTGTTTTAATGTCAAGAAAACCCCTTAAATGATTTTGAGAAGGGCCTGAGAAGTTGCAGGTGTTGAGCAGTTGCCTCCAGGCAATTAAGGAAATAGTGGATGGCAGTCCATTCGTTGCTTTGAAATGTATAGTGTGGCTGATTGTATGATTATGCGTTATATATACAGTGAAAACTTGTCTAACGGACACCTCACTAAGGCGGACAACTGGCTATTACGAACAAGATAGTTAAGTCCCTTCAAAATTCCCTATATGTTATGTATAAGCGGAACCTCTGTAAGGCGGACACCTCACTACTGCTGACAACGGACAGCAGATTTCAACTCAAACCAACATTCTAAGAGTAAATGAACCTGACAAATGCGGACACGATAAGCCACCTCCGAGACACTGATCACTCGCTTTGGGCAACATCAAAGACCACGGGTACGGTTGCTGTTCCCGGGACTTATGCCATCCCCAGTTGTTACCCTAATGCGTGTCCTTACTCATGTCACGATGTGATGTGCTCATAAGTTACACACAGCAAATATGAAGCGTTAAACATCGTGTCACTTAATTCCACAGTTGATCATTCAGACGTTGCGAAGCTGCATATTTTTCGCTCGACCCCTGGGTCAATAAATTGATTAAACGGCTACCGATTTCCTAACTGTCCCTGATCTCACCATGCAATATCTAACTGTAAAACTAGAATACGGGTAGTTGACAAGCGACTACGTGTATCTGCCTAAATCAGAGTGGAACGGGTGAAGTGAGGCATGGATTGAGTGGCAAGGGGAAATAGAGTGTTGCATATTAGCATGAATGTCTGCAGCCAAACTGTGTATGTAGGGTGCCCCCCGTACCACAAAATCCAGAAAGTTGCCAAGTTGTATACATATGCAAAATATAAGGCAGATAAGTCAAACCACTACATGTATATGAGTGATTTTAGCCCGTGGCAGACAAACAGATGGACGCTGAGCAAAAATGGTTGCAGGTGACGCCACCAGTTTTGGGTATGATAAAGAGCTATGTGAGAACTATACACATGCAAAACTTTGGCCCAATCGGTCAAACAGTTCCCAAGATATGAGCTTGGATGTCTGCTGCATAAACTAGAATGCAGGTGGCGCCACCTGTCATAAAATCAAGAGAGCTGTCGGGGATGTATAAACCTGCAAAATTTTAGGCAGATATGTCAAACCACTGCCGAGATATGAGTGATTTTATCCCATGGCAGACAAACAGACAGGAACTGTGCAAAAATGGCTGCAGGTGGCGCCACCAGTTTTGCGTATGATGAAGAGCTATGTGAGATCTATACACATGCAAAATTTTGGCCCAATCGGTCAAACGGTTCCCGAGATATGAGCTTGGATGTCTGCAGCTTAAATGTGAATGTAGGTGGCCCCACGCATAAAATCAGAAAAGCCATCCAGGATGTATACGCATGCCGAATTTCAGGTGAATTAGTCAAGTCACTGCAGAGATATGAGTGATTTTAACCCAAGGCAGATGAACAGATGGTCACTGTGCAAACATGGTTGCAGGTGGCGCCACCATTTTTGTATATGTTATAAAGCTCTCCAAGGGCTACATTTGTGCAAAAAAAATTTCCTGATCAGTCAAACGGTTCCCGAGATATGAGCTTGGATGTCTGCAGCGTAAACTTGAATGTAGGTGGCGCCACCTGTCATAAAATCAGAAAAGCTATCCAGGATGTATACGCATGCCGAATTTCAGGTGAATTAGTCAAGTCACTGCAGAGATATGAGTGATTTTAACCCAAGGCAGACGAACAGATGGACACTGTGCAAACATGGTTGCAGGTGGCGCCACCATTTTTTGTGTATGTTATAAAGCTCTCCAAGGGCTACATTTGTGCAAAAAAATTTTCCTGATCGGTCAAACGGTTCCCGAGATATGAGCTTGGATGTCTGCAGCGTAAACGTGAATGTAGGTGGCGCCACCTGTCATAAAATCAGAAAAGCTATCCAGGATGTTTACGCATGCCGAATTTCAGGTGAATTAGTCAAGTCACTGCAGAGATATGAGTGATTTTAACCCAAGGCAGACGAACAGATGGACACTGTGCAAACATGGTTGCAGGTGGCGCCACCATTTTTGGTGTATGTTATTAAGCTCTCCAAGGGCTACATTTGTGCAAAAAAATTTTCCTGATCGGTCAAACGGTTCCCAAGATATGTGGGTTTATGTGTGGAAACAGACGCACAAACGGACGCAGAGCGCAGAGGAAAGGTCAGAGGTTAAAACAAAATCAGGGCGCAGCAGTTCACATGTGACCCGAACATAATCCCAGGTTTCGTAAAATTCCGCCCAGCGGTTATGGAGGAGTTCTCCGGACACCTACGCTGCGGCGGCGGCCGCGGCGGCGGCGTGCAGCTGAAAACATAGTATCCGCAAAACTCTGTTTTGGCGGATACAATTAGCCACTTTGTTATAGCAGGCTGTTTGATATCAATTTATCGGTTTTGCTCAGTAGATCTCAAACTAATCTGCTCAGTGTCAAACATCTGCTCGTTCCTTACCTGTTTGTACCGTGCCGCCATGCACAAGCTCCTAGGGGTTCGTTTAGTCTCGGGTGCCTTCAATATTAAAGCAAGTCAAACCAAACAACCATCATCAAAGAAATTTCTTTTAGGCTAAAGCTCCATTCACCTTTAAAAACAAATGTTCCCAGGTTTGTAGCCATTACAATCTTCGCTTTATCAACGTCATCATTGTCTTTGAGATTATCGCATTACAACAGCTGAACTAGAAGAGTTTTAGGCAATGCCGCCAGGTGGCACCACACGTACTCCTGGACAGGAGCTTATGCTATCTGAGAATGTCAAGCTTATTCGACTATGTGATTTAGAGAAAAAGAGCATACGCGAGCATATGAACATTGTTTTTACGGATGTCTTCATAGACTCCTTATATTGTTCACTACTTGAGATAAGTAAAAATAATCACAGTTTGAATATGAATATTTAATGCATGATGTGTGCATGAATATGTTGTACATATACATGAAATCAGATATAATACAATATAGGACGTTTTTGCAGCTATTTGTTGTCTTTATTTATAATCCCTCGTTTATCAACCAAGGTCAACCTGCCTAATAAGGACACCTCACTATTAAGGACAAAATGATTGAGTCCCTTGACTGTCTGCTTTAGACAGGTTTCACTGTAGTTGTTATATTTACTGTTTGTGTGTGTGTTTGTGTTTGTTGGCAACATAACTCGTGCAATCATTAATTATATCCGCCAAAACAGAGTTTTGCGGATACTGTGTTTTTAGACGCCGCCGCATAGGTGTCCGGAGAACTCCTCCGTAACCGCTGGGTGGAATTTTACGAAATCCAGGGTTATGTTCGGGTCACATGTGAACTGCTGCGCCCCGATTTTGTTTTTACATCTGACCTTTCCTCTGCGTTCTGTGTCCATCTGTGCGTCTGTTATGACACATTAACCCACATATCTCGTGAACCGTTTGACCGATCCAGAAAAAAAATTTGCACAAATCTAGCCCTTGGATAGCTTTATAACATACATAAAAAATTGTGGCGCCACCTGCAACCATTTTTGCACAGTGTCCATCTGTTCATCTGCCTTAGGATAAAATCACTCATACCTCTGCATTGGTTTGACTTATCCACCTGAAATTTTGCATGTGTATACATCCTGGACAGCTTTCTTCATTTTATGACAGGTGGCGCCACCTACATTCATGTTTACGCTGCAGACATCCAAGCTCATATCTCGGGAACCATTTGACCGATTGGGCCAAAATTTTGCATGTGTATAGATCTCGCATAGCTCTTTATCATACGCAAAACTGATGGCACCACCTGCAACTATTTTTGCACAGGGTCCATCTGTATGTCTGCCGTGGGATAAATTTACTCATATCTCTGCAGTGGTTTGACTTTTTGCATTTGTATGCAACTTTGATAGCTTTCTGGATTTTGTGGTAGGTGGCACATTCTACATACACATTTCTGCTGCAGACATCCATGCAAATATGCAACACACCTTACTCTATTTCCCCTTTTTACTCAATCCATGCCTCACTTCACCCGTCCCACTCTGATTTCGGCAGATGCACATAGTCCCTTGTCGACTACCCGTATTCTAGTTGAATAATGAAATTTTCATTTTGGGAATGGCCCAATGAAGAAACAGTTGAATTTTTGCTGTGGATCTGGCACATGATTTGGATTCAGGAACATCATCAAGGAATATTCACAAATGTTCAGACAGATTTGTTGTTTCAAAATGTTTTAACAGTATGTGTGTAGACTAAGATGTATTGTGTAATTCTGCTTAATACAGTGAAGAACTTTTGATTGACTGTGATATGGCTGCTTTTAAAAAAGCATTTAAACTTATTTTTGTTTAAATTGATCTGCTAAACAAACGGGGTGGTATATGCATGCTACATATACATGTATGTGTATATATATATATAAAATATTCAATTTTAGGTTATATATATATATATATATATATATATATATATATATATATATATATATATATATATATATCTAGGTACACTTTTAAACTTCCTCAATAAGTGACGGTGTACTTTCAGTACTAGTAACTGATATTGAGTCAGTTGTTGGACTAATATATATATATCAGTCACCTTTTATTTAAAGGTATAACAATATCTACCAGGTAGGTGGGTTATGTATTTGTGTGAGTTGATGTAACAAAGTTCACAGTCAAATGACAAGTGAATGCAGTACATTTCTGCTATGCATTTGAAGTGGAGTGTGATGACAATGTATATATAAGTTCACCTCCATGTGTTAAAAGAAACAACTTGGTAGAGAGTCAGCAGCATGGGCTAAGTTGCGGTGTGTTTTTAGTATCAGATACTAATAGAGAGAGACCAGTACGATATACCAAGCACCACTATTATATGGAAGTATGGGTGAGCGTGCACAAATAGCTTGGTGGGAAGCGGGTAGTGCATGAGATAGGCCTTTTATCACTGCGGCTCCCATATCTAATGGTTATTATAAGGTTTCTGCTCTACAAATCACTGTCTCGGTACTCCCCGTGTTATTGTTGGAGCAATGTTGGTCTTTCAAGGCTCCTGGGTGTATGCGAGTCCTGAGTGTACCAAGCAATACCTGTGGCATATCCGTGCATATGCGTGTACTGATTGCTTGAAGGCCGTGAGAAAGCCTTCTGCATGACTTTGTGAGCAGTTGTTAAATTCTGTGGTTTCATTAAGGTTGTATTTATCACACGCAGGAATGAAACTGATCATATCAGTGACCTTTGACCCTGTACAGGTGGATCGTTAAGCAGGTAGTACATGAGAATTGCACATGTACCTTCTCAGGAAACAAGGCCTACATTTTTCCAAGGGTCATAAGAGGACAGACAGTCTGTATTTGTTCCTAGCCTGTCCCCCTCCCCCCCCCCCCATCACACCTCCACCAATAAATTTGTGTACACTTCTGCATTTTATACAGTGTTGACCCATGGATAAGCTGGAGTACAACTTGATGTGCTATACTGTATTACTCTTACTTTAAAGTATTTCAAATTATTCAAATGAATATATCCGTAATAAGAGGAAGATGGTTATCACCAGAGAACTGTAACTGAGGTATTGTATTGCATGTTCTAGTAGGGAGTATAACAAGATAATTGTTTTGATAATTTATTGTACATTAACATGGAGTATCATGTTTTGATATTAGTGTGAGAACTCTGGAAAGAGAGCACACATGTCTTATTTGATGTTAATTTCAGTACAGTTTAATTCCATGGGAGCTGTCTCTGTTTGGCAGTCTCTATAGTAACCATTGTTTGTTGTAGACATCAAAGGGTCAGCACCTGTTTAGTTTGGTTTTCTAATGGTTTTGTCTCTGAAGGCATGTCCATATTAGTATTCATGTTGTTATTGACAGTTGGCATAATAGGGAGTGGTGATTGGTTTGAGGAAGGTCAGAACATGTGATGTCAGCAAGCAAATATTAGTCATATTTTAGTTTCTTTAGATGCACAGACTTAATGTATTTAATCAGGGTCTGTTGACCTTATTTTTCTAAGTATATAGGATGAGCAAGCCTGGCACAAGTCTGTTTTTTTTCAGATTGGAATATTGCTACACAAGTTAGAATTTACTGAAATAGTTTGCAGTCATCATTATTCAACAAGATGTTCAGATTTAATGATGCTGATCAAATAATCAGCTGAGCAATTAGTTCCATGTAGATGTGATATTTTGGAAGATTGATTTTGGAAGATTTATCATCCTATGTGTAACTTTAAATCAAACCTGCAGGGTCAGATAGTTGTACAAAATCTGATGACCCAAAATCCAGATGACCCTCTCACCCACAGTCCTGTTTCATAATAAGTACAATACAGGCAGAGATTACATTGCCATGCAACTTAGCATCCGGCATTACCCAATAAATACACAGCTCAGGCTTCAGTGTGGTACTATCTTTTTATGAGGCATCATTGTAACTAAGTTTGTTCAGTAGATAAGGGATTTCCCAGTTTGTTTTCCTTTGACACATGTTGTTTTATGTAATTCCTTTAACATTTTAGCTTCTTTAACTTCATGTTACAATTTTTTGTAATAAAAAATCAGAGACAAAGTGTGTATCCTGGAATATAGTGTTAGGTCACGGTTTAATATTAAGTTTACCATGTTAACCTCTCACAGACTCATTAACTCATTACCCTCAGTCATTCACCAAGGTAAGGTCCAGTGAAATTATAGCCATGAATATACAAATCAGTGGGCAATTAAGATGGGCCAATAGGGCCAACTGTGATTCATTACAGCAGTCATGCTGAAAACTACCCAGCAGTGGCTTTCCTTTCTTTTGCAACACAATCTCTGTACACAGCTGGCTGTCTTAAACATTTGAATGAGGAACTAACAGTAAGCAAACATGTAAAGTACAAAACTGTGTAATTCCATCTCTGTGGTAGATTTTACTGTGGTGCACTTTGCACAACAAACTTGTCAATCACATATAACCTGTGGGAGATATGGTGGTCAGTAGGTGGACATTCAGCATGCACGGACATATACCAATATACTGAGATATAACAGAACCTTATTTGCACTTACTGAATCCTTTATTATGTTTCTTAATAAGTAAATAGGCATATATAACAGTTGGTCTGTGGTATTCCAGGTGACACATGACTTGTTAATGAAAGGTATTCTAAATATAAGGGGGGGGGGGGGGAGGTGTGAGAATGCTTCCTCCGGCCTCCAGCTTTTCAGCAAAGTTTTTGCTGTAACTGGTCCTGCCACTGGTCCTATAATCATCAGGGCCAAACAGCTGAGAGGTTAATATTGCCGTAATAACATAGGTCTAAAGTATATGATCTTTATATTCTTCAAAATCCAAGATGACTCATTAGTAGGGTAGCCTCACTGACAGGTCCTTGGCCAGATATTTGCGATTTGTTCATGGGATGATCTAAGTTGATATATCAGGGCTTAGTTCACTGATATAGGAGGTTTGGAGTTGAAAGGAAGATTTATGAACAAAGTTTTAATACTCTGCATTAATGCATAACTGTGTATATTATTACTGTTTAGTACACAACAACGAATACAGTACTCACAGGGTAGGACATAGCTGAGTGGTTAAGACACCTGACCTCAGAGCTGGAGGTCCCCACTTTGATCTTCACCACTGCCTGAATCACATAGATCCTCAGAGATTCACTGAAATGTCTTAATGACTGTTGATGACTATATTAGCCACATGTATATATACACCTGAAATCCAGAAGACTCCTTGATAACATTACAGTATTATTGTAGAACAGGCAACAGGTACCTTCCTTTTAAATGAAAAAAAAAAATTATTTTCTTTGCCAATTCTTTGCTAGTACTTTTCATTCTGTATGGACTGGGACATAGGTGAGTACCCAGTACCAGTACATCTGACCTGTTCAGTTAGGTGTCTACATGACTGAAACAGGATCAACAGTACTGCACCAAATATAGCCACAGGGCAGTTTTTAGCACAGCTGACTATATTTTTTCTGACTGTCAGCTAAGTTCATCCAGTCATTGCCATCAAATAGCAAAATATGTGTGCAATGATGAGGTCACAGAAAAATTTGCACTTGTCAGCACTTTTATGTCATATATTCCAGTGGTATCAAGTGTGCTTACAAATTACAGTAAATAATTTATTTTTCAAAGAACAATGCACCAAACTGGGCCGTTTGAATTCACAATTAGTGTCATTGTGCTGAACATTTTGTTTATTATGTATGATATTGTACACAATGCTAGATACCTTGCAGATCATGACATCACAATTTGCACCTATCCTCCAAGCATGAGTTTAAATGCAGCTGTATGCTTTGTTGTCAGTACAATGTTAAAGTTATGGGCAGTAATCATTTGTGTGTGAGTGTATAATCTGTTTGGATTTTGTATCATATCTTAAGTGATAAACCTGATTAATAATCTGTTAAATTAAGCACCCCATACTGTTTTTTCCCAGGTGGGCGTCTGCACTTTAAAAATGCTTATATCTCCTATGCTGGCATCTATCAATATTGTAACATAATTCTGTATTATTGAGGCTAAAGAATATTTCCTGGTGCTGTGACCTTGACTTATGCTCTCAAAGTCAAGTCACAGTAGACGTCACACACTAGGGCATCATTTGTTTGTTAGCATGATAGCACCGAGGCTTTTGATCTGATTTTGTTCCTATTTAGTGGAAAGCATTGACTAATGACTCTCTTGAAATAATTGACTTTTGGTTGACCTTGACCCATATTTGCTCAATTTATTAGCACTTTGGCATTTTCAGTAATGACTCAATATCTTCAGAATGTGGTTTTAGATGTATCTTAGGCATACTGTCAAATAATTATGTATATCAGTATTGCATCTTACTCATTCCACATAGTTTTCTTTTAACACGTTTTTCCTCTATAAATAATATCAATTTATTTAAAACTTGACTTAGAGAATATATCTCCCTGTTGTATCCTGATTAAAGAATTCCATATACTTATAATAAGAACAGTTGATAAGTCATAATGATTATTTGAACATGAATTGATCTTTGTGAGTTAGTTGAAATCTCTTTTTATACTTCAGCAATGCTTTAACACACACTTCTGCCCTCAGATCCAATACCCCAACCACAAGATTGTATACAACTGGCATACCACAGATGTCTGTATTTTAAAGATTCCTTCAGCAATTGGGTGGCCATACAAGGAGTTCTGCTGTATATATTTTTTTCCTTTCACATTTATGTACAAACTTTATGAAATTTTGTCTTTAGGCATATTTAATGTTCCCAGTAATCCAACCAACCCACCACAAATTGGGATTTGTTTTCTTACCATCATCAAGTTTTATGAGAAATCCAACCAGGATGCTTGCACCTTTCCCAAACTTGATAGTTTTTCTGTACCTGTTACAGTTTTGACAAGCGGCATGTATGTACATTCCTCACATAACAAAGACTAGTCAACAGTGTGTGAACCTCTGAACAACCCACCCATGTGGATAGCAGAAAACCACAAATATTGCAAACCTAATTGACGGTCCTTGCATTCACTTTCTCCCAAACCACACAGCACAGCAAATTTTCTGAGTATTCTTTTCTTTTTATTAGCAAGGTTTGTTTTGTACTTAAGGAAACATTAACTTCACTGGGGAAGGTTGTGTGATCACCCCTGTTTGTATTTTTGCCTGTCTGTGCATCTGTATTTAATTATCAGTGTGCCATATACCTGTTAAAGGTTGAATATTAATTTATATAATTAATCTGGAGAGGGACACTGAGTTAGAAAGATTTGATAAACTTAAATAATTTAACTAAACCCTGATACAAATGAAAGATTAGTTTTTGAACTATTTGTACACCTGGCTCACAACAAGGAACTGCTACTACCCAGCAGTGCTGGTCTCTTGTTGAGGAATGTGGCACTGTAAGACAGGATGGAGGTTTGTGCTCTTTTTGTGTTCAGAGTTCAGGTGTAGAGATCCCACAGTTGTATTTTTACCTACAGTTAAATTAAGCCTATATAAAACATTAAAGAATCACCACCAGTCATTTAACCTGTTTTATGTGTTGATGATTTTAGACACACTTGGGGTTCAGGGGATCTCGAATACCAATCTCCCCCCCCCCCCCCTTCCTTTTTAGCCACTGCAACCTTTCAGGGTTTTAAACCAATTTAGCAGCCTAGGCCTCTCCTATCTGAACCAGAGGACCATAATTTTTATAGGTTTTCTTTTAAGTCTGTCTGGGCTGAACCCTCACCTTTTGAAGCTCCTGGATCCCCCTCTGTCAGCACACTCTGTCCATGAATAAAAAAAACTACCAGTATATAGGTTTGATTATTTAACATTGTTTAACTTAAAAATATTCATTTGAAGTATATTCAGCATGCCATCTCCCTGAAAAATAAAAACTACCAGTATATAGGCTTCTTTAATAAGCATTGTCTAACTTAACAATATTCTTTTGAAGTATATTTAAAAAATGACCACTTCCTAAATTTTCTGATCATTGATCCTTTGTACCTGATCTAAAAATGAACATATTGAAGAAAATACTGTTAATGGGATTCTGTTTTGGCATTACTGCCTAAATGTTGAATTTAATTGTTTAGTGATAACATTGCACCTTTCCTATTGTCTTTCTTTTAACTGATACATATATATTAATAAATTCAGTATAGTTTGTCCCCTCTAAATGCTTATACCCCTGATATTCAGTTATACAGCTGTCAAATAACAATTTCATATCCTGGACAGTCATTTGATAGTTTGTCATGAATGCCTGGCAAGGACATGTTAGATATTGGGGATAACAGTAGTACTAACTGTATTATCTGGTAAGTTTTCATGAAAAAAACCTAGAAAGAACAACAAAATGGTGTTGAAAAAAATTGTTAACTATAACCAGTTGTCCTCAATAGTGAATCCAATATTTGCAGCAATAATTTGTTTAGTATAAAAATTACGTTCATGATCGAATCCAGCTTCTGCAGTTATATTTTATGTCTTTTTAGCTGATTCTTCAAATTAATTGATGGTATCAATGGTGATTAAGCCATCCCTTTACGATAAGAATTCAGCTTATTTCATAAATGATCTTAGGCATCATTTAAATTATGTTTTACCTGTCAGCATTGTAACACATATCCACTTAGACTAAAGCGCCATCTACAGGGGCTAAAGATATTCTGAGATATTAATGTTAAGGCTGCATGTATATCTCCCATTCCATTTTGTTCCTCGTAGGTACATTGGTGTGACATAACTGCCTTACAGTCACCTCAGCAAAATCTTTATCCAGTACCAATCACATTTATGCCACAATTATCGATTGCATGGGAGATATTGGTGGGGCTGAGTCAAAAAAGCACATAAAGTACCCACCGCAAGTTCCACCCTATATTTACTTTATGCATACGGATGTTCAGAGTCCCTGAAACCCATGATTGTAGCCATCATGGCAGTGTTGACACGGTAAAAATGGACCGTTTTCCCACGTTGATATGAGAGAGACGTAACCAAACATAGAGACCCACACACCACATCTTTCACTATCATTTCCAAAGGTACCTGTTGCAACATCATTTAAAGTGAACCACAAATCGCTAGACGATTTCATGACAGCTAGACAGAAATGACCCGGGATGGAGGTATTGATAGCTGGTTAGGACAGAAAATGGCTAGTTTGCATGCCCAGGGTGGAAGCAATGATAGGGGTTAATATGAAAAATGAGTCATCAAGCTAACCCTGTATTTGTCAAGCCAGACAGTTAGCTATCCTCATGGCCATTGTGGTATTATATACCTAGATATACACGCTAAACAGGTGACCAAGGCATCGCCCCAACATTTACACACTCGTCCCCACTAATGGAATTTAATGGCTTGGAACTCTTTCAGAGAAAAGGCCATATTTTATACATGTTTTATGACTTTGATTTATCAATGTCATGCAAGACAGAGCTAAAGAACAGATTATACATTGTGCTTAATATCCATAGCTATGTCAGGTGACAAGTGTATTATCAAGTAATTTAAAGCTCTATCTCAGCTATTGGTGCTAGATACCCTAGCCATCAAGGTGAATGTAGAAGTAATGAGTTCATCGTGCAGGTGTATTTTCTAAATTACACAACTGAAAGCTGACAGGATCGTGAGTTGTATCTCTCTGGGAACCTGTATTTATATTGGTGACTTGATAGATAGAACTTCACATAACCGTCAATAGAAATATTTTTGTGTGTAAATATTAGTGATTTGTCAGAAATGTTACAGTATGATAGTTTCACTTTTCTTTTTATGATACAAAGTGCAAACAATCTGGTATACAATGTTAACAGAATAATTTATTTCATTTTCAGTAAAAAAAAATGTTACTATCTCAAATTTGTTATCATATTTTTTCAGACAACCTTTTGGTTATTTAAGACATGATGCTTTCATTTTTTGATTGATTGACATCTGCCAAATCACTAGGCTGTCATCATAGCATTATCTATGTATTATGAATATGGTGTCATAGCAGCTGTGCATAACATAATTTCATTTAAAAAAATTAATATCAGTCAGAAACGATTACTAGTACATTTCTTGTGTTAAATTGCAGAACTTGAAGGATATTGTATAAATCATCTGTATCATGAGATTTAAGAAATCATTATATATATTTTTTTAATCCAAAATTCATATATGACATATATGAGGTCGCTCATTTATCATGTAGCATTTGGGGTGGACTCCCTGTCACAGGCTGTGGCTGTTGACTAGCTGTGTGTGATATACTGTGAAACAATATACAGTGAAACCTGTGTTATGAGGCCACCCATTTGACTGGCCAAAAGTGGTTTTAATTCACAGGTGGTCTTATTAAACAGGTCAGTTATAACCAATGTGCACGTTTTTGGTTCACTCATGAGTGGTCTTAGTAGACAGATGGTCTTAATAGACAGGTGGTCTTATGAACTGGTTCCACTGTACTTCATGCACTCATTATCAGGTATCCAATGTTTGACATTGTTGGAGGTCTGCACTCTGTTAAGCTCTCTAGTTATTTAAGGAATCCCATGATTTCCTGTCTGAAGTATAATTTGATATTGTACCTGTATTTTTTAGGTATGTATACTGTACAATTGAGACAGGATACACAAGTCATGCACTGCACTTGTATACCTGTAGTAGTGAGTACTCTGTGTACCACCGGTATGGCATTGGTTTGTTTTAGTACAGGTTGAAAATCAGAACACAGTGTTGGCCGGCAGGACATTGACAATGAATGCTCAACAAGTCCATCCACCATGTCTTAATATCTCCAGTGCTCAAGGAGAAACGGACAAGGGAGTGGAATGTCAGCTGTTTACTTTATATCAATATACTCACTGTACTGCTTCATATAATCTGTTTGAGTGTTAATACTGTATATATTCAAAACCAGCTAGGTGGGTATCAGTGAATACAGGCCATTAAAAGCAGGCAACAGGGTTATGTGGTGTTCAAGTTCAAGATTAATATACAGTCTGATTTCAGGTTTATTTATTCTTCCAAGTTGCGCTGCTCTTCACAGACCATATAGCCAAAGCACCTATGTGTGTTGGGTTGGGGGGGGGGGGGGGGGGGGCGTGGGCGCGTTGGGGGGGGGGGGGGGGAGGAGGGTTGAAACCACCCATGACTGGATCAACTACTAACCAGCTGATGGGTTGGCACATCCATTTTATGGTGAAGACCTAAGCTTAGAACTCTCTTTAGAATCCTGCATCTATATCCAGTTGTCTAAACCGAAAAGAATAAGGAACAACGCAGTAACTATATATACAGGTACTATTAATAAACTTTTGTCATTTGAGTAATAATTAGACAACCATTTTATTAGGTCTGAATAACTCAACATTTATAACAGCTTTCTGGTATTGTCCAAACAAAAAATGCACATTTTATCCTTGAATTAACTTTAGTTTTGACATGAATTTTTTTCCTGAATAGAAGTTTTTGTTTACATTTAATCAAATTGACTACCTAGTGTTTATATAGATACACACATTTTGTTTCACTTTCTGATACTTTTATCACACAATATCTTGTTTACAGATAGTCATTAAGTAATGTGTTCATTCAGCTAATAAAGACATGTTAACTTCCCCATTGTCAAGCTATATTTTGTGTAACAGCTCATACATATATTTAGTATAGTGGCCCTGTTTTATAACACAGTTGATGACAGATTTTCTTAATACAGTTAGTATTATTTGTCAGTCCTTACAAAGATGTTACAATGATAAACAAGAGTTATGTTTTTTCATTTCATCACCACAAAGAGAAATTAATTTACTTAAATGTAAAGTCAAAGATGCATGCTGATATAAACTAATGATTTAAGTGACACTGTTTGTATGATAAATGACATACTGTTAAAGAGGCTTGTAAAAGTGAATTATCGACATGATAGAGAGAGCCATTGTATTCATATTTGACACAGACAACAAGGGGACTGGGAGAGCAAGAGAATAGATTTCACTGATGAATTAGTACTTTAAATTTACTATCAGGACTGGTTGACAGAAAGTATGCACATTTTTTTCATACCATAGAGATAAACACTTTTATATGATACTTTGCATAAATGTTTAATCACGGTTTTGGCTGGAGGTGGCATTATCAAAGAAATCACTTGGTAGTTAGGTCAGGAATAAAACAGTATAATTCTAATAAAAATACTCTGGCAGTCTCCAGTTCAGGTATAAAATATTAGATATGACAGGCATTTTGTCTGTATGGTTTGTATATGAGGGGAGAATGCAATGACAGGTCACTGAAGCAGTTTACCCTGTCAAGTCCAAGGGCAGGTCCACATAAAGTGTCCTACTGCTTTGGTATTAAAGTTAAAAGTACGATGGTTGAAGGATTCATTAAGTTCATGACAGCCCAGGGTCTGTGATGACAGAAACAGGTTTATAACTGTATAAGGGGTGTATGACTCGTGTATATAGTGGCAGAGTGTGTGTGGTCCTGTGGCTCGCTACTTTTGGAGTAAGTTCACAGGGATATTGTAACCTGGTTTCCTTGGTATGATACTAATATGGTCCTTCTGTATTGTACTGTTTGCTACATGTTTAGCCATTTGTTATGGGTGGTCAGAGATTGAAGAGTTGCCCCATGAAGGAAAGACATATATACTACTCATAGTGCCGCAGAATGAGCCGGGTACTGAAGAGGTCTGTCTTACCTTGTTAACAACCTCAAGGGGTCTCGTATATGCCACATCAGAGGGTCTCCGCCCCAACACATGACACTTGTTTAATGCTCACCGCTTATTAAGGGGCTTGTTCAATAACTCAAGCTAGCTTTGGCTTTAATTGTTCAAGAAACTCTGTATTTTAACTACACACACAGGCCATATGCAGGGCTTAAATTCAGTGTGAGTTGGAATTTTCCACATGGAGAGTTTATTCCTGTGAAACATCCCTTTAAAAGGTTAGGAAAGGTCAGTTTGACTGATCTGAAATCTCTTGAAATTCTCACCTGAACACCTACATAGCTACACCTAATGAATCTTGAATTTGTTAAATATATTATAATGTACAAATTTTTCCTTACTAAAGGAATGGCTATTTGTTGATGACCAGTTTCCTATCCACAGGGCATTTATGAAATGTATGCATTATACCTGTGCACATACTTTACTTCATGGTGCATATTTGAAAATGTTGTAACTTTCTATTTAGCTCACATTCTACCTTTGAACATGGTCATAATGTGTCATGGAGCATTTTGCCTGTTTCTATTATGTCCTTGGGTATTTTATTATTTGGAATTTCTTCCTTTTATATTGTGATGAAATACCATTTTTCTGCCATATAATCACTGTAAAGTGTACTGGAGTGGATAAAAACTCTTGATATGTCTGCGCGACAGAGTTGACCACCTCAGATGTTACGTACGACGTGATCCTGTGACCAACAAGCCAGGACATACTGTTCATAACCATGTACACTAAAAACGTCAATCAGAGGTACCTGAGCACTTCTGAGAGGAAACCCGGCCAGCACCTTTGACAAGATACCTGCGTAGCATACATTACAAAGACAGTACAATATTTATAGTAGCCTTCAGAGTTTCAGGTCACAGGGTTTATCACCCTTACAAAATACACTAAGGTCAGCAACCAACAAATTTGCCCTTGTCCATTTAGTTAAATACCTCGGCTCGTTAGACAGGTGACGGGCCTTACATTTTTTTTTCATTAACGAGCGCCCTTTGGGATAACCCTGCATCAGTATATATAGGTTATGTTTGAGGTCTGCAAATGTTGCTATGAAAATCTAGAAGCAACTGACTGAAATATATCCGAGAGATTGGGACTGAACCCTTGTCACAAAAGTTTGAATTTGGCTTATTTGATAAAACAAAAGGAATACCCCATGTCAGATACCTGTACCTTTTTCCTGTAGCTTAAAAAATGGGGCTGGTTTTTAAGAGAAGTGTTAATATCAATTATCTTACCAGATTTTGTGATTGGTTATGAATTAAATTAGTTGGAGAAAGTTTTTATCAATAACTGGACCAGACTATGAAGGATTAACAATAAATATAGGGGTTAATACCTAATAAAAAAATGCAACTATGATAATTATATTGCGGAAAGAGGAGCTGTTAAATCTTTATTTTCCAGCAAATTTTCCAGAAGTTTTGGTCAAAAGGCCACACCACTTTCTTGCAATGTCATATATAGTATTCCTGGACCCTGTGATACATATTACTTGTTTTGCATATTTTTGTTCATGTAATATGATAGTTTAAAAGGCTATTCTGAGAAGTTGCTCTTTATTGATAAATGAGATACTTTTGGTCATAGCATACTCACTGAAGGACTTTCTTTATGTTCTGGATATCATCTTAAAGTTAAGGGCTGATAATTGAGACCTAGACTAGCAGGGGGTGGGGTGGGGGTGTTAGTCCAAGGCAGTCACTGATGTTCTTGTGAAATGGGAGGATAGATGACCAGAGAACTAATGGGTACACTGCCAGCTCTTGACAAGAAAATGATATCATAATGTATGCAGGCCTCCTGAGTTGTGAAACATTTGAAGCTTGAATAATGTCCTGTTCTCTGTGATCAGCTGGTTCCTGTCAGCTAATACATGCAGTTATTATCAGTACTGTTTTCAAAAGACTCAGGAGTCTGTAAACAAAAATAGAAACATTTCCTTAGATGTTCATTTGTAAATATTATTTCCAAAATGGATTTTGGTTTTAAATAGATCCATTGCTGTCTGTTGAAATAAGAAACTAGCACATAAATTTAACTTTTTTTCTCACAAATGGTGTGGAATACTAATACTGACTAATTATTTTATTGAATCTAATAGGATATGATGTTAATACCTGTCACTGCAATTATACACTACAGGAAATCTGCCCCGGAGGGGTCACCCAGCTTACAGTTTTAACTTAATTGACATAAGCTGCTTAAAATCTCTGCTGCACTGATTCACTTGAGAAAGTTTAGCTGTTACAAGCAGGTATTTAAAATAAGATAATCTTGAAAAGCCTTCCAAGCAACAGCAGATATAACTTGACACAAAAGCTGGTCCAAATCTCTCTTTAAATGACAGTGTATAGAACTGACACCATGTGTTTAAATGAAGGTATTGTCAGTCAGAAGTGGCTTAACCCCAGGACACTTTCTACCCAAATCTTCATTATCTTGTAAGCTTTAAAGTGTATTCTGGTAATGACTTTCCTCTCCACCAGACTATCAGGTCTGCCAATATAATATCAATCTTCCTATCAATTGTGAGGATTTTTCCTATGTGATGTCCATTGCCTATTAATAGCATTTCAATTTATTAATTAAGGATGATTGAAATTAAGTCATAGCTTGATACATGATGTGCAGGTATACCTTCTGTAATAATTCCTTGCCATCTGTTTGACATCCCAGTTATATATATTTTGGACGAGAATGGACTTCAGAAAGGCTTCAGTAGCCATATCAGTTGTTAAGACAGTACACACTGTTCAATACGGTTATGTTGGTGTGTGTAAGTTCTGGGGGAGGAGGGGTGGTTACCATTATATATGTGATCAATAGGAGGCGTTGATGTAAAAAAATAGGTTGAAGTCAATTATATAATATATGTGATTCATAGGTGTAATTGGGGAAAAAATATTGAAGTCACAATTATTTCAAAATTATTTTTTTCCCCTGAAATAGATCCCAAAAGTTTTTATTCATTAGTTGTTTATTGAAACATAAGAAAAAAATACAACAATAGTCTCAGGGTTATTTATTTTGTGGACTTGTAAAAAACATAAAACATTTTAATAATGAATTTAGGAGAAAATTGTTGTAAATATCTATTATTCCCTTAAAGAAACGGTATGTTGTCCTGTAAATAATTATTGTTTCATCATGTATCCATCATCCAGTTACAATAATTATGCTGATTCAGCTAAAAAATAACCTCACCCAGTATGTGTTTAGTTTCTCTGTCTTTTCTCTCACCTCCTGGGATAGTGGTAATAACTTATAATTTATCTCTGGTGACAGCTCTTAAAGAGAACACCATTTTTTTTTTCAAACTGATTGTATCAAGCTCGGCAGGATCACGCAAAATTATATATTCATTTAAGTGAATACAGAGGGCATTTGAGGACAGTCCTGTGATGTTCAATCCATGATACCATCAGGCCTTTGATGTAGTATTAGAGCATGAGATGAAGATAAATCATGTGCTATATGTATGATCTTATCCTAGATCACTTTTTATCACTTCATTTTTTCTCATGGTGCATTTTATTCCTTATCAGTGATTTCTCTTCATGTTTATCCCTGGCTTACACCTGTTATGGCACATTTGGTACATGATGATGCTGAAACTATCGGATGTAACTTCTTAAAGGCTGTTAAAAGTTTGTGTTTTTTTTAGATTTCCATATCTGAAATATTTCTGTAAATTTTTTTTCAAGGAAAAACAATGCTTATATAAGAATAAAAACTTGAAAGCTATTTACAGCTGGAATCTGCATCTGTAATTATATCATCATCAAGCACCTAGTGTTAAGCGTTCGCATCCAAACTTTTTTAAAAACCTATATCTCAGACACACTGCCTATATTGTATCATATTCCTATATTATAGGGGTCACAACATTTTCCTTGGTGCTTTGACCTTGATCTTTGCTTTCAAGGTCATGTTTCTTTTTTTTAATTTGTGGACTTTGGGCTATGTTTTCTATTAAGCATATAGCATGAAGAGTTCTTATCAGATTTGGTTCAAAATTGGTAGAAAGCAGCAACATTTGACTCCCTGAAAGCAGTTACCTTTAGGGTGACCATGACTTTTATTTGCAGAACTTATAAGCAACTATTTGTATTGTTCTTCCAGTGATGGATATTTGGTATATATAACACTCAAAGTTCAGCCATATTGGTTACCCATCTGTTATGCTACATACATGTTAAATTCAGCAGAGCCTGATGGTGACTTTTGTTTGTTCAGTTGTATGCAGTATAGATCAGCAATATGTTCAATGCTCAACCTGAGCTTCATGACCTGTGGGTCATTTGTCACAGATGGATTCTGTTGTGATAAAACTGTGAACCATCAGTTTTGAAATGAAGTGCACTAACCACTGGTTCTATCCTGCCTTTGAAAAAAAAGATTTTGAACCTTATGTGGCTATCAGTTTGTAAAATAATCAGGATGATTATCTGGTTTATTAATTATGTTATGGTCAGCTAGGCAAGTAAGCTCTCATACTTTGTCCAAGACAGTACAGGAGCATCGTATTAACATTGGTTTCGGTTAACTGCTTGATATTTAAAATATTTCAGTCAAGATTTACAATTGTGGTTATGCCACAACAACATGGAATACAGTATTTACTGGGAAAATCATTAATATCTTCCACAATGTTCTTTTTTAATATTGATTGAAATGACTGACACAGTGACATCATTCACATTAGATTAGCATAACACAGAGATGTAAAGCAAGACATTGACAGTGCCTGTTCATTTGCATATCGAAATGACAATTCCTTATCATTTGCATATCATTAGCATGTTTAAGCACTGAATTGGGAGGATATTGAATTTCAGTGGAGGTTTTAGGTTATCATTAAATATGTAAATGAAGATGAATTGGATCACTGGAGTAGGAGACCCCTGGATGATAAAAGAGTAAAGCCAATAGCATGAAGCCCTCATCAGCGATTATTTGTGGACTTCATACCTTGTGGTTTTCCGGTATTGAATTGTACCTGTTTCTCTGGCTTTGAGACCCTCCTTACCTGAGGTTAATGCAGTCTTATCTTTAGTATGAATGATGCTTCTTAGGGTTGATAATCATGATAACATAGCACCATTGGAGGGCATGCCACGTTTTTATTAGTTGGCTAAGTATCATCACGTATAGTTAAGTCTTCGTTAAACCAACACCATACACTGAAGGTACGTGGTAACTTTGATATACTGAGAGGTTGACCCTGGGGGCTATTTGGTTGAGGCGGTCGACTTCAGACCTGAAGCTAATTAAACGTCAAGTTTACATTATCTTATCAGTATAGGAAGTTGCTATCAGTAAGGTAAGCTCTTGCTAATGGTAAAGAATTGGATGAAAGGGTCCGGTTTTTGCTGATGGTAATACATTTGTAAGCTGTTGTTGATGGTAATGCAACTGGTAACAGGTAAATACTCATGGCAACATAATTGGTAGTTGCAAAGTAATTGCTCATGGTAATGTGATTGGCAGCCTGTTGGTAATGTTATCAGAGATGGGTAGGTAATTTCTTGTGGATTTAGTGGTAGGCTGTTGCTGATAGTAATGCAATTGATAAAAGGTAGGCTGTAGCTGATAGTAATGCAATTGGTAAATAGTAGGCTGTAGCTGATAGTAATGTAATTGGTAAATGGTAGGCTGTTGCTGATGGTAATGCAATTGGTAAATTGTAGGCTGTAGCTGAAAGTAATGCAATTTGTAGTTGGTAAAATGTTGTTGATGGTAATGTAATCGGTAGTTGGTTGGCTGTTGCGGATGGTTATGTAATTGTAGATTGTTTTTGAGGGTAATGTAATTGATAGGTTGTCACTGATGGTAATGTAATTGGTAAAGTTTAGGTTGTTGCTCATGGATATGAAACTGGTAAAGTGTACGTCATTGCTGATGCTAATGAACTGGTAAAGGTTAGGTTGTTGCTCATGGTAATTAACTGATGCAGTGATGGGGCTGGGACAGAGTAACTATACTAGTGTGTTGTGATGAATCTTTAAGGCTTTTGCTGCTTTAAAAGTATTGAATACAAAGTACCCTGAGTACCTTGTTATTGAGGGTTACATATAAGAGGCAGGCTGTTGTTGATTGTAATGCATTGACCAAAGTGTTGATGATGACAGTTGGTAAGAGACATTCTTTTGCAGTAAAAAATACATTGACAATTTTTGGAGTTTGAACATTAAATTTGAGTGAATGTCATGGGTGGTTCAGCTGTCTTGACCAACCTCAATCACATTATGGTGTAGTAACATGTATGCTACAGTTGCTGCTTTTTAGACCTATTTACTTTGATTCCCTCAGAATCAATGGACATTTTCTATATTTTCAGACACTGTCAGTCTCCCAGACCACCAGATCACTGTAGCAGAGGGGACAGAAGTGACTGCTGTTGAGTTAGCGCCCATCCCCGTCAGTGAAGCTCAAGAGATTCAAGCTCACCTGGCAGCCATGGGAAAGGACCCTCTTCATCCTTCCCAGGGTGCAATTGGGGAAGATGAGGAGGTTGTGGATGGCCAGCAAGAAGCAGTGCTAGAAGGGGTGGAAGAGATGCCAACCGGCGAAGTCAACCTCATGGTCATTACATAGTCAAGGGACTTGGGTAAGGTGACTAAGATTAGTAAGTTCTTAGTCTGTTCTGAAACTCTTGAAAGTGAAAGGCTTGAGAAGTCTATGACAATCACTCTACATTTGATCATCCTTGGGGATGGTCTTGAAGTACTGATAATCACATTCTGTGAATGTCCTGAAATATCATCAGTAAGATTTGGTGATTGTTTGAAATATCATATGTCAGTTATGGTGAATATCTAAAAACCTATCAGCCAATTTTGGTAAATTTGAAATAATATGAGTAGTCAGTTTTGGTAAATGTCCCAAACTATCATTATTTACTCATGATGAAACAAGTGATTAAGTGCTGGCAGTCACCTGGATTATTATAAAAAGGGTAAAAAATCTGATAGGCGCAGACAACTATTCATTTTTGCAGACTGGTTTTTAAAAATCAACTTAAAAATATCATTTTTGAACATTATGAAAATGGAAAGAACTTGGACACTGCCTAGCTAATAAATGTGATGTGTATGTCTATTTATTGAATACCTGTGAAAATCCACAGAAATACATTGTAAGGGCATTTTTTCCCAAGCAGATATGCGACAGAACTTTCTCACCCTTGCTACAGTGAATGAAGGGAAAAGGTGCAATGGAAATGGCCATTACAGGGTTGAATGCTTTAATTTAGTCATAAACTCAGGGACTACTTGTAGTACTGCTCATGTTATGTTGATGATATATGTGATAATAATGTCAGGTATGTACATGTACCTTTGTCTTTTGCTGAATGAATGCTGTGTTTATTAACTTATCATATACTTGTATATATACTCTTGAGTTTGGGAAAGCATGAGCACCAATCTTGAACTTGTATAATGTTATGTTAAAGTTATCATAAGATTTATAAATTAATACATATGTTCATATGACCTCGATTTTCTTGTGTGTGTATTTGTACCATGCATTTTTCATTCTATTCCATGTCATACATAAGAAAACAAGAGCTTTAATACCCACTTTTTCAAGCTGAATTCTTACAGATTGGTAAAAAGTTTACCAAACTGTTGGGGTCTTGCCTGCAGACGCTGCACCAGTGGCCAGATTATAATGTAGAAATAACATTTGGTATTGAGATTATCAGAATTTTTTAAGAGCAACAATAAACCTTGCAGTCTCTTGATGCAGTTTTAAACACTTGTGTGGCATAAAAGGTTTAAATAAGGGGGGAGGGTATGAATATATAGGAAAATCTGTTATATTGAAGTTGAACGTTGCATTGGGAAAATATTAACAGATAATTAACAGATACTAGGTTAGGCATAAGCCCTTAATAATAAGTAAGATAATTTATATTAATATATATATATATATTTAAATTTATATATATATATATATGTATGTATGATAATGGAAATTGTTAAGGTATTAAGTGAATATGGCAGGTACACTCTTCCTGTCACACAGCATACTTTAATTAATTCTTTAATTATGACAGTCTGTCTGTCATTCTGTCTCTCTCTAACATGACATCCTTCATTATTTAGGATAACGATGATCAAATAACTTGAAAATTGATCACTTACATTTTAGAGTTCCATGTAAAATAATGTCATGATGAATTATGGAACAGTGTAAAGAAAACAGTCACAGAAAAAATTTAGATTTATAATCCAATGCTAAGATGTCAGTTAGACAATGTGACCAGTTTACAATGCTTTCCTTATAACCTTCATGTCTTTATTATTGTTTTCATTATTTATTATGCACTTTCATACAATTGTCATATTGCATCATAGGGGAATATACTGACTGGTGTTTAATGATCTGTATTAACAAAACTCTGTTCTCTCAATCATTGTATGTTATGTATTTTGATTTTTGCTCAGCTGATTAATGATCTGCTAAGCTGTAGTGATGGACTTGCTTTGTTGAACATCTTTCTATGCTATATTATTCATGCACAAAAGGGATACTTGTAAAAACATGTTTAATTTCAAACAGTTTGTATAGATTAAAATGTAAAAACATCATAATGGTGAAATATCTAACCACAGGTATTAGCAAAATTAGGTCACTTTGACCTGATTATCCTAGAGTTGTCAGTTACAGTTCTAATCCTCTGCCAAAAACATGATGTTTGTTATTAAAAATCAGTTGAAACTATACTGATGTACCATATAGTGGTATATATTCTGATGATAAGGTCTTCCAGTTTGGTGTATAAAGATATCAAATACAAAACTGAAGTCTTAATATGAGTCATGACAGTATATTATATTATCCTGCAGCTCAGTATCAAGTTCAGCTGAGTGTCATGACCCATGGTTCAATGTTTTTTTTCATGTTTCAACAGATATGGATTAACAGCCAGTTTAACAACAAGGTAAGATTGGAGTTTTGGTTCACATGTTCATAGTCAAGTGTGTTGCAGTTTGCCAGTTGGCATTTACAAAACTGTTGAAATCTCTCAGTTGTGAACCTGATACACCTGGCCCTGCCAGAAAAATTGTCATTTTGTACCATGTATGTCATGTCATCATTCGTGATATTTAATAAATGCTATATTCATATTGATGATCTGTTGTCTGTTGCTTTGCTTGCATGAGGTTAACAGAAATATGTAAGTTTGCTTGCATTATTGCCATTAAAGGGGCCTAATCACATATAAAGCATGTTGAGTTAACACGAAAAATGGCTTCTTCCCTTTAAAATAATTCTGTGCCTGCCAAAATATTGCCTTGAAAGTAGTTGCTTATTCCTGTAAATGAGTGTTGAAAAAGTGGAATGGAGGCCATGAAAAGTGTCAGATAACATATACACAGCGCATGGGGCCGTGTGCAGATAGGGCGGAGTCAATCAGGAAATGCCCTGACTTAGCCAAAGAAATGTAATTCTTTTTTTTTTTTTTTTTTAAAAAAAACACCAGACAACTTGTGACAAATCTGGAATTAAATTGATATTTGTGAAACAGGTTATTTTTCACAACTTCTAAAGTGTTATTGTTGAAGGTCAAGGTCCATGGTAACTTCCACAAAGAGCTGTATGTTAAAAGCTGATTGTTGTTGGTAAGTGAAATAAATTTTATTTTAAACAATCTAATTCGGACAGTTCATGGTAGTCACAATGTCACTTGGCCAAAAGATCTTGAATAATCAGATTGGATGTCATGAAGATTTTGTCTTATAAAAGGTCTGGTCTGTCTGATAAAGTCACGTCTCACCTGATCCGGTCTCTTGGAGTCCTGTCTAATGTAGTCCTGTCTCACCTGATCCTGAGTTCTGTGTAACATATTCCTGTCTCACCTGATCCTGAGTTCTGTCTGACATGATCCTGTCTCACCTGATCTGGTCTCTTGGAATCCTGTCCAACATGGTCCTGTCTCACCTGATCCTGCATTCTCTTTGATATGGTCCTTTCTCACCTGATCCTGAGTTCTGTCTAACATGGTCCTTTCTCACCTGATCCTGAGTTCTGTCTAACATGGTCCAGTCTCACCTATCCTGAGTCCTGTGTAACATGGTCCTTTATCACCTGATCCTGAGTTCTGTCTATCATTGTCCTGTCTCCCCTTGATCCTGAGTACTGTCTAACATATTCCTGTCTAACCTGATCCTGAGTTCTATCTAACATTGTCCTGTCTCACCTGATCTGGTCTCTTGGAGTCCTGTCTAACATGGTCCAGTCTCACCTGATCCTGAATTCTGTCTGATATGGTCCATTCTCACCTGATCCTGAGTTCTGTCTAACATGGTCCTTTCTCACCTAATCCTGAGTTCTGTCTAACATATTCCTGTCTAACCTGATCCTGAGTTCTATCTAACATTGTCCTGTCTCACCTGATCTGGTCTCTTGGAGTCCTGTCTAACATGGTCCAGTCTCACCTGATCCTGAATTCTGTCTGATATGGTCCATTCTCACCTGATCCTGAGTTCTGTCTAACATGGTCCTTTCTCACCTAATCCTGAGTTCTGTCTAACATATTCCTGTCTAACCTGATCCTGAGTTCTATCTAACATGGTCCTGTCTCACCTGATCTGGTCTCTTGGAGTCCTGTCTAACATGGTCCATTCTCACCTGATCCTGAGTTCTGTCTAACATGGTCCTTTCTCACCTAATCCTGAGTTCTGTCTAACATGGTCCAGTCTCACCTATCCTGATTTCTGTCTAACATATTCCTGTCTAACCTGATCCGAAGTTCTGTCTAATCTGATCTGGTCTCTTGGTCACCTGATCTGGTTTTTTGGAGTCCTGTCTAATATGGTCCAGTCTCACCTTATCCATAGTTCTGTCTAACATGGTCCAGTCTCACCTTATCCTTAGTTCTGTCTAACATGGTCCTGTCTCACCTGATCTGGTCTCTTGGAGTCCTGATTAACATGGTCCTGTCTCACCTGATCCTGAGTTCTGTCTAACATGGTCCTGTTTCACCTTATCCTGTCTCTGGGAGTACTGTCTATCATGGTCCTGTCTTGCCTTATCCTAAGTATGGTCTTATATGGTCCAGTCTCACCTTATCCTTTTTCTTGGAGTCCTGTCTAACATGGTCCTGTATCACCTGATCCTGAGTCCTGTCTAACATGGTCCTGCCTCAACTGATCCTGAGTCCTGTCTAACATGATCCTGTCTCACCTGATCCTGAGGTCTGTCTAACATGGCCCTGTCTCACCTGGTCGGGTCTCTTTGAGTCCTGTCTAACATGGTCCTGTCTCACCTGATCCTGAGTTCCATCTAACATGGTCCTGTCTCATCTGATTCTGTCTGTGGGAGTCATGTCTAATGTGGTCCTGTCTCACCTGATCCTGAGTTCTGTCTAACATGGACCTGTCTCACCTGAATCTTGAGTTCTGTCTAACATGGTCCCGTCTCACCTGATCCTGAGTTCTGTATAATATGGTCCTGTCTCATCTGATCTTGAGTCCTGTCTAACAAGGACCTGTCTCATCTGATCCTGAGTTCTGTCTAACATGGTCCCATCTCACCTGATCTGGAGTTCTGTCTGATACGGTCCTGTCTCACCTGATCCTGTCCCCCGGAGTTCTGCTGACCTGGTCTTGTCGCACCTGATTCTGTCTGTGGGATTCATGTCTAATGTGGTCCTGTCTCACCTGATCCTGAGTTCTCTCTAAAATGGTCCAGTCTCACCTGATCCTGAGTTCTCTCTAACATGGTCCTGTTTCACCTGATCCTGTCTCTGGGAGTCCTGTCTATCATGGTCCTGTCTTACCTAATCCTTAGTTTGGTCTGATATGGTCCCATCTCACCTGATCCTGTTTTTGTGGGTGCTGTGTAACATGGTCCGATCTCACCTGATCCTGTCACTTAGAGTCTTGTTTGTATGGTCTGACCTGATCCTGTCTCTGAGATCCCTGTCTAACTTGGTCCCAATTCACCTGATCCCGCCTCTTAGAGTCCTTTTTATATGATCTGACCAAACATGATCCTGTCTCTGAGAATCCTGTCTAACATGGTCCTGTCTCATCTGGATCTGTCTATGGGAGTCCTGTCTAACATGGTCCTGTTTCACCTGATCCTGTCTCTGGGAGTCCTGTCTATCATGGTCCTGTCTTACCTAATCCTAAGTTTGGTCTGATATGGTCCCATCTCACCTAATCCTGTTTCTGTGGGTGCTGTGTAACATGGTGTGATCTCACCTGATCCTGTCTCTTAGAGTCCTGTTTATATGATCTGACCAAACATGATCCTGTCTCTGAGAATCCTCTCTAGAATGATCCTGTCTCATCTGAATCTGTCTATGGGAGTCCTGTCTGACATGACCCAGTCTCACCTGGATCTGTCTATGGGAGTCTTTTCTTGTCCAACAAGATTTTGTGTAACATCATGTAATGCAATACTTCACTGATTTGGTCACAAATTTTCCTCCAAACATGATGTTGTCAGTCAAGATCCTGTGCCTTAATCTGGTGTGTCCTAGATCAGCTTGGTCAATATGAACCAAGGGAATTGTGTTGTATGATCATGCAAGACATGATCCAGTCCAGCAAGTCCTGACTAATTGGTATTGTCTCACAGATCCTGTCTCACATGATCTTGTCTCACATGAGTCTAACAATGTCCTATGGGAGTTGATATCTCACATCATCAGTGGTCCCTCATGAATCTTTTGTGGTGATATGGACATATATACAAATATGAACATTTTGACACCAGTTTGAGAAGGTCATGCACAATGCACATGGCTGAATTCTATTTGTGATAACCTTAACCCCTAAATATTGCTGATTTCAATGCTGCCATGGGCTAGCAGGAATGTTGAACGATTTACATGAAAACCTTAGACATTTTTATCTAGTTTGTTATGATTTCTTCATATTCTGAAATCATCATTGTATCCCCAGACAAAGTCGGGGGATACTATGTTTTCATACCGGTCCCGCCGCCGCCGCCGCCGCCGCCGCATATGAATCTTGTTGGCGCGATAACCCAAAAAATATTTCACGGAACTTTACCAAACTTAGTATATGTATAGATATGGGTAAGAGGACGACGCCTATTTAAAATGAGGTCATGACCTTTACTAGGAGAGTGTCCTTGACCTTGAATAGGTCCAATTTTGGGGAAAATCACACAAATTCTTTAATATCTCAAGAAATCTTGCATGGATTTATCCCAAAATCAAGTTGATGGAAGATCATGGATAGGGTTGTCATGTTCCAGAAACTGGTGGCGCCACCTATTATTCTTTACTTGTTTTCGTACCGTTTAATACCCCCTAAATTGCCACCTTACAGCACTGTGAGCATTATAAGTCAAAAACTAATGGACAGATTTCTTTTATATTATGCATATACATAGGTATGGGTTATGGGATGATGCTTATGTAAATTGGGGTCATGACCTTTCCTATGATAGTGGCCTTGACCTTGAATATTGCCATATATGGTGAAAATCACACACCTCTTATGATATCTCCAGTGTTGATAGCCATATGGATTACAAACATGACTTATGTATGGCCCACCACTAAAGTAAGAACCCTTTAGGTTCTAGGGTCATGAGGTCAAAGGTCAAGGTCACTGGACTGGCATTTTAAAAGATACTGTGGATGCATTTAAGCCAAACTTTCATCCCAGGTCTTCCATCTTGAATATATAGCTCACTTGCCAATAATGGATGATCCATATAAATTTTGGGGTCACAAGGTCAAAGGTCAAGGCCACAGGAGCTATCTGTCCAAAAATTAGTTTCTGGATGATAATTCCTGCTTTTATTGATGTAATGATTTCAAAATTGACTTATATATGTCCCATTGAAAAAGCAAGACCCAAATTGATTTTGGGGTCATGAGGTCAAAGGTCAAGGTCACAGGAAACCTCTTTAAAAAGATTGTGGATGCATTATCAGCCAAACAATTCATCTCAGATCTTTCATCTTGCACATATTGTTCACCTGCCAAGAGTGGAAGACCCCTATCAATTTTGAGGTCACAAGGTCAAAGGTGAAGGTCACAGGAGCCATATGTCCAAAAATTAGTTTCTGGATGATAATTCCTGCTTTTATTGATGTATGGATTTCAAACTTGACTTATATATGTCCCATTGGAAAAGCAAGACCCAAATTGATTTTGGGGTCATGAGGTCAAAGGTCAAGGTCACAGGACACATCTTTAAAAAGATGTGGATGCATTTTCAGCCAAACATTTCATCTCAGACCTTTCATCTTGCACATATAAGTCATCTGCCAATAGAGAAAGACCCCTATCAATTTTGAGGTCACAAGGTCAAAGGTGAACGTCACAGGAGCCATCTGTCCAAAAATTAGTTTCTGGATGATAATTCCTTCTTTTATTGATGTATGGATTTCAAACTATACTTGTATTTGACCCATTGGAAATGCAAAACCGGAATTGAATTTTGGGGTCATGAGGTCAAAGGTCAAGGGTCACAGGACACATCTTTAAAAAGATTGTGGATGCATTTTCAGCCATACAATTCATCTCAGATCTTTCATTTTGCACATATAGTTCACCTGCCAAGAGTGGAAGACCCCTATCAATGTTGAGGTCACAAGGTCAAAGGTGAAGGTCACAGGAGCCATATGTCCAAAAATTAGTTTCTGGATGATAATTCCTGCTTTTATTGATGTATGGATTTCAAACTTGACTTATGTATGTCCCATTGGAAAAGCAAGACCCAAATTGATTTTGGGGTCATGAGGTCAAAGGTCAAGGTCACAGGACACATCTTTAAAAAGATGTGGATGCATTTTCAGCCAAACATTTCATCTCAGATCTTTCATCTTGCACATATTGTTCACCTGCCAAGAGAGGAAGAACCCTATCAATTTTGAGGTCACAAGGTGAAAGGTGAAGGTCACAGGAGCCATCTGTCCAAAAATTAGTTTCTCGGTGATTATTCCTTCTTTTATTGATGTTTGGATTTCAAACTTGACTTGTATTTGACCCATTGGAAAAGCAAGACCGGAATTGAATTTGGGTTCATGAGGTCAAAGGTCAAGGTCACAGGAAACCTCTATAAAAAGATTGTGGATGCATTTTCAGCCAAACAATTCATCTCAGATCTTTCATCTTGCACATATAGTTCACCTGCCAAGAGTGGAAGACCCCTATTAATTTTGAGGTCACAAGGTCAAAGGTGAAGGTCACAGGAGCCATATGTCCAAAAATTAGTTTCTGGATGATAATTCCTGCTTTTATTGATGTATGGATTTCAAACTTGACTTATATATGTCCCATTGGAAAAGCAAGACCCAAATTGATTTTGGGGTCATGAGGTCAAAGGTCAAGGTCACATCTTTAAAAAGATGTGGATGCATTTTCAGCCAAACAATTCATCTCAGATCTTTCCTCTTGCACATATAGTTCACCTGCCAAGAGTGGAAGACCCCTATCAATTTTGAGGTCACAAGGTCAAAGATGAAGGTCATAGGAGCCATATGTCCAAAAATTAGTTTCTGGATGATAATTCTTGCTTTTATTGATGTATGGATTTCAAACTTGACTTGTATATGTCCCATTGGAAAAGTAAGACCAAAATTGATTTTGGGGTCATGAGGCCAAAGGTCAAGGTCACAGGACACATCTTTAAAAAGATGTGGATGCATTTTCAGCCAAACAATTCATCTCAGATCTTTCATCTTGCACGTATAGTTCTCCTGCCAAGAGAGGAAGAACACTATCAATTTTGAGGTCACAAGGTCAAAGGTGAAGGTCACAGGAGCCATCTGTCCAAAAATAAGTTTCTGGATGATAATTCCTGCTTTATTGATGTATAGATTTCAAACTTGACTTGCATATGTCCCATTGGAAAAGCAAGACCCAAATTTATTTTGGGGTTATGAGATCAAAGGTCAAGGTCACAGGACATCTTTAAAAAGATCAAGGTCACAGGACCAACATCTTCAACAAGATTGTGGATCGTTAGATGGAATTAACAATAAATATGCCAAGTGTCAGTATATGCTGCTAAAAATGGGGGTCTGTTCTTGTAGGAGGGGGGCCTACTATGTCTGGGGATACTCTGGCACCTGCGGTGCCAAGAAATGTCTAGTTTGTTTGTGAGTTTGAGTATGTATGAGGCATTTACATTTGTAATTTAATTCATACATAGAAAAAGCAAAAAAAATAATTTTGTATTTCATAATGAGATTATAAACCACTGCAAATCTACTTGCAAAATGTAAAATATTTATTAGCCTGCCAGCCCTTGTTCAGTATTCTGAAGGCATCAACATGCTGACCTGATAAAATGTAGGAAGAATTTAAATATTCAACCCAGCTTGTGAGAAAAAAGGGCTTCTGAGTTTTTGACACCAGTGTGTCAGTTTTTCAGCCAGTCCTTGATGTTAGGATGTTATTGGTTAGAACCACAACATGGGCAAATTGGTGAACTCTCAACATGGCCTCAGAGATTCATTCCAATATCTCAACTTTAGGGTTTGACTTCAAGATTATTTAATTGTAGCCCTGTGCACATAATACTTAAAACCAAGAAGACTCTTGGATAATTACACTTCTGATCACATGGTCATCTTTATCCTCAGACACAGACAGCTCCATCTGAAGCCCATGGTCCTTTTTTTTAAAAAAAATTGTGCATCTTTATGCCGAGGAGAGTGTTGCACACATGAAATTATCTATGTTCATACACATGCATACCATGAGAACATATGACTGGTGTATGGACATGACATTCACATATCATGGTTATACCTACATGGTTATACACCCACACTCTCTGGTATTCAGGATAACCAGATGCCTCAGGGTCACTCTGTATAACACAGTTTGTTACCTAATTTTCCTAGTCTGATCCTGATACCAAATTTTGTTATTTATCACTGTTGACTCGGCATGGTTTTATCCTACTTCCAGTAACTACTTTCATACTATCCATCACCATCCACATTGTCGGAATTTCAACAAGGTATAATGATTATAATAGATATATAATAGATTGTCCTTTGTTTTCTTATGAAAAAACTGAACTGATAGTGTGAAAGAATAGGTATAATATTGCTACTGATAATGGCCCTTTAATTAACCTTCAGAATAACTTCAATGCTATACAGGTTTGGCAGCGTGTTTGTGGAATATAATTTGGGCAAAATGCTCCTGTACTGACTGATATACTTCCATCTAGTGGCAGCTTTACTCAGGAAGTTACAAATATATATAGATTTTGATGAAAAGTTTTGAAGAGTTAGGGTAACACCCACAGAGCATAAGTTTTCATTACTGATTTTATGTATTCTGGATCACCATAATGTTTTTTAATGTCATGGATTCTAAACCATTGAAAGCTGTGGCAAATTCTTTATTCCTGCAGAGGACCAGGGCCATTCATTGGTATTAGGGACAGTCCTAGTTCTAGTGAGCAGAGCTCACCTGTGATCCAGCCATGGAGTTGAACCGTTACACATTTTTCTGTGTAGTACATAGCAGCATTTGAATGGGATCCTGACAGAGGTACATATGTAGCTACTCAGGATTTCCTTCTAGCTTAAAAATAACTTTAAGAAATATTTGGGTTTTTTTTGTTGTTGTTATATTTATAAACTGAACCATGTGTTTATCCTCACCTGTGCCAACTATTGGATATGGTTCTTCACTTAGAAAATAAGCTTGAAACCATACCCAGTGCCAAATAAACCATGCCCAATTCAAAATATGACTAATTAAATGAGCCCAAACCTCAAAGTCAAGTGTAATTTTAACATTTGACTATGCAATTCAGAAACATAATACTCTAGCATAATCTGACAGAGGTACAAATATGATAATGTGCATGGAAAGAGGTTGTGAATATGGGATTAGTACAGCCATGATAAGGCCAGCTAATCAAACGCTGCGTAAAAACCACACACGGCCAGGAAATGTCAGATTTATAAAGCAAGAATACATAATTGGATAATTGTACAATAAAAAAACAAAGTATCCGCAACCAATGTGTGCTAGTGGCCAGGAAGAGGAGTGTTTTCCTGGAAATCTGTGGTTATTTTGTTATGTATAGATGTTTCTGAATACAAGGCCTGATTTCAGGAGGTTGTATCATGGATATGTCCTGTAATTCTCTTATTTATTCATATAAATCACAGTTAAGTGAGAAAAGTATATTCTATACATGGTGACTTGGTGTGTGGTATTGCATATATAAATATAATGACAGCTATATCCTATCATTCTTATTATGATCAGATGTAATTAATTTGAAATCAAGTGTTTAATGTTAAAGTACATAAAATAATACTCAATTACTTCAGCACATTAGTACATGATAGATTAAAACCTGCCTGATGACTACCTTGTCATCATGACAGCTATTGTTGTCCTACTTGGCCAAGTATTTTACTACCTGTTGTAAAGAATTATTGGTCCATCCTGCAAACAAAGGGAGTTATTTGCAATATTTGTAATAAAAAATTATTAAAAAGCATGCATTTGAGAAAGTAAAAGTTGAGTAATTTATAAACAGTATCCATGATGTTTGAGCATATAGTGTACATATATATGTAATTATATTGAGTTTTTGCTGTGTATTTTCTGGGTCACATTTTATAATGTATGTCAATGGATGTTATACAGCATCTTAACATAAAGATCAGAATTTTTCCCACACTGGGTATCATTTTCACACATCACTGTATTTTTAAAGTATGACAAGGTCTATATGAAATGTCGCAAGTTTACTTGTAACAGATGACAATTTAAATTTTTTTTGCACCACAGCACCATGTGATAAAGAATTAACATGTCTGCCCTTGGAAACATTCTTGCATACATCATTATAGGTTTTTTTTCTCACACATTCAGATTACACACACTTTCAGGACTAAACTTGTGTCATCGGCAAAACTGTGGTGCTGTGGCAATCTTACTCCCACTTGACCAGTGTACATGGGTTGCGGAGACAGGGCATTCTGTGACAGCTTCAGATGCTGAGGGGATGCAGGGGATTTATGATGCTGCTGAGGCAATAGAAACAGATGTAACCTGACAGGTACAGTCCTAACCCCTCTTGACCTGCTCATACCAAATATCAGTGCTGATATGACACTCAGTCTTTTGAGGTCCTTCCTTGATACAAGACCGCATTGACCCAGGTGAGCCCCAGCTGACTGCGACTTCACCTGGTCAATTACAGCACTCTCCTAGCTGGTCATTTCACAGGACAAGGCAGAGAGGAAGTGCCGGATGGGAAATATTACACACCAAGGACCTCCCAGGTTATGAACTCTCTTTAGCAGTGTGCACTCAATACTGGAACAAAGGATTTCACGCTGATCCCTGTGGTATTTCCCATAATCCCCTGTTATTTTCAGGGAAAATTCTGGGCACCATTTTGTCATGTTCTTATTAGAACCATGTCTATGTAAAATTTTATTTTATGAATAAAATATTCAGGTAATGAACTTTTTAGCTCAGCTGACTATAAGTCATCTGAGCTATAGTCGTGGTCCATTGTCCGTCGTCCGTCTGTCTGTCTGTCCGTCCATCCGGATGTCCGGATGTCCGTCCGTTAGACTGGCACATTTCAACACCATAGGACCTACGAATCTGAAATTCGGCATACTGTTAGATGTTCCCAAAATCTCCTACCATGCCAAAAATTGGGTAAATAGGACTTCATTCCTTTGAGATATTAAGGAAAAACCTCAATTTTTTATTAGAAATCTATTTTAACACTTCAAGACTGCCTAATATCAAAACCACTCATCTGGTTTTCTTCATATTTACCATAAATATTCCTCTATATAGTTCCTATGTACATGCCAGAAATTAAGTCAGTATTATTTAATTTAAAAAGGTTATTGGCCCAAACATAATGGACTTTGTAAAAAAAATCAGGAAAGATATTTGGTCACTTAAGACCAAAAGTGTTAAAGGTAGGGATTTTTTTTTCAGTAATACAACTTTAATTGATCAAAATTTAATTGTATACCAAAAATTATATCAAAATCTGTTAATATTTTTTTAAATATTGGCAAAAATATAAAATTGGTACCTTAAATTTTGCCCAAGTTTGACCATGGCACGTTTTTTTCCTATAAGTTCTGTGGATTTAATTTTCACAGCATGTTTTTGTTAGCATTTTTTCTGTTAACACCAAAAATTTGAAACCAGTTGATCAAAAACTGTAGATTTTATTCAAGTTTTCAAGCACCATGTCACATCAAGTATACATCAAGCTAGTGTTATACTGTTTGCTAGAGCTCAGCTCCCCAGCTTCAGCTCTAAGTTCCTTAAATTTAGCATACAGTTAGATGTTTCCTAAATCCCCTACCATGCCAAGAATTTGATCACTAGGACTTAATTCCTTTGAAATATTAATGAAAAACTTCATTTTTCCATTAAAAACCCATTGTTCCACTGTAAGACTGCTTAATATCAAAACCACTGATCTGACTTTGATCATATATAATATACATATTTTTCTACACATTTGCTATGCACATGCCAGAAATGATGTCAGTATTGCATAATTGTTATAAGTTATGGGCCCAAACATAATGCACTTTTTAAAAATCAAGAAATATATTTACTCCCTTAACAAGAGGATTGCTGAAGCTAGAGATTTTTTGTCAGGGATGTAACATTATTTAATCAAGATTCAATTGAATACCAAAAATTAGATCTGAATTTTTCAAATTTTATAAGTTATTAGTATAAATATAAAATTAGTACCTTAAATTTTGCCCAACTTTGACCATGGCACGTTTGTTTTCTGAGAGCACTGTTGATATAATTTTCATATTATGCACACATAAGGATGTAATCTTTGTAGTTTAGAAAGCTGAAAGAAATTGGCAGAATATGGTAGCTTTTATTAATGTTTTTATGAGACCATGTCAGACCCAGGCTTAATCCAGCCCCTCTTCAGTCACCTGTATGTTGACCTTGTTGACCTTTCATCAGATTATGCATGCTGGAGCGAAGCATACACTGGGGCAGCCAGGCAGCTAATGCCCAGCCACAGTTGATCCAGGTGTCCAACCCAACTCAATTAGTAGTTGTTTTGAAAAACAACATAACAATAAACAATAAATTAATAATTTTGTATTTTTTTTTAAAACAAATTAAAGAAAAATTTATAGAAAAGGATTTTGTTAGTTGATGAATAACAGAAAATTAACTTGCAGTTACTGATGATTTAAGAATCTTGTATGGATGGATAGAATGTCAATGTCAATGTTATTCCAAATAACACCATGCAGTCACCTATGGTATTTTTCAGTGAAATTTTAATGATAAATAAATAAATCATATAATTCATTACTAATCATTAGGGATTATATGAAGGAAATTAATGATAGACAAAGATGCAGTTGATAATATTAATCTAGATTCCTACTGTGTCTAGTGTGTAGATTGATGTGAAAGTAGTCCAAAGTGAATATATTACATTTATTTTTTTTAACATAAATGAAAGCCATAAAACCAGGTACTTATGATCATTATTTAAATTTGTGAATTTTGTATATTCTGGATTCTCAACATCATTTTTTGGCTAAAACTGAATAAATACAAGACATGGTGCAAATGCTTTGCAAATGTATTTGAATACGAATATGAATATGTACTGCATTAAAAAATTTTATTTCATAAGAATGGGAATTCAAGTAAAAATGAAAGTATTTGAATACCAGTGCAGATACTTTCAAAAGGTATTCATGAATGCATTCCTGAATATATTCTATAATATTATTTCAATAATCATTCCAGTTATATTTTATTTTAAAAAATCACATGATTTTCTTATTATTTTTTTTAATAAAAATTATATTGGCACAATATTTGTTATTAGATTTTAATAATTAGTTAAACTCTTTTATTATATGTGCTGCTTATAAGTTATATGGCCAAGTCAAAATCTGTGTGACAATAGCACTCCATTAGTTAATAAAATGAATAAAATCAATCCTCTTCCCTGTCTCCAAAGATACTATCAAAATCATACATGAGCTAAACACCAACAACTCATAATAAAGCTTATATTTATTACCACACAAAACAAGCATGTGCCTCTTTCCCAAATCATATTTTTTATCACATATAACAGCTGAGCGCCGTGACCCATGGGTCCCTTGTTTTACAAGAATCCACTCACTCAGTGTAGGATTACCTGCTGATCTTTATGGCATTTCCCACAATTCCCTGTAAGGTTAGAAAAGTATTTCTTGGGATATTAACTGGAGAACTTTAAAGATATTATTGGGGATGTCCAATGAATCCCTATGAAAATGAAAGGAAGCCCCTACTCAATATAGGAAATTCTCAGGTACTTGCAATGGTTATTACACTGAATCAAACTCAGAAATTGTACCCATGATATATGGCCTGTTTTATAGGGAAGGCCACTTCACTTATTGTAAAGTAGTGATGGATTAATATGGCATTGTGCATAAATAGAAACAATCTTAAACAATTTACAGAATAAACTGAGTAAAACTACATGTAATTTGAAAAGAATATTACCACAGTGCCAGCATACCAATATCCCTCATGATGTACAATGTTTATAAAAAGTACTGGTATTCTGTGATATACTGGTGTAATGCCTAACTTTAGATAACAGAACACGTCTTTGGATGAATGAGAAGTAGCTATAGGAGATCACTGTAAAATATTATTATAATCGGTGATTTCTTGAGTCTGTCATATTTAAGTGGCTTTAATATTTTTGACCTCATGTGAGTCTCTGATTTAGTTTTCTGAGCCGATAATTTGCTAATTTCAGTATCAAAAGATGTAGATATTTGAAAATTATTTCAGGAAAAATTTACAAATTAAATCCTCTTAACAGTGTGTAGTACCAATGCACTCATCACTGACTCAGGTGAGATTAACAAATTATGATGTACATTTTTTATTCACAGAATGACATTGTTGATGGGGTCAGACTGTACCGACTTATGGTACCGACACTGGTGATTAATAGCCATGAATCAGTAGAGATGAGCTGTATGAATAAAGTGATTCCACTTGTGTGAAATTGGTTAATAATACATTAATTGAGCAATTATATGGTGATATCTGTAATGTTGTAGTCTCTCTGTCTGGTGGATGGCGGGAAGTGTACTAATTGTGAATGATTGTGAATGATTTAGGAATACAGAATATATTCTACAATTTACTCTCACTCAAGGACACACCAGATAACTACACACACAGATACACATATATATACTATATATGCACTACTTGAAACTAATTAATCCAGGTCCAAGTGTTATAAGAAAAGTGTAGAAAAGTGTCCCTATATAAGGAGAGGTTCCATACAGAATATTGCTCATACCAGTACTCATGTGTGTGGAGGTAGTATAGGACAGCCTGTCTTAAAAACTGCTTTGCAAATAACTAGTGCTACATGTGTCTATGCACATATGCTTTGCATATATTAATCTATGCATACATTAATGCTTCTGAACAAGATGAAAGAGAAAAAAGAATGA
Organism: Sipunculus nudus; assembly: GCA_026874595.1. Taxonomy (NCBI): domain Eukaryota; kingdom Metazoa; phylum Annelida; class Sipuncula; order Golfingiida; family Sipunculidae; genus Sipunculus; species Sipunculus nudus. The sequence goes on along the minus strand of CM049311.1, from coordinate 61,007,336 downwards.
CACACAGAAAAAAAGATAATGAATAGAGTTGAATAGGTGTCCAATTCATTCATTCAAAACAGCTGTATGTGCACAGAGCATGAAGCTTGTCATTACTAATCCTATTTATTATGGATTTATCTTTATAGACTGTTGCTCAGTTGAATAAAAATATATGCAGAAACATGAAAAGACACTGAGCTCTGCATTTAGCACAGCTTGCGTTAGAACTACATCTTGATTGAACTGACTCATATAACTATGCATGGGAATCTTACATTTATGGATAACCGTAAATGTTTGAAAGTTTCCTTGAATCTGCATTGCATCCTGGTACACAACAATCGTAGCCTCATGTTAATTCAATAATCATATTATTGTTCTCATTATATATGGCTACCAAAGCAGGGACAGTCAGTTTCAACCGTCCTAATAAGTGTCAGTCTGAATCATGCTTGTCTGTACAGGTGCAAATCCAGGATTTTTAGCAAGGATGGGTTTCGGGGTTTGTGCATAAAAATTGTCAATAAAAAAAAGTTGTTGGTTTCTCCTCCATCTGTATGAGAAGCTGCATCAGTGATATCCCGTATTGGATGCTCAGTCCTGTATGTGTGTCTGGAGTGATTGTTATTTCATGCGTATGCACCTGCACTATGAAGATGTGTTGTGAGCGATCTGTATGTTATGCAAGGGAGAAAATAAGAGAAAAAAAGGACACAATTATGAGTTTATAAGTTAAACATGTGTCTATGCACATATGCTTTGCATATATTAATCTATGCATACATTTATGCTTCTGAACAAGATGAAAGAGAAAAAGAATGACACACAGAAAAAAAGGTAATGAATAGAGTTGAATCTGTCGGAAGACCACCCTTGGATGAACTGAAAGCCTTCACATTGGTTATAACTTACCTGTCTTATAAAACCACCTGTGAATTAAGACCGCTTTTGGCCAGTCCCATTGGTGGTCTCATAACACAGGTTTCACTGTATTCAATTTATCCTAAACAAGTGTATATGTGAGTGTTTTCTGCTCAGTGTTATGTGTTGTACATGTATCTTTAAATATAATTATGTGTTTGGACACTATGGGTGGTGTTAGAAAATACCAGAAAAGAAACAAATTATTATTTAATTATCATGTGTGAATGTGTTTGTGTGTGAGCATGCTTCTTATTTAGCACACATCATGTTAGAGGTCATGCAGTACATAAATTTAACCTTTAAAATCATGCCTGTTATCATGTAAACCACCTCTATCCCACGATAGAACAGTGATACAGCATTATGAATTGCACATTTCTTATTCATTAATCAGCTGGCCCTTGTATTGGTCTGTCTGCGTGGCCCTTGCATGTTCGTCTGGTTGTGCAATGGTTATGGTCTCCTGATAAATAATAAGGAACACTATCACAGCTCAGGCCACCCAGTATCACTTGTTTCACGTCAGCGTATCCTGGGATTTTTTAAAATGACAATACATACACAGTTATCCCCTGAGGCAAAGAACTCCAGGGGTCATAGGGTTGTGGTACTGCCTGTGAAAAGTTACCTGTAATACATGTTTCACTAGAGATCTGGGTCATTTGTCATAACTGTATATTGAGCCTTAACAATTAACAGAAACATCATTAACTCAAAACCATATTCCTCTGTATGTATTTAGAATAAATGATATGACTCAAGAACAGATGAATGCATCTGTACACCAGGGGGATGAGTGTCTTTGCTGTGTAAAATTAAAAATACACCAGTTATTACCTACATTTAATATATATATATCATGGGTTAACCAGCCATTATATCCCAGGATCATGTCATAATTCATCCCGTCACATCTGTCCAGATTTATGTATTCAGTTAAACCTGTGTATTAAAACCACTTAGATACCGGCAAATAGTGATCTTTATTCGCAAGTTGTCATATTAGGTCATTTATAATCGGTGGAAATACTTTCCATACCAAATGAGTGGTCTTAATAGCAGGTGGACTAATTAGACAGGTCATTTATAACCAATAATATTGCTTTCTATTCACTCCTAGGTGCTCTTAATAGATAGTTGGTCTTGTATATATATTTTGACGGGGGGTCTTATTTGCAGGTGATCTCATTTGATATGCTCTTTACACAGCGCTTTAACTATAGGCCTACTTTGTATATCGTAAGCGCTGTTTGTTATGACCTCGTATCCTGAATTGCTACACCAGAGGGGAGCACTGTATTTTTGTCCTATCAGATGAGACCTTGTGCTGGAAGACACAGCCAAGCAAGGAATACACGGAGCCAATCATGTTCATTTCATTTTGAGTGACAGCTCATGGCCCCGGTAACTGTCTGAACAGGCCACAGGCTCACAAACATGGTTTGCTTAGGGCCTTGGGCACAAAGGATGCCACGCTGGTGAGCTGTAATTCAAATGAAACGTAACAATAAAGGCTGCGTGCACACCTCGCTGGCTGGTTTCAGTTGTGCAGACAACAGATACATGGCTACGCTGACACCGTTATAATGTCATAATCGAATCAGTCGATGATGCGAGAATGCAGAGGGAGCAATTAAAATTAGACCGTCAACTGCCATCAAGCGGCACTTCAAGCGCAGCTATTGGCGGAGCCAGGATGCCTGTGGAGTGTTTGTTTATTGGCATCTGGTTGGCTGCTTGTCACATCATACGCACGTTTTTTTCAGCGGAAAACAAGCCACCATCTTGTGTCTAAGTATATCATAAACCGTCAAAGCTGGCAGCGTGAAAATCAGTTGCTTCTTTAGAAGCACAAGATTTACGCTTCCTCAGGAGCGTACTTATTTGACAGTTGGTCTTAATAGACAGGTGGTCTAATTTGACAGTTGGTCCTAGTAGACAGGTGGTCTTAATTGACAGGTGGTCTTAATGGACAGGTGGTCTTAATAGACAGGTGATCTAATTTGACAGTTGGTCTTAATAGACAGGTGGTCTTAATTGACAGTTGGTCTTAATAGACAGGTGATCTAATTTGACAGATGGTCCTAAAAGACGGGTGGTCTTAATTGACAGTTGGTCCTAATAGACAGGTGGTCTTAATTGACAGATGGTCTTTAGGACAGGTTCCATATTAGTTTTGATCTAAGAATCTGCTATTGTAATCTTAGGAAGGGTTGCCCTTTTTGTTTGTTGCTTGCCGGTAATCTTCGATTTCGGCAAGTTGGTTGGTCAGTTGCGTATGTCTGTTTATTGGTTTGTTTGTTTGTTTGTTTGTCTGTGGACTCTCTACAGGCAACACTTTTGCAGCAATTGCTTTTAAACTGACACAGCTGGTCAAGAATCAAAATTCCAGGAAGCCTATTGTTTTTGGTCAATATAGGTCAAAGGTCAAGGTCAAGGTCATAAAAAGTATACAAAACGGTTTTTTGTTCATATCTGTGTTAATATTGGTCGTATCTACTTCAACGGTAGCTCATTTTAATCGTCATTCCAAGGCCTGTCTTCTGGTGTGTAGCTGACTCAATTTACGGTAACCATGGTAACGCATTTTTGGGGAAAAGTGCTGATATTTTTCTAAATTTGTCAGTTTTAAAGATACAGAGGTCTAGTTTTTTGCTTCAGGTAGCATTCACCTAGTACTACAAGATTCTATTAAGAGTCTCGCCATATCTCGTATAATATCTCGTCAAACGAGATATTTCGAGATTTCAGTAATCTTGCCCTGGAGGCCACAGTTTTGCAGGAATCTTTTTGAAACTGGCATATCTTAAGTCCTACACTATTATCTCGAAATCAATTTTTCATTTTTTTAATTCGGCCGCTAGGGGGCGCTGGGTGCAAACCTCTCCAACATATCATGTTTTGGCAATATCTCCAAAATTATAAGCCTCAATTACAAAAACTATAGTTTATTTTTTTCATCTAAGTCTTCTTTATGAACTCGTTTAGTCATCTGGTCTTTATCTTGTGTCACTTTGTCTGTGTGTCCGTCTGTTTCTCAGTTGTCCTCAAATTCGCTTGCTTGCCGGTTCTTGCGTCTCACATATAGCATTCTACAGGCCACAGTTTTGAAAGAATCCTTTTAAAACTATTACATCATATGTCTTACACTAATATCTCGAAACCGATTTTTCATTTTCCAGAATTGGCCGCTAGAGGGCGGTGCACTCAAACTTGCACAACATATCATTTTTTGACCATATCTCCAAAACTATTAACCTCATTAACATAAACTTTCGCTTATTATCTTCCTCTGAGGTTTTTTCATAACATGATTAAGTCATTTGTTCTCAATCTTGGGTCAGTTTGTCAGTATGTTTGTCTGTTTGTCAGTTGTCCTCAATTTCGCCTGCTTCCTGGTTTTGCGTCTCACGTGTAGCATTCTACTGGCCACAGTTTTGCAGGAATCGTTTTGTAAATTACACTTGTCATATATCGTGATGATATCTGGAAGTCCTATGTTTATTATTCAAATAAGTCAAAGGTCAAGGTCAAGGTGATCAAAATATATCAAAATCTTATTTTCTTTAGAACTTTGTTAATATTGGTTCTTTCTTCACAAATTATGGATTATTTTCTTTCACTTTGACACTACTGGTTCATCTGACTAACTTTACATCATTTCCGGCAAGCGCGTGACCTCAGGTCATCTAGTTTGTTCATTCATTTCTTGATTTTTTTTCATTCCTTCAAACATTTATACAGTCATTCATTTAAACTGTTAAGCTGGATTACCTGGATGTTTATATCACATCCTTCTCTTAGCATACACTGCTTGTACAGTGTTCTTGTTACATTCCTCCTTTTGACTTACTCCACTCAGTGCAGCCACTGCTTGCTCTGAAAACATTTGCTGGTGGTGTATTGGTAAAAATGCCGGGGAAGACCATTTAATCAGGCTGCAGTGTTAAAAAAAACTGGAAAATAGCTACCAGGAAACACATTTGAAAACAAGACAGAGTTGTAGTAACTTGGCAGCATACCAGTATTATGTGAATAAATATTTCTTATTTTCTGGTGAGAAACAAATGTTTAAATGCTTGGCCTGGGACTTATTATTGTGTGTGATGTAGATACTTGGTCAAGAAGTGACATATAGTGATACACCCCTACATGCAGAATGACAATCTCTGTGACTGATGTAGTCAGCTCTAACTTCCCTATCTCCTCATCCTTATCATCAGCAGGAGATGGGTGTGGTCTGTTCAGCAGTGACAGAGAAATAAATATTTACAGATACAAATGATTGTGATAGGGAATTTATTTGTAGTATACCTATGCCTAGTTTCTACATCAGTGACTGCCAGTCAGCTGTGGAATGACAGGAGATAGAAATTCACATGAACAGTAGACAGGCTTATGACTCAATATTTGTAGTCATTGGTTTCTGTGAAGCACTCCTTCCTCAATTAATTCAATATTTGAAAAAAAAAAATGAAATTATTCTAGGGTACAGACAGCATGCTTTGTACATGTCTGTGTCAGTTTGGTTCCATAATGAATAAGAGTAGGAGGACCTGTCAAAAGGGTGATTGCCTTTTGGCAAATATTTCTAGAAAATGAGTGACATTTGCATGTAATCTTGATGCTTAGACCTTGGTATGGTGATAATTCTGCAGGATGCCAGTCCAGTTTTATATACACTCTGTATATTTAAAAAAAATCTTTTTGTATAGATTTTTTTTTTCACTTGACTGAAATGAAAAACGAGAAATGAAAGATGTTTTCAACATATAACTTTCAGTACAGACTGAATTCAACACTGTAAAAATAGATAATTTTATATGATTCATGAATCAGTGATATTTGTAATCAGATAAATTATGTTCTTATATGTATTTTCATTCCACATTGATTGACATGGGAATATCCGAGTCATAAGAGACTGTTGTTTTGAGTGGGGTATAGCTGTATATTTCCTGATATGACTGACAGGAACAGGTTCAGCCATACATATGTGCTGCCAGTATTTGGCATCTCTTCAACTCTATAGTTTCTGTAGTACCTTTTAGATATTCAGTCTAAATGTTTGATAAAATAGGAGATGGCATATTTATTACTTAAGAAATAATTAAATGTTTCAACTTTTCATTTTTTAGAATCTGTAAAATGATTTCATGTAGCAAAGAATGCATTCAGTACCTTTTAGTTGAACTTGTTCATGGATATGGCCGGAGCAATTGATAGGTTTGCTGTTCATTGAATTGTGAAATTAGAATAACATTAATTTCTTGGGAAAACACTTATGCCTACCCAGATCTAGCTGTCATGAGAGCTTAATTGAGAGTTCAGTCAAAATACAGAAATTACACTTTATGGAATTCCCAATCAAGTTACAAAGTGAAATTAATGTTCCTTGTTGAAGAAGCTATGCTGTTGTGGTCCAGACTTGGGATGGGTGTTTTTATACAGGGAATAATCATTTAAATGCCATGTATCATTAATCATTTTATAGTATTGTCACTATGTAGACCATTGCATCGCCCTGAAATGCATACAGCCAAATTAGTGGTCATTAAGTGTTGATTTGCCGATATAAGGTTATTTTTAGAACTCTTTACTTCATCTCATGATGTAACATTCATATTTTAATAAATTAAAAGCCAAGTCATGGATGTTAGCTAACTGCTAAAGCCCAGGTCAAATTAAGATGAAACCTGTAATTTCATTTAAGGCACAGGGACATCAGGCAGTAGATGTAATGCATTCACTCACCAGTACTCAGACCAAATATACCTTTACCATCATGTTAAGTGAGTTACTTAACATTCATGGTGATTATATATTGTAGGGACAACTCCTTCTTATATAGGCTTGCTCATATAGATAACATATAATATATAAAACTCCCCTTGTATACTTGCACATGTAGATAACATGTATGACTCTACTCTCATCCCAACTATTCTCCTTCAGACCAAGTGTCATAAAACACTTATGACACCTATTCCATATGCAGACAGAAACTCAGATTGTTCTATGAATTAAGCTATAAACTTCCTGATACAAATCTGTATCCTTTTCCTGCATGACTGCGTAATCATGCAAATACTATTGACATAAACAGTGTTGACATAACAGCTGATAGGCAAACATAACTGCAGGTATTCTTTGATGTTCGCCTATGTTCCATAACTTGGCCTTTACCACTGAGCGTATGTATCCTGTTGTAAAATGACCTGGTCACATCAAAGACCGATTGCTGAACATTTGGACTGACAAGGAGAAGGGCAAAGGTCACTGGAACTACCACTATCATCCATAACTTGATTTATCATTATCAAGGACACCTGCAGGATGACTAGGAATTACTGGGTGTTCTTTTTATAGAATTAACAGGAAAAAAAAGTTGGTAAATTTGCTACTACTGTGAAACCTCTCCATGCATATACTGGTCTGTGTGAGTACCTGCCTATTACGGACAAAAGCTCAGGTCCCACCACTGTGTCTGTAATTCGAAGGTCCCACTATATTTATCATGGTAAAGATATTTTTACATAAGGTTTAGAATAATCAAATGTCTGAACATATTGTTTATTCATTAGAGTGAATCTTTGATCTCCTGTTATGTTCATTCTAAAGATGCACAAACCATGGAATTCCTCTTCAAAATCCAATGCTTAAACCATGAGACTGCATCATACCTGATCCCAGGACTTACTTAAGTGGCTAAACTCTTTACTTTGCTTAGAAAAAGGCTGCTACTTTGCTTAGTAAAAGGCTGCTTGGTAAAAAAGTTGGCATCAATATTACAATATTTTTCAAAGTGTCTGTATATTTTAATTGATTTGGTTAATTATCTTTTTTTAATGTAATATATCACCATGTGTGAAACTTCTGATCTGTCCTTGATCACAAATTGAAATGTTATCTTGCTGGTTTTGTGTCCCAGCTAAATTTGTTTGCCAATACAGGTCTCTTTTTGGTTATCTTGTTTAGAGAACCATTTTTTCAAGAAAGTCAAACTTGAAAGCCAAAGTCTGTTCTCTTATGCTTAATGAAATTACCATAGCTAATGCAGGTAAACTCAGCTCAGCTTAGCATATATGTTTCTAGACAGGTTAGTAATTTTGAGCAAGGAGCCAAACTAAGTTGATGTTTAAACAGTAGCTGAATACCTGTCTTTGTATTATTGTTTTATAGCAAGATTAAAGAGAAATAGTATGGATAGTTTTTTTAGCTCAGCTGACTATAAGTCATCTAAACTATAGTAACGGTCCTTTGTCCGTCGTCCGGCCGTCCAGCCCTGTGTAACAGGGCACATTTTGAAACTTTGGACCTACGAATCCAAAATTTTGCACACAGTTAGATGTCACGGAAATCTCCCACCATATTGAAAATGTGGTCACTTAGACTTCGTTCCTTCAAGATATTATGGAAAAACCTCTGTTTTCCATTAACAACCAATTGTAACAGTTCAAGACTGCCTAATATCAAAACCACTGATCTGAATTCGAACATAGTGAATATGCAAATCCTTCCATACATTTCCTGTGTACATATTAAAATAGGGTTAGATTGTGTAATAAGCTGAAGTTATGGGCCCAATCATAATGCATCTTGTAAAAAATCAGGAAATATATTTACTCACTTAACATAAGAATTGCTGAAGCTAGAGACTTTTATTCAGGGATATAACTTCATTTAATCAAGGTTCAATTGTATACCAAAAATAAGACTTGACTTTTGCAAATTTTTACAGTTATTATCATAAATATAATAATCAGTACCTTAAATTTTGCCCACGACAAGTTTTTTTTTCCTGTAAGTATTGTGGATTTAATTTTCACAGGATATACACATAAGGATTTAATCTGTTAAAATCTGAAATTTGAAATAAAAGTTGCAAAATTAGGCTAGTTATTGAATTTTTAGCTCAGCTGACTATAAGTCATCTGAGCTATAGTCGTGGTCCATTGTCCGTCGTCCGTCCGTCTGTCCGTCCGTCCGTCCGTAGATGTGGCACGTTTTGAAACCGTAAGACCTAGGAATCCAAAATTCAGCATAATGTTAGATGTCCCCAAGATCTCCTACCAAGCCGAAAACTGGGTCTTTGCGACTTCATTCCTTTGAGAAATTAAGGAAAAACCTCAATTTTTTATTAAAAACCTATTTTCACACTTCAGGACTGCCTCATATCAAAACCACTCATCTGTTTTTCGTCATATTTCCTATAAATAATCCTCTATATAATTCCTATGTACATGCCAGAAATTAGGTCTGTATTATATAATTTAAAAAAGTTATGGGCCCAAACATAATGCATTTTGTAAATAATCAGGAAAGAAATTTTATCACTTAACACAAAACTTGTTAAAGCTAAGCACTTTTTTTCCAGTAATATTTCTTTTATTAATCAAAATTAAATTGTATACCCAAAATTAGACCAAAATCTTTTAAATTTTTTAAAATATTAGCAAAAATAAAAAATTGGTACCTTAAATTTTGCCCAACTTTGACCATGGCACGTTTTTTTTGCTGTAACTGCTGTGGATTTAATTTTCACAGCATGTTTTTGTTAGCATTTCAACTGTTAACATTAAAAATTTGAAACCAGTTGATCAAAAACTGTAGATGTTATTCAAGTTTTCAAGCACCATGTCACATATTGCTAGTGTTATGCAGTTTGCTAGAGCTCAGCTCCCGAGCTTCAGCTCTAAGTTCCTTAAATTTGGCATACAGTTAGATTTCTCCAAAATCCCCTACCATGCCAAGAATTTGGTCACTAGGACTTAATTCCTTCAAGATATCAATGAAAAACTTCATTTTTCCATTAAAAACCCATTGTTACACTTTAAGACTGCCTAATATCAAAACCACTGATCTGACTTTGATCATATATAATATACATATTTTTCTATACATTGGCTATGCACATGCCAGAAATGATGTCAGTATTGTGTATTTTTTTTAAGTTATGGGCCCAAACATAATGCACTTTGTAAAAAATCAAGAAATATATTTACTCCCTTAACAAGGGCATTGCTGAAGCTAGAGATTTTTTTGTCAGGGATGTAACATTATTTAATCAAGATTCAATTGAATACCCAAAGTTAGTTCTGAATTTTTCAAATTTTATAAGTTATTAGTATAAATATAAAATTAGTACCTTAAATTTTGCCCAACTGTGACCATGGCACGTTTGTTTCCCGTGAGCACTGTTGATATAATTTTCATATCATGCACACATAAGGATTTCATCTTTGTAGTTTAGAAAGCTGAAAGAAATTGGCCAAATATTGTAGCTTTTATTAATGTTTTTTATGAGACCCTGGTGGACTTTGGCTCTCTCCAGCCCCTCTTGAGTCACCTGTATGTTGACCTTGTTGACCTTTCATCAAATAATGCACGCTTGAGGCGAGAATCCAGGCAGCTTATGGCCAGCCACAGTTGATCCAGGTGTCCAACCCAACTCATCTAGTAGTTTTAACCAACAACATAACAATAAACAATAAATTAATAAATTTTTATTGGTTTTTAATAACAAATTAAAGAAAAATAGAAAAGGAATTTGTTAGTTTATAATAACAGGAAATTAACTTGCAGTAACTGATGATATAAGAATCTTGTATTGATGGGTAGAATGTCACATATTCCAAATAACACCATGCAGTCACCTATGGCATTTTTCAGTTCATTTTTAATGATAAAGAAGTAATTCATATTATTCATTACTAATCATTAGGGATTATATGAAGGAAATTAATGATAGACAAAGATGCAGTTGATAATATTAATCTAGATTCCTACTGTGTCTAGTGTGTACATTGATGTGAAATTAGTCCAAAATGAATTTTTTACAGTTATTTTTTAATATAAATAAAAGCCATAAAACCAGGTACTTATGATCATTATTTAAATGTGTGAATTTTGAATATTCTGGATTCTCCACATCATTGTTTGGTGAAAACTGAATAAATACCAGACATGGTGCAAATACTTTGTAATTGTATTTAAATAAGAATATGATTATGTACTCCATTATAAAATTTCTTGCATAAAGAATGGGAATTCAGGTAAAAATGAAAGTATATGAATACTCGTGCAAATACTTTCAAAATGTATTCATGAATGCATTCATGAATATATTCTTTAATATATTTTAATAATCATATCAGTTATATTTCATTTTAAAAAATCAAAAGATTCTCTTATTATTTTTAATAAAAATTATATTTGGGACAATATTTGTAATTTTTTTAATAAATAGTTTAACTCTTATATTATATGTTTTGCTTATAAGTTATATGGCCAAGTCAAAATTTGTGTGACAGTAGTACTCCATTTGTTTATAAAATAAATGAAATCAATCCTCTTCCCTGTCTCCAAAGGTACTATCAAAATCCTACATAAGCTTAACAACAACAACTCATAATACAGCTTATATTTATTACCACACAAAACCAGCATGTGCCTCATTTCTAAATCATATTTTTTGATCATATATAACAGCTGAGCGTCGTGACCCATAGGTCCCTTGTTTAGGCACTTGTTGTATTCCCTTACAGTGTCAAGCAGTCCACTTTGGTCACTGTAGGTCATTCAGTGCAGCTCTCTATGCTCCCTAGGCTGTTGTTATGTAAACCCATCACTGGGGCAAGCCCTCTCTCTTGTTGAGCATGATCAGGCTGTCTACGGTTACAGGGAGCCTTTCTCTCCCCCCCCCCCCACCCCATCCCATTCTGTTGACAGACCTGTACTATAAACAAGATTAATCTTATGAAATCACTTTTTTTCAGCAACCAGCAGTAACAACAGAGACCCCTCCCCCACTCACCCCTTCAATACACAGGAATAATAAACAAGATGAATCTTATAATATCAATGTTAAATTAATTCATTTTGTTGAGACTTGGATAATTTTGATATTTTTAAAGAAAGAAATGTTCAGGAATTGAATCCTAATATTCAAATGTGATGAAATATTAGGATTTAATGTAAGTCCTAACTGACAAGATTTAAGAAGATACAAATATTTTGTAGCATTTCATTCATATCTCTTAAAGTTGGCCAGCCTTGCTGTGAATAACACTGTTAAACTTAGTTTTAAAATCAGGAATAATGGTCAAACATTGTGGAATAAATTTTTAACTCATAAGGCCATATATTTAACTTTTGAAAACTCAATTACCTTCACAAATTATTTGTTAATGAAATGTAACTTTTATATAATGCATCCATCATTCTATAATTTATAGAGTATCATTTTAGCAGGGCCATTTTTTCTTAGCTTTTCAAATGCTAATATACATGAAAAACCAAAAGAAATAAAAATATGTTTCAGTTGCTAATAATTTCCAAAATTCAGCTGAGCGACGTGACCCATTGGTCCCTTGTTAACTTTAGTCATTGTAACTCAACTGTTTGTCTTTTAAAGAAACAGGGAACAAATCTAAATCAAGTTTTTTTTTTATGTGGCCAAAGGCATCTCCCTGTATTGGACAGAGCATGAACAGGGAACCATACAACATTTAGATGGTTTTAATTCACATGACTGAGATGTGATCCAGATTATCTGCTCACCAGGAAACATGAGATCAGGTTTTATGTATGGATTATATGATAGTTTGCTGTGGCTGACATGTTTTATATATTATTTTTGGTTATCTTATATCTTTTTTCACCCATTCAAGGTTGTTCTGACAAAGTTATATGACTACTTGTGACGAGTCAATGTGATTTCCTCCATCTCTGGACAAGGATGTGTGTTCATGGGAATACAATGTTGAGTTCCTACTTCCTACAGGCCAAGAAAATTTATATGTGTATATAGATGTGTATGTCCTCAAAAATATACTCCCCAATGGCAACCAGTTTGTCTTTCTTTTTCAGCATGTGCTTTTCTAATGTAGGGTTGCCCCTTCAGCCTACCCAGAACCACCTACCTGACCGTGTGCTGTGAGCTAGGACCTAAGAAATGGCAGGAACACCCGTCAATATATATATTTAGTATATAAACTTTTTTCTAATAAGAATCTGATCATATTCTGTGCTCACTAGCACTGAAGTATGTTTATTAGTCCCTTACCATAGGAGAGAGGACTACTTAAATGGTCTTTGCCCATTTGTCTGTCATTCTGTCTGTCCATCCATCCCGCCTTCTTTTACTGAATTTTGGAGCAAAGGAAGTTCAATGCATGTGACTTGAATGATTTCCTTTAAAAATACCTTCATCATGGCAATACATGTTACCCACTGCGAACTATTAAGATTTCAGGGGTTTGCCTACTTAATGCAAAATCTAGTACCAAACATCCCAGGAACAAGAGGTCTTGTCAAGGTTTGGGGATATTGGGTATCATGGATGCCACTCTTTCCTAGTTAAACACATATGGGGTGGGGTGGGGGGGGGGGGGCAGTGTGTGCCTCTAGGCCCTTAATTGTTTGTTCTTTTTCATCAGGATTTGAGTTATGTTGCATCATGCATTGAATAATATACTTTTGAACAAACAGTATTTAAATTTTGTTCTTTTGCTGTCAGCCATTGAGTTTTGTTCATATGTCCTGTGCCCAGATGTTGGAATAATTCCATTTGTCACTTTCTCTGCAGTCATTAAAAAAAATGACCTTTTTTCAAGGGGTATATGTGAATAATCATTTATTCCTTTTTCTTCTGATATTGCAGTGTCACAATTTATCCTATTGTCATCTGATATTGTACTGTCTCCATTTATTCTTTTGTCTTATTTAATATTGCAGTGTCTCCATTAATTTGTTTGTCTTATTTGATGTTGCAGTTTCTCAATTTTTCCTTTTGTCGACTGATATTGTTTTGTCTCCTTTTATTCTTTTGTCTTATTTGATGTTGCAGTGTCTCCATTTATTCTTTTGTCATCTGATATTGCACTGTCTCCATATATTATTTTGCTTTATTTGATGTTGCAGTGTCTCCATTTATTCTTTTGTCATCTGATATTGCACTGTCTCAGTTTATTTCTTTTGTCATCTGATATTGCAGTGTCTCCATTTACTATTTTGTCTTATTTGATGTTGTAGTGTCTACATTTACTATTTTGTCATCTGATCTTGTATTGTCTCCATTTATTCATTTGTCTTATTTGATGTTTCAGTGTCTCCATTTATCTTTTGTCATCAGATATTGCACTGTCTCCATTTATTATTTTGTCATTTGATGTTGTAGTGTCTTCATTTATTTTTTTGTCACTTGATGTTGCAGTGTGTCCATTGATTCTTTTGACACTTGATGTTGCAGTGTGTCCATTTATTATTTTGTCAGTTATTCTTTTTTCACTTGATGTTGCAATGTCTCCATTATCCTTTTGTCATCTGATGTTGCTTTAAAGCCTCTGTTCTTTTATCTTTTGGTAGTGTAGTGCCCCCATATTTTCTTTACCATCTCATTTTGCATTTGTGATGTTTAGAGATATATACCTAAAATTTTTATCTATCTGATAAATATGTCCTTGAATTGGGAACCAAATATCTTGGGTTCGAGTATCAGGATAACTACTGATAATAATCAGATGTTTGTCTTTTCACATTTTGTGAATAAATTTTTTTCCAGATGAAGTTAAATCTATTGAAACTGCAGTGATTATTTTTAGTTGTGCAATTGTAAGATGGCAGGATAGCTTTCCAAGGTTACAAAATCTTGTGTTGTGAGTGGAGTGGAGTGGCATGGCACTGATTGTTCTATTCTGCTGGCAGTTTCACTGGAATGAATGAGATATTTTCTTTATTCATTGGATGACTGTGGTTCCTCTAAGGGAACACTTAGTGAGGTGATTGTACTTGCCAGTTGATTGTAGTTAATGAGGTATGACTGTCAGAGAAGGCTTGTCTCATACAGATCTGGTAACGAACCCTTGTTGGAGGGCTTTGCTCTTGATTTCTTCCCGTAAATTAAGCTCACTTTAACTTGATACACTGCCTCTTTGTAGGTATGGTTATCTAATAGCACATGAGCCGTAGATAGAGTTTAGTGACCAAAAGGTCAGGTGTAGTAGTGTGTGACCACCATCAGGGACAGTAAGTCCTCTGTGGTTCTGAATACAACAACAAAATGGCCATAAACTCTGCTTCTCCTTGGTCATGGGGACCATGAAATTTTCCAGTCCCCTAATGGCTACCAAATGAGCCTCCTTTGAAAGGAAAATATCTGATGGGACAGAAACAGACACTGGAAGGCCCTACCTCTCCCCCTGGGGATACACAAGCAAGGGATTGTCCAGCGCAGCACAGGTTTACCAACATAGCTACTGGACACCTTATCATCAGCTGTGTGTCTCAAGTGGTAGGGGAGTACCCCTGCTGGTTGGAGAATCCTGAATCAGCATGACTTGTCATACCCTGGTGCCAGTGGTGGGAGCATTGCATGACACCAGCACTGAGCAAACATCCATATTGCCCATGTGGTTTACCAGCATGATGAAGTCATCACATTTTAATATGTCATATTAAAATATTTCATTCCCAAAGTTATTTATGGAAAAGAAGTTTACAGGGAGTTTACAAAATAAACTACAATTTCAAATAGCAATGTAAAAGAAATGCCACTATTCTTTGAGGTTGCCCCCCCCCCCCCACCCACCCAAAAAAAAATGTTACTTAAACAGAAATATTTAATCTTAATGAGGAAGAACAAACTTTAAAGGAACAAAACATGTGTTCTTAAAACATTCTGCCCAAGTTACCAGTGTTGTAAATGTGGTAATCTGAAAAGTGATAATTGCTGTATGAGCGTGTTTCTAAAATACAGAGACCCAAAGATTTAAGTCTGCTGTAGCACCAATGCTGGTCACTATGCACTGGCATGAGTGTTGCTATGGCTACCACTCAGCACAGGATGTTGTCACCATGACAGACTGTCATGGAGACATGGAGCTACAGGCTGTCAGGCCCACTGCTGGGAGGCCTGTCAGATATTCTGGTCAATCTCAGGGCCCTTCCTGTCCACAGCTGTCTTCTGCTCTGTCTTTATGTTTATTGAAGCTGTTGGAATTTAGTGTGTCTAATGTTAAGATGCCCCATGTCAGGGTAAAACCTTTATTACTGGACAGGCTCCTTTTCCTAAATAAGATTTAAGTATGTACACATTTAATGAAATTCTTAGGACCTCTTTGCCAACAGAAAAGAAAATAGTAAAATAAGATCCTCATATGTATACTATTTCATGAAATCATGACACAATTATGAAATTCACTTCTTGAACATTTTGTTTTGGTACTAAAAACTTTTTTCTTTTGTAAATAAATACTTTGTCTGTTAATAATTGAAATTAGTCCAATAACTAGATTAAGTTATTTAACCTTAGATATATTCAGGTCTAGTTCTGGTAGCTATACATGAAGGTGAAATATTAGAGGGATACAAATTTATTTTATATTTAAATTTAAGAGACATTTTACACCCATATTTTCTTTATCTAGTGAAATTTAAACCTTTGCCTGTCTACCTAATACTTTGACATAGATGTATATAGTTTCAGTCCAAGTATGTGGTTTTGATTGCATGGCACATTGTTTTGTGACTTAATTATATATTGTTTTGTAAGATTTTATCCTGATTGTTTTGTTCTCTTTTTTGTGACTTACATATTTGCTTGTCTTTCTCCCTGATTTAATTCTCATTTTATTATGTGTAATATTCTCATTTAATATTGCCTTTTAAGGTTTCATATCTGGCCAAATAAGCATAGCGCTGAGATAAAATTTCGAGACGGCACAGTTTCATGTTTAAGAACAGACGTTAATATTTGTGACACAATTGGACTCTGGAGTAATCAGGTTCACAGCTAATTACTAGCTTTGTTAAGGTGGTGAGAAGGTGTTGATAGTGACATGTCTGACATGTCTACACCTGCTGACTAATGACTTTGCCCTGGTGTCCTGACAGAACTTGCCCATGTATTGGTCTACTTCAGTGCTGTAACCAGCTTTATGATTTCACACCCAGACCTAGAGGTCTTTCATGTTAAAAAGCAAATGATGTTTGCCATATATACTTGAGCTGTTGTTTGTGACTGCATGTTTAATGATGTTGTAGTTTGTTTATTCACTTGACTGGTCCTTAAGACTGAGCACCAATCCCCTGGATTAATTGGTGCTCTAGATGTCAGGAATAGTGATGCACTATTTGTAAATGTCACACAATTTGTTAGCTGTTATAGGTCACCACGGATCAAAGACATACAAACTTTTTTATTTTTATTACCCTTGTTACTTATATTATTACTGCACAGAGCATATGAGCTAAAATATACTGTAGAATTGTTTTTGCAACGATTTTATATTGCTGATATTCATAAAAAATAATAATAGAATTTTAACATTATCCTCATCAAACATTATTAGTTGTAAATGTATGTATATATAGATGTTTTGCATATTTTATATTTTCCTTATTTTGTCTCCCCCTCCCCTTTTGTGAACCCAATAACTTTTGAAGTTTTTCCCATTTGTCCTGAAATTTGGTACACCAATAGTTCCTACCAAGTTCTTGTGCCAATTCGAAACCCAGTGACCTTGACTTGGATCTTCAAGGTCAAAGTGGACAAATTATGTCTTGGGAATGCAATAACTTTGTAAGGGCTGCATATTTTCCTCCAAAATTATAAACACTCATTTTTCCTACCAGAATCTCAGAGGAGTTCGAAACTGGGTGACCTTTTCCTTCATCTTCAAGGTCAAATCTGCTGAAATGTAAAGTTCTTGTGGACTTTTGAAGTATAACACATTTTGTCCTCATATTTGACACACCAGTTCTTTCTGCCAAAATCTCATTGGAGTTCGTAAATGGTGAACCTTGACCTTCAAGGTCATATCTGCTGAAACCTAGAGTCATTGTTTTGAGATAGTGCATATTTTACCCCCAATGTTTTGGGATTGTCAGTAGGGGGAGACGTATATCTCTTTTATGCAGCACAAAAACATCGCCATTCTAGTTATTGCCTCAGTCTTTCTGTCTTCCAGGTATTGCTTACCTGCAATAGTGGAAGAAACTTATGGATTTTTGGGTCAAAAGGTCAAGGTCACAGGGCCTTTTATCCACATATTAGTTTCCAAATGGTAACACCAGTTTGGATTGAAATATTGGTTTCAAATTTGACTTATATATGGCCACACTAAAGTAAGAACTCTGTTGATTCATGAGATCAAAGGTCAAGGTCACAGGACCTACTACTTTAGAAAGATTGTGAATGTATTTTTTGCCAAAACTTTTCATCGCAAACCTTTCAGTTTCAACATATGGTGCACCTGCCAATAAGGGAGGTTTCCTTCGGGATCACTATGTCAAAGGTCAAGGTTACAGGGCACATCCATTCACAAATTGGTTTATGGATGATCACTCCAGTTTAGGTAGACAGGTTGGCTTCAAACTGATCACAGGACCCTTTATTTAAAAAAAAACTAATAAACATATCCTTATAAACAAATTCAGCTGAGCATCAAGACCCATCAGTCCCTAGTTTCTTAAATTGATAATTTTAGTTCAGATCAGTCCTGGGTCCCAACCAAATTTATGTAGAGTTTGATGTATTTTTCACTTAACTGTGATGCTTAAACTGTTACCATAGACACAGTAATGCAGTTATATGTCCATAGTGATAGTCATGTGACTGGGTCGAGATCTTAGAATATGCAAAATTGATGGAATCCTTGCAGGTGGCCACCCGTCAGAGAAGTACACCATTTTTCAGCAGACAATTATTCTTGTCTTCTCTATGTACACAGCATTGATACTGTGATAATGCAGCATTTTCTTTCTGTAGAAGTTTTTATTTTTTTTAAGGATTCAGCTTTTGTATGTCAGAAATTGTATTTAGCAAGTCAGTTGGTCACAAAAATATTTCCTCAACTTTTAGGTTTTCTTAGTATCAGGTCTTGTTGTACAATGTTTTACAGTAAAATGTCCAAAAAGCAAGCGGAGAATATGCAGATTATTTGCTTAAATCTGAGGATGTGTCACCAGGTTAGGGTTCCTACAGGTGTAAACCATGAAAATAACACCATTGAACTTAGAGTATTTTTTTCAACAGTCTGTACACAAGTGTAAAAAGTAGTCTCTGACAGTCTAAGGAATCAAGTTGACATAATCCAGCACACAATTGATCAGCACATGTTTGTTAGTATGTGACTTCCTCCCTGAGACACGATGTGTACTGATCAACGTGTGTTAGAATGTGACCTCCTCCCAGGTACCATACATACTAAGTATAGCATACTGTGTACCTGGCCACTTTCCCACCGATCCAGCCCCTTCACCGGAAGCCTTGTGGTTAGAACTGGTTCAGTGGTACATGGCCAAGAGAGGGAGTGTGTGGAATTTAAGACCTGTGTGGGTGTTGAGAAGTGCAAAATCAGCAAAAAAAAGACCAGGTCTTTAGTATTTGAACCTTTGATGTGGCGTCAATAAGCGTATGCCTCAGCAAGTGTCTGTGGGGGCTGCTTCGAGGTTCGCTAGCATTGAATAAAGCCCCTTAAGGGTTACCGCATTCTACCCATGCCTGTGGTCATGAATAAAGTTATTAGTCTCTAAGCAGACCTGTGGTGTGAAAAAGTACTTGAGATTCTGCTGTCGTAGCTGTCTGTTAAATGAGATTAATTAAGGTTGTACAGTCACTGACCAATCAGATGTGTACATTGCCCACTTTTATAATTTTTTTGTATGGATTTTTTCTTCTCATGCCCCTTTCCTCATTTGTTGACTCAGATGTGATTATACTATGACAGAGCCTCCATTCTTATTTACCTACCAGTCAGAACCAGTTTAACTGTGGTATTCTCTGTACCTAACCATTAATAGCAGTTATGAATGAGGGACTATTTAGTGGTAAGTGAGGAATTTGTATTGATGGTTATGGCATTGTTTTGTCTGACACAAGTACTCAGTGGTATTGAACAAGCTCTTCTACTTTAAAAAAATGGCTACTCAGTTTTATTTCTGCATCACAGAATTTTGTTTAGAGCTTTGTTTGTTTGGTTGGGCTACAAGCATGTTGTGTAATTGTTTAGGCGCTCTTTTGATTCCTAAGACATTCATACATTTTAGGTAAGTTTGACTTACTTTTTCTCCAGAATACTTCAAGATAACTTAAAAATGAGTCAGTATGTCATTTGAACACTTTATTGATTCACTACCACAAATCTAGTTAACATAAACAATTAAAATCATTCTTTTGATGAATTGAATACTTCATGCTCACAAATTAGCTTATTATGGGCAGATGAAGATAAATCACAGCACATTGGGCAATGTAGGCAGACTCATATAGGTTCTGAGGCCTTGGTTCATTAGGGCAGACCAAAGGAGATTTGAAGGCTTTGGCCAAAGAGAGCAGGTCAATGTGACTTAGATTCCATTAGGAGACACTTTGCCTTCAACAGTGTGGAGTGACCTAGATCTGAATAGTTTGAATTAACAGTGTGGAGTGACCTAGATCTGAAGTTTGGTTCAACATTATCGAGTGACCCAGATCTGAAATGTTTGGTTAAACAGTGTGGAGTGACCTAGATCTGAAGACTTTGATTCAACAGTATGGAGTGACCTAGATCTGAAGACTTTGGTTCAACAGTGTGGAGTGACCTAAATCTGAAGTTGGTTCAACAGTATCGAGTGACCAAGATCGAAATGTTTGGTTCAACAGTGTGGAGTGACCTAGATCTGAAGACTTTGATTAAACCGTATGGAGTGACCTATATCTGAAGACTTTGGTTCAGCAGTGTGGAGTAACCTAGATCTGAAGACTTTAGTTCAACAGTGTGAAGTGACCTAGATCTGAAGACTTTTGCTCAACATTGTGGAGTGACCTAGATCTGAAATGTTTGGTTCAACATTATGGAGTGACCTAGATCTGAAGACTGATTCAACCGTGTGGAGTGACCTAGATCTGAAATGTTTGGTTCAACAGTGTTGGGTGACTTAGATCTGAAGACTTTGGTTCAACATTGTGTAGTGACCTAGATCTGATATGCTTGGTTCAACAGTGTTGGGTGACCTAGATCTGAAGACTTTGGTTCAGTCGTGTGAAGTGACCTAGATCTGAAATGCTTGGTTTAACAGTATGGAGTGACCTAGATCTGAAGACTTTGACTCAACAGTATGGAGTGACTTAGAATTGAAATGTTTGGTTCAACAGTGTTGAGTGACCTAGATCTGAAGACTTTGGTTCAGCAGTGTGGAGTGACCTAGATCCGAAGACTTTGATTCAACAGTATGGAGTGACCTAGATCTGAAGTTTGGTTCAACATTATCGAGTGACCCAGATCTGAAATGTTTGGTTAAACAGTGTGGAGTGACCTAGATCTGAAGACTTTGATTCAACAGTATGGAGTGACCTAGATCTGAAGACTTTGGTTCAACAGTGTGGAGTGACCTAAATCTGAAGTTGGTTCAACAGTATCGAGTGACCAAGATCGAAATGTTTGGTTCAACAGTGTGGAGTGACCTAGATCTGAAGACTTTGATTCAACCGTATGGAGTGACCTATATCTGAAGACTTTGGTTCAGCAGTGTGGAGTAACCTAGATCTGAAGACTTTAGTTCAACAGTATGAAGTGACCTAGATCTGAAGACTTTTGCTCAACATTGTGGAGTGACCTAGATCTGAAATGTTTGGTTCAACATTATGGAGTGACCTAGATCTGAAGACTGATTCAACCGTGTGGAGTGACCTAGATCTGAAATGTTTGGTTCAACAGTGTTGGGTGACTTAGATCTGAAGACTTTGGTTCAACATTGTGTAGTGACCTAGATCTGATATGCTTGGTTCAACAGTGTTGGGTGACCTAGATCTGAAGACTTTGGTTCAGTCGTGTGAAGTGACCTAGATCTGAAATGCTTGGTTCAACAGTATGGAGTGACCTAGATCTGAAGACTTTGATTCAACAGTATGGAGTGACTTAGAATTGAAATGTTTGGTTCAACAGTGTTGGGTGACCTAGATCTGAAGACTTTGGTTCAGCAGTGTGGAGTGACCTAGATCCGAAGACTTTGATTCAACAGTATGGAGTGATTAGAATTGAAATGTTTGGTTCAACAGTATGGTGTGACCTAGATCTGAAGACTTTGGTTCAGCAGTGTGGAGTGACCTAGATCTGAAATGCTTGGTTCAACAGTGTTGGGTGACCTAGATCTGAAGACTTTGGTGCATCAGTGTGGAGTGACATGGAACTGAAGTCTGTGGTTTATCAGTGTGGAGTGACCTGGATCTGAAGACTTTGGTGCATCAGTGTGGAGTGATCTAGATCTGAAGACCTTTGACCATAGGGGGGGGGGTAACCTAGACCATGGAATTTTTAACATGTTGGGAGGATGTCCATGCAGTCTCAAGCCTTTGGTCCATTCATGCAGAATGACCCAAATTTTGAGGTAAAGTCTTTGAGGAGGTTTATTTTTAGGAATAAAGTACCAAGATTACTACGGCTTTTGGGATTATTGGCAATGTATCTTAGGTTCTAAAGAACCTAAAGATGTGTTTCACATGGACAGAATAACCTATATTGTGGAGGCATTGATCCATTTAGACAGGTTAGGTGACAAAGATCCAAAGCCTTGCTCCATATGGACAAAATGACCTAATTTTAGAAGACTTTTGATGGAGTTGGCAGGGTTATCTAGACTTTGATTGCTTTGCTCCACATGAACAGAATGACCAAAATCTGAAGCCTGTGAACCATGAGATTTACCAAAATTTAGGTTCTGAAGTGAACTTTTTTCTGAAGGCTTTGATCTAATTGTAAGGTTGTGGACCATATCTGGCAGTGTAAACATTGCTGCAAATGAAGAGATTGAATTATATTCTGAAGTCTTTGATCCATTTGAAAATTATCTAGATTTTGAAGGCTTTTGATCATGTTACCAGGATGATCAAAGACTTAAGGCTTTTGTCTATGGGGAGCGTATGATCATGACCAAAATCTGAAGATTTTTGTCTTTCTGGACTGAGTGACCTACATCTGAAGGTTTCAGTCTGTCCTGACAATGTAACTTAGATCTTAAATTTTAAGTCTAGATCAGTGGACTGGCCTAGATATGAAGGCTTTTGTCCATCCAGCAAGTGTGACTTAGGTCTTAAGGTTTTAGTCCATATCATGCAGTGGACTGACCTAGATCTAGACTGAAGGCTTTAGTCTGTCCAGACATTGTTACTTAGATCTTACGGTTTTAGTCCATATCATGCAGTGGAATGACATAGATCTAGACTGAAGACTTATATTATGTCAAGCTAGTGTGGCTTAGATCTTAATATTTAGTCCATATCAATCAGTGGAGTGACCTAGATATGAAGGCTAAGTCTATCCAGAAAGCATAACTAAGACTTAAGATTTTTGACCTAGATATGAAGGCATTACCTGTGCCCAGAGTGAACTAAATTATTACAATTTGTATCATATGTGCCCTGATGGAACTAGACAGACGTTGAGGCAATTTGGTCCAAGTGGACAGAGTTGCTTGCCTCTTGACACAAATATGACCTCACAAGCAGTTGCCTAAAATAAAGAGGAGATGCTTCTAGGTGCTTTTGACATTGGTTATTGTGGGTTGAACTGCCAACCAAACAACACAGATGTTAGCATATGTTAGATTATATAACAGTCACAGAAACTGTATGTTTTGCTATAACAACTTGACTTTCCCACCTTTGTGTTAAAAACAAAATTAAATTTTAGGAAGTATATGATAATATTTGATAAAACCCTGGTTTTCAGTTTCCATTGTTGCATGGTTATCTCTTTTACAGTGTTTATTAATAAATTTAGCAAAAACATTACTGAAAAAAAAATAATTATAGGACTAAGTGATAAAATTCCAGCATTTAAATGGCACGCATATACAGGACTGGGGAAAATACTGGTGTGGGAAAGATAATGAAATCAGTCAATGCAAAGTGAATGTGAAAGTAATTAAACTGCCAGTTTACCAGGAAATATACGTCAACACTTTGTAAGAGAGAATTTCCTGTAAATAAGGAAATAATATCTGTAAATGTACTGATGGAGACACCACAGCCCTGCCCACTGTTGGTCATTTGTGTCCAATTTGTCTTTACCAAGCAGAAAAACTACCACCTTGGTCAATAAAATTGATGCTTTATATCAAAGTTGCACAGAACAACTCAGTGGTTAGATGTAAAAAGGAAAAAGTATTGGCTGAAAAGTACCTTACTGACTGTAATAATTAGCTACAACCATTTTTTTATGTTATTTTCATATATAAAATATTCCTTACTGTAAGTAAAGGTTCCCAATATTATTGTCAGATGCATGTTTTGATATACCTTCACAATGTACCAAAATCCTGTGTTATATTAAGAAACCTTAATGTTTATCCCACCTGGAAGAAAAAGTAAAATTAAGATACAGAAAAAGCAGTGCCCAGCACTAGGGCTTCTTTGATTATAAATAAGTATTGATCAATGCAAGAAGATCATTGAATGATTATTGATGGCTATGACAAAAACTTATTGTACAGTAAAAATCAATACATTAATAAAAAGTTGTATCTCCAGACAAAGTTGGGATACTATGGTTTTGGCACGCTCTTGGCGCTGCCGTAGAAATTTATTTTAGGCAAGATAACTAAAAAAACATTTCACGGATCTTTACCAAACTTGACATGTGCATAGATAGCGGTGAGAGGACAAAGCCTATTTAAAATGGGGTCTTGACCTTTTATTCCAGCAGAGTGACTTCGACCTTGAATAGGTCCATTTTTGGGGAAATTCACACAAATTCTTAAATATCTAAACAAAAATCTTGCATGGATTGATCCAAAGTCAAGTTTACTGAAGATCTTGGATAGTGTTGTCATGTACTGAAAACTTGTGGCATCACCTATTATCCTTTTCTTGTTTTTGTGCCATTTAATACCCCAATCATTGCATTTTCACAGTATTGTGAGCATAAAAAGTCAAAAACTAATGGACAGATTTCTTTCTTATTATGCATATACATAGATATGGGTTATGGAATGATGTATATTCAAATTGGGGACATGACCTTTCCTGTGAGAGTGGCATTGACCTTGAATATTGCCATGTATAGAGAAATCACACAAAATCATAAATATCTCAAAAAGGGATGCATGGATTGGTCCAAAAATCACATTGACTGAAGATCTTGGATAGCTTTGTTTTCTTTGGAAGACTGGTGGTGCCACCTACGTTACTGTTTTCTTATTATAAATTAATGCCCTTTGCATAGGAATGATTTGCTGTATTGGCCAAAAATGTGCTTGTCCATAGATCTTGGATACCTCAATCTCATATTCAAGACTGGTGGCGCCATCTGCTATCATTTCTGTGTGGCATCCATCTGTACATATGCTTAAAGGTGAAAATGCTCATATCTCAAAAGTCATTCAATGTGTTGGTCTGAAATTTGGCATGTACATCCATCTTGGTGAGTTTTCTCATTAGCCAGACAGGTGGCGACACCTACTATACTGTTTTTATAGTATAAATTAATTCTCTTTTCTCAAGTGTGATTCACCATATTTGCCTGAATTGCACATGTCCATAGATCTTGGACACCTCGAACTTGTATTTAACACTGGTGGTACCATCTGCAGTTATCTTTTGGTGGCCTCCATCCATCTATTTGCTTTGGGTAGAAATTGCTCATATCTGAGGAGTGGATGGATGTATCAGCCTGAAATTTTGGCATGGGATAGCTTTGTGAGAATGGCCTTGACCTTGAATATTCCCATATTTGGTGAAAAATATTGTTTCTCATGTTGATAGTTGGAAGAAACCATGGTTGCTTTCATGCCAAGTGTCAGTATATGCTGCTGAAGATGGGGGCTTATTCTTAATGGGGGGGTGGGGGGGTTAATTGTCTGGGGATACTATGGCACTATGATACTGCGGTGCCAAAAAAATTCGAGTTTTATATTATATTTTAGTGTGTATCTTAGAGTAAACATTATTACCAGGACTTGAGTCATCAGAATCTTTAAGGCCAAAAGCAATGCAGTGGAGACTGATGATCTATCACTAAACCCAGGGTAATAATGGATTTATAGCCTAATGAACCATGCACATCTCACTCACCAAACTCATCAGTAGTGAAACAGTATTATTATATATATATATATATGTATGTATATATATATATATATATATATATATATATATATATATATATAAAAAGGGAAAAAGATCTTGTTGACAAGTTACATGTTCATTGATGAACTCTGTGGTTTCCATTCCAGGATATTCCATTTTTTCAGTTTTTGATAATGATTTCATTTTCTTGATCTTACCAGGAATTTACACAGATTATTGGTATATCAGATGTGGCTGTATTGTATAATACATAGACATGTCTATGTCTATGGTATAATATAAGAGCAATTCTTTTATCTAATTGTCATAAGTCTGATAAAGTCCTAGTAGCCACAAAGCTGTACCTGGATACATGATTGTACAACTGGGATCCATAATTTTTGTTTTATCTTTTCTTGCACAAATATCCCAGTTTGGAATACTAAAGAATATGAAGCCAACCACAGCATAAGCAGAGGTGTGTGTGTGTGTGTGTGTGTGTGTGTGTGTGTGTGTGTGTGTGTGTGTGTGTGTGTGTGTGTGTGTGTGAGTGTGTGTGTGTGTGTGTGTGTGTGAGAGGGTGTGTGTGTGTGTGGATGAGAAAATAATAAAAGTTTGAGTCATTGAGAGGGAAAGGTAATTTTGAGGTAACAGCTAACAACGTATTGATGACCAACAGACAGTCTCCAAGAGAGTCAAGAGGTATGATTACAATGATCAAAACCCTTGATCCTGAATGGGCCCAGCGGTACCAATACATTGTGTAATGCCCTATGCCACTCTGTCTGTGTGACAATGGACCAGCCTCTTGTACCGGAGTGCTCCAAGCATTAAATAACCTATGGATGGACTGAGGTGTGTTCACCTGCATGTAATTTGCCTTTGCCCAAGTAAGCAGGGAGGCTGAAGCAAATAGTTTCACAAATAAATAAAAGAAACATAACTCCAGCTGAGGCATATATGGAGGTAACTGTACTGGGTGCACAAGGTTCATGGGAGGAGACCTCATCAGAATCCAGCACTGACCTTGCGTGGTTATCTGGGACTGTCCTGTCTGGGTGGCCTCGTGATACACAGGATGTCACATATACATGCACTGGATGGATTGATGTTTTATACCTGGACATCCCAGGCTGACGCAATTTGTACAAAAGAAGCCATACATCACAGTTAATGGATATTTATTTACTTTGTCATTATAACAGTTTATCAGTTTATATATTCAAAATGTTATAGAAATGATATATATTTGAGCTTCCCCTTTGCCTCTGCATCTCTATGTAACCTTTCTCTCTATCACATCAAGATCTATTCCCCTCACTCTGCATCACTGTGTGACCTGTTCCCCTCACTCTGCATCACTGTGTGACCTATTCCCCTCACTCTGCATCACTGTGTGACCTGTTCCCCTCACTCTGCATCAGTGTGTGATCTGTTCCTCTAGCTCTGTGTCATTTTGTGACCTGTTCCTTTGGCACTGCATCAGTGTGACCAGTTCCTCTAGCACTGCATCACTGTGACATGTTCTCCTGCCTCTGCATCACTGTCTGATCTGTTCCTCTGCCTCTGTATCTTTTTGTGACCTGTTCCTCTGGCTTTGTATCACTTCGTGGCCTGTTTCCCTTGCTCTGCATCATTGTGTTACCTGTTCCTCAGGCTATACATCACTGTGTGACATGTTCCTCTGGTACTGCATCAGAGTGACCTGTTCCTCTGGCTTTGTATCACTTTGTGGCTTATTTCCCTTGCTCTGCATCTCTGTGTCTTTTTCTCTAGCTCTGCATCTCTGTGTTTTTTTCTCTAGCTCTGCATCACTGTGTCCTTTTTTCTCTGGCTCTGCATCACTGTGTCCTTTTTTCTCTGGCTCTGCATCACTGTGCCCTTTTTCCTCTGGCTCTGCATCACTGTGCCTTTTCCTCTGGCTCTGTATCACTGTTTCCTTTTCCTCTGGCTCTGTATCACTGCCTTTTCCTCTGGCTCTGCATCACTGATCCCTTTTTCTGTGACCCTGCATCACTGTGGTTCCTGTTTCCTCTGGCTGTTCCTTACTGTTCCCTTTTCCTCTGGCTCTGCATCACCGTTACCTTTTCCACTGGCTCTGCCTCACTGTTCCCATTTCCTCTGGCTCTGCATCACAGTGCCTTTTACTCTGTTTCTGTCCCACTGTTCCCTTATCCTCTCTCTCTGCACCACAGTTCGACATATTTGAATGACTTTGTACCACTTTGTGACCTTTTCATATGTCTCCACCTTTACCCAGATCTACAAAAAAAATTACTTGAATCTTCCTTTATGTCCCATCTCTTCTTTCTTAGTTTTTTGCATAATCCTGCTGACAGACAAATAAAAAGCAAACAAAGAGACATGGGTGAAAAGATTAACTGTTACCTCAAATGTTACAGTAAAAAAAGAGCTTCATCTCCCTGCTCATACTACAGGTGTCATTATATCAAATATTATTTATGGTAATCTCCAAATTTATTTTCTGATACAGGCAAATGTATAGGGTTGCTTTCTTATATTAAAATATTGGGAAACTGATGTTTAAATTATGCTGTACTTAACTGATCTGAGGTATTCAAAATATTTTTGTAAGCCATTATTCACTGAATTTAATATAAGTATTATTCTCTTTTAAACGTTCCCAAGAACAATTTTCCCAAAACAAATGTGCTTTAATTTATAAAAATTCAATTGTTTCATCTTGTAACTCCGTCTTATCCAAGAAACAGCATGTATAACTACACAAATTCTTGTAATAAATGTTTTGTTGATACCAGGGCTGATTTCTACTGATTGTATTTGCTCTCTTCTTTGTGTACCAATGGGGATACATTACACCAGTTTTATTTACCAAACAGTTATCTTGTTATTGTACCCAAGTAGAACTATTTGTTTCACTGCAGTTATTATTTTGTGCAATATTAGTACAGGTCTTATCTTATCAAGCAAAATAGTGCTGAAGCACAGATTTGTTCACAGGAATGCCGTAATAAATCCTTATTTTTATAACAGCCCCAAGTTTTATGAGTAATAACAAACTTTTTTTTCTCTCAGATATTACTATTGTATCACTCTTAT
This sequence comes from Sipunculus nudus, assembly GCA_026874595.1. Classification (NCBI taxonomy): domain Eukaryota; kingdom Metazoa; phylum Annelida; class Sipuncula; order Golfingiida; family Sipunculidae; genus Sipunculus; species Sipunculus nudus. Next base: position 60,978,304 of record CM049311.1, on the reverse strand, counting down.
GTAAACAGTGATGTCTTGTACTGATGTCATGGTTTCACTAATATATATTGAATCAAATATTATTTGAATAATATGTTTGAATGCAGTTCAACCAAGCCAGGGTGCAAATCATAAAATATCTAAAACACTATTTATAGGGGGGTTTTGCCTTGCCTTCAGGCTCTTATGGCAATGGTATGTTTCATATTATTAGCCAGTTATTTCATTAGAAGTGTTGAAGCTTATATTAATGTTGTACTTAGTGAAACCAGAGAGTACTTGTAAAAATGTAAAGTAAAAATGTAAAGTTTTTAGTTAATATGATATCATATCAAATTGTTTTTTATATAAAAATTTCAAATTTTTTACAAAAATATGGAACTATCAAAATGAGTATGGAAACATACGAGTTAGTTCTTATAGTAATTACATATTTCTTGTTGATTATCAAAGAATATTCAGATGCCTATAAGTGGAGTTTTGCGTGGCCATTGAGGGATCCGTTATTGTATAGATTTCCAGGTGGAGCAGGAAGTGGGTATCAGACAGGAAGTAGAGATCAGCCTCTCGTCCATATTTGTTTTATTATAAATGGTTAATGCCCCGGTGGTTATATATAGGGAAGCAGCTGGAAGACACAGGCACAGATATGCATGTGTGGTCACTGAAGATTACTTTTGATTTATTCCGATTTCCCTAAGTGATTCAGCTGGAGATCACTTCCCATTTTTCTTTTTTTTTCACAGTCCTTGACATTTTAAAACACAGGATAACTTCCTTTACATTTGTTTTCTGGATGATTTGATAAGCCTTTTTCATTTCAGATGGAAAACTTCTGTCTCAATTAATCATTTATTTAATAATGTAATTAAGCCTGTTAATTATGTTTATCTTCTGTTTTCAGTTTACAATTTCCATATTTGAAGCTTTGTAAACATCAAAATGTTTGAGAGGCTCTTTTAGAATAACCATTTCAACTTGCAGCAAAAATCAGATTTCTAAATGGTGATCATATGTCAGATTTTCATTTGGAGTCTGTGTAGGTGCATGGATGTGTGCCTATGTACCTAATTGTATGCTGAGTTTTGACTTAAATACAGTATAGCCTCCTTTATCCATTAACTTGTTTATCTGAAAAAAATGTTCATCCAAAAGAAAAAAATGAAAATTTGATCATTTATCTGAAATCCAAACAGTGAATGTAATTGGAAGAGTTGGTGTGAAAGATGTCTAATTCCAAGCCATTACACAGAGATTATAGCAGGGAGAAATTATAATGAATTTCCAGATTTTATTGAGGTCAACATTATAACTTGATTAAATTGACAGAAAACATAACAAAAATATTTATGCCAGCATTTAGTTATGCTTGGTTAATTAATTAGTGTCTGAAAAAGGTTTGCAACTTAGGTGGAGTCTCATGCCAAATTGTGAATCTGAATTAACAAACAACTTGTCTCCCAAGCTTTTGGATAAATGGCGCCATACTTTATAAATGGAATATACAGGAAGATTGGTGTATTACAGTAACTGGATTTTTTATATGTTAACAGTTATAACTCTTTGTATTTGTATAAATAAAAAACACATACCAAGAAATATGAAAGGGGGGGAGAGGAATATTTTGTTTTATTTTCAAGGCCAAACAAGGAAGAATATGGGAAAGAAGTTAAACATTGTATAAAATATTTCCTAGCAACAGTCTGGGGCCTCCATGGGAACTCATCTGATAAGGGTAGACCACAGGAGAAAGGGCACAGTAAACAACTTTCATAGTGGGGGGGGGGGTTGTCCAGGGACCAGGGTTCATTGAAGGAGGTGTAAGCAGTCAGAAGCATCGTTTATATGTACATTCCTCTTATGCAATGTTTGGTAGGTGCATCTAAACAAGACCTAGTCAGTGTCTCTGCCTGTGTTATGTAATCTCAGATGTGCTATTGAAATCAACCTAACACTTTATAACCCTACATGCTAGGGTCACAGTCAGGTGTCATCCTATTTTGGGATCTTTTCCCCAAAAGAATATTTCCAATCCAGTGTCAGGTCTTGTGTATAAGTCCTGCTAAGTGTTTATTCCACTGGGGAGGATGCTAAGATGTTCCCTCATCCAAACAAGCAGATGTCATCTTTGTTGGGATAATAAAAAGTCCTTATAGGTTACTTCTGTAACTTGCTCATATTAATCACTGGTTTCTGGTCTAGTTTGACATCTGAAGCACCGTTAGGAGTGATCTGTTAACTTTATGTTATACATAATGTCTTTTCAGTAGTTGCACAATTGTCCTTTGATAATTGAGAAACATTAATTTTAGGATTTTTCACTCAATAACTAAGTCTATAAACATTTTTTCAGGAGATAAGTAATACACAGGGACTCAATGTTCTGTAGAGAAAATGATAACTTTGCTATTCACAATTGAAGTTTGAAATGAAGAACATTCTTTATAATATTATAAATTTGCCATAATAAAAGTGTATCTTAACTTAATTATATGAAATACCCCTGCATTTTTGATGAAGTTGTGTCTGACTTGTAGAATTTTCATGGAGTATTGTCAAAAATGTTCACCAATGTGTGATAAGTCAGTCCTGCATATACCACTATGCATTTTGTTATTCTTTTGTTATATTATGTCATGGACTTCCAGTACATTTCCATTTTAATGTAGGTTTTCTTTTCATCAAACTCTACCTCTGTCTTGTATACCAAAAACAATGTGACTAAGATCTTTTCAGATAAAAGAATATAAGTAATTATTGCAATTGGCAGACATTATACCATCCTTTGTTCAAGATAGACAATAGCGAATTAGTCCAGGTGAGAACCTAATTATTGGTTTTGAAAGGATTTGCAGGGACGGTGGCCATTGATCAGAACTATAGGGTAATGGGAGGAAAGCCACTTTCACTCTCTGTTACACACTGGTACTCTGTTATTACTAAGTACTTCATCACCCCATTAAGTTCATCCTCTCTCATCCCATTCTGTGCATGCTGGGAAGAGTGGAACTTTAAAATCCAAAGCTAGTCCATAACCCCAGAGCATGCTGGGAAAAACAGAAGTTTGAAATCTGCAGGTAGCTCTTGACCTGCCATAATTTGATCTGTGGTTGCATAAGACTGTTTTGGTGTAATCTGTGGCCTTTCAGGGGACCCCATGTGAGCTGTCAGATGAGTACCCTCCCCCTGATGCAGTTAATGTGATGGAACTGATCCAGGACCCTTGAGGGAGGAACCCCCTCATTTGGGTGACCGGGCTAAGCCTGCAATCCCTCACATTTGTTCTGTCTGGGGATTTATCAGTGGTCAAAACTACAAATCTGTATAAAATGCAGCTGCTCATTTAACTCTCTTAGCTAACTTCCTCATGAGGGTAGACTAAATCTGCCATCATTTAAAAATGATTTGATTGTATGGATCAGATATTGGCCAGTATAAAGAAAAATAAAGAAAGTAAAATCATGAAAGAAACTCGAATTTAGTATTCCGGACTTTAATTACAAGTAGGGATAGGAAGTGAGTAAAATGAACAGCATTTTCTGATATCCTTAACTGTTGAGTTATTTTTTTTTATTTGGTACGTGTCACATTTGGAAAGATATTAAACCTAATAATTACTCAAATGAGACAAGATAGTAGATTTTCTTATTATTTAATTCTTTTTAAAGGGGAATGAAGATTTAGAGCAAGTTACTGAAAATTGATGTGATTTCTGATATTTAAAATAGAGGTAATTGAGAATGGATATGAGGGACATGGGAAAACAATATGAATAAAACCCAATTGATTTATGAAAATCTCAAACTGAGACAATTAAGAATGGATACTTGGTGTTTTTAAAGTAATTGAGACAAAAAAAAGAGGAGCAATTTCTGACATTCTTTACTGGAACTTGCAAGAGGGGCACTGAATAAGTTGAGAAAGAACAAAATACCAAAAATAAAAAGGGCCTTCTTATATTCTATATTCTGAGTTATTCGAGATTTACATAGGCACTAAGTTCATGGGAACAGGTAGCAAGGGGTCAGAAATGTGCCATTCAGAATTAAGTATTGTTTAAAACTGAAATCTGATATAAGACTGTGTAATCTAATGTATAGAGTTAAGGCATCCTGTATACTGTAGAAAATAGGTCCTACTGCTACATTAGTGTTGAGACATTAATATGGAAAACAATTTGTGTTTTGTTGAAAACTGTCTGGAGCTGATAACTTCTGCTGCAAGTGTTACCTTATGATCAGAGGCTATAGAGGAGGCTGAAATGATTGGGGCACAACCCTAGAGATAGGTCAGAGGTCAAGCCCCATTATGCCTGATACTGTACACCAAAGCTGCATGTATTTTCAGTCTTGTGACCAGAATGGGAGGGCTCCTGTGTGTTCCTACCCCAGGGCTACAATACATCCCCTCATACAGGGGTGAAGGCTGATCAGCCAGTGTCATGTGACAGTATAAGACATTCCGGTAAAAGAGGCATGGATTAGTGGCTGAGAAACACCCTGAGGGGTAAACTCTCTTCCTGAAATGGATCTGATATCACCACCCTTGTCTGGATTCTCTTCTCACAGGGAATATCAGGAAGCTCCTGTTCCCACAAAGCTGTTCTCATCCAACCGATAATTCTTCAATCCACATTCCTCTTTAATCTGTGTCAGTTTAATGTGTCCCAGCTTCTCAATCATAATAACCAGGCTCTTCACATGCTAATGTTTCTGGTGTTAACAGCCACATTTATATTGGCAATGTCTGCATGCTGATTTAAGAGTTGAAAATTTGTCATATGTCATTTGTTTATTTTAATTTGGTTGTTACACATGAAAAGAAAAAGTTGTGCCATTTTTAGCTCAGCTGACTGTAAGTCATCTGAGCTATAGCGATCACCCTTTGTCCGTCGTCCGTCTGTCTGTCCGTCTGTCTGTCTGTCCATCCATTAACCTGGCACAAATCGTAACCGCTGGACCTAGAAACTTGTAACTTGACATTCTGAGAGGTCCATGAAAAATCTCCTTGGAAACCAGAAATTAGGTCTCTCTTACCCATATCCTTCCAGCTATGGGGCCCCAAAGTACCCCCCAGAATAGTAAAAAATTTCATACAAAAACTTCAATATTTCATTAACTACATCACTGATGGTCATGATTTTTGGCATACATATTAATCATGAGATGTTCCATCAGTTCTGTAGCCTGGTGGCGCCACCTGTATTTTTCGATTTTTTACGATTTTTTTTCTCTATTTTTGAGACCTTAAAAAATGTGGACATCTGTTAACAGGGTACAAATAGTAACAACTGGACCTAGAATCTTCATTCTTAATAATTGTCATGCAAGGAGGCCCATGAAAAGTGTCTGTGGAAACCTGAAATTAGGTCTCTGTTTCCCATATCCTTCAAGCTATAGGACTCAGAAGTATCCCTCAGAATAATGGAAAATTTGATACAAAAGCTGAAGTATCTGAACAACTAATGCAGAGATCACCATACTTCTTTGCATGTATATTGTCCATTAAGTGTTTTTATTAGTTTCTGCAGACTGGTGGAGCCACCTGGAGCCTTTTTTTAAGTTTACGCATTTTTTCTCTATTTTTGAAATATATATAAATGCAGACACAATCTTGGCCTGTTGGTTAATCTGTTTGATGCTTCAGTTGAATGGGTATATATTACCATTCAGATGATAAAATTTCCTTTTGCGAATCTCTTCCCAGTCAGCTGAGTGTCATGACCAATGGGTCACTTGTTATATATTCTTTTTATCTGCCTGGTCACTTCTTTTTGCTTATAAAATGTATACTTATTTATATAACAATGATTGTACAAATAGTTTTTATAACTAACCTTTGCACCCTCCATGGCTCAGATGGTGGCATTTAGTAGTGTGTAGGGGTGGAGAAAACCGGAGGACCAGAGGAAAAATACAACCCACTCTCATTGCCACACTGGGGATAGAACCCAAGTCACCAGCAGAGAGAGCCAAGTGTTTTATCCCTCCACTATCCAGGCATCACGTTATAGGCTATTAAGATTTCCTTTTATGAAAATTTTGCTGTATAATTGCTTTTAGTAACAAATTGCCACTACCATTGATAAAATTATTAATAGATTTTAAAAAATCATTATTAACATTATTAAAGGTACATGGCTCAAACCCAACTCAAAATGCTTAATGAATCTTAGAGCCTCTCTCAAGTGCAAAAACAAGTGCTTCATACATGGTTCCTTTCCTGTGTACAAATTATTTGAAAAGCAAGATACTTAATGAATACCAACATACATTCACCTTAATCCTCACTATAGTACATGTTACCATCTGCAGACCATTGACCTCACTTTTAAAAAAATCTGAAAACAATGAACATGCACCAAAGAATGCTGGGTTATGGCCAGCATCAGAACGAGATAGGGCAGAATACATCTGTGACCTTGAATTTGTCAGAAACACAGAAATCACATATATGTATACTGCAGTGACAGCTATGCATGATTTGGATTGTATCAGGTGGGGTGAAGGTCATGTAATGTCATGCCACCCAGGTGTGACCAGCTGGTCCTAACAGATGTAGAGGGAGCTCTCAGTTCTCTCAGCTGAGGCCACTTTTTTTCTCTGTCTTTTTGGGTTGGTATAATGGACAGGCAAGTGGCAGGCGGAAGTCTCCTGTCATCTGTGAAGATTGCAGAGTAAGGCCATGTGGAGTTACTGGAGTGGTTCACTGTGGCCTGAGATCAGTGGTCTATTCTAGGTTTCATCCTGTTGAGATTTTCTTTAAAAAATCAGTCCATGGCCTGTAGAAGGTGAAGTCTTTTGGAGCATGATGAAGATAATGAAATGTTAAGAACTTGTACCCATCACAGAAGATTTGGAAAAGTTATGTCATGTGACAAGCTATTAGCCAATCAAAATGATGGCAAAATAAGTATTAGCCAATCATCACTCTAGTCAAATGGCTATGAACCAATCAGAATGGTAATTCCATAATCATGACTTTCTCCTTACTGAGTAAGTGGATCCAGTTACATTTCATGGTTATCTTATTCAGTACCCTTGGCCACCATTAATTTTTTGTGATGTTATTTTTATTTTAGAAAATGCAGTTAATCTTACCAAGTAGTACTGTACCTAAATTTGGAGCCCCAAAAGTCCATGTTTGTGCATATCCTGCAAATAGGTTTTAGCAGGACATGAAATATATGTTAATATGTATTACCTTGGGGACAGTGAAACACCGTGTGAAAACTTGACAAGTTTATTGTTAATATTGCATAAAGGATCATTAAAAAGTCATAAAAAAAAAGTTATTTTGGTCTCCTGGAGATGTAGGAACCCTGAATATCATGGTCTCAGTGTAATATTAATGCTGTCTGGCCTGCTTAGCCAGCTGGTCGAAGCTAGCTCGTGTCAGGCTTGAAGTCACCATGATCCTGAAGAAAAAAATAGAAAGACCCCATCCACACTTGATGTGTGGTTGGAGGTATCAACACTACTTCACAGATAACATCTGCAGATAAGGGCAGGGTTTTAGGAAGGGTGTTTATTTCTGTTCAGTGGTTTTTGTCATCCAAGTGCTCAGAATGTTCAATGCAGTGACATACATTTCATAAAGGTTAAACTTACACATGTATAATGCCTTGGCATGGTCCATGCACTTTGTAACTTTAATTTGCACAGGTACCATTAAAAAAGTGAAATTTTGTAAATACTTAACTTCTTTTTAAAGCTAACTTAAACATTTTTCTTTATTTCTATAGGTGTACTGCATCTTAAATACTGAGCAAACTTCAGCAATTCAGTATCTTATAATTGTCATTGGAAAAAAATGTATCAAGCACAATAATCTGATTTGTATCTGATATGTTTTTCCTAACAATTAGACAAAATGGTTTCATCTTCAAAACAAAACAAAAAATGTTTCTTCATATTGTGATTTTATATTTTGTATTTACAAGTAACTAAAAAATTATACATCATCAAGAGTTGCAAAGTTTTGGCATAGCATACTGGGTAGTGTTCCCATAGTTTAAGATATTACTTGTGTGTACACATTTAGCTGACTCCGCATTTAATACACTATACAACTGACTATACCATATCTGCAGCACGTCTCCTTTGTTCAGTACAGTAAGCCAGGCTGAAGGTACATAATAGAAATATTTTCTTATTGTAATGGCGCCTTTCTGGTTTCAGGGATGCATTCTTTTGTGTTTTTGAAGCAATATAGGCATAGAGACATGAGACTGAGCAGCCCAAGGTTATTTATGAGTTTTGGGTGTTATTTGCAAGCACACGTTAATATTAAGTCTGTGTGTGTGTGTGGGTGGTACAGGGAAGGCTTTATGTCCTAGTGAGCATGTCATTGCTTTAAGCATGCACTTCATAATACCGAGCAAGGTGAAGAATAAATTAAGACGGCAAAAATGTGTACAGCAACACAGTTGGTATGCTGTTCCCTGTACAGCACCCAGGCTGTCTCGTTAACGATTGATGTGCAGGAGCAACCATACCAAATTCTTTCCATCAAGCTGGAAAAGAAATTACTCAAATCAGAATATTGCCTTATCCATTATTTCTTCTGTTAAACAACTGTAAAAAATGTAACATTGACTCACTGTGTTTTACTGGTTGGCCGCTTAACACCTCTTTCTTCCATAATGTCGTCAAAATATGCATTACATGGAGCATGAAACAGGGATGACAAAAACACAGAAAGGCTGGATTATAAAGCATATAACTGTGTAAATCCACATAAAACATGTTAGTATATTTATTACAGTACTTACACTCAGATGTCTCACATTTCTTTTGTTGGATTATGCTTCTTGGTACATATTTGTAAAAGATTGTCAATGCAAGTGTGTCGTGTGAGTGGAGATACAGAGAGAGACAGAAAGACAAAGGTTGTCTGTCTCTCTTCTTGATTGCTGTTGTCTCTTTGGATCTTTCTCATATACACACGAATGCACATTGAAAAAAAAAAATATTTCTTTAATATAATATTGAAGAAATGGTTTTATATTTCTTGATATAAGTGTTCTTTTCTCTCTCTCTCTCTCTCTCTCTCTCTCTCTCTCTCTCTCTCTCTCTCTCTGATTGGGGACGGTGAGATAAAATGGTATTGATTTCTTGTAGCTTATAGTATAGTTTCTGTAATTACCATGTTATCTTTTCTCTACTTGTCATGTCACATATATTTGTATGCTATATACATTTATTGTATTGACCTGGGTATCCCAGGTATGGACAACATGTAAGGAATACCAGGAAAAGGCAGTGGAGAACAGTTTCCCATTTCACAACTCTGGGGCCATGACCCCACCTCATCTGCCATCTACTCCCTTAATTAAGCCTACTGAACACTGAGTAGTCAAGACTTTTAATATTAATTCTCTTAATTATATTCTCACAATTGAAAACTGTAATGTTTATCCTGTCTTTTTATGTTAACATTTGAAGTGATTGCTGTATCTCTAATGTATAGAAGACTGCATGGTACTACCTCAATCTGTCCATTTTTGTATAGTTTGACTCCATATAACTGACACATATATTGACACATATTTGTTTTATAAATGGAATTAAATGGTAGATATCAGTGCTCTATTCAGGGCCCTCTTATTTAAATTTTTTCAGGATGTCAGTCAGTCTGTTTTGCAGGAAAAATGTACTAATCCAAATCCTATTCATGATTATAGTTAAGTTTTAATATGGCTCCTTAAATAACAAATTGAATTTAATTGAAATATGAAAGTTTTAATTATTCTCAGCTTCCTGCTCTGCTGCATTTTAGGAAGATTTTATAATATAAACAACCAAAATGTTCACAATCTCAGTCTTATAAGTATATATTAAGATATATATATATAATATATATATATATACATATATATATATATATATATATATATATATATATATATGTATGTTCCTGTTAGTCAGAAGAACTGAGAGTAAATAGTTCTGGCATGAGTTGTCATAAATATTGATAAAAACAGCAGTGTCTCAGACACACTGTTTAATTTGGGTAAATTTGATTACCTTTATGTAATCAGATTAGGCATATATTAAAGAGAAAATATTATTACATCTGTATGAGTTTAATGGAGCCACGTGCCACTTGTACCACACAGTACTACACCATGACAAAGCTGTCAGGAATGTCGGAGAGACAGCCTTGAAATATCAGACTGAGCTCTAAGGGTTCTGCACAGGTTTCGGGGCTGACAACTGTGATTTGCCTATCAACGCAAAGAGTAGTCTTTAGGTACCACTCTTTGTTGTCATTTCTTTGTTTCAGCGACTGTACTGGTTTTTGTACACTCCCAATCCAGGGTGTAACTGGCCACTGTACAACATTAAGTATTAGTGTCACTGTAAAGATGAATGTAAAAAATATGCTGCATGCTCCCCTAGTTGACGCTGTGGAGCACGTATGCCATCCTGGGCCAGCTGTGTTTTTCCATTGGGGAGGTGCATGGTATTTTTATGGTTGATGCTTAGGGCAAATGGAAAGTGTTTTATTATTACCCCTTGTGTATTTAGAAAAATAGTTGTAATCACACAAACAGCCAAAAAAATGCTATTTCTGATGTTAGGGAATTGGGCAACTCATGTACTTTGTCTGTTACGTTTATGTCTGTGGGTATGTGCCTTTTGAGGTTCATACGTCTCTGATTATTATTTTTAAACATGGATAGTGAGCCAATAATCAAGTTTCAAAGTTTATTATCAGAGTAAAAAAGTCCATGTCCTTCTTGTCATCACCAGAGCATTGTCTGTGACCTTCTTGTCAATACCAGATTATTGTCAATAAACTTCTTGTCAATACCAGGGTAAAGTCGATATCTTTCTTGTCATTACTAGAGTATAGTCCATGACCTTCTTTTCATTACCAGAGTATAGTCCTTATACTTCTTGTCATCACTAGAGTATAGTCCATATCCTTCTTGTCAATACAAGAGTAAAGTCCATGACTTTATTGTCAATACCAGAGTATGGCCCATGATCTTCTTGTCAATACCAGAGTATAGTCCATGACCTTCTTTTCATGTACAGAGTATTGTCCAATTCCTTCTTTTCTTCACCATGTATAATCCATGTCCTTTTTGTCAATACCAGAGTATTGTCCATATCCTTGTCATAACCAGAGTATAGGCCATGACCTTTTCATTACCAGAGCATAGTCCATATCCTTATTGTCAATAACAGAGTATAGTCCATGTCCTTCTTGTCATCAATATTGTATAGTCTGTGTCCTTGTCAATACCACAGTATTGTCCTTACCTTTCTTCATATCCTTCTTGTCATTACTAGAATATAGTCCATGACCTACTTGTCAACACCAGAGTATAGTCCATATCCTTATAATCTAGAGTATTGTCCATGATATTATTGTCAGTACCAGAGTATTGTCCATGATCTTCTTGTCAGTACCACAGTATTGTCCATACCCTTCTTCATATCCTTCTTGTCATTACTAGAGTATAGTCCATGACCTACTTGTCAACATCAGAGTATAGTCCATATCCTTATAATCCAGAGTATTGTCCATGATCTTCTTCATATCCATCTTGTCATTACTAGAGTATAGTACATGACCTTCTTGTCAATACAAGAGTAAAGTCCATGACTTTATTGTCAATACCAGAGTATGGCCCATGTTCTTCTTGTCAATACCAGAGTATAGTCCATGACCTTCTTTTCTTGTACAGAGTATTGTCCAATTCCTTCTTTTCATCACCATGTGTAATCCATGTCCTTTTTGTCAATACCAGAGTATTGTCCATATCCTTGTCATCACCAGAGTATAGGCCATGACCTTTTCATTACCAGAGCATAGTCCATATCCTTATTGTCAATAACAGAGTATAGTCCATGTCCTTCTTGTCATCAATAGAGTATAGTCTGTGTCCTTCTTGTCAATACCACAGTATTGTCCTTACCTTTCTTCATATCCTTCTTGTCATTACTAGAGTATAGTCCATGACCTACTTGTCAACACCAGAGTATAGTCCATATCCTTATAATCCAGAGTATTGTCCATGATCTTCTTGTCAGAACCAGAGTATTGTCCATACCCTTCTTCATATCCATCTTGTCATTAGTAGAGTATAGTACATGACCTTCTTGTCAATACAAGAGTAAAGTCCATGACTTTATTGTCAATACCAGAGTATGGCCCATGTCCTTCTTGTCAATACCAGAGTATAGTCCATGACCTTCTTTTCATGTACAGAGTATTGTCCAATTCCTTCTTTTCATCACCATGTATAATCCATGTCCTTTTTGTCAATACCAGAGTATTGTCCATATCCTTGTCATCACCAGAGTAAAGGCCATGACCTTTTCATTACCAGAGCATAGTCCATATCCTTATTGTCAATAACAGAGTATAGTCCATGTCCTTCTTGTCATCAATAGAGTATAGTCTGTGTCCTTCTTGTCAATACCACAGTATTGTCCTTACCTTTCTTCATATCCTTCTTGTCATTACTAGAGTATAGTCCATGACCTACTTGTCAACACCAGAGTATAGTCCATATCCTTATAATCCAGAGTATTGTCCATGATATTATTGTCAGTACCAGAGTATTGTCCATGATCTTCTTGTCAGTACCACAGTATTGTCCATACCCTTCTTCATATCCTTCTTGTCATTACTAGAGTATAGTCCATGACCTACTTGTCAACATCAGAGTATAGTCCATTTCCTTATAATCCAGAGTATTGTCCATGATCTTCTTGTCAGAACCAGAATATTGTCCATACCCTTCTTCATATCCATCTTGTCATTACTAGAGTATAGTACATGACCTTCTTGTCAACACAAGAGTATAGTCCATATCCTTGTCATCACCAGAGTATTGTCCATGATCTTCTTGTCAGTACCAGAGTATTGTCCATGATTTTCTTGTCAGTACCACAGTTTTGTCCATGACCTTTTTATCATCACCAGACTATTATCCATAACCTTCTGTTCATCCCCAGAGAATAGTATATGTCTTTACATATATATATATTCATATATGTACATATGATACACATTGTTTGTACACAGATTTACATATATGTATATTGCTAATTAAAGGGCAGGGCCATGGCTGAGTCTTTGTGTGGTACCATATACCACATCACTTACTGTACAGCTCATACATCAGCAGCTGTCCCACAACTGTTGTACATGTTGTACCGCCTTTGTTCTGTTCAGCCCTTTGTGTGTTGTACAGACAGCTTGCACTCAGCTGATCTTGGTACAGTCCTGTACCTAGTGACCTTGTTTAGACTCTTTGTGTAGTCTGTTGTACAGTTCTTTGTGTACAGTCAGAAGTGCCCTGGGGTACAGTGGAATGCATGTATCAGCACTTATTTGGTCTGTACTGCTACAGTGGGCTTTTCCATCTTATTTTTCAGTGTCTTTGTGTTCCGGCCAGATGATTGAAAGCCAGTTAAATGGATTTGTCTTTCAAAGACATCTTATGGCAAAGATGTTGGAGGATATTTTTATTTTAGCTGCACATGACCTGCTGTCCTCCAGAAGCAGTTAACATTTAGTCATTGTCCCTTCTTCTTTCTATTGCATTCCTCCAAACTTTCTCTTGTATATTTTTCTGTAATTTCTATATATATTTCTCTGGCTTTCACAGGGTTTTTTATTTCACTCTTTGTCTACCTGTGTCTCTCTGCTTATCTCTCTCTTTGCCATTGTCTCTGCTACTCTGTTTTTGTCTGTCTCTTTTGCATGGCTTTTTTCTGTTGTTCTGTCAATCTTTGGTCAGTCTTTCTCTCTTACTGTCCTTCTCTGGTCTGTCTTTCTCCTAAGCTATCTGTCTCTGTCTGCTCTGTCTTTCTTCCTGCTTGTATGTCTCTCTCTGGTCTGGCTTTTTTGTGTGGTATGCCTTTTTCTCTGGTGGTCTGTTGTTCAGGACTGTCTTCTCTCAGACTGTCTGTCTTTCTCTGGGCTGTCTTTCCCTCTGGCTGTCCAGCTGTCTTTCACTGGTCTGTTTTCTCTCTGGCTGTCTTATCTTCCTGCATGTCACTCTGGCCATGTTTCTCAGTGTGTCTGTCTGTGACATCTGAGTCTGACTTCTTATGGTTTCATAAAATGGTTAGTTTGGTGCTTTATAATATATTTACGGTACAGAAATGTTTTCTTAATAATAGTTATTTTTTAAATTGTTATTGTCAAGTGTGTTGTAATAAGAGGGGAGGGTTAAATGGCCTTTTGTGCTTATCCAGGTTATAATGGAAGTACAGTTAAAACAACAAATAAAATACGATGGAAAAGATTGTTGTTTGTTGGATAACAAAATAACTTTCCTGATCAGCTGACCCTGCAGCATATTCTGTTTAAAGTCCACCATATATGACAGACATTAAGCAAAGAGAAATGTGTGAATTAAGGTCTGGACTGATACTGTTAGTGATGCTGTCACCCTGCTTGGACACTGATGATAGTGAACACAGTACACAGGATGCTGCTGACGGGATGGTTTCTGCAAGAGTTGCCATCTGGGGATGGAAGAAAATGGTATCCCCAGAAAGCAGCAGCTTCCCCATGGCTGTCTCATGGATGCTGTTTCTTCTTCATATCTGGCCTTGTCAGAGCATTTCTTCTTCATGTCAGGCCCATCTGGCAGATTTTGTGTCCTTGACAGGTGGTTTCTCCTTCAAGTCTGGCCAGCAAGACTCTCCCTGGTCATCATGTCTTTCCATGTCACCTGTTCTTTTATTGTGAATTTCAGCCATCAGCCTATATCGGCTATAAAGGGCTGTTGTCATCACCAGGTCATCTGTCCATCTGTCTGTCTGACATTTATCTGTCACAAGTAAGCTGCACTCGTACCTTCTCTCTGCGTGGTCAGTTTTACCTGTGGTGAGTAAGACAAATTTCCAGTATTTCATTCTGCTGATTAAAGAGATTTTGTTAACAGTTATATGAGATATATATCATAGGCCATGTGACATATTTTGAATAGTGTACTGGTTATAATTTGACAAAATTAGTAGCAACTTAACTACAGACCCAGACTAAGGCATTAGAATTTGTTGCACAAAATGTAATCACAGAAGAAGACGTGCAGATATAAACACATGACAAATTATGTTGTAGTCTTGAAGTTAGACCAAGGCCAGATGAGATACACAATATATAACCATAATAAAAAATAGGAGTATATGTTAGACCAGGGCTGCATAATGTATAATTGTTACTTAATATGTAATTATAGTTCACGTTGTGACTACATGACTACATGAAAAATTAAGTCATAGTCTGACTACCAAGCTGGACTAAGGCAGTAAGTCTGAGGGTGTAGGTTTTTACACAATATAATTTCATAAGACCAAATAAAATTGAGTGATACCTGACTGTCTGTCTCAGATCATGTTTGAATGGTCAGAGTAAATGCCCCTCCCCCCTTCTTGCCCTTAGCCACTACCTTATGAGGAAAAGTGTGATTATCTTCCAGAGTGTAAATTGCTGGCTTTGATCCTGGATGTGCTGTGCTGCGACAGTGTCACAGCAATGTGTGGCTGTTTGTCTGAGAACAGCTGAATGATCTAATTGCTATATGATAGGAGGACCACATTGAAGGGTACAAGGCTCCCCTCTCTCATCACCACTGGCAGAACCACTGCTAGCCTCTGGAATGTCTTTGTTTAGAGGGGACAAAGCACTTTCTAAATCAAGGTTCCATCCGGTTGGATTAAATTCTCTCCAAGGTCAGAGGTCATATAGTGTTACAAACTGTATCAATGTTTTCTTCAAGATACTGAATTCAGGATCCTCGGAAGTCTTGCAGTTTTTGATATTAATCTTATTTTTTCATCAATATGAACAGCCTGCTTTCACACTTAGTCTGTTTTAAGTGGTGATTTTATGGAACCAAGTGTCTGTTGCGAAGATTGGCAGTGAATTATTGGTTTCTGGTGCTTCTTGTCATTGGTCCTCAGATCAACTAGTGTCCCACACTTATATATTTCATAAAGCTTACTCTTTTTTATTTTTATTAGTGTACCTGCATCATTTTTGTATATATAAAATTATGTCAAATTATCAGTCTGTTTTTTGTAGAAGGGGTATTTTCTCATACAATGTCTTATGGTGTTTGCTCAACCATTTGACCTAGCCATGGATGGTGACACTACAGTCTTTTAGTTGCACCAGTTGCTAAAACGAGCAGTGTAGGAGTCCATTGTATTAGTATTGGCTACTCAGTAGCAAGACCTCCATGGAGTTTAAGTTCTAGGTGTCAGGTTTATTGTTAGCTTTTCAGAATTTTGGAGAATGGTTGCTTTATTTTATATGTATCAATTTAACCTAGGTTATTCCAAAGGTTATAGCTTCCAATTCAGCTAAATACTTAAAGTGGTATGTTTATTCACATTAGATTTGGGATAAAGAAGCAGGTTAATGGTGGGGAGGGGGTCTGTCAGATGAGCTTGGGTGGTGACTGGATGGCTAGTTAGTAACCTGGTACCAGATGTGCACAAGCTGGTGTATTTTCTTAATTCCCTGTAATTTACACATGGCTCATTATAAAGTGTTTGACCTCTGGACGCCATGACAGGTGACATGTCATAATCATTAAAAGTCCATCCAGGCCAAGCAGGGCTGGATGGGCAGTGAAATGGGCATTTTCTGGACTACCAGCAGAATGGCCCAGCAAGTCTGGTGCTGTTGTGTCACTGTGGCATATATCAGTCTAATGAGAGATAATTCTCCACGGCAGTCATATCATTTTGCCTACTCTCTGTGTAGGTGCCTGGCATATGATGCAACTCTCCAGACATAATCTTACATGTGTTCAGTTGCTCTCACTCTCCTCTGTTCTGCCACCCCACCTTAACCTGCTGCTTAGCTGACAGCAGGGGTCCAGCAGCCCTGGTGCTGAAAACCTCCAGGGTGACAGCTCCATGGGAGGGAAACTGTAGCAGCCTGAGCTGTCTGTTAATTAATTAGTTAATTAAATTAAGTACTCCCTCATTATGTACTCTGCAGCAGCTTATACAGATCTCAGCTGATGTAATCCTCTTTAATGGTCACACTTGAACTCATTTTTATCTGCCTGAAATTATCACCCTTGATTTCTATTTAGTTACAGCAAATCTCTCTGGATTATTGAGACTACACTCATTCATGAAAGAACATTTTGTTCAAATTCCCTGTCCTGTGAAGACATTAATTATGGATACCTGTGGCATCCACTTTAATACTTTTATTTTCCTGTTAAAAAACTGATATTATGAACAGCGGGTAAAACTGGAAATTGAGTATTATGAGTTGGTAGTGTGATTTAATATGTACTCTTCATATATGTAAGCCTGTTTGTAGGATAGATCTCAGAATGATTTGTTATGGTCTTAACTATAAAATATGTTAAGATAAACAATAAATGGTTGACCAAAGGGCACCAAAATATTTGCTCTTCAAACATTTCATTTTATAAGAGTATGAAAATGTCTAATATTCCTCAATCCATTTAATTAAAAAAAAAACATTCAGGATATTTCTTCAGAATTAAAAATACATGTGATAAACATTAAAATAATTAAGCATTCTATTTGTCCTGAGATACTCATGAAAGGACTTCAGCAACGATTCTTGAGTACCATATAAGATTGTATATTACTTTTAAGTATTTGCTCACCCTGGGAATATTTAGTCTAGAGCAGGAAACGGTCACAAAGACAGAAGACACCAACAGCCAGAGCTTCCTTTGAGGCCAAACCAGCACCACAGTGCATAAATTATGATATTTTTATTTTATAATACCAGTAAGAGTTATTGCCTGTAAAGGACAGTACAAAGCCACATAAAGTCAAGGATGTGATGTATATGCATAAATGAAATAGGTGACTGCACTCACACTGTATTGTTGTGCGGACATGGCTACAGTACACGCAGTTGATTGTACAGTGGAGCCCATACATAGCACGGGATGAAGCTGCAGCCACAAATGTCCTATGGCCTTGTTATAACATATTTATAACCACTGGCATTACCATTTTGTGTGGTTTTCTGTCATCTCTCCATGATATACCCTATTATATACCAGTGTGTGTATCTACAGTTCCCATACCAGGTTTATTATACCGCTGTAAAATAGATGAGTTGGCAGGTAAAACAAGCGCTTCATCATCTTTATCCACTTCATCAGGCTATTCCTTTGGTGTTGCATAATGTTTTACATATTATTGTGCCACACTTGATATTTTTGTATTGTATTATGCATATACAATGCAATATGTTATGTTGTGTCACAGAAGGACTTGGTAGGATGGGTGTCCAAGCACAGCCAGATCAAAGGATGTAATGAATTATCAATTACATCCAGTAGGTGTACCAAAGTCATACTGGCAGATATTGCCATGAATCACTGACTCCATGTTTGTGTGTGCATGTTCTGCTCTCAGTGATGTGTGTGTGCTATAAGTTGTTAAAAGTGCTGGTTAAATATACTTACACACACACACATGTAAAAGTTTTATTTGAAATATAAGTTAATAATTTTATCATAAGTAAAAGTCAGTATCCCTAATCAATCAGCCATGAATGACTGCAGGGTGACTTGATATCTGCAGTCTGTATAGTGAGCGAGTGCCTTACACACTCTTTCAGCAAGTAATGAAACAGGAGTCTCGGGGATTATTAGATTTTGCAACTTTATGACTGATATTTACATTTTTTATGTCGGACTTCCTTTGCCACCCTAAGGTACATCAATTTTTTGCATATAACTCTAGCATAAAAAGCCACAGATTGACTCGTTTTTCCATATATCACGAACTATCAGCTACCACAACAGCAAAAGAGATTTTATATATAATTAGGGTCATAAAGACCTATACATTGTGCTGTTCAGGAAGTGACCACTTTTGGGGTAATTTGCGCTATTTATGTCATTGATATGTCAGCTGCCAATCAAAACTTCGTTGGTTTTTCCCTTAGCAATGGTTTATCGTTATTCTGACCTACAGAACGTACAATTTATGACTGGGTCTTTTTAACCATACACCTCAAAGATAGAAACCATTCAATGCAGTAAGAGGAATGCAGTTCAGGCTGTCCTTTGAGAATTTAAAGACATAAAATCCTCATGTATGTTTTCTTATATTGCAAAAAAGCTTTCATGTTTTAATCCAGAAGTAAATGAGTTTATCATGTTTTATAACTGTTTGCAAGTGTTGGGACTTTTCTGGAATGCATAAGTATATGTATATCTATAATGTAAAAAGAACATGATTATGTAGGCTTTGACTTCATGACACAAAGCTCAGATTTTGTTTTTGGTTGAAAATTTAAGTTTCATTAATCTAATGACTTTTACACAAGAGTTGGCATGAAGATGAATGAAACTACCTGATAATGTGAAATACAGTGAAACTTGTCTACTCAGGACATTCAAGGGACAGACCCATTTTGTCCTTAACAGCATGATGTTTGTTTTACCATAAAAATTCACAGTGAAAGAAAAATACATTTCAGACACGTTTTTTACAGGATAATATATCATTCTGGTGAAATCAACTTGATCCTCAAATTTTAAAGCAGCCTTAGGGCAACGCATGGGTTTGGAGGACAATTAAACTTATCCTGTTTTTTTCGGAACTGGCCCTATCACATTCATAAAATCTCATTTTAATGCACAACATTTGTAAGAGCTGTTTGCCTTTTTGGTCTAATGCCCTTTTCTATCGAGGCAATGGGCACTTCAGTATCTGTGGTTAAAAATCTTATACATATGTATTGATGATAATATTGCCCTGATTCTTAGCCATGAACAAGTGGAATCATCAATATCAGGAGAGTTTCAGAGCAAATTTAAACTTGTAAACCATGATTTATAGATGGTTAATAGATGGAAAGCTACACAGCTTGAACTACAGTCTTTTACTCCTGTACATGAGGAAACAGACGTACACCTGTACTTTATGTTATTCTCACAACAGCATGAAAAAGTGCATGGAAAAATGACTTTTTAACCCTTCCTTAGTGCAAAATTGAAGTACTGAGCACATCACAATAAAGGATCAAGTTTTATAATTAAGTTATACCAGTATGCTATATTGAAAGCCATGATTAAATATTGAGAGGTCAACTTAAACAGCCCCTTTTTATTGTTGCTGTGGATGAACGATCAAAAGAATTTCCTAGGCTGTGTTAGCTGATGGGTCTACATAAAGTTGTGTTTTAATTTTCAATTAAATTAAATCAAAGCATGCTCTTCTGCTAAAATGAGCTTTGGATAGTCCATGTTGGTGTCATTAGGTGCACCCTGAGAGAGGTCCAACTTATAAGTACAGTACCTTCAGGGATTTTGACCATACAAGCGAGTTGTCCACTTTGGAGATGTGTCAGCAAGACCTGGTTTCATTGTATGTCATATGTACAATATACTTTCATGGGTTTTGGGGGTTGTTCTTGTATATCTTGCTCAAAGAATTCACTTTTTTCTATACTACTTATATAATGTATTGCATGCATGTTATTTTTATTTTTCCACATTATTATAACCAGAGATAGTTTTAACTGTAACCCAAAGCATGAACGTGACATATGACAGGGTTTAGTTAGACATTAATTATATTTACATAAGTTATCCAAATATATCAAAATATTAATTGGATAAGTAATAATATGTTTGCAATTATATTATCACCATCATATAAAGCCCTGTAGTCTAGACGAGATTGTGTATCATATGATTAGTGGGTCCTAGATGAACATATGTTGTGTAAATAAACATGTTAATTAGAATTGCTTTTTGCAACGTCATTTCCTGAACCATGTGACTGTCTGCAACTCTGATTAGTTGGTCAACGTTTGGCAGTACTGCTATTTTGTTATGATAATTATTTCACCTCTTGTATATGAATCAAGACATAACATGGAAAACTGGGGGTTGAAATTAGGGGAAATAATACAATTTATATCAATTCTTATTTTATTTTATTTTTATATATTTGTTTAGTTTATTCTGTTAGAATTTTACCAAAACCAATCTTTTGTAGATCTATCATATGGTCTAATATTGTTCCTTTCTTTATTCAGTGAACAACTAGTGTTTAAAGTATCAATAACAATTATTAAATTCTATAATACAGCATTCTTACTCTACCAAGGAGGTCATGATTTCATCTGCGTTTGTTGGTTGGATGGTTTGTCAATTTGATGAGGCAAACACAACTGTACCAATTAAAGAAAACTGTTGTTGGGATTGCACATTGGCCAGCGAGAACCCCTATTGAATTTTGTGATACTGAATGAAGGCGTGGATCCAGTAGGACTCCTTTTGCTGAGGCAGAGGTATGAGCTCTAATGAGTGCCATTTTAGTTATATGTGTGATAAAAGTCATCCCTTGAGGTGTGAAGATTATTTCTTGGGTCAGTGGTTTTTTACTGTAGGCCAGTCAGGTGCTTATTAGCTTGTGTTCTGTGTACAATGCAAGTATAACAGGACTGAAGGGTACTACATTGGTTGAACAGTTGTTTCCCAGACACACCACCCTGAAGAGCAGTCACTGTATATTATGTTCAAAAACCATTTGCATACTTGTCTTAGCTTAAGTTACTTTAGGCCATGGTAAAGTTCAGAGGTTAGACCAATCCAAGAAAGGTCAGTGAAGGTATGTGAGACCAGGTCCTGTTCTGTATTGACACTGGTGTTATCTCGTTCACTTGCCTTCTTCATTCAACGGGCTCTTATAATGGTCTCTAACCAGCCCGGCGGGGTGCCAAAATCATGCTCAGATCAGGTTTCTCTATATGTGGTCACCATTTCCTGCTGTTTACCCAGATCTAAGCTAGAAATAACCAATTCCTTGGTGAGAAAGAACACAGTAGCAGAAAGGCTAGAATTTAACTGGTAAATTAATACAGCAAATCATTCAGAAGTTTTAAAGATCCATAAGGAATGATAAAATGTTCTCTTTTCTGTTTGACACAGAAAAGATGAAACATACACTGTCATCTGAAGCTGAATGTTGGACAAAAATTATTAGAGACTTTACAATATTCCCATTTGTAATATTATATGTATACTTAATTTTATTAATTTGTTCATCATTGTTGATGACCCAGTAGAATCTAATGAAGACCAATTTACACATATGCACAAAATCATATGTTTTTGAAACTTTGCTTATTTTTGTAACACCTTGAAGCTGTGCTCTGATATTCTGTCTGTCTCTGTTGCTTTAGTTGGCTCCAAGATCTCAGCTGCTCTATTTGGCTCCTGCAGTATGTGTTGCTCTGGTTTGTTCTGCAGTGCTGTGAATATGGTTGCCTCCTTTTTCAGTGTTGCAGTTGGTTCCAACATCCCAGCTCCTGTAACTATTGCTGGCATTGCATGCTGCATCTGTCTCTTAATGTCTCTTTTGTACCTTTGCAGGTCTTGTTACCACCTGTAACTGATGTTCATTGTTTCTCTTATGTGCCAATGCTAACCTAAAACTGTTGCTCTATAACTTTTGCTCTGTTTCTCTCTTGTCACTCTTCAACTTTAGATTGTTCCTGTACCTTCCCTGTATGACTTTAGTGTCTTTGCTGCTCTGGTCAAGTCTTGTCTTTTAAGTACCTCTTGCTCATTCTTTCTCTCCTGTAACTCTGCTACTGTGGTTGGCTCCTGTAACTCTTGCTTATTCTTTCTTTCCTGTAACTCTGCTACTGTAGTTGGCTCCTGTAACTCTTGCTTATTCTTTCTCTCCTGTAACTCTGCTACTGTTGTTGGCTCCTGTAACTCTTGCTTATTCTTTCTCTCCTGTAACTCTGCTACTGTGGTTGGCTCCTGTAACTCTTGCTTATTCTTTCTCTCCTGTAACTCTGCTACTGTAGTTGGCTCCTGTAACTCTTGCTTATTCTTTCTCTCCTGTAACTCTGCTACTGTTGTTGGATCCTGTAACTCTTGCTCATTCTTTCTCTCCTGTAACTCTGCTACTGTTGTTGGCTCTTGTTACTATTCATTGTTTCTTTCTTGAAACTCTGCCACCTTTGTTAGCTCCTGTAACTCTTGCTTATTCTTTCTCTCCTGTAACTCTGCTACTGTTGTTGGCTCCTGTATCTCTTGCTCATTCTTTCTCTCCTGTAACTCTGCTACTGTTGTTGGCTCTTGTTACTATTCCTTGTTTCTTTCTTGTAACTCTGCCACCTTTGTTAGCTCCTGTAACTCTTGCTTATTCTTTCTCTCCTGTAACTCTGCTACTGTTGTTGGCTCCTGTAACTATTGTTCTTTGTTTTTCTCCTGTAACTCTGCTACTGTGGTTGGCTCCTGTAACTCTTGCTTATTCTTTCTCTCCTGTAACTCTGCCACTGTGGTTGGCTCCTGTAACTCTTGCTTATTCTTTCTCTCCTGTAACTCTGCTACTGTAGTTGGCTCCTGTAACTCTTGCTTATTCTTTCTCTCCTGTAACTCTGCTACTGTAGTTTGCTCCTGTAACTCCTGCTTATTCTATCTCTCCTGTAACTATGTTGCTGTGGTTGGCTCCTTTAACTCTTGCTTATTCTTTCTCTCCTGTTACTCTGCTACTATGGTTTGCTCCTGTTACTCTTCTGTAACTCTATTTCTTTGGATGGCTTTTGTAACTGTTCCATGTTTCTCTTCTGTAACCCTGCTTCTGTTTTTGGCTCCTGTAACTGTTGTACATTGTTTCTCTCCTGTAACTCTGCTGTGGGATACTCTTGTAACTGCTGTTCTATTTCTCTGTTGTAACTCTGCTGCATTGATTGGCTCCTGTAATGCTGCATATCAGATTCTCATTGATTCTTACTGCTGCTGTTTGGAAAAAACCATAATCTGCTACCATAAGTATCTGTATGGCTGAAGTACAATTTTCCTTAGTGAAATGCTAGTTCGATATGAATTTAATACAAAAATAATAATAAAAATAAAAAGTGCTTTTCCAGTAAGGCAAAAAAATGTATGGTTCTCAGGTTTTTCTTTCAGAAATCAGTGAGGGAGGGCAATTATTTTTTTTACCTTTTTTTTGTCTGTTTCAGTAAAAATGTTATATGATTGGGGAAAAGCATGAAAATAACAGAACTTTTTTGCTAAACAGGTAGAAGCACTTCATAACAAAGGAAACCTTTTCAAAATTGTATTATTTTTATCTACTTGAAAGATGAAAATAAAAATAAAAATGTTTGATGTGGGGGTTAAAATTGACGCAGGCGGTGCCTGAGAACCATAACTTTTTTTTTTTTTTTTGGCTTAATGGTATCAGCCTTATAGTAATGACTGGAAAAGTTAATAACAATCTGGCTAAAGGTTCTTCAGTCTGATTTAAAAGGACGATCATTGCATGCCTGACAAACATGGTTATGTAAGCTTACTGCCTTGACCGGGCTATTCACCACAGTGAAAGCAAAATAGTACATGTATCAACATGATCAGTAAGGTGAAACTATTTGTTGAAAGACAAAGATAATGAAGCAGTTTTACATTGATTGACCTTCTGTTAGTTCAGATTATATGGTGGCAGGAACATGGTATTAATCTGATCTGCTAGTGTAATGCTTAACAGTAATGGGTTGGTAGACCTTGGGGTAGAGTTGTTTACATCATCTTAATCAGATCCCAGTCCTGTGATGACTTTACTTAGGGAGAGTTCCTTAGAAATCACCCATCCCAGCTTTCTTGTTAACATTCTTGTTGTCAATGCATCTTCAAGCACTTAATTCTTAATGGAGAATGTGTCATTTGAAGCACCTCATTAAAAAAAGTATTATTTTATCTAAGATTTAAATTACTCAAATATAAACAGGAAATATCTGTGTTAATTTATGCAGACTGGAATGAAGAACTTATATAAAATCACTACCTGTTGCATTTGTTAATTTTGATATGGCCCTAAATAGTGAATGCCAGATAAGCTGTCCCTGGCCTACTGGTTGCTGTCTCAGTCAATCTAACAGTACATGGATCTGTATTCTCCCTCTCCACCAGGGGGCCCTACAACAGTCTTGTCTTTGTGTGTGGTAGTCCAAAAATTGGGACCCTTACGGGTGATAAAATGAAATCAGTAACATTCCATCTGTAATGTTGAAGTCATGATGAAATAGTTGTGAAGTTGGAGATTACTCTAATATACATTTTAGCTGAGAATATAAATAAAAGGGGATTTAACAAAAAAAGAAAATAAATCATAAAAGACAAAAGATAGACAAACATTTTTAAAAAGACAAATAAATTTTAATTTTATTTCACTTTTTATGAAAATAATTATACTCTTTTGTTGTATAATACTGTACACTAATTTATTTCCATACTTAAAAAAAGCTATTATGTGGAATTAGAAATGTTGCTGATGATAAAAATTACTTATGAGAGCAGATGTTTTTATTGGTGGCTGTTTTGTTCTGCCAAGTCACTACTGATACAAAGCATTATTTACTGGCTGCAGGCAAATAAAATGTGTTTCTACAATCTGCACACAGTGGTTTGTTTGAAAATTTTTCAATTTAGAAAAAAAGGATCATTTAATAAATGGAAGACAAGATTTGGTTGTCCTTTGTGAGTGGTACACCATTATACATGTAACTCAGTGTAGTTACCAGTAACTTGTGATTTGCAACTCCATATTCATAACAAGACCTCAGGTCACCAACAAAGTCTCCACCAATTATATTCACTTGATAATAAAAAAATGTTTGTGTAAATGTCAATAAAAAGTAGTCCTTGTATAATCTACGTCCTTTTTTTATCACCTTCAGTAATCATTCAGCATTATTAGTCATGGCTGTTTTTTTTTTTTTTATAAATATTTATTGACAAAAGAACAATACATAAAAAGTATACAGCAATATATAGTCATGGTTGTTATGAAACAAATATTTATATATTGTGATAATTTTTCAGAAGTAGTGCCAGTTTGTCATCTTGGTTTTCTTAATCCAGCAGATCTAGATTGTGTGAGGTAAATGATATGTTTGATGGGAGGATTTCATCCAGATCCCAGACTTTGCCCTGATTTAATTGGCTGGTACACGTGACATCATGGACTGAATTTTATCAACAACTCAGATTTAGTAATGCATGTTGTTTTTATTCTCTGCTGAAAATTTGGGACTGACAGTGGCAGAAATACTGTGCTTTTACTGAGATCTAGAATTTTTAGTCACAGGGGATTTCCCAGTGTGTGACGTCGCTGCCGAGTTGACAGTGCTCATAGATGTGCTAATAGTTTTTGAACAAATCACACAACCTTATGTTTTTAGTGGAAAAATATATAGAAAAAATGATTTTCCTCCAGGAATTAGGCTTATTTTATGTAAAATCTATATTAATATTTTTTTCATAGGCAATTATGTTATATGAAAATATAATGAGATTTGGAATACATTTGCTTGACCTAAACAGTAAAAGAGATTAAACTTCAAATCTATAAACCTTATGGGCAAAATTTATGCTTATTATAAAAAAATGTAAACATTTTATGGCACTGTGTGTTTATCAGAGGGAATAAACAGTAGTTGTTGATATTTAAAGTGCAACCTATTAGGGTGACTTTTGCCCCTGAATTTAGGGGTTTACATTTCCAGCGAATTTGGTACATATGCTGGTTTAAGTCAAGTCAGGTTTCCCTTTTGGTCCTGACCACCCAGTCTTTAGTTTTTATGCACCCTCCTTTCAATTTGTTGATTCATTCCCACCTTAAATGAATAAATTTCACTCATATAAATCTTGAAAAAATATATTTATATACTTTTATACGTGCTCATTACAATTTAAGGAAATTGGTTACCTGCATATATCATGAATTAAAAAACACACAAGATCTGCTTAGATCAAACAGGTCACTGCATGAAACCTTGAATATCTATGGTAACAAAACAGCTGCCACTCAAACACACATACACATATGAGCATTATTGTATTAACATGTTTGCAACAATCTAGGGAGTTTTGTGTGATCTAGTGGTCAGACTGAATTCCTGACTTTATCAGTGGACAAACAAACTTTGTAACTTATAGCTCATTATCTTTCCATCTGAGACCACCCCAATCCTCTTCCCTTCCTCTGTGCCACAGTGGAGGTCACATTCATTGGCTGATGCTTATGAGGGACCAGTGATAGCACTCTAGTATCCTGCAAGGGATGACCTGTCCACAATGCAGTCCAGTGTCTTCAGGAGAGTTTACATAGACCTTTACCAATTGCTCGTATATCAGAAAGGGGATGAAAGTCAATCGTTGCGCTGCTTCAAGTGTTATGACAAGGGAGTGATACCAGAGGATTTGCCGTATCACATCCCCAGGTGCACCCACAGAAAACAAAGTCTACCCCTTTCGGACTGAGTCCAAAATGTGTAGTTTCCTGGACACTGAGGTCATGATAACATTGCTTCTTCCTGTACGACCCTAACGGACTGGATCCCCTGTGAGCAGGAACATAGAATGGTTGATAGACCTGTGATAGTCTCTGAGTTTTCTGTTATCATATGAAAATACACAGGACAAGATCTCTGAAGTGACCAGTAATAATTGACCCCCCAGAATGGGAGAAGGGTACCAGGCTACTTAGATGCCTCTTCCTGGGGGGAACCATCTTTGATGTGACACAAATGGTCAATGAGGGTAGTGATAGGGAGGAGACCTGGATGGGTTATCACCAATGGGACGGATAGTTTTGTCTGAAGGACGTACATATTGGGAGCATCAGCATAGAAATTATTGATTTGTGCATTAATGGCATATTTGCTCCTTAGAAATAATATTTGTGAATGATTGTTGACCTAGCAAGATTTAAAGAAAACCAAAAGAAAAAAAGTATTAATGAATTCTGTCTTCCTACATATACCATTTAAGGTTTGATTATACTTTGTATGAAGTAAAACTGCAATTTTCTATGTGCCTCATATTTGACCATAGGTTTTTTTCAACAACAACGCATTTTATTTAGAGGCAGTCATGCCGCCCCAATCAAACATTAAATCACCATCTGAAATTAATGGCTCCATAGACAGAAAGAGAGTTCCATGTTTGACCTAAATCTTAGGAAATTGAGGCTCGAATTCTCTGTTGAACATTATATCCTGTGATATTGAACTAACAGTTTCTTGTTGAACTTCATATCCTTGGATATTTAGCCTAGAGTTCCATTTTTGAATGAATATTCTTGAAATTTACACTTAGGTTTTTGTTAGGTTTCATATCTTGTGATATTCATAAAAGAATTCAGTTCTAGGCTTTGCATCTTTGATATTAAACACTTGGTACTCTTACAGATTTTATATGTTTGGATATATATTTAGCTTAGGGATCTTCCATCCTAGAAATCCCATCCTAAAATTATGTTTATTTTATCTTAATAACCTAATTTCATATTTGGTTTGCTATCCTCTCTTGGGCCTGTTCCATCAAATATTATCCAAAGGTTAAATGTGAGATTCTGATATATTTAACTGACTGCCTCTATTGGACACAGTGTTTTGTTTTAAAAAAAAGTTCAAGAAAGGGTTAACAGAATAACATGAATGAAAAGAGAGTAGAAATTCCTTGAAGAATTTTAAGATTTGAATTTAGTTTAAGGCAAAGTAAATATACACTATAATATTAGAAAATGATTCATATGTATATACTAAAAAATTAATCTTGGCCACTGATGGGGCAATGATTGATCAACATGTTTATTTTGTAATTTCCAAGCACTTCACCATAATACTTATTGAGTTGGTGTATTTTCTGATAACTATGACATTCACAGCTTCTATACATTGTCCTGTAAGGTATGTCTACATGGACATTCATCTCCTCAATAATGACACACACGTATATGCTGGTAGGTTAAGAGTATGATATGTTGTAAGATATAAGGCCCATAAAATAAAAGGTATGATTCTCAGGCACCACCCGCAACAGTTTTAAATCCCCGCATCAAACAATTTTTTTTTAATTTTCAATAGAAACTTACCAATTATGAGCTTCAGACGCTCAGACATTTCTTTCAAGAAGATAAAATCATACAACTTTGATAAAATTTCCTTTGATATGTTGTGTTTTTACTGGTGTAGCAAAATAAATCTGTTATTATCATGTATTGCCCTAATCATTTGACATTTTAATAAATTAAAATGAAAAAAAACGCCAGCTCGCATTGATTTATGAAAAAATGTGCCAGAAAACCAAACCTTATTTTTTTTTTGCCTTATAAATCATCTTCTGTTGTTTTTCTTGTCAGTCTAAAAATAAGCAAATTAACATATTAATTCCTCATCTTGTGGAAAATGTGAAAGGGAATGGTTTATATTTCCCTGAGAGCCTTCTATAAATTCTCTCCAGGGCCTCAGCATGAGCAAATTCACCCTTCACATTGTATATTGAGATCATTGGTCAAATATTTATTATACAGACAATCATAAGCTTCTGGAGGAGCACCATCCCTTTAAGTACTCACCAAATTGTACTTTGAAAACATATGTCAAGTGACCGGGAGAGTCAGAAGTGATCTATATGACGGCTCTTTAAAATAACGGCAACTTAATCTCATAAACATTAAAGTCTACCGCCTAGATTGGTGACAAGTGGAAAGAAGTATCCTTTATCCTTGTTACTGTTGCTAAGTTATGGCTGGTTTGGCACTCGAGGAATATGGGGAAGATAAATTTTGACTAATCCCTGTTCTGATATGAGGGTTGAGAAATTATACCCTGGACTGTGTATTCTCAAAGTGCAGGAACACCCTGTTTTAGGGATGGATTCAGGATTTTTATGGTTGGGGAGGAGTTAATGCCAAATTAAAAATGTCACCTTGCCATCTGTCCCTCTATAATTAAAACAAAAAAGGATACCTCACACTAAAATTAATTTTAACTTTTGTGGTTAATGCAAAATATTTTAGTAGTTTATTAGTTTATAAAGTTTGATAATCATGGTGCTGATGATGATTATTATTATTTATTATTGTTATAAGTGTTAGTAGAAGTATTATACACACATGTATGAGGTTGTGTTTTTTTTAATCCAAATGGCCTATTTGAAACTAATTATAATTTTTATTAATTGTTTATTTACATTTTGGCATATATTTTGTATATTTCATATATTTAAAACTTCTGATTTTACTTTGTTTAATAATTTGGTTCACAGACTGTGTGTAGGAGGTATTTATCCACTTTGTTTGATGTATGTCTGGGGAAGCCATTTACTGCAGTATAATGTCTCTGACTGGGGGTAGCACCTGTCATGCCTCATTGTGCAAGAACATTTCCATACACTTGTTATGTCACATTACAGTGTCTCAGATACCAGGGGAGAACAGCACTGTACCAGTCTGCTGGCAGCAGTGACCACCTAGCAGGCAGTGCATGAATTAAGCCCTTGGGCACAATAATAGCTTTAACAGTGGCCGCATGTGCGCTGGCCTCTAACCTATGACCATATCAAAATGGCAAAGTTGGAGGCTTTTCCTTGCTGGCAGGTCAGAGACCCACTGTCCACAGACAGGCTGCTGCTGTCAGGACATCACAGTGTTTTCCTTGGCCAAGAATTATGTGCATTCCTCACCGCTTTAGACCCGTGTCACATATCCCCGTTGTAAAGTTTATGGTGAACCTGGGAGCACCAGTGACGTCTCCGTTGCCTTTAAACAGAGGTGGGGTAAATCATGCACAAAGGGTCAAGTGCTGTTACAGTGGCATCGCAGGTCCACATCATTAAGGGTAATGTCTGGGATATCCGCCTCCCCAGACCACTTAGTCCTGGGACCTCCCTCACCTGACCAGGCCTGTCACTTACTACCGGAAAAAATACCTTAACCATCAGCTGACTAACAGCTGATTCTGATGTCTGCCCCAGCCCTCTCACAGGATGCTGTTGTACTGAAGGCTGACTTCTGTTAACATCATAGGGCTGTAAATGGTATATAGGGGCCTTCTGTTATATGAGGACCAAGGTAATGAAAAATATTATTGAAAACCTCATGGATATATTTTCTCTCTCTTTATCTCTGAATACACACATATTTATATATTTATACATCACCTTTATCATTACTTGGTCATACAACCTCAGCTGACTCTTAAATGACTCCAAGTTTTATCTGCACCAGCTGGTTATCATTCCTTAGGTCACAGAAATCACCTGCAATGGGATTGGATATCATCTTTGTGGTTGTAGGAGTCATCTTCAATAGGGTTGGGATATCATCTTTGTGGTTGTAGGAGTCATCTTCAACAGGGTTGGGATAACATCTTTGTGGTTGTAGGAGTCATCTTCAATAGGGTTGGGATATCATCTTTGTGATTGTAGGAGTCATCTTCAATAGGGTTGGGATATCAGCTTTGTGGTTGTAGGAGTCATCTTCAATAGGGTTGGGATATCAGCTTTGTGGTTGTAGGAGTCATCTTCAATAGGGTTGGGATATCATCTTTGTGGTTGTAGGAGTCATCTTCAGTAGGGTTGGGATATCATCTTTGTGGTTGTAGGAGTCATCTTCAATAGGGTTGGGATATCATCTTTGTGGTTGTAGGAGTCATCTGCATGGGGTTGGGATATCATCTTTGTGGTTGTAGGAGTCATCTTCAACAGGGTTGGGATATCATCTTTGTGGTTGTAGGAGTCATCTTCAACAGGGTTGGGATATCATCTTTGTGGTTGTAGGAGTCATCTTCAATAGGGTTGGGATATCATCTTTGTGGTTGTAGGAGTCATCTTCAATAGGGTTGGGATATCAGCTTTGTGGTTGTAGGAGTCATCTTCAATAGGGTTGGGATATCAGCTTTGTGGTTGTAGGAGTCATCTTCAATATGGTTGGGATATCATCTTTGTGGTTGTAGGAGTCATCTTCAATAGGGTTGGGATATCATCTTTGTGGTTGTAGGAGTCATCTTCAACAGGGTTGGGATATCATCTTTGTGGTTGTAGGAGTCATCTTCAATAGGGTTGGGATATCATCTTTGTGATTGTAGGAGTCATCTTCAATAGGGTTGGGATATCATCTTTGTGGTTGTAGGAGTCATCTTCAATAGGGTTGGGATATCATCTTTGTGGTTGAAGGAGTCATCTTCAATAGGGTTGGGAAATCATCTTTGTGGTTGTAGGAGTCATCTTCAATAGGGTTGGGATATCATCTTTGTGGTTGTAGGAGTCATCTTCAACAGGGTTGGGATATCATCTTTGTGGTTGTAGGAGTCATCTTCAATAGGGTTGGGATATCATCTTTGTGATTGTAGGAGTCATCTTCAAAAGGGTTGGGATATCATCTTTGTGGTTGTAGGAGTCATCTTCAATAGGGTTGGGATATCATCTTTGTGGTTGTAGGAGTCATCTTCAATAGGGTTGGGAAATCATCTTTGTGGTTGTAGGAGTCACCTTCAATAGGGTTGGGATATCATCTTTGTGGTTGTAGGAGTCATCTTCAATAGGGTTGGGATATCAGCTTTGTGGTTGTAGGAGTCATCTTCAATAGGGTTGGGATATCAGCTTTGTTATTGTAGGAGTCATCTTCAATAGGATTGGGATATCAGCTTTGTGGTTGTAGGAGTCATCTTCAATAGGGTTGGGATATCATCCATGTGGTTGTAGGAGTCACCTTCAATAGGATTGGGATATCATCTTTGTGGTTGTAGGAGTCACCTTCAATAGGGTTGGGATATCAGCTTTGTGGTTGTAGGAGTCATCTTCAATAGGGTTGGGATATCATCTTTGTGGTTGTAGGAGTCATCTTCAATAGGGTTGGGATATCAGCTTTGTGGTTGTAGGAGTCATCTTCAATAGGGTTGGGATATCAGCTTTGTGGTTGTAGGAGTCATCTTCAATAGGGTTGGGATATCAGCTTTGTGGTTGTAGGAGTCACATGCACAAAGGTTGGGATATCATCTTTATGGTTGTAGGAGACACCTTCAAGAGGGTTGGGATAGCAGTTTG
Organism: Sipunculus nudus; assembly: GCA_026874595.1. Lineage (NCBI taxonomy): Eukaryota > Metazoa > Annelida > Sipuncula > Golfingiida > Sipunculidae > Sipunculus > Sipunculus nudus. Next base: position 60,945,474 of record CM049311.1, on the reverse strand, counting down.
TGGTTGTAGGAGTCACCTTCAAGAGGGTTTGGACAGCAGCTTGTGGTTGTAGGAGTCACATGCACTAAGGTTGGGATAGCAGCTTGTGGTTGTAGGAGTCACATGCACTAGGGTTGGGATATCAGCTTTGTGGTTGTAGGAGTCACCTGCACTAAGGTTGGGATATCAGCTTTGTGGTTGTAGGAGTCACCTGCAGTAGGGTTGAGATATCAGCTTTGTGTTAGGGTTTTGATATTATCATTATTATTTGGTAGGGATATCAGCTTTTTGGTTGCAGTTGCCTATTGCTGGATGTTATCCAAGTATTTAGGTGTCTCCCTACAACCTTTGTGCCATCTTTGATGTATTGATTATTAAAAAGTAAAAGGTGTCTTATGACTCCACTAGAAACTAGAAAACACTCAAAAAGGTTAGAATGAATGCCAGTGAAATTTTGCTTAAATGTGTTATGGGAAAAGAAAATCATTTAATTTTGGGGTGATCAGTAAATTTTGAAATTTTGGGATTATAAACAGAAAAAATGGAGTGAACTCTACTGGATCACTATTCAGGTCACCATTGTGTGTGTGTGTGTATATATATATATATATATATATATTAGTAACTACAAACAACCATAAACACACTCCCATAATGTGTATATTAGTTCATTGAAATAACAGAAGGCGACCAAGCATGGACACTCAGGAATTTTATCTCATCAGGAAAAATTATTTATTATACATGATCTGAATAATTCTATGACGACACACTGGGAGGACAAAACAGTGACAGCCCAGTGCACATGAAGCATATCAACCATACATAAACAAAAGTACAAAAGAAAAACGACACCAATGTGACAGAGTTATCAAAGATCAAACGATGTATTATATAAAGATTCACAGACTGTCTATTGACATTCTGATAAAAACCCTGTTTTATTTACAACTAATGAAAGACCTGGTGGGAAAACACGTAAGTGTGCGGACAGGTATTTACCACCAAAATAAAAATGTAGAGGCTTAGTTCTGACCAAAATGTTTCTGTTAACTATTTGGATATGTTAACCGTAATAAACAGTAAATAATGTGTAAGAATTTCACCCAAGTCCTTTGCAAATTTGTCTTTTGACACTGGGAGATTTACTTTTATTTCCAAGCCACCTTATCTACTGTGTGTATTACATTGATATCATAATATATCATATATCTAATCCAGATATAAATGAACATATATAGCCTAATAAACAGTTAAAAATGACTGCATCTGATGAAGCCTTGGATAAAGTAAATTTATATGTGTTGGTGAAATCTCTGATTAATTTTTTTAAGCTTTTACTGTTTGTTTAAGATTACACCAAAAAAAAATTAATTTCAATAAAACTTTGTAGAGAGGTGTGATCTGGGATCTGGATTCAGAGGATAAAAGGATGATAAAAGATGATATATCCAAATCCTACCACAGAAATGATATTCCAACCCAAGTGCAGGTGACTCCTACAACAAAATGCTGAAATCCCAATCTTCATGCCGGTTACTCCTATAACCAAAAAGATGATATCCCAACCCTAGTTCAGGTCACTCCTATAACAAAGGGGAGATGATACCCCAACTCTAGTGCAGGTGACTCCTACAACCACAAAGCAGATATCCCAACCCTAATGCTGGTGACTTCTACAACCACAAAGCTGATATCCCAACCTTAGTGCAAGTGACTCCTACAACCAAACAGATGATACCCCAACCCTAGTGCAGGTGACTCCTACAACCACAAAGCTGATATCCCAAGGTTAGTGCAGGTGACTCCTACAACCACAAAGCCGATATCCAAACCTTAGTGAAGGTGACCCCTACAACCACGAAGCAGATATCCCAACCCTACTGCAGGTGACTCCTACAACCACAAAGCTGATATCCCAACCCTAGTGCTGGTGACTCCTGCAACCACAAAGCAGATATCACATCCCTACTGCAGGTGACTCCTACAGCCCAAAAGCTGATATCCCAAATATACTGCAGGTGACTCCTACAACCATAAAGCTAATATCCCAACCTAAGTGCAGGTGACCCCTATAACCACAAAGCAGATATCCCAACCCTACTGCAGGTGACTCATACAACCACAAAGCTGTTATCCCAACCCTAAAGTGCAGATGTTTTCTGTGACCCTAGGGCTGATATCAGTCTTTGAGCCATAAATGACTGGAGTCACAGCTCTTGGTGAGATATCAGCCTTGTTGTTGTATGGTCACTGCAGCATGACAACAAGTTTTCCTTTAATTTCAGGTGTGAAAGCCTGCAGCAACATAGATTTTGGAACCATGCAGTTTCAGCAAAGGGTGTCTAGAATAACATTTAAATATTCATTAATATGTTTTACTGTTCTGGATAAATGTCAAGTAAAATAGGTTAATTTTTATTTGGAGTTTAACTAATCATAGATGCCTGAGCTTCACTTATCCTTTAGCCTGTAAATAGTAGCTGATGAAATAAAGGGCCAGGAATAGAGTTGATGTGTGGTCATATACAGGTACCTTCATCTTAGGGCTGTGTCCTGCAGCTGTAAGCTAAATCAGTAATAAATATAGCAGAAGTAATTTGGTCCTGCCCCACGTAAGTCAGACTTGTTATTTATGTAACCTGTGGTACTGTAGTCACTGAAACACTGTTAGAAGGACTTAAATAGTTGATAATCAGCTTGTTAACATTAACCAGTAACCTCTATTCATTTGGTACAGTGCTTCAGCAATCAGTTCAGTGAACTCTTGAGATTTGTAAAATGCAACTGTGAACAATTTGTGTATAGGTTGAACTGGTAGTGTATTTGTCTAAATTAAAGCTGTAACCTATTGTTATCAATCCTATGATGTCATACAATTACAAATATATTTTGTTTTAAGGGTATATAATTCATTTACCTCAGTACAGTGTTACAGAACCAAATCTAGCTTTGTCCTGTCCCAATGAAGTCACATATATTCTAAACAATGAAGAGGCTACATAAATGGTGCATCACTGGAACCAATTATAATTTCACACCCAATAATCTCAAAACTAATCTTAGACCTCTTAAGTTAACATTAGGATACAAATATAGAATTCCACAGTTCAATGTTATTTAGTGTGTTTAGAAACGCTTAATCAAACAGGAAGTCTTGAATGAACAGATGAAGCCATATTTTCCTTGATGGTCCATTTTGCTCGCACAGAAATATTGTATATCAAACTTCCTGCACTTAGCTGTGCTTTATGTGGGGAGAATGAGTTCATGACTAGAAATTCAGCTGTTCCTGGGCATGTTTTTTCCCCCTAATTGTGCCCAAGACAGCACCACAGGTCTTTTTCGCTTTCATCTCTTGTGTCACCAACATAAAAAATACCTGGCTAGTTTTTCATGCTTCTTGCTTTTTTCATTATCTTTTATTTTTTTCCGTTTGGCAGTCTCTTCCTTTAGATCGGAGCCTGGTGGAGCAGATGGTTTAGTGACCTTCGTCACCCTGTAGTAAGAGTAGGTGTGCTACTGCCTCGAAGGTCGCGTGAAATATGCATACATGTTATATACACATGGCTATGTACTTGTGTGTGTGTGTACACACTCTAGTTAGTAACTTCACACACTCCAGCTAGCTAGGTGCAAATTCTGGTGCCCCGTCACTACATGAATCACCCAGACCTGTTGATACACTCACACTCACTCTTGAATAAAACAAATGCATGTCTGTTTGTGTATACATCTGTAAATGTGTGTGTAAATTAGAGATTTTATAACCTTTTTCACAGTGTAAAATGTACTGTGTAAGTACATATATATATATATATATATATATATATATATATATATATATATAGTAAAAATGTCTTAAGATGGCATATAATCTTGAGAAAGCAATTTGATTAAAATGCTTCCTCATTTCTTCACAAAAAAAGTTAAGTGCTATTTCATGAGGACTTTATGGATTGATAACAAAGAGAATTTTAATTAATCACCTAAAATGCAACACAAGAAATTATTTTAATAGTTGAACATCTAACATTTTACATTTAACATTTCCTTGAATTAGCTTTTTAATGGTATAATTTACTAAATTTTCTTTATTATAAATATTTTAAATTAATGATGGAATATTTAATGATTAAAGAAATTCATGTCACACAGTGTCATCATGTGTAGTTTTTTTTACACAGGGAATGTTGGGGGGTGGGGATGGGATGGGGTGGGGGGGGGTGAGACCTGATAGAGTATCACCCCTTCACCATGTGTACCTGATTAACATCCATACATAAAGTGTATTTATGGGAAGGTAGGGGGTTAGATGTGGACACTTGCTTATCTCCATGTGTAGACCAGACCAGAATGTCACCTCAGCCTGGATCCTGAAGCCTTGAGGGGTCTGGCTGAACAACGGAAGTCAGGGTTATACGATATGAACTACCCATCCTCAAACAACACAGGGCAAGGTCAGGCAGAGGGTTGTGGGAGGGGGGGGGGGGGGGGTTACTGTGCTCATTCAGCCCAAAGCTCAGTGGTTCCTGACATCTGTTCCCCAATAACCACCTGGAAATACTTATCATATGATTCTTTAAAAGGCATCTATCAGACCTGACCTGAGGATGTTGTGATATTGTTATCTTCAGTGAATGGAAGGGAAGAATTCTGCTGTGTCAGCATATAGAAATACAAAAACCAGGGTATATGTATAAATCAAATCAACCCTTCACTGACTGTGACAGGATGGTGAATTTTTAATCCATCAAAACACATTGCTAGCCACATATGCTGATTTATTAGAAAAAAAAACCCTTTATAACTAACTGTCAACACAGGACACCTCCTATTCATGTCTTTGATTAAATTAGTTCAAGACATTAATGTTTGAAATTACGTTTTCACAGTCACTTAAGAAATAAACCTTCTCCATATAGCTACCTGTCTTAGTAGGACACCCTTTAATTATCTTTGATATAATCTCAACACATGAGGCACTTTATTGTCATAACCTCAAGACCTAAGGCACCTCTTAGTCATGACCTCAGGACATGAGACACTTCATAGTCATGTCCTTGGGAGATGAGGTACTTCATAGTCGTGTCCTCAGGACATGAGGCACCTAATAGTCAGGACATGAGGCACCTCATAGTCAGGACATGAAGTACAGGCACCTCATAGTTAGGACCGCAGGACATGAGCCACCTCATACTCAGGACATGAGGCACCTCATAGACAGGACATGAGGCACCTCAAACTCAGGACATGAGGCACCTCATAGAAAGGACATGAGGCATCTCATAGTAAGGACCACAAGAAATGAGCCACCTCATAGTCAGGACATGAGGCACCTCATAGTTAGGACATGAGGCACCTCATACTCAGGACATGAGGCACCTCATAGACAGGACATGAGGCATCTCATAGTTAGGACTGCAGGACATGAGCCACCTCATAGTCAGGACATAAGGCACCTCATACTCAGGACATGAGGCACCTCATACTCCGGACATGAGGCATCTCATAGTGAGGACAGCAGGACATGAGCCACCTCATAGTCAGGACATGAGGCACCTTATACTCAGGACATGAGGCACCTTATAGTCAGGACATGAAGTACAGGCACCTCATAGTTAGGACCGCAGGACATGAGCCACCTCATACTCAGGACATGAGGCACCTCATAGTTAGGACATGAGGCACCTCATAGTTAGGACATGAGGCATCTCATAGTTAGGACCGCAGGACATGAGCCACCTCATAGTCAGGACATGAGGCACCTCATAGTTAGGACATGAGGCAACTCATTCTCAGGACATGAGGCACCTCATAGACAGGACATGAGGCATCTCATAGTTAGGACCACAGGACATGAGCCACCTGATAGTCAGGACATGAGGCACCTCATAGTTAGGACCACAAAACATGATCCACCTTATAGTTAGGACATGAGGCACATCATACTCAGGACATGAGCCATCTTATAGTCAGAACATGAGGCACCTCATAGTCATGACCTCAGGTCATGAGACTCCTCATAGCCATGAACTTGGAACACAAGGCACCTCATAGTCATGATCTCAGGACAAAAGGCACCTTATAATCAGGACCAACGGACATAGGCACCTCATAGTTAGGACCTCAGGGCATGAGGCACCTCATGACATGAGGTATAGCCTACTACAGGATTCACTTAGTCTTCCCTAAAAACAGGAGTCACTTCATAGTCATAAGTCAAGACTTAAAGCACCTCAGAGGCATAATCTCAAGACATGAGGCAACTCACATTTTAGACATGAAGACATGAGATACCATCATAACCTCAAAAGCGGAGACACCTCATAATCTGAAGACATGACACTTTACAAAGTTGTATCCTCATACATATAGCTTCAAGACATAATAGGAACCTCTTATTTTTAACCTAAAGGCATAAAGAAAATCTAAGTTTTTAGACCTTTTATAATTATATATCAGATACTTATCTTTATTATCATATAATGGTCACCATGATGTGAAGGTACATAATCAGTGATGGGAAGGAGAATTGTGTATAAAAAAAAGATTACAGGTAATCATTAAGTCTGGATCAAAAACCAGCTTCTGTGGCTCAGGGGTAGGGCACAAGACTCAAAGCCAAGAGATTGTGAGTTAGAATCTCAGCCAAGACAGTGAGATTTTTCACGATCAGCCCCTACCCAGGGTGAGTGCTCTGCAGGCTTAATGTGAAGGCTGTGCCCAACAGCCGTGTTTCACTCACACATCAGTGTCCTGTTCGGGGGCTCCTCTTTGGTATAGCAAAAGGAATGAGCTGCAGGTGCTATAGTCACAGGGCCTGTTTAAGGCCAGGATATAAAATGAGAGGAAGTGTGTGATACTGCCCTGTCATGAAGTCTGAAAGTGGAATGGAATTCTGCAGATGGACATATATGTAGTTAAGTTAGCAGTAAAAAATGGAAGCAGTTACCTCCACCAAAATAATTATTAAAAAAAAGTCTTGATCAATAAACTGGACCACTTGATTCACTTCTTTAGGTAAAGGTTTCCATAAATGCTTGGCACACATTTGTCACAATAACAATTAAAGGGACAGATCCAGGAATTTTGAAAGGATGTAGGGTCTTAAATAATTATTGCAATATTGAGAAATATTTTAAAAAGAAACCAAGTAAGTAAGTCATGTAAGAAACCATACAAGTGAATATTAAATCAGGGAATGCCCAGTCTTTTACCCTTGAACACACCATACCAATTTCCCCCACCCCCTTCCTTGCTTGCACACGCACTTTAATCCACCCCTACCTGGATCCGTCCATGAGTAACGGCAGTACAAGCACTGAGAGGGGGATTCATACCTTTCTCTCCTGTTCACCTAAATATTTTGTTCTCTTCACCATGCACTTCCCTTCTCTACTGTACATACTTGAAACCGATACTTGAATTGTGCGTCAATACCAGTAAGTCTTTATGCAATGCCTGGTTGAATAATAGCCTTGACCTTTTCTGACAGTGTCATGTATTGGTCAAGTGGCTCTTGTAGTGTCTTTTGCAGGGTACATGAGGAACTCTGCCACTGCTGATGTACAAACATCATGCATGCTTTGTACTCTATAGTAGCATGGTACCATATAGCATAACATCAAAATTTCTACAGATTTTATTTGGTATACATATCCAGCTGTAACTGTGACTGTGTCATAAAAGTAGATTTATACTTGAAATGTATACCCAAAATTATACTTTTGTTTTATACAGGACAAAGGAATATTGATACTGTATGTGCAGGATACTGTGCAGGAATGTTATGCTTTAATTGTAAAATCCTAGTAAAACTGCTCGTATTTTTTATTTTTGTACTTGTAACATTTTGATACATGTATGTGACCTCAGTTTCAACTTTTTTAGTGTTAGATGAACCATTCTTACCTTCTTTTTTATTATTACTAGATTCATCAAATATAGTAATTATACAAGACCTTTGTCATTGATACACTACTTATTAAGTGGTCATGATACATTAATCTTAGAACACATTTCATTTAACCACTGCTTTCTGTTGCAGGCTTTTCTTATTGTTGCCATCTTAGATGTTGGCACAGTTCTGATCAGCATAAGTGGGTGTATCAAACTTGGTCAGATCTGTGAAACACAGTTCACATTGGTTGGAACATTCTTTCCTCACTATTTGCAATACCAAGCAAATAGTTGATACGTTAGGAGTTACAGAACATATGTAGTTTGACCACAGAAGTGTATGTCATTAACATGTACTTTCCCCCTGAGAGTCAACAAGTGCTCAGCTGCTCAGTTGTATTTCTGCAAAATGAATGAAAAAAGTTTTGTGATTCGCAGAAAGTCTTTGACCTTACACAGGATGTATTTTGTTTGTGTAAGAACAAACTCTCTTTACCTTGGTTCCCATCCACTTAACTTAGCTCCTTATACCAACATGTTTTGCTGGGTCATGGGAAACACTGTTTAAATGGTCATAATCACTTAAGGTAGAATTTGAATTTTTAATTTATGCAACTATAGTCCATGTGTCAAGAAAGTTCAAAAGCTTTTTTGTGGTTATGAGATAAATGTTATGTAAAGATTTGTTATACTTCTGTGGACAAGGAAGAATATTGGCTTTGAATGTTAACTAGAATATATCTCACATGTATCATTGCATGAGTGAAGTATTGTGAAAGGTATCACATACTGAGATAATGTATTGTTACAGGCCTCACGTCAGTACCATCTCCCTCATCCAGGTGACAACCCACTGTGCTTATCTCACACACTGTCAACTCAAGTGTCCCCAAAAGACTTGAGCATTCATCTGTTTTACCTGATGGACACTTCACTTGACGCTGAATGTCCAGCATCAGAGACTACTCTGAAAGGTGATTCGTTGTTTTATTTCTTTCAGTCATCGAACACAATTTTCCAACCAGTTCCTATGACTAGTTCCTTCTTGACAGCCCAATCCAGCATCTGATCAGTTTTGGGGAAATCTGTGTAGTACTTTCTGCATTTACCAACTAATAAATGTAATAAATAAATGTAAATGATACCAGTACAAACTAAAAACGTTATGCATGTTAGACAATGTGATTGATTGCTGGTAAACACAGCTGGAGCATCCTCCAATGATTGTTACATCATTGATTATGAGATCGTTGAAAAAGTTTGGATCCTAGAACGACTTAACCATGAATGTAACCATCCCTGATTTCCGCTGCACTCCACAGTGTCAGTCAGACTTGATAACTATCACATTGACACTGCCTATAAACAATCAGATATTAACTGAGGGACCCTGTATTCTCATTCATTTGGACGTACATCATGTGACTTAAGACCAGGATGAAACAGGGACAGCTGATGTGGATAATCCTGATATCACAGGATGTGAATCAATCGACTTGATTACCTCCATCTTTATCAGTTATATAAAGCATAGCAAGGTGCTCTAGGTGTTGTCAGAAGGGTCATGTCATACTTCTTTAATGTGTACAACTGTGACACTGACATTTTATGTCTGTTGTACACACAGTTCTGACTCTATGCAGTGTTTCTGCCATGTGCTGAGACACTGTGGTAGCTAGAGACTTCCTGATTTTTTTCTTGAACAGGAATTAAGTATTTGATAAAGCACACATATTTTGTCACAGACTTGTTTCTAACCTAGAAATGTTACATGGTAAACTCACATGACTGCAGATTATGTATCATTCCTTCATAGCATTCATAACTTCAAATTTATTTCAAGCTCTGTACATTTAATACAAACAAACCTCCCACCTCTTTGCTAGGGACACCTTTTGATTATGAGCAGTGCAAGTAATCTCTTAGAGAGTGGAGTTTCAGTTCAATAACCACTGTTATATTAGAACAAATAATTAATTCCTGCCTGTGACTGTAGTTTTACCTTTTTTGTGTCCTGTCAGACTGCAAGCTTTTTCTTTTTAAAGTATATTGTCCATTTAAAATTGGAAACGTACAAACCATTTTCTTGACTTCACAGATATTTAAACATATGACATTTTCTTGCAGTGGTCATGCATTCCTTTTTTCTTATAATTATCAACCAGTGATGAATTTAACATCCTCTGTCCTCGGTTGTGTATGTGTATTATGAGGGAACAATATTAAGTCTCTTACAGGAAGAGTGTGCTCACCACTTTTATATCATATATTTTTCTAACATATTCATACATTAGATTTCCAGGAAACAGGGAACTAAACACCAATGAGCGGGATAGGACAAAATTTTCCCCGTGTATATTTTAAGGACTGCAAATTTTAATCAAGAAAGGAATGCCACCAGTCTAAAAACACTCATGCCACTGAGTATAAGAGGATTTTGTCATAGCACTCTACAGTGTATCTTTTGATAAGCATTACAACATGAAGATTATTGTCTGTTGTCAGCAAAAGAGCATGAGCAAATACTAGAGCTCATTTATATTGTCTTTATAAGACTAAGAAACTGAGAGAAAAGAAAGAATTATATTTGTCATATTGATGTATTCTGAAAGGCAGTATCATTTAACTAGGTTACATTTTCAAATGTGCATGTACAACAAACATGAAACTGTGACCTCTTTTCCATATATGCTTGGATTTTAACAATTAACTTCATAGACAAGTTCAGCTGAGCACTTTAACCCATGGGTCTCTTGTGTTGTATTACCAGTGGGAATACTGCATGAAATATTTCCAAGATGCAGGTTACATTCTCCATGTAAATATTAATTCCTTTCATATCAGAGAGTGATTTATACTGAATGACCTAAACACATATATAAGCTTTGTAATAATGCATGGTCCAGCTTGATTGAAGAGTGACCATCCCTGGTCAACACATTGGTGGTATGCTCTCAAAGATGAGGGTGATGACTGCAAATATCCATCTCTTAACTAAAGGGGCCGCTCAAAGCTGGAATTTTGGTTTCCAATACACAACTCATTAACACCAACAAACCAATTATAGGTGTGTGCATTTAGCCATCAGGTACAAAGGTAACAGTATCCCAGGCCGCTCCCTTGGTCTAATAATTGTTCATTTACACTGGGGGTAGGAAGGGCTTAACAGGCTCAAGGCTAAATAAATATGAACTCGCAGCTTCTATGGCCAAGTTAGACACAGAATTTCTGTGTGTTGTATTCAGGATTGAACAAGTAACCACATTGTGAATGGTTGCTTTAAGAAGCAGAAAGATCAAATACAGCAGTGTATAAACATGAACTCTCAGTGTCCTCACTTTGGTATATCTCTCTCTGAGTTTGAAAACTTAAAAAATCTAGCTTTACAGTTTGATATTATGTCTCTTTCAAGAAGGAACCTGTAACAGGTTACTTTTTACTGATCAGCCATGAATGAAAATTTGTGTTTGCCTCATGCATGATCAGGCAATTTTTCATCTCAAGCAAAATCCACAAAGAGAACATCCTCATTGAAGACTTCATCATAATTTTATTTATTCATGATCTGATGTGTAGGAACATATTTGTAGCATAAACTATCCACAGTATAAATTTTTGTCTGTGTGTATTTGTCTTTTTTGTTCACACAATATTTATTATTAACAGATGTGTACACAGTGACAAGTTTAGATATGTGTGTTTCAGATAAATACTGATTAAGTTTTTTATATGCTCTGATTACATGTCTGGCACTGGTGGAGGTATGTGCTCTTTGAGTGCTCTCTAGTTAATGGCTCTCTTACAGAGTAAAATTTGCTGATTGTTAATGACTGACTGATGGAGAGGATCATGGGGCTGAGTTGTGCAAGTACATGGTCACACATGGGTTGTACAGCTATTACCTTGGTACCACAACTGTGCTGTACCTTTCCGTACATGTATTATACAGTAAAACAGACCATTTGTTAAACTTGCTGAGCAACGACGCATGAAGGATAAACTCCCAAGTGTAATAGAACTTCCTGTGATAGCATATGATTACTCTACATTCATTAATTCACATCATGTTCACAAAGCTTCATTATCCTAAAAACAACTTTAAAACAACTCAAATCCTTGTGGTTTAATGAAATGACAATTAGTTTCTTTTTGTATATTTATTATATATATATTTTTGGCATTAACTTTATCCTTGTTATAAATAGAAAAATGACCATGGGAATTGCTATCTTGGATATCTTTTGAACCAGCTGCAAATGTACAACTTAATAAAAAAAAACTTTGAAATTTCATATCTTTTTCAATAATGTGTTCCATAATAGGTAACCAGTAAACTTACAGAAGAATACACCAATTGCCAGGCTGCCTTGCTTGCTTGAAAATCTTAACAGAAAGGAGTTGTTAATTGTTATGCTTTGTTGATTGAGATTTTCAGTATAAACATTGAGCACTTTTTATGCAGATGTGACTTAATTAACAAAGTTATGCTGAAGTGATAATTGGTGGAGAATACTTGTATGTATGGATACTTGTAAGAATGCAGTAGTGGTAGAGAAAGTTGTTAACATCAAAAATAGTTATGAGCAGAAGTAGCAGTTCTGTATTTTGTACTGTAATAATCTCTATGTCACTGTTATGTAAAGAATGTAGCTCTTGAAAATAAAATAAACTAAATTTCAAACCATTAACAGGAAATGTTTTAGTTTCCCTATTTAGGTTAAATCTATGTAACAGTGGGCAGTTACGTAAGTAGCTCATTTGATAAATTATACATGCATGTGTATTATCCATAAATGGAATCCAGTACACACATAAAACTTGATAAAGATATATGTGTGTATGGGTTTGTATGAGACACCTGTATAACATGGAGGGGTAGGAGTTATTAAAACTGAAAGTATTGGTGTAGAGTGCTGCGGCAGAGACTGTCTGACTGACTGGTGTCCTGTGTTAGCAGGGCTGATGTGTCCAGGAAATGATGATTTATCAGACGCCCTGTGATGTTTCCCCTTGATAAAGGTCACAGCAATATAAGCCAGCACAGATCAGGCTTCCTCTGTGTGGGATGGCAATCTCCTGTTCTCTAGCTGTGTATGTGTGTGTATGTGTTACAGTGTGAAGATTCCAGTCAGATAACCTCCTGAGTGTCTTAGAAATATTGATGATTAAGAAAGAAAAATCTTTAAATGTCGATCTGTGCATGTGTATGGTTCTGTTTTTGCAAATTAGCTTGACAGTGTCTTGTTTTATAGCTGTGTGTATGTATGTGTTAATGTATGCAATACTTTGAGTGTGTATCATATAATGAGGGAGCTCTAGAATATCATCTGTATATCTGTATGAGCACATATGTACTTTGACATTGCATACATATATATATATATATATATATATATACACACACACACAAACACACACAAAAATATATCTTTCAGTATGTACATACAGGTGTCTGCCTGGGTACATGCATGATGCATGTGTATCTCTGTACAAATGTATGTGTATGATTATAAGTGTGCCTGCCTGTGTCAGTATGTCCATCCATGCGTATGTGCATGTTTGACTATCTGTGTCTGTGAAGTGAGCCAGTATATAATAATTCCATGGATGCACATGTAGGAGAACAGAACAGCAGTGTTATTGATAAAATAATATTTCCTGACTGGCTTCTGTGTTTTAGGGGTAGAGCTCAGGATTTTAAGCTTGAAGATTGTGAGTTCAAATCTCAGCTGAGGAGCAGTGCAATTTTCTATCCCTGCTGGGTTCTCTGCAGGCTTAATGGGAAGACTGTGCCCTATGGTTGTGTCTCACTCACAAATGAGTGCGTCTTTCAGGGGTATCTCAGTGGGATGACCCATCAAAAAAGACAGACAACACATCCAGGACCCTCAGGTGCGGTACACTGAGCCTATGTAACGCCAGGATAATTGTGTCACTGCCCTGTCACAGTCTGAAACTGAAATGGAATTCTACAGACGTACACAATATTCAGTTTATCAAGCATTAAAAAAATGGAGGTGGTTACCCAAAAAAAACTGAAAAAAAAATATTGTTTCCTGGTGATTCGCAAGCAGACAAAGGGATAAGTTGGTGATAACTTCAACACAGCACTGAGCAGCCTTCACACAGGCATGTATAACAGCTAGAGTACTGCTGGTACAGCATTGTACTACTGCAGGGTACCACGCCAGGTGACAGGAAGAAGAGATAGCAGGACAGCCTGTCACAGTCACTGAAGTGTTCCAGACATCCACAGCTGACTGACATGTCTACCATGCAAAACTTTAAAAATTACCCCCCTTAAAAATACCATCATACACAGCTTGCAATGTATTGCCCCATTGTATGGATAGTGTTCATGCTAACATTCTAATATAGTCCTATGTCTTTTCAACAAACTGTGGGTCATCCTAAGCAGGTTGATCATCATAATCAGTGATAGCGCAAAATGGGGGGTCGGAGGTTCATCACCATGAGTGGTGGTACTTTTAGTGCAGGTGCATGGTTATATTAAGCAGGGGCACATTCGGTGCAGGTGGGTCATCATGTTCAGTAGGGGTACATTTGGTGCATGTGGGTCATCATGTTCAGTAAGGGTACATTTGGTGCAGGTGGGTCAATATGTTCAGTAGGGGTACATTTGGTGCAGGTGGAATATCTTGTTCAGTAGGGGTACATTTGGTGCAGGTTGGTCATCATATTCAGTAGGGGTACATTTGGTACAGGTGGGTCATTATGTTCAGTATGTTCAGTACAAGCACGTTTGGAGCAGGTGGGTCATCATGTTCAGTAGTAGTCATTCAGTGCAGGTCATCATATTTAGTAGGGGCACATTTGGTGTAGGTGGAATGTGATCAATATGTTCAACAGGGGCACATTTGGTAAAGACAGGTCATCATGATCAGTATGTTCAGGAGGGGTACATTTGGTGCAGGTGGGTCATTATGTTTATTAGTAGTCAATCAGTGCAGGTGGGTCATCATGTTTAGTGGGTGCACATTTGGTGCAGGTTGAACATGATCAGTAGGTTCAGCAGGGGCACATTTGGTACAGATGGGTCATCATAATCAGTATGTGCAGGAGGGGCACATTTGGTGCAGGTGGGTCATCATTTTAAGTATGTTCAGTAGGGGGCACATTTGGAGCAGGTGGGTCATGATGTTCATTATGTTCTGGAGGGGCACATTTGGTGCAGATGGGTCATCATGTTCATTATGTTCAGAAGGGGTACATTTGGTGCAGGTGGGTCATGTTAAGTAGGGGTACATTTAGTGCAGGTGGGTCATCATGTTCAGTAGTAGTACATTCAGTCCAGGTGCGTCATGTTCTGTAGAGGCACATTTGATGCAGGTAAGTCATCATGTTAAGTAGGGGTACATTTAGTTCAGGTGGATCTTCATGATCAATAGTGGTACATTCAGTGCAGGTGGGAGGTACATATGGAGCAGGTGGGTCATCATACTTAGTTGTGGTTTGTCCAACTGTAAATGAGTCATTATTGTCAGACATAGTCAATTTTGTTAATAGTGGACTCATTACATATGTTGTTATATCCATACATTTAATTAGAGACTAATGACATATATGGTTGACCAAACTGAGTAATTATTCATGTGAATTTAACGGTTTCACTTTTGTTTATGATATAGACAAGTACTTAGTACACAGATATTGATATACACATACACATCAAGTACTAAGATGATGCCATTATATATACAGTCAAGCCCGCTTATTGTCATGTCTGCGGTGCATGCATAAATTATGATAATAACCGGGATGTGACATTATGCGGGCTTCAACATCGATGTACTTTTTGAGTCATAGAAGAAGCGTTATGTCTCAAATGATATTAAATAAATCGTCAATAAAAAAGAAACAGGAACGTTTATTAATATTTTTATTTTACAGCGGCTTATCAAATTACGTTTATGCACACCTGACAATTTATTTCCTGTAAGTTTTGTGTCACATGCCGCAAAAACTGACAAAAATCTGACTTGCCAACAGAAATAAAGTAGCGTCTGGGTCGTGAGGTATATGTCTGAAATATGCGGCACAGTTAAAGCGTTATGATGGCAAACTATTTTACTCGATTTTTTCCCCGACAATTGCGCCATATTTCCTGATATCTTATTAATGACTCAAACTTCCATGATCGTCTTGATGATAGGTCTGTTCGGGGAGTGGGCATCATCATCCCTTGTCAACTTTCTGAAGTCTTGCCGCGAATGATATTTGGACCGGGTATCACCTCCAGTGCTTAACAAAACCTCCAGCTTTCTGTTGACCATTTAAGGGGATTTCCAGTCGTAAGCAACATTTAGAGCTCGTGCTTCATTATCTCGGCAAAACGTCACTGAGGTGTAAACCGCGGCCTTTCAAAGTCCAGGAGTTCATTATGTGTGATATGTGATCACAAACATCGTCCTTGTTAACATACGAAGAAACGCAGTGATCTGGATTACCTTGTTATCTTAAGATGTTAATTAGCTAAGTGATGGGGAACGACCCGCATGCATCACTGCACTTGCCTCCCCCACACAGGTGGGAGATGCTATCGTTTGATACGCCTGACCGATTACAGGCACTTGGCCTTTGATGTGATATTAACTGCGAACTGATATCACTGCCAAGGGTTCCAAGCATGACAATAAACGGAATTATGACAATATCCCATGATATTAAACTGCCATATTAAGCATTGTTTATATAGGAAATGGTTTGGGTATTCAGATTTATATGACAATAAACGGGATTTTCTATTAACCGATATGACACAAAGTGGGCTCGTCTGTATAAAGTTTCTACACACACAGAACATATACAGATGATATGGTCCAAAATCATTTGCTTTGATCACAGAATACCTTTTATATTGTAACCTGTGAAAGGATCTAAGACTACACAACATTTGCCCTAACTTTCTTATTTCTGACAGAGCATTTTATGTACAGTATGTTTAATCCATTATCCAGTGCCACCGTTATTGTTAGAGGCACTTCCTGTAATACAACGGCCACTGGCTGCCTGTGTTGGGCACCTTGCTGGCTTTTTGTGTTCCTGTCTGGTATACTTTCCTGCTAAGACTGACTGGGGAAGAATGGACTGTAACAAGTACACCACCTTGTAGTGACCAATTTACAAACTCGTCTTTAATATCACACTCATAGGCGCTATACATAGCAGAGAGTATGAGAGTAGTTCTTTGGTACACATGGCTTGAGTCATTATAGTAGAAATACCTTATACCTGGCTGTTTCAATATCTAATATTTCATTATTATAACAAGTGAAAACAGATGTAGCACAACTATATACTGCTTTTGATTTCAAACTTGGCTATAAGAGGAAGAGCCCATTCTGTATTTTTGGGAACTTTTTTTTTTTGCTAACCTGCTTAACCCTGCTATCCAGAAGGCTCAATAATTGTATATCATTGTTTTTGTAGTTTCCTTCATTCACATGCAGTTAACAGTGCCACTAACAGGCCACAAACCTGTCCATTAAAACAGGCAAACAAAACTCTCCTTTATCTAAGATAACGTTTCCAGTTATTTTGTGATAAGAATGATGCTTATCTGTGTTTACAGGTAGATGTTTCCAGGAATCACCATAAGAAAATTCAGCTATAATTTATCAATATGTTCATCTTCCAGCTGTCATGAAAAGAAAAATTTTGCTTTACTTTGTTTATAGGTAACTTTTTTCTGGCAGTTACCTAAAGAAGATTGAAGCTGATGTACCTGTTTACAGCCATGATTAGGTGATGAAGGATGAAGCTGAGATGCTGGCCATGAACTCCTTACCTGCTCTAGCAGTCAGAGACCCCAGCCAGTACTGAGTGAGAGCAGTTAAACAATTACTGTCAGGAGGTAGATGTACATAATTTTGTGACATTTTGAGTGACATGACAGTGTGACAGAAAGGTTTCAGAGAGACAGCAGGTTATCATTACTGATACAGCCATGGCATGTCATGCAGGCCAGATGGGCCTGGGAATATCCTCTCTCAGTTCTTATGAATGGAGAGAAAGCATGCTGGGAAGAGTGTGCAACCATAAATCCTAGCAAGGGGTTCTACTAGGCTCCTCACATATTCTCCCAATTATATATATTTTTAGCCAATTCATTTCTGAGTGTAACCAAACTTAAAAGGGCTGCATATTTGAATCAACATTATTTGAATGTAAAATATACAATATACAACATTAAAATTGCAACTTTTTAAAATGAAATTGCATTTAATTTTAATATATATCCCCAAACAATGTTTTATCAGTTGTGAGGTGTCTTTATCAGTGGGTCCTCATTAACTTTGATTCTGTTCAGTGCCAATCTTTTATATTCAGCCATGTCAAGGAATCTGTTAATTACATATGCTCCCAAATTCATTGATTCATGGGTTTAAATTTAAAAATTAAAAAGCGTCCAGCTCAGTTATATAAATATTAAGGATACATAATATTCTTTCACTCATCACTTAACTACTTGTACCTTACACCAAGTTCAATCATTGCAGAATGATGCAACTCAGCCAGGACATAAGGCAGTTCAGCCAAATGCATATCAGGTAACTCAGCCAACACCATTGGGTAACTCAGCCAACAATGTATAACAATTAGGTACTCAGCAAGCAGCATGAGACAACTAAGCCAACATTAGGCAACACATCCAACAATATGAGGCAACTCATCCACCCCATGAGCCAACTTTACCCTGCACTCTCAGTGCACTTACTCATTCATCTAAGTTTCATCAAATTTTTAAATCTGAATGTCTTATTAACTTCTCTCGAAATCCTGAAGGCTTTTATACATGACTATTATCATATTTGTTTTAAAAGGATGCAATGTTTTAGTCCAGGTGTTGAATGCTTCCGTAACTGCTCCTCTCCCCCCCCCCCCCCCCCACCTGCCACCTTCACCGCAGTGTCCCCACCTGGTCTGCGTGACCATCCTTAAGGAACCCCATATGGCTGTGACACGGTTATGGTGACTGTGACAGCAGGCAGAGTCAGTCATTCCTAGATCCTGGGCTGTTCTGCATTGTCATGGCCTGCACCCACTGACTGCAGCAGCCACTGACAGGAAGTCTGTTACCCACCTGCCCAGCCCAGCAAGGAGAATTCTCCAGCACAGACACTCTTATTACATGATTCCATTTTTAAAGGGCATGCAGATATAAGCTAGGGTGTATATATATATATGGGGGAGTTAATGGGCCTTTTTATATACAGACACTTAATCCAGGGTTCCTCCACAAAGAAGAGTGAGTATTAAGTTAATGTATGATAAATACCATGGGAAATGTCTTTGAGTTAAATATAAGGTTAGATAAGAGATATTTTTCAGTCAGATGGAGATAATAAATATTTTTAATATGCATGTATGGTCAAAATAAATGAATGGGGTGGGGGGGGGGCACATTAACTGATTTTTTTATGTTTGCTATCATTTTACTTATTTTTGACTCATCTTCTTTTCTGATAGTTAACCGTAAACTTTGCTTAAAAAAAAAAACACATTTATATTCATACTGATTCTTAACTTTGTTTTAATGAAACAATTATAATATTTTGTTGCACAAAAGGGATGTGTGTTATGGTAAAACATAAGAAATAAATATTTGGTAAAAAAAATTTGTTTTAAATTATTTTATTATTTATTTAACATGCATGTTCATGTCTGTTTAAAATACATCAAGTCTGAAAGTTTGATGACAGACAGATATGTCATAGTTGTGCCAGAATGTGGACTCTTAGTTGTCATCCTAGAATTTATTTAGTTCATTTGCATCTGTTAGGTGTGACTGGTAATATAGATTTACTGGAAGAGGAATCACGGCCTGAGCCAAGTGCCAAAAGGTCAGCAAGTACAACATTACACTTAACTTCATGTAATTTATATGCCCATCACTGCGGAGGAAGTCAGTAGAGCCTGCCAGCCCAGGCCCTGAGACAGCCTATCGTCACCTAGATTATCCAGGTCCTTGGTGGTCCTTGCCAGTCCTGAAGTCCCCACCACAGGTTTATCGTTTCGGTCACAGAGCTTTTTGATCTTACTACCACACACATGTATGTTCTTCCTCAAGTTGCGAATCACCAGGGAGGGTGTGCATGAAGTCACATGACAGTTAATTGTGGTCGGGAATACTATTTAAGTGGGGACCAGTGCAAAACTATTGCTCAATGCAGATAGCTTTAACATAAGTCTGTGCTGAGTGTTTTTGTATTAATATCCTTGCCCTTTTCCAGGTCTGAGCATTCTTAATAAAAGTTAAATGATCCTGGGAGAGATGTAAGCTTACAAGTGTCACATTACTTACTGATATTCATTTAAACCCCCATGATGTAATTAGGGTAATTATGCATGACAGTTAATG
This sequence comes from Sipunculus nudus, assembly GCA_026874595.1. Classification (NCBI taxonomy): domain Eukaryota; kingdom Metazoa; phylum Annelida; class Sipuncula; order Golfingiida; family Sipunculidae; genus Sipunculus; species Sipunculus nudus. Next base: position 60,925,211 of record CM049311.1, on the reverse strand, counting down.
TAAAAGCAATTATTGTTTTATCATTCTGTAGGTTCTACAATGTGACCTCAATGATTGCTCAATCTGGACCAGAGTTTTTCAGCTAACATATTTTTATCTATAACGAATCATATATTAATTTATCCTGTGGTATGCATATTGTATTATTGGGTTACTGAGTACTACTAAGTACCATTTATTACTGAGTTCCAGTTTTTACTGAGTACCTGTGACCACTGAGTACCAGTTATAACTGAATACTAGTTACTGCTGAGTACCAGTTATTTTCTGAGTACCAGTTATTACTGAGTTTCAGTTTTTACTTAGTATCAATTGTCACTGTCTACCAGTTATTTCTGAGTACCAGTTACTGATAAATACCAGTGACTACTGAGTACCAGTAATTACTAAGTGCCAGTGGTTACTGAGTACTGGTGACTACGAAGTCTAAGTTATTACTGAGTACTGCATGGTGACTACTGAGTACCAGTTATTACTGAGTACACATGACTTATGAGTACCAGTGATGTCTTGGTTACACACTCAATCACGCACGCACAGACTGATGAGAGCTGATCTGGCTTACTTCCTGATATTTTGAATGATAGATTTATTTTAGTCACAACCATAACACAGTACAGTACACTTACAATAAAATGGAGACATATTTAAACGTATCTATAAAATTGCATTTATAAAATCTGCAGTCTTAAAATGTCATGAATAGGGAGCACTCACCTTTACTTTTGAGGTTCTTGAGGTATACTTATTTTCATAGTGGACATTAAAAGTAGCTGGTTTAGCTATTGTCTGGTAATTCTCAGAAAAACACAAATGTGTCAGATGGTTTACCACTGGGTATTCAGTATCAGAGGATTTTTTTGTTAATTCTGATGTACATTTTAACTGTAGTAATTTTAAGCATTCGTGATTCAGCATATTATGCAGTATTAGGATGTCCACAGGATTAGCCATACATTAGTCATATCAGCCAAATTGGTAAGCCAGAACAGCTTTCATGCACACACACACACACACACACAGAGGAAGCTTACTCATGTTTATGACTACCTGAGATTCCTTGTGTGAATTTGTTCTGTATTTTTACCTGTGACTAATGATGAGGTGCAAAGTGCTGCTTAAGTTAAAAAAAATGCTCATAAGTTGTGTTTGCATGTTTGTCCCCCTGCCATTGTCTTATCCCCACTGTGGATGTTAATTCACAAAAGATGAACTTAAACCACATTTTTTTAGTGTTGTGAGCTATACTAGGAGGCATGCAGAGAAAGGAGTACTACCGGTATATGCCATATAAAGGAATTTTTAAATACACACATATTTATATAACTGTTCTTTGTCTTTTGATTGTTAAGAAGTTTGTGAATAAATAAATTATGATTATGGTAGTTTTGTCTTTTTTCTCTTATTGTTTTTTTTGATGAAATGCATACTTTTTTTATTGAAAAACATGGCTGTCACCAGTATGAGTTAATAAATGTAATATAAATATAATTTCATGGTAAATACATTTGCTTTAAAACATTAAGGCGAAAAGCTTGAGGTTCAGTATTTAAAGAATGAGTGGTGGTGGTGGTGGTGGTGGTGGGTGGGTGGGTGGGTGTGTGTGTGTGTGTGTGTGAGTTTGAGACAGCTAGAGAGAGTGGGCAGACAGACTGGTAGAGCAGATGGACCAGATATGGTGTGTGTGTATGCATGCAAATTCAAGTGTTTGTGTATATGTTCGTGAGTATGCTACCTCTTTTGGCTCAGATACATCAGGTATATTTTGTGTGTATGCCTAGGTCAATAAAAAAAAAGCTGTACTGAATGAACATATCTGTCCCTAATGACATAAAGTGGAGCTGACCCTGCAGTTAAAGTCACCATATAAGGCGGCCTCGCTGCAAGCCACTTCCCTCTTATAATGTATGAATGTACTCGTCCTATAACATCTTCAAGTACCAGTTATCCCACCATCACACTATCACTTTACTGAGCATTTTATGAATTTAAGGCCTTCAGTCTGAATTTGTTTACATGATATCTGGAACCTTAGCTTACCTGTGTTTGTGCCAGGTAGGTCACTCTGCACATTTTTCAACAAAAGCAGTTTTAAATAATAAAAATCAAATACAGTGAAACCTCTGAATAACAGACACTTCTGAACATGGAGAGAGTTTAACTAGTTCAAGTGTGCATGATAGAGATGTGCCCATAATATGGAGGTGCTTTAATAGATACGTGCCCAAGTTAGAGATCTGCCTGTATTGAAAAGATGCTCATGATAGAGAGGTATCCAAAAGTGATGTGTCTGCAGTAGAGAGGCGACCATAATAGGGGTGTCCAAAATAAATATGTCCATAAATAATGTGTCCATAGTATACATGTTTATAACAGAGATTCCATAATTTAGAGAGCTGCATGCACATAATAGAGTTACTCACAACAGAGGTGTCAATAGTAGAGGGATAGCCGTAATATACAGTTGCTATTAATAGAGATGTGCCTGTGAAAAGGTACTAATGGTGTCCTTTTGCTATTTTTGCAGGAGTAAATATATTATATTTTTCTCAGGTAAGATATATCTAATTTCAGAGTCAATCCATAAGTTTAAGAAACTTAGTAAGACTAAGAATTTTGTTTGACCAGAATTTGCATACATTTCACCAAGTTATGGTTTGTGCACTCTCAGAGCATAACCTCATTAGCTTTATGTAAAAACATGGCTATTAGTCTGGTGATTTGACAGATATAGATTATAGATAATTGTTTCCAGAAAGGCTACCCAACCATTCTGTGAGATTGGGTGGCACTAATAATATTCAAGGTACTTGTGCATCTAGGGGAGATGACCTTTGAACCAGAGAACTCATAACCTTACTACAGGCACCAACTTATTTACTTATTTGTTCATTCCTTCGCTGTTTAAATATGTTGAAATCAGCTCAAACAGTGTTGTTTTAGGTGGCAGGCTCAAGTGTTGTCAGTAGATTTAACATACCATGCATAAGCTGGTATTTAGGCCCCCCCCCCCCTTCCCCTCCCCTTTTCCAACTACATCTACAAGAAGTTCAGCTGTATGTCCACATTGCATATAGCTGGCTCTCCATCCCACTCCCATAAATGCACAATTGCAAAATAATAAGTGAAAATATGGGAGTATTATCAAGCTTAATTTTCTCATCAATTATAATGGATTCTCAGTATCAGTTATGTGTATATCAAGCAGTTTGTCTTCATCAATTGGTATCCTTTATTACAATTCCCAGGAAACAGTAAAAAAACAAGGAAGTTCTCCAGCGACTGGCCCCTTTTTTATGATGTTGTATCCCAACTTTTAACACCACTTCCTGCAAACTTCTGAAGTAATATTATATTTTTAATTCTGACTTTGGCTGTTTTTTTTGTTTTTTTTTTTTTTTCATCAGTGCTATATTGGTTTAGTCTGTGTTAATCCCACAATAAATGAAGTGAGGTGATCTGACTTTTTACAATTCATGCATTCAAATGCAGAGAAAGAAACTTTGCAAGAGACATCATCCAGCCCTAATTTTTGGTTTAAGCCAGTATTTTCTATTCGCAGACTTTAAGTTACAAAATTGAAATTGATACCCACTTTAAAACATGTATGAGGTACCAAAAAAAGAAATAAAAACCTGATGTACACTTCAATTACTTCTACCTACATTTGATCTAGGAGTATTTTGTTTGACAATTTCTAGAATGGCACTATATATATACTTTTGTCAAGACAATAGAAGTCCACTGGATTCACCTATAAATATGGATCCCTCCATGGTCAATTTCCTACTGCTCCACAAATCACACTTGTTGGGGCTGCAAGTGGGCGGCAAGAGTTGAAGCAGCAGGTACTTGGCATTTTCAAACAGTGGGGTGGGGGGGGGGGGGGCATGCTGCAAATTTTGTGGAGTAGCTGTGGAATATCAAGACTTTTTTTGTGGCATTTTATATTTTTGTCTAAGAATTATACCGTTGTAAAGCATAAATTTAATAAAATAGTAATGATATAGCTCAGTGGACAATAATTATGATTTAATATATGTAAAACAGTATGTTTCTATGTTAATATATATGCTTGTAATTTACTTATCAAATAAATAAATATAAACATGTCTATGTATAGTTGTTTTATGAGTTAAATTTACTTATATACTTAACTATATATATCATTATAAAAAAATAGGGTGTAAATTAAATACATTTTACTAGATTTCCAACAGACATATTCACAAGAAATCTGCACAGGGCACACGTGCGGCAAAATCCATTAAGGGAGCCATTGCAGAAACTTGCTGCATGGCCAACAGCAAACCCCTCGCACCAGTGTGTTTTGTATCAATAAGTCATATAAAGAGAAACCATTTTTGCTGCCTTCTGGCCAGTGTGACGCACATGTGACGCTTGCTCCTGTGTGTTTTGGCCTTTAGTCTAGTAGTTACCTCTGCCCTCTTTGTGTTTGTTCACAACGTAACTTGCACAATCATGAACTGGATCTCATGAATATTTCAAGGCATTTTGGGAATAGGCCGATGAAGAATCAATAAGATATTGGTGTCAATCCAGCACATGATCTGGAACATCAAGGAATATTCAAAAATATATACATAAATGAAACTGGGAATATGGGCCAAACCAGTGAATTCAAATGTTTCTGGAAGCATCCCACAGAAGGGAACCCCCACATGGTGGAGGCTTGCATTCCTTGAAATGTAGATTTCCTGTGTTTTCATGTTATCCTGCTGACAGAAAAATGAACAGACAGGGATTAAAAGGGAACCTCACTTTTGTTCATGGGGTGGGTAGCTTGATACCCATTCAAAAGGGGATTCTAATAGCGTCACAGCCAAAATATTTTGTCTTATGGTATTAGTCATTTTCCACCAGTCATCCACACAACTCCAGTCATCCACAAACCAAGAAGACATGCATTTTGAAAAAAGATCGAGACTTTAATGGTCCTCATAAAACACCTGTACATGCTCAGTACAACACAGTATCACCCGAAAATCACGGACTCCCATCCCCGGGAGCCCACCACCTTACAACCATATCTTAACTATGAGGACAATGAAATGACGCGCTTGTAAGGTTTCATGTGCTTATACAGCACCAAATAGAGATGATCAGAGATGATCTAGGTTACTCAGGCAATGAAATGCTGAAAATACATTTATAACTCACTCCATGTGATCATTTTATTCAACCAAAGAGCAGAATGGTCTCGGTAATCATAAGTTCACTTTCCTATATTGTTTTGTGCATTGTTTGTGCTCCACGAGGCTTTACACTAGAACAGCTTAACACGATTATAATCGTATTATCCTGTACAGAACAACCTTACAAACTGTCTACAGTACTTGCACTCTCCTTTTCAGCTTGTGTATGATCATAAATAAAAAATTGATTATGATGGTTACCTTTCACTCAGTGAACAAATGGATGAGATATTACACAATAATAATAATAATATAATAATAATATTAATAAAGTATGAAATGGTTCCACTTGTAGGAAATGAATGGATGTATAAACCATCCGTTAGCATCCTATTGCATTAAACACAGCAGAGGTATCTATTTATAAATTATCCTCTCCACGTTCACAAGTGCAAAGTATCTGCACAGGTTTCTGTGTTTGAAATAAAAATAAATACATGGATCAGTAGTAAAATAATTATATAATAAAAAAAAGCTATCACATACTACTTAATATGTTCTTGGTCTTTTTTAACGAGCATGCAGAAACCCCTGACTAGGTGTAGCTTTGTTTCAGCATGCTCCAGTTTCCTCTGAATTTTCCTACACAAGTCCTACACCAAACTGGTGAGGGACAAGCTACAGACAACACACATTTATACATACTTCTAACAAGAATTTACAATCTTCACTGGCTGAGGATATGTTCCCCCCTTACCCTTTCATATAAGTTTGTCATACCTCGAACATACACACTGTATAAAATAGAGGAACTTCTTGCCAAAATATCATAAACAGTTAAAGCATGTTTTATCCTTAAGCAATATTATGGTTCATGGAAAGCAATATTGTTTTTCTTAGTTCAAGCTTAAAATTCTACCTTACACTAATTAATTGTACAAATAGTAAACTAAGTAGCCAATGTGCAAAATATGAAGTACTTTACACAGTTGCTACCATATTAGTTCACATTTCCATATTTTTTTCCATACCATGGAGTTCCATCCATCTTGCAGTAAGTAAAGCATACAACATTTAATAACTTAAATGAATAAGACACACGCATACCATATCAAAATATAAAGGCTTCTTCCTTAGAAAAATATCACAATATCTCCACATTGTGTGTACCACAGACAACTTGAACTATTTATGTTCAGATCAACTTCCCCTTACTGAGGAATACATGCATCAGCACCATTTTTTTTTTCTTTTCAAAAAGTTTTAATACATTCACCGGTCTCCCAACCTCCTTGCAGCGAATCTAATAACTGCTTTTGGTCTTTAACCGGCATCTTATTCTGCACATATATATATATATATATATATATATATATATATATGTGTGTGTATTTATATTTATATATACGATATATATATACTGCAAAAATATTCAATACAAAGTTTAACCCTTACATTTCTTTGTAATCTTAGCCGCCACACTTACCAATAACAGACATAAAAGAACATCACAGATATAAACGTTTATAATGGCCACCACTGACCATGGCAGTCAAATCAGTTCTTGTGCATTGCAGCCTGGGCTGCCTGCGGCAGGCAGTGAAAACTGGCAGTTTAACCTCTGGCTTGCTTGAAGCACCTGTCCACACTACGTCCACACTAGGTATACACTAGGTTATGCAAAACCTGGACAGAGCACCACGGAAGGCTCGATGTCATGTAGATAACAGGTTATGGGTAACCTAATGTTGGCGCAGATTGCTCCGAACACACTACCAACAGCGTCTAATGGTCTACCTGTCCTCTGAGTGGCGAAACTAAAGTTCTCCAGGCCTGACCAATGCAAAGCTAGATGGGATATTTTGGGTCATACCCATCAGTTTTGGCACGCGATGGCTTAGGACATCAGCAGCGGTGTTCACGATGATGAGAATACAGAAAGATTTCTTTTCAGTTTTTCAGTAATGAATATCCCGAACATCAGTTGGTGTAGTTGGCTGCTCATTTGGGTACTTTCCCGACAGAGAGTTTGGGGTAGTTGGTACATTGCTATCACTGTGGGGCTCCATCGCCTGAGGTAAATTTGTATGAAGTGCTTGTTCGATCTGCTCATGACAAGCTCGAAGGCAGTCCTGCAATGAGACAAAACATAAATTTAGTAAAACACCAATATAACACACTTTCAAATATAAAAATTCACAAACATATATACATGATCCCTGAACCTCAGCTACCCTATTGACTATTATAGCCCTGGTAGATCCATGTTATACATGATTAATGTCATTTACACTAAACTACAGTCTCTGCAGCGTTTGAATGTCAAGATGACCACAACCTTACTGCAAGAACCATACATGTGGTTAACAGGTGGGCTGACAGCAAGTCATCAAGCAGCCCTCCTGCCAGCACACAGCCAAGCCCAGATCCGGTCCCCCCCCCCTCCAACACAGAGACAAAGACTATACAACCTATACTAATATCAGTAGCAACAGGTAGAAAGTTATATTTAATGGACCATACACTGTGGATTCTTTTGTGATTAAAATTTTTTTTAATTCTGTGACAGAAATGTTAAAATACATTGCTATGAACCAAATACCATTGTTTATGTCATCTGTCAATTTTATTAATTTATCCATTCAGGAGGATACATGTATATGTAATAACTTCAGTGGCCATTTACTAGGGTTCTATACGAGTAACAACTAGACAAGGCATGAATGGTGAACATGATGAATTTTTTTAAAGATACTGTCACAAGTTTCAAGTTATCTGAGAAAGTATATCCTGACCCCGGCCCACCATGAACTGCACTTTGCTTGTTGCCACATGGCTTCTATACAGATATCAGAGAACTATCTCTTGTTCACTGGGAATGAGAGAAGTGACCCCCTGCAGGGAAAGGTTTAAGCTCAATGCAGTTGAAAGGAAAAATCAACACCCCCACAGTACCCCCCACCAGAATACCTACACAGTCATTTTCTCTCTCTACAGGGGCACCCTATGTCTACATCCACAAATATATATCAGAAGACGATTTCGTGCAAGGGTGGTTGTAATTACTGGCTTGGTTCTTATGACCAAAGTCTTTAGCTACCACAACAAGGCCCACCCTGTTATTAGAAAAACATTCCATCTAAAGTACACCAAGGCCAGCAAACAAATCTCTTGCCAGTTGATTTTTGTGTGAGCTCATTCCAGAGGACTATGGGGAATATCTCACAATAGTCTTCTTAAGGTTTCAAGAGAATTCTATAACTCAAGACCTGATAGCTAAGTATACAAAAAGGTATTTCCACTAATCTTTCTATGAGCAAACACTAAGTTTTCTTTCCCCAGGTTCTAAAGGTGTTGTAATAGTATCAACTTGAGGGAAAATTCCTAAGCCACAGATTCATTAGTATACAATAACATATCTCACAAATAGGCTTTGTAAGTATAGCTCAGAGGTGAATTTCTGTGAATCTCTAGTTAATTAAATTCACTTTTGAGTTTTTGATAATACTTACTGCATCAATAGATGTAATTCTCTGCAAATGATTATGAAGATGAAAGCTTGACACCCAGCTTCCGCCCAGCAGACCATTTGCTGCGGCTGCCACGCTACCTGCTGCGATCATAGATGGTGGGTACAGGGCAAACTTGAATTCTGTCAAAGAAAAAAAAAAAGAACCATGAATAAGGGATAAAACCATGTTTGTATAATATGAATTATTTTGTCCTCATCCATAGCATTTAATTATGTGAAACATACAGGATCTAATGTGCTGCAGTGGAAAACTATCTACTATATTTATGTGATAAGTACATTAGCTTTTCACAATAAATGGTGTGAATGAATTCAGTATACTGTGATCCAAGCATGATTCATTTAATAACAAGCTGTGAACTTCAACACTATGATATTATCAGAACTAGGTTTCCCACGACCAACTAATTCCCCTGGCATTCCATGATGGAGAGCTTTTTCTGCACTCCAAGTGAAGGTATGCATATCAACGTACTAGAGGTATACCTAACCACTCAGCAACCAGCAAAGCCTGTACTCATTGTACTAGATGTCCCGGTCAATCCCAAATATAAACACACAGAGCTCAAACTCAACAGCTCACCTGGGGTGCACACCTTTAAATAGGCAGATAAAATTATCAATGTTACCTAGTAGTTCAGTGAAAATTTCTGGCCTGTGTGACAGCATAGGGCTATTCTTTGCGACAGGAGGCAAAAAACTATACTAACTGATAACTCCCCCCCCCCCCCTTCCTTTGGTGCACTCCAGCACATGTTTCCACCTGACTTCCTCTCAGTAATTTAACTAAATTATATCTGAATACACCCATGCCTGACAGTCAAGTTAGTTCTCAAGACATTAAGCCTCAAGCAAAATGATGCAACCTTTGCCATTGAGCTCTGTCTCTCCCAGGATCACCTGTGATGTAACAGGTATCTTCTATCAAAGGCCAAACAGCTCCCCTGTCTGACCTGAATGACTGCCTATACAATATAATGCCATGGTACCAGCCGCAGGCTCATTAACTTTGAACCTTGAACAAAGCCAGCTGAGTAATGTTCAGGCACTCAGGGTTGGGGTATTGCTTCAACTTTTGTCCACCCTACTCAATACTACACTTTGATGGTGAAGTGTTAATGGTTCTTATGGATGAGAAAACAATGTTTTAAAATATTATTAATTCTTGGGTCTTGGACAATATTACTTGGTCTTGAAAATTTCTTTTTGTTTATTGCAGAACCCCATGCTTTTCAAGGTTACACTAAATTAAAGTTGGGGATAGAATTCTGAACCATTTCATATTGTGTATTTAACTCTCTTTTTAGAACATGATAAAAACTACAATAGGGGGTTTGAAGATATATGTGTAGGCCTGGGTCAAGTCAATATTTGCTTTACTTTTTGACTGTACAATGGTCAGTGCTAGGTGAGTAAACAGAAATCAAATAGTGATCCTATAGCAGAATCAACAGGTAGGGAAGGTACACATGGAATTCTCATGTAATTGGGCTGGGTTTAATATCAACCGGCTTGATACCAGGACAGAGTGTCTGTGCTTGGTCTACACACAGTGGACCCCCTTTGGGAACTCATTCATAAGCATCCGGCCTATCCAGCTCAGCCATGGAGGTTCAGATCTCCCTGTCCTTCCCGTCTACTACCCTGAGGGCCCTGATACAAGCATGGTCCAATTTAAACACATCACAGCAGCATAAAAAAGTGACCCACCCTCTGTCACAGACACAAAGGCTGAGAGTTTTAGTCAGCACTGCACCTAGCATAACCTGCATTCCATTCAAAAGCTAATTTGCCATTAATACCAACATAACTAAACAAGTATGAGCTGGAAACTTGGGCCCATGGTAACAAATAAAACATTCCCAGTTAAAAATAAAGAACCAGTAATTGTTAAGTTTTTGCCCACAAGGGAGAAGTCAGAATTATTATATATACTGTTTGTTTAGGAACACAGTGTCTGACCAAGTGATGGGCAGTTATTGAATTTGCAGGATATTATCCCCGTTAGTAACTGATGATAATTTTTATATGGATTAAACTCTTAGCTTGAGTTAATAGTTGCTATCTGTACACCATGTGGTATTGTCCATCCAAAGTGTTTAAGCAAACAAGGGATCAAAGCAAATAAAAGAGGGACAAGTTACACACCTGAAGTGTTCTCGCTTAATTAATCCCACCCCAAACATCTACCTCACAAACCTCTCACTAATTAGACCTAAGTTAAGTGGCTGTGCATGTCTGTGAATACATGGTGAGTAGTCACTGCTATGGTGTAGTTGTAATTTATTCTTAAAAAGACAGTGAGCTTTGTCTTGGAGGGGCAGATGGTCTGTCAAGGAAACCGTCTAGTCGGGCAGGTGAAGTCATGTGTAACAAATGCAGCTGACTCCTAAGTTCACCAATAATGTGATATTGCTGTGATTTGCATTTTACCACATGCCCCGTGAACGACCCTCTTGAATAAAATAATTCCAAAGGTCAGTGAAGACTGTAGTGATAAGCAAGAAGTAGCCCTAAATCTACATCCTGGTAAGGGTGGTGGTGGACCTGGACTTGCAACACCTGGACATGAGCCATGTGTCCCCTTGCTATATATGGTAATTTACAGTAATCATGCACAGTTGATAGATCTGAGGACACACAAACACATGCCATTACTGACTGGGGCTTTTGTCTATGGCACACGCGCATGTGCCCATCTGCCTATCAAAATCTGACTGGGTCGAATGTGCACTACCAGCATGTAATTGTTTCTCCCAGAGTACACAGTATAAAGCATGAGCTCCTCTAACCTTGCCTAGGTGAGGGCAGATGACAGAGTGCCATTTGTGTGTGACTCCTCTGTACTGCCATTCTACATACACTTAAGATCTTTTATTTTATGGCATACTTCTTATGCAGCTTGTTTATATATTCTCCCTCCCCTTTCTCTTTAATTTCAAGTTGGGTGGACACTAAACCTTCACCTTTAAGACTAGTTTCAGACCACCCTAGCTTTAGACAACCTTTCCACATCATTTACACTACATCTTTTAAACACTTTCAGTCTATCAACTTAAATTCCAAAGTTCAAATTTTACCAGACAACCCTCTTTCAATGTTCTGAGAAAAAATACCCAGGACATTTCTGACAAGTTCTCTCCTAGTTTATTTGCATACAGGCGCCTCACCACTGATATATATCTAACTATATATATATCAACTCCACTATAACATACAATAAGTATTTATGTGCGAGTACACATTAACTTCGGCTTGATCAAGGTGATCCCCCAATAGGCCACTTCACTGGCTCCTGAATGCCGTGTGCGAGCTTCACAAATCAATTCCACATTGTTTACCTATGTCATATATGGTATATATAAGCCCAGGCATGTTTTTATTTACAAGTAGCTCTCCTTTATCAAGCTACCTGTGCTTGATCACATTACTGTATGTTATGCTCTCCTCAGGGCCAGTCTAGTTAACATATGATTTCCATATGGATAATTTGAGTATATGCTATTATATCAAGCCTGGGCTTGCTGCTGTACACTGGCTGTACAGTATGGTACATATTTCACAGATACAAGTATGTCTGAGGTATTCACAATCTGCCAATCAAACTATTGATCATGACCTCAACTTAACCTTGTACACTCTGTCTCAGAGTACCGCCCTGTTACTTAGGTATGCCAGTGGCACAAGTACAGTACAAGTCCCCATACTCACCTGTACCTTGGAGCTGAGGCTATTTGGTACAATAGCACAGGCAGTATACAAGAGACAAGTTACTTGAGTACAGCAGAGAACCATTGCTTCTATATATTAAACATGTCAATTGACCTCTCATCTAAATAGAAAATTTACCATTTTGACCTAATGATGAAGAGTTGGCAGTCTATATAACCTTTAATACATCTTAATGATTTTGAAGAAATCTGTAAGAATTCTTACCTAGGGAACACAAAGCGATGAACGTCTGCGCATGTTTTTTCAATGCGATGCTCTGTTCTCGGATTAGCGGTAAACGACTGAGAATTTGTTCCAGGAAATCATGAGGTGTGATTGCTGATATGTCCCATTTCAGAGTGCTAAGTACGATCAACTCCATGTCCTGAAAAAAGAAAAGGATATAAAATACACATTGAGAACAGTAAATGCATGTATTATTAATGCAATGCTACAACCTATATTTTAAATACATTTCTTTTACCGTTAATTAAAGATAAAAATTGAAAATTATAATTATTTTTGTAAATAATTTCAATCTTCTCTATCCATTTTTATTTAATACAGTATTAGTAACTAAACCACCAATGTGTGCAGGCTACACTCTGTAATATTTGTTCAAGCCCATATGACAAAGCCACCCACATGTCAACTTTATGACTAGTGGCGCCCCCTGCCTCAAAGCATGTACACTTATATTCTCAGCCACTGCTTGCATGCCTGTGAACTGGTGTGTACCACAACTGAAGACAAGATCATGTCTTGTACATGTGAAAGCATCCACTGCCTAAATAGGTTGCACGCTGAGAGCAAAACATTACAGAGGACAAACTTGGCACTGAAAAAGGGCACAGTTCAGGATAAGCCCATGGGCAAGTCCCTTGTCGCCATCTCCAGCGAGGGACACTCCATTCAGGATGGTGGTGTCTGGCTAAGAGGGTGGTCAGTTAGTTCACTACTCTTCCATTATAGTAAGAGTAAAGGTGGTCTAGACGGGGCATTTTTCCTCCTGTTCACCCCAGACCCCTGGAAGTGTCATGTTTCTAGAAGATTTAAAGGTCCGTGGGTGAACACATCTGTCAAGGACCTCATGACTCGCGGCCATATCCACGCTCAGTTAACCTTGAACCAGTGACGTAACATTCCTGGACAAGTAGTGTTTGCACGGTCATTTAGTCACGAGTCATTGGGTTTAAATGAAAGACAAATTATGTAATGCCAAGACCTCTCTTGTATTACAGTGCCACATCACTCTATCAATATAATTACAGTAATCAGTATTATGGTATCTCCATGCCTGTAGTGCTTATCTTAAATTAATCCACTAGGGATATTTCAAACTGCTTTAACTGTCCATAAACACTGAATTCAGAAGTAACCAGATAACTTCTCCCATTAACAGCAACAAAAAATGAATAAAAGCTGTAATTACTTGGCAATACACACACCACCCAATGAATTAATATTTGTATATATATAACAATTTTTAACATCATTTATCAAATACAAAATCAACTTACCGTTAGATCTTCCAGTGTGATGGAATTGTCTGTATATATAACCAACTTTTCAGCAGACAGAGGTATTGTCTCTTTCAACTTTGAGGCTATGAACATACACACAGCTCCCAGGAGCTGCAACTGACTTTTCTGAATTTTCACCACGGATAAAAACCTGTCCAAATAGTTCATAGCCAGTGGAAACACATCGTCTTCACACCGCTGTTCCTCGCAGACCTGAAAAGAACAACAGAAAATTATTAGAAATAATACCAGTTATATATTATATCATAATAATATACAGGATAGTATGAACAGTGTCAGGCCCTACCAACTGTGCGCCCTAGCGAGATGGCGAGGTCGTTTGCGTCCGGTACACGTGACGTACTAAGTAAAACGCTTCACTTCAGTGACACTCATGAGCCGAATGAATGAACAACTATGTATACACAGGCAGAATGAATCTTAGACCTCCGGAGCTATCGTTGAGAGCAAACTTCTGCAACGCATGGCAAATTTCCAAATTGTGTCCGTTCTGTCCTCCAATGTCAGATAGCAATAAGGACCGGGGCCGTGTGATCCCGAAATTGTTTTGGTATGTCTAGCCGAAACTTGTTGAACATATGCACAGATGGGCCAAACCGGTACTGATAGGCCACTAAACGTCCACAAGTCAGGGCTTAACTAGTAAAATTTCAACCAAACATAAGTTTATATCATACATGCAGCTGATAGCGGAACTGGGACAAGTGAATAAAAATCTCGCAAAATTCCAAATTCCGATGTAACTCCTCATAATTCTATAATGCCAAATGCTGACTGAGTGCAACAAACGACGAAATTTGCCAGTGAACAATGTGTGCGAAAAAGTCCCAGTTTTTATGTGGCCGTCTCGCCAACAGATCCTTCACAGTGAGGCGAGCGACTGCCAAAAGTCCGCCAAAATTATCAATACAAAATAAATTCATAAAAAAGCGAAAAAAAGGAAATTTAAAAATTTTCTGAATATATCTGAAGCAAAATGTTCTGCACTACTCGTCTGTAAACTTAATATTTGATAAAATATAATATTTAAGTAACTTTCATCCTGTTGTTCACAGATGCCCCAAATCTTATCATCGCAAACAAAGAACCTGTTGACGTGGCGTGAAATGGAAAGTAGGCTATGTAATAAATATTGATTAAAAATCAACGAAGAAAGATAAATTTGCAAAATTTACACCAAATGAATTCTCACAACTTTACCTAACTTCTCATATTAAAATTGAACACTGACAGATCGGCATTACTTCACGAAAGCTCTTCAAACTGGACCCAGTCAAACCGCCATGCATGACGCATGGGCTAACCGCATCTCCAGTATGGCCGAAATGTCAAATTTCTCATTCAGATTATATTCGCCAAAATTTTGACAAATACCGCACCATTACAAATTATACACCAAACGAAAGCACAGAACATAAGCTACGTGTTTATAAAAAGGTCATGAGAAAATAATCCACGGTTACTGATAGGCAGGCCGTCAAAGTGACCCTTGTCAGGCCAATGTAACATATAAAACTGTCGCCATACCTCCAGCATCCATTGCGAGACGAGTTTCCTCATGTATGGTTTAATATCAGTTTGTGTGCACTTGAAATAGGAAGCAGTCAGAAGATATTTGTCTTCACCAGCCAACAAATTCCTTAATACTCTCTCATCCTTCAACAAAACGGGATCTTCGTAAGCCCGTTTGATTCCATCAACTTCCGCGCACAGCAAGTTATCCATGATTGCCACGACGGGACTTGAGGCCGAAATCTGCTAGCGAGGTGTTTCGTAAATCACCCACAACACGCTCGCTGATGATCTGATCGCAAACTTCTGAATGAAAGTTGCTCTCTTTTGAAGTATTCTGACTGTCACGTATAGAAATGAGGTAGATAGGTGCAGGAAAAAGGTTTTGAGGGCCGGTTTCCAACTCTTTCTTCAGGAACACTTGCTATCAGAGTGTGTTTCACAAGCCAAAGCGCACCGGCCACTGAACCTCTGAGTTGGGTTGACAGGCTCTATTTATACTAGCGCCCCGTTACAAGGATATCTATCATGCAGCGAGGGATCTGATTGGTCGCCGGACTTCTTTGGGTTCATTTATGATGTAAATAGGCAAACGTTTCGTACGGGCTTCAGGTCCTGGCTTAATTACGACCAGAGATTATAGTTTGACCACTAAGGATAAGAAATTGCTGTCACCCTTTCAAAGCCCCGCCCATTGCTACATCTGTCTGGATGGAACACCCGACAATTCAGATAGTACGGGAGCAAAGTGCATACTAGGGTGTCAATCAAACCGGCTTGACGATGAACGGCTATTTTACTGTAGGTGTAGGCTGGTTGGAATTCATTAACGAATGAGATTTTTTATCAGAGAATATTTGTATAATGATCTGTAAGTTTAATGAATTTAATGAAACAAACACTGAGAATTTTAAAGGAAACAGTTTATGGTATTAATTACTAATCATTTCCATGATTCAACATGCACATATATGGAAAATATTAAAGAAAATATATTTAAAATTGTTTTAAATTTTCATTTTTATATTTCATTGGGATCATATTTTAAATACTGGATATTGAATTTTACATTGTTAATTTAAGATTTTAATGGTTCTTAAAATAACCCTATGATAATTGATATAATAAATTAATAACATTTGAAATAACTGTACATCTCATAATATGGTCATTTAGAATTTATTTAAAATTATTTTATTTATAAAATAGATACATTGGAAACTCAATATTATATTGATAAAACAAAATCTATGCAATTTTAGAAAAGAATTATAGGCTACACAAGTAGCAACGAACCAAAATACGTGCATCTTTCAGTACGTTTGTCAATACTGAATTTGGTCAACCTGGAAAAAAATTCATTCTTAGTATATATCTTTAGGGAGGGGTGTAGGGTTAGAGATATGTGTGACCAACGTTCTCGTTTAGAATTATATCAGTTTACTGGGTACCGTCAGTGAACATACACACAAACACAGGACACCACATTCCTACACACACACACTATTATAGTATAATAAGTCCTAACGGGCAGGATTACACAAAGCAACGGAAGTCCAGTCCTCGCTCTATCATATTCACAGGGGCAAAGTCTTTCGGTGAAAATGCGAAGCAGTCCGCATACATATAGGTCCTGAATGGTTTTATAATTCTCACTGTAATAATGCAAACTACAGAGAAATTGTTCCGTATGCATCCGTAGGCCCCTGAGCAAACTAAGAATATTTGCACACACGTGGATTTGTTTACGGTCGCTCGCTCCGTACATAAATAGATTAGACCTTCTATGAATGATTATAATATCATGCAACTAGGTCAACTTACTTCTATCGGGCTCAGAAGGTTGGTCACTATTTACAGCTTGTCCACTTAGCTCCGCCCACCGAGTGCTCCAGCCAATCGGAAGGCGAGGCTGTCGGATCGGGCTGTTGGCAGGTGGTCGTGAATGAAACTAACATTCCGATAGTCAAACCTGCACATCGGATACGCATGACCCCGGCATTACCAAACAAAGCAAGGATGGCGGTATCTATGTTGGCGATCAGAAAAAAGTTTAGGTTAAATATTTATTAATTGATGATACAATTTAAATGTTCTTTTGTAGATTAAATTCTTGCTATAGTTACTATTAAGTGATAGAAAGAATATTGACCAGTTTTAATTTATAAATTAATCATATAGTTATAAATACATATTCAGAATGTCACCCCTATGGCACTAGGCATCAGTTTACAAGCTGGTTACATTTCACGCGTTTTAATGCAGTTAAGATAAAAGGTACTTTAAATTATTATTTTATTTCATAAAGCAGACTAAAAAGCTGCCATAAAAGATGTAAAGCTGCGACGTTTAATTTTGTAAAGCTATTTATAATTACTATTCATATGAATCATTGCAAATAAATTCGTGTTAATTTAAATATTTTTTAAATCGCACGTACAACTTAAATTTGATATTATTATCAGTTGGTTGATATATAGAGTAGAGGTGTTTCTTTTTTATAACGGTCAAAAAAAAATCAGAATACTCTGTAAACGTGACGGCCGGGACCTCGGCTCAGATGTAACCTGCCTGTCTGGTCTGCAATCCTTGACTGCGGTATTCCTATACAAATCTTCGCTCTCATACCTTCGCGGAATTTCATGTTGCGTCGTCTCGGTTTCCCAGAAGCGGATCTTCCCAGAAACCAGCTATATTAGAAAGACAGAGGTTACTATATAGTTTATATATATATATATATATATATATAATGGAGAAAGAGGGTGGGAGAATGCAATAAATGTATAGTGATTGCAAATAATGCATCTGTTGAAAATATATCCACACACTGACTAGTTGACTTTAAAAAGGCGGGGGTGTTCAGTGCAAACATTCCTTATACTCCGCCAGTAGTTTTTGCCAAAACAATTAGCTCGCGAGTTTCGAATGTGCCACTAGACGAAGTGTTTGTATAGCAGCTTTTATCTACAGGTGGCTTTATTTCCCTCTTATCTGTGTTAGACTTTCGACTCTGTTATACAAACCTATATATCATTATCATTGATGACTATACAAGTTACGGGACACTAGGTAATCACATGCGAACAGTTTGTGACGGTCATTCCGAACAGTAATGTTTAATACACATTTTGACATATTCATAAACGAATTGCAGCTCAATTTTTATTATTATGGATTGTGATTATGGTGATTACTATAATAATAATAATAATAATTATTATTATTATTATTATTATTATTATTATTGGTCATATTAACTAAATTTTAGGCCTAATAAATATACTCGCTTAACATTTCTAATCTGTGGACTAAATAAAACTAAGCATTCGCAGTTCTTTATTGGCGATGAAATCACATTTGCATAAAGTCAAAGAGTTAGCGGAAGTCAAGTCGTGAGTTTGCATAAAGTGTCTGGATACGTGATTAATATGCAGTATGACCCAGACTTGGAACATGCCGATCTGAGGAACCAAAACACCTGGGTGACTGTTCACAGCTTCCGTCAGAGGGCGCCTAAGACCAAACAGTCGCTGTACCCATGCAGGCATGGTGCCCGCAGAGGGGGTTTTCACTGGGTAAATGGGGTTGCGATATCTGGGAATTGTGAAAAAATGTATTACGATAGTTAGATACCAATAATAACCAATCATTCGTTACGGCAGCTAATTTTAATGTGTTGACTTTAAAGGTTAAATGAAGGAAAAATATTATTATTGCAATTGTATAAAGGCCTATCTATGTAGACCTATCATATATTAAAAGAGTGGCAGAGATACTCAGAGATTGAGATTTCGAGATACTAGTATTCAGAGAAAGAGAAGAAGATGAGAGAGAGAGAGAGAGAGAGAGAGAGAGAGGCTGAAAGAATTTATTAAATAAATTACATATATGTATACCTAAATTACGACAATTCATTGATTGTATGATGAAATTGAAAGATCTTAAAAATATGAAAGAACCCCTAAGACTCACTTCAGATATACTATATAGTATTCGGACGCGCGCGGACTTAAATCAGTATAGTACTAAATATTAACACATATAGATCGGGTTGATCGTGAGCTCGTCTTTAGGTATATACGTCGTGGGCGTGAGAGGACGTGCATGGCGGAGTAAGACATTCCACACAAATGATACAATATCACGGGATGTACTCGCTTTACCTGCATTGCGTATTATTTGATGGCCGCTTGCCTGATTTTTTAAAAATTAAATTGCAAAGCGGATATTACCTTGCACGGATTACTAATGCATTGTTTCAGATGAATGGGATGAAAGGGGATCTGAATGGTGGGGGGGGGGGGGGGGGAGCGCTTACTTCGTTTTAGTGTATTTTACAGATAGGACAAAGAGTTAATAGACCGATGTATAATGTTTAAAATAAATATGTAATATCATATTTACTTTCCTTTTTTTCCTGATGCCAAGAATGCTATCAGAACGCGAATTTCTGTCTATACATGAAACAATTATAGGCCGAAAAATATCACGACGAAATATTCAGATTAAATGAATGTATGTGTTTTATAGTTAGCACAACCTCGACTCACTTCTTGAAAGGTCGATAAAAATAAATAAATCTTTAAAATTAAATTATATTAAATTTATATTAATTACAAAGAAAATTAACAAAAGACACTCAATAGTTATAATTATTGTTAAGAGTGCATATAACTTTGTCACAACCAGGAAGACTTAACATGTGGGTTTAATTCTTGACTTGTCTAGTGGTTCATGTATACATATCCTCCTAAAATATATTAAGTTAAAGAAAATAAATGCTGTTAAATATAGGGTTCTAGTTACAAAAGACCGAAATGCCTACCATACATATAAGTGACTGATTATATTGACCAAATGTGTGTTTATAATTATGGGCTTCTTATATACTCACTATATATTGTTATAATCCAGAGTGATAATCCTTTAAGATCCCCTGGCATATGGTATATATCGATCCAACAGAAAAATCCATAGAAATAAAATCCCTGCGTAACCTACATACGGATACGTCAAACTGCGTCGCAGATTCCAGAGACGAGCATAATATAGAGATTCTGGGCGGAATATCACCAGCAGGCTGAACATGTTTGGGCTTGTACTGTGATATATACATATGTTGTTCAGTACACAAAGGCGGCTGATGTAAGCACGTGGGTGTTGTTTACATCCTGAGGTCAGAGGTCATAGCCATGGCAATTGCGATGCGCTCCTCGCCTCAAACGACCTCATGTGGGATGCTGCATGAACTAAAATTCGTACAACTGCGAACATGCAAACTGGTTTAAATATTTTTAAAATTAAATTTCAGTTATCAGTTACACTCGGTTTGGAGAATTTGTTAAAGCCAGTTTAGAGTCAATGAATAATTATGACGATGCAATTTTACACTTCAATAGCCATGGGCAGAGGCTTAACCCCCCCCCCCCCCCCGCTTATATTCCATTCCCTTCTCCAAGCTCGCATAGTAATTTTCTACCCCCATTCTGTTCCCACTCCGAGGAATATCGGGAATATCGCCTTTGATTTAATGAGAGAAGATTAAGGAATGCAGGTGAATTGAAAAGAAAAAAAAAATATGTTGCCTTAAAAACTTTTGGATGAGATGATGATAGTGATGTAGAAGACGACTGAAGAGACAGAAAATATATAGAGCAATATCTTCATAATATCACGAGTAAAAAACTGCCCCATATAGATAAATAAATATGAAAAAAATATCACCCAACATATGAAGTGATTTTAAATTTGGCAACATATTTTTTTAAATTTGAAATATAAAAAGCGACAGGATTGATGACGCAAGTTATGAAGCCAACACCACCCCCCCCCCCCCCCCCCCCACCACCCCCCACACACACACACGCATACACCACGGCCTAAGTTTACATACACTAACACATATCCTAAACGAAGTGCACATTACCGTGTATGACAGTGTGTGTGGGCCGTGTGTATAGATAATTAGGCTTAATCACTGTAAGGTCACAGTTACATCACGGGGACCAGTGGGGCCCGCGAGCTAGCAGGGCAAGGGCTGGTGCATGCTGGCGGAAGGCTGTTACGTTATATACTGTGGCTACAGTCACAAGTTCTCCCTACCGCTACATCCGGTCCCCCGCATCACTAACCACGTGTACCCAGCTATAGGGACGTATCCACGAATTAAAATGGGGGGGGGGGGGGGTTCTGTGAAGAATAGTTTTTTACCTTCAAAAGAACGAATAAAAAGGGTCAACTCCTTGCAAAAAAGTAATAATTAACGGTAATGATATGAAGAATTCAATGTTTGGGGGGGGGGGGGGTCATGTTGAATTTCACATTTATATAATAAGATAAAATGTATGCTTCATAATGTGTGTATACATTCTGTCAAAAGAAGAGGAAATGGCTGCGAGCTTTATTTTTGCGACATAGTACTAGTCTTTGGCCAGAAAGGCTATCAGTTCCTTAGCCATGTGAAATATATTCTGCCATATGTTGTGCGCCGTCGGTCCGTGGGTTTGCAATACTTCTCATCAATGGCTGGACCACGGATTGCCAGGACATTCTGTATACATGCAATTATGATGGTCAAGTGTTGGTGGCGCCTCCTACATTTATAATTTATAATTTATAAAGCTTATTTATAAAGCTTATAATCATGCGTGTTCAGTGTGTGGTCTCCATTGAAGAAATGGTATACACACACACACATAATATATATATATATATATATATATATATATATATATATATATATATATATAGTTTTATATTACTGTATTTGGGGCTATGTATAACTTTCACAATCGCTGTCACTATGCAATAGAAAATATGAACAATATCGACCCAACCAATTCTATAAACAGGGACCTTAAGAAGGGGGGGGGGGGGGTTCAACACCCCGGCTGGAAGTGCTAGTATATGCTCTAATCGTAACTCTCGCATTCAGAGTTGCATAGAAGCAAATGGTGAAAGACGCAAAACCCGGCGTATATTATTTGATTTCCAAGATTTTAGATCGATATTAAGTGGGTGCGCGCCACCTACATCCCTTCTTAATCTGCCCCTGAGAAAGGCCACAAACACCAAACAGACTATTCATTTTTGCAAATTCAGACACAAGCTTTTCTTTCCAAAAGTTTTTATGAATTTTCATCAAGAAAATAACTTGTCCAAACAGGTCACATAAATAATTTTGTGGCACTCTATATATACACTGACGATTTTAAAATGTTGTCGTATCATTTTTTTTTTGGCTTCGAAATAAGCAGATATTTATTGCGTCATTACCATGCAGGGTTTATGTATACTTGGAAATTAGCGGTCATGAGAGTTCAACCTTGATACACAATGCATCTAGCGTTCTATCAGAGAAGCTTATCCCCCCCCCCCCAAAAAAACTATTCAGAGAAAAATAATTATATATTGCAAATGATATATATTAACAGAAAAATTATAGACTGGTTCCGTTTGTGAGTTTACTATATGAAATCAAATACCTTATTTTCTAAAACCTTATACTTAATTTCATATATTTGAAATGTGATGAAGTATCTATTTGAAATGTCACATACAGACGCTGAAAAGATATATATACCCATATGTGCGAGTCTATACGAATCATTCCCCCCACACATCATGCATTGTATATATGGATATGCTCAGGGTTTATTATGATATTAGTGTGGTAAGATAAGCATATACATCCATGAACTCGAACTCTCTCTCTCATGGGAACAAACTTTTTTTTTCTTTTGTGTGTGTGATTGGGGGGGGGGGGGTCTTAACAGGATGCTGATTCACTGGCATCCCTCACAAACATTACATCATTTGGAACTTGGGTTAATCGTTTTATCATTATCACATGAGCTCATAAAAACCCAACAGTATATTCATGTTATGTAACCCAAGATGCAGGATGTATTTTGTACATACCAGCATCCTGATGCAACAAAACCATCCCCTATGTTTGTCAGCTCCAGTATTATCTGTATCCATAGGATGCTAACAGAGAGTTATAATACAGATTATATAATATTACACCTCCATATTGCTGCTGATGTAAATTATAGTAAACTTAACCATGATTTTTTTTCAGATCTAAAATCTACCACGGTACCAGTACATGTATTTAACATATTATCACTTTGTGATTTTTTTTAAGGTCACAGGATATTGTGGGTCCTGGTAATACCAATTTACCCAGTTCTTGTTAAAATTTAGCAGGGAGTGGGTGCAGGTTATCCCTCTCAATATTGTAATCAGATATACTATACAACTTATGCAATAAATGCACATAAATATGCAGGGACGGATACAGGATCTTGAAAGAGGGGAATGGGGGCTGCTAAGGTCAACAGCCAGGGACGGATCCGGGTTTCAGGAAAACAGGGGGGGGGGTCCAACCAAGAAAGACTAATGAAAAACCTAAATAAAAGGTCCCCAAGTCTAAAAAGGGAGGGGTCCAGGCCACTTTGGTCTTAAACCCTTAAAAAAAGTTGTGGCAATTGAAAAAGGGGGACCCCATCCCCCCCCCCTCCCAAATTTTTTCTTCTGACTGCAGTTGTAAAAGGGAAGACAGTGGGAGCTACCAAAATCTGGTGCTGCTTTTTTTGTATTAAGTGGATATTATCCATTTTCACAATTTCCTTACACCCCTAAACCCTGATGTATATAAAAAAAACACTGACACATTAAACATATCATATCAAATCATAGGACACCCCCAGAAACATGACAAAAATTTAATATTTTCCTCCACTTATAGCTATCACTGTCTCCCTTTTTTCTGATGTGCAAATACAGGGAGTGACAGGGAGAGGACACATGTATCTTACAAAAAATGCAAAGCACAGGAAAATTCCAGTTGGCTACACCCTTCCCCATCTAGACCAAACGGGTAATTTTCTCACTTTTATTTACTTCCAAATAACCTACCTCATGTGAAGCAGAGATCTGAAGTATAGATTTTCTATATTTCAAGACACAGGCAAGTTATTTTAAACCATTTATTTTAAAAAAATATATATACTGTATATTGTAACACAATGAACAAATGTTGGTTTCACCTGCACTTTGAGTAGACATTCATGAACCATTAAAAAATAAATAATCAAGACAAGAAGACACATTAAATTCATACTTAAAACATGCAGACAACTGCAGTACTGAATCTTCTCTATTCTTACTTTTACAGGTTTGGAAATGTAACATTGACATGCACAATGATATTTATACTATAAATCCAGTTAAAAGTATTTCTCCTATAACTAATAAGGATAGCTCCACAGACAGAGACCCCCTAATAAATCAACTGCATTAAAATAGCAATATAAATGTTGCGTCTCCAGGGTATCATTTGACCCAACAAAAGATAACAAAGCAATATTTTTATTAAAGTTGCAAGGATCAAAGATTACCATTGAAGCAAGACCATACAAGGAGTTTAGCCTGTCTAGAGAACATGCCTACTTGAACTTTTTTTCATTACATTCATGCAGGTAGCCCTTACCTGGGAACAGCTAATTTAAACCAGGACACTTTACAGGTGTGAGAGAAAATTATGCTAATTAGAATAAAGACATGTTAATTGCACAAAGGCAGAGAACACAGAAACTTTCTCTGATACCTGCACTGACTGTGGGTGGAATCACACACCTTGCATTGCAAAGGGTTGATGTGTTAATTACTAATTGCATCAAACGCATCTATACACAACCTCAGTTATACAATACACTGTCTCCATCTCTTTAGCCTGTAGCCTCCCTGAAAGTTTTTCTGTGACTTCAGAATCAATATTTACAGCCATTAGTCATAATATCAAAGACAGATTCATTCAGTCCACCGCTCTTCTCCCAGTTGATATCTCACCTGTCATCTATCAATATCTCCATGTACTGAGTCAGCTCTGCTTGTATCTATTATGTAGGAAGCACTGAGGTACATAATAGGTCAAGCATACAATCAAATGAATCTTCTTGGAAATATATTTCTGTATTAAATTAATCACTTCTGTAATTTATGTGGTGCAGACTCTATCTGAAAGAAAATATAAAAACATTATTTATATTAGAAGAAACACACCATTACAAAGTGAAAAAAAACAGGAGAATTATTTTAAATGAGATATCAGTATGTTTGAATTCTGAATTATATACATTTGCCTTATGTTTGTTTCATTCATTACTATACACACACAAATTTACATAGTATAGCCTTAGGTTAATGTGCTAAGCTATAAAACAGCTCCTCCACAATGACAAATACAGCTCATTTGGGAAAATTGAAGTTAAACAAAGTCTATCTTTGTTAATTCAAACAGATTATTATCATTGTATTTCTTAGGGAAAATGCCTGGTAATTAATTGCAGTCATTTCTGTCTCAGTGTTTTACATATTAATTGCCCAAGATAATATCCCCCAGAAAAAAGAAAACACCAAAGGGTTTTGGATCCCTTCCTCCAGGAAATATATAAGTTACAAGCCACCCAAAGCTTTGTTACTGGTTACTAAAGGTACATGAATACCCACTATTTTTACAATGGCAGCCCCCAGGAATGGTTCCAAGAAACTTGGAGAAATACACCTGACAGGGTTTGATATGGGTGTGGGGATGTGATGCTATGACAGTACTCAGAGAACAGTATTCAGGCAAGAATCTATCTGCAGAGAGTGTTGGTGGCAAGGGGACCTGTATGGCCAAAGGTTAGTATGAATAACACTTTTATTGGACCACAGCCAAATCCTCAAATTATAGCAGGATAAGAGTGAATGAAGAATCCTTTAATGAGTATATCTTCAGTTATATTGTAACAAGATACTGACATCATATCTCTCCTTGTTAACATATGTTTAAATATTTCACTTTTTTAAATATTTTTTTTTGCTTAGAAATGTAACCTATACACTAATTTAAAACCACTGAGAATATAAAGCCAACAGTATATCACAGTGTTTTATGTGTCAGTATTTGGTTGATAGTCATTTTGACAAACTGGTATTAACTGCCAAGAAGGACATAAACTAACAAAGAACATGAATGGACTCAGGACAATACAGCTAGGGAGGAATAATTTATCAACAGTACAAAAAGATCAAGAGACCCCAAGTCTCATCTTCCTGTCCTTGACATCTAAACCTTAATATCTGAACTGATAAAGGACTTCATCTATAGCAACACAAATCTCTATAAGACAAAACTGAATCTCCTGATCAAGAGTTATCAGCTGGAAGGACAGACAGAAAAGACTGTTTCTCTGTTTCTTCTACAAATTAATGCCTCACTTGTTGTGCCAAGGGACTTGACTGCAGACTTATTGGCAGACTTTTATTAGTGATGGATCAGGATAAATCTCATTTCCATCAGGACCAGATCTGTCAAACTTTTTCATAAGAGGGGAACATGTAGTCTTTGTTTAATATATCAATCTTTAAGTCTTCTAGGCCTCAAACATTCTGTTATGTTGGTGACAGTATCTCATTTATGACAAGTATTAACTGCTGGACAAACTGCATAGATGTTAAGTGTGCCACAGTATCTGAACTGTTGATTTACCATGCATGGTCATCAGACCGGCTGCAGTGTCTAGACTTGCAATGAATATTTGGGTTACAGTGCAAGAACAGTTAGGTGGACCAGTGTCTGAACTGTTGGGTTACAGTGCAAGAACAGTTAGGTGGACCAGTGTCTGAACTATTGGGTTTAAGTGCAAGAACAGTTGGGTGGACCAGTGTCTGAACTGTTGGGTTACAGTGCAAGAACAGGTGGGTGAACCAGTGTCTGAACTGTTGGGTTGCAATGCAATAACAGGGAAGCTTAGAGGACCTCAGTGTCTGAAATGGCATTCTCATTTATCAAGTGAGTTATTGTACATACAGCATAAGGACTGAATGGAAGTCTCACCAGCTGATAGTTACTAATAATTTCACACAAAATAAATTGTAATTATGACCCAGGGACACAGCCATATGGAGGGAGAAGGCAGATTATTAATTACAACACATGTAATAATTTTCTGAAGGGATTTTTACAACACAAATAATGACTTTTCTGAAAGTATTGAGGCAAGAGCACCGAAAATACTGAGAACTTCATGCTATTCATTGACTGATGAAAATTGGTCCAACAGAAACAGAGGCAGTACTTATTCTAACAGAACAACAATTTTGTGCACCCTTATAAATATATCCATCTGCATTATAAGTGGAAGAAAATCTGACTAAATGTAATATAAATATCATACTCTGACTTCTTGGAAGACCCAACAGGACAATCAACTGGGCCCTGAAGGAAGACCACTGGGCATGAACAATTTAACTCACAGCAAATCTCCAAGACATCCACAGGGTTGGGGGGCCAATCAGATCAGTGATGTAAAGAAAATAGAAGCCACTATATGTCATTGTAAAAGGCCATTAGGGACTGGCTGGAGATTGCTTCTTGCCAACGCTGCATCAACAAGAAATGAGAATCTCAATAGTTTTGTAAATAGTGGTCACTTCCACTGACTGGACCCATGCTACGCAGTAAGAATAGTCAAATGTATGACCTTATGAAGTGGTCATTAAAACAGACAGTGTCTGCCTATCAAGACCAATTCTCAGTGGTACTCTTTCCATTAAAGAGAAAGAAATAAAACACTGCAGCCAGGCACCCAAGGTATTTATCACTTCTGTAAACCTTTGGGTTGATTTGCTTTAGAGATCACCCTGACTTTTATGTGTTCTGTCTGACAATGTTTTTTTTTTAATCAAAGATGGTCCCTATATAGGTACTGATATGGTATATCATCCTGTGACTGTTACCTAATTCCCCAGGTGTTAGATGGTATTTAAAGGCACTTAAAAGATGAAACTGTTTTGTCAAAGCTTCTACTCACTTGAAATGTTAAGACTTTATAGCTTAAAGGTTAAGGCAGCAGTCATTAATCCATAATCTATATGAAACCTGCCTGAATATTCAGATGAACTGCAAAACACACACACACACACACATATATCTATATATATAGAGAGAGAGAGAAAGAGAGAGAAACAGAAAGAGAGAGAAATAGAGAGAGAAAAAAAAGAAAGAGAAACAGAGGAAAAACACGAAGAGACCGACAAATGGACAGACAGTAATGGAAAGGAGAGGCAGACAGAAAGAAAACATAATTTTTGACATACTAGGAAAATCTAATTAGAGAATCAATAATAAAGGGTTATCTGAGTATAAAAATAATTTCAAAATGAAAGGTGCCTGAAGTCATGCTATTCAGCTCTTCAGTATGTGTATGTATGAGTGCATATATATATATATCTGTGTGTGAAGTCTCACAGCAGAATCACAAAGATTAACCAAATATCCTGATGACACTCTAATTCTTAAAAATGTCAAACCCCCAACTCTTCCATGACTTCACATTTTAAACACTGGGAAACTTAACCTGGTCCACAACCAGAGTATAAAAACCTTAACACCTTGAACTGTACATTGGGTAGAAAGTAAAATTAACCTTTCACCACTTAAACATCAAACAAATATCCAAAATTTCACAAGTGGTCACAATTTACATGTATGTAACCGTGAGGTACACAGGTTAATCAGACCTATGGAAGCATAGGAGGGTCAAGTGGCCCTTTGGCCTGTAATCTTCTTTGACATGGTCTTTGTATATAAAGATTGTTCATGGTGAGTTAAGTTAACAACAAGTTTACTGACACTTGGTGACCTTTTGTCTGTCCGTCTCAGATTTGCTGACACTAGCTATTTCTGAGACCACATACTGGCATTATGTGTACATGTATGCATGTATTTCTTTATGAACCAATGTGTGTGTATACCTTTCAGTGACATAAAACTGACTTGGTGCCGGTGCCCACCCCCACCCCCCACTTCTCTCGCTCTCTCTCTCTCTCTGTTTGTTTACATCTGTGCATCACCCCTAACATTGGTGATGCACAAAACTTAAGCAGACCTTGCTGGGAAGTGCAGGTGAGGGACAAAATCCTTCCTCATACAATCGTCTATGACAGAACCCCATCCCAAAGACTGTAATGCTAGTTTTTGTCATAAATTAAAGGGAATTATTTGCGTGTCAGCACAAAAGGGATGTTTATGTTTTATGTAAACAGATAAACAAGATATGATATGAGATAACTGATCTTTGTGACCTTCAGTACAGTATATGTTTTAACCACCGATCTCCTTTCTCATCCTTGTTAGTCAGAAACTTGATGGGATAGGGAAATGCAAGGTTCCTTTAGTATCATACATTTAGAAAATGTATCGAAATAAAAACAGATATGATCACTCATAATTTCTAACCAAAACATCCTTTAGTGATGACAAGGATTTAATTAAATGTTCATCTGATTTCTTATGATTTTATAATATTAAGCAAACAAACATTACTGTGATACATGTACATGTACGACATTCATACAAAGTTTAATTATATGATGATAAAAGGGCATATTTTGTTGACTTGGTGATCCTAGAATGAATTACTTGACAAAGGTGTTTGCATTTCTTTTCAACTTGGTCAGAGCATGACAATTAAATCAAGCTTCAAGGTTGATTTAAAATACTACTCAAGTAAAATCCAGACAACAAGATGTTTGAATAAGACCAACATGAGATCCATCCATTAACGTACTCAACGCTTGATTCAGGGTTTCAGATCGGTAATTTCCTATGGTATGCATGTATTCTTTTACAGCTGAGTGGTTGGTCTAATGGCTACTGGTATTATTAAGTAGTGTATCTCTAATTTTACACATAAATACATTTTGTAACATATATTCGCCATGCAGTATTACCTGATACCTGAGCTTCCTGTAAGTACCCTTTTGAAATACACACATATCTTGCTCTTACATAATTGCCCCATCCTCCCAAACTCCTCATAAGTCCAATGAACAGGTTAACAATTACAGTGTTAATTACATGCCATATTAGGTATCCAAGTTGAGTAAAGGTATTCTAAACTTCCCAGCTGCAATTTTTAACAGGAAATTCTGACCTGTTACAATGCTACATTATGAGATGAAACAATTTTTTTAATTTCTCCATGGATCAAAAAGTCCCACTAACTTGAAATATACATATTTAACTAATCATAGATACCACCCTTTTTGCAAATGTTCACAGACATACATATATTTAATTGTACCTATTTCATGAATAAATGATAAACATTTTGATTTAGGCAAATTCTCAGAACTTATATCTACCAATACATTCATTTAATAATATTTGTTCCTCTATTATATATATATACATATATATATATATATATATATATATATATATATATATATATATATATATATATTTATATATTTAAATTTTCACTACATATTAATGTAGTCTTTTTGTCCTAATATAATACGATACTTCCACAAAGCTATATCAGTACAGTTTTTTTATACATAATCAACTCACAATATAAATAAACTGCATTTAATATAAGGACTCTTGAATGCAAAGATATTATGATACCTTTATCAGTCAGTAATCATGTTTCGTTTCTATTACCTGGTTTTTGTAATACCTCACCATGCAGTCAAGCTTAAGCTAAATACATGCCAGGAAAAATGAATGGAAGATTATCAGAACAGACTTCAGGAAAATTTGTGTTAGGAAGGAAGCAACACTCATATGTATAACATTTAGTTCAATTGTATTACCACAGGTACCTACCTGCCTGGTTGCATCAGAAAAGTTTAATTTGGTCATGTCTGAGTCAGATCTAAGCCAATTATCACAAACTAGGAATTATTATGCCAAGGAGGGCTAATTGTTCATCAGCCACTTCAAGTTTGACACAAGTGCCCGTAATTGCAATCCCTCTCCCAGTTCTATTGATGCTATAATGGTTTATCCCTTAAAGAGTATACCTTTCTCATACAGGGCTATTAGGTGAAGTAGATTTCTGGTGTCACATAGTGACATGGCATGAGTATGCAAAGTTCAATGAACTCTACATCCATATATTTACTTTCTATTGCTTGTGGTCATTGAAATATTGTACTGTAAAACCAAGGGGGTAGGGGGCAGTGGGGTATAGTATTGTCCTGTTGTCCCCTGTTGTCCTCTAATCTCCCTAACATGCACATCCCTACCATGCACAGTATATGTTTTATGAATGCTATATTGTAACATTTTGTTTACATTTATATATATTATATACAGTAGGGGGTTGCAAAAGAAAAAGAAACAGGATGTATTTTTAAAACTAAAACATAAAGATTTCACAGAATACAACAAATATAACATATGCCTACCAAAAGCATTATCTTGAGAGTGATACAATATATGAGAAAAATACATGATAAGGGCCTGATTAATTATTCATTCAAGCAATACATTTCAATGCATTTCCTCTATGCAAATTGATGAAATGGTGTATAAAACATGTAAGTTTCACCAAGTATGAATGATTCAAAGGGAGTGCTCTTTTGAAATGTACAAGTGCAAGGGTTCCTGAGTGTAAATATAGAAACAAAGTACTACAACACAGAAAAATAGAATGGCACAGGCTTGTTTACCTCCTGTATGAAGAAAGGGTATTTCCCTCCAGGCTCCAGCTATGGTTACAGCCCTAATCATGCAAAGTACACAAATTATTTTGTTCAAATATTATTCTCTTATGAGTAAGGAATATGATTTCCAACATGCACATCTTATATCTACTGACGGAATATAAAGCAATGGTCAGGGCTATAGATATCTTATTTGTGCATTTTCAACAGCAAATCTAATAATATAGATATGGTACAACTAATCTATCCTTGGTTCAAAGCCATAATTGCAGCTCCTGATAAGCAAAAATGATAAAAAAAAGTGATGCGTTTACTCATGTTGAATTAAATTTTGACAATGTTGACTGTGATGTGCTGAGGATATATTAGATCATTTTCAGGCGCAGATCCGGGTGTCTTGCATAAAAATTGTCTAAAAAAGGTCGTTGGTTGAGAGCAGGGGGCTGTCCTAAGCCCAAAACCTCCTGTCATGCATAAGATTTGTCTAAAAAAAAGGTTGTTGGTTGAGAGCAGGGGGGTGGGGGTCTCTTGACCCCCAAACATCCCCCCCCCCCTCCAGGATCTGCGCCTGCTTTTTCTAAGATAATGTGATTATTGTAAAACAAGTATAGATTACTTATGGCACATCTGTAATTAATCTACACAATTTAAACAAAAACTTTTGCTATTATGTGAAAAAACAATGCTCAATCAAAACCAGTTATCATGCATTCTATGGAATGCAAGCCTCCACCATGTTGGGGTTCCTCTTGTGGGATGCTCTCAAAACTGTGTTTGATTTCACTTAATCAGCCCATATTCCAAGTTTCATTCGTGCACAAGTGACTACATTTGTGAATACTCCTTAATGATATATCTGAATCCCGAAAATGTGCCTGATGCACACCAATGCCTGATGCACACCAAAATCTAATCGAACTCAATTCTTAAGGTGCCCTGAAAATTTCATGAGATTCCATTCATTGCAGGAGTTCTGTTTCAGTCAATTATACAAACACACACATACACAAAAGAGGATAAAAACCTAGACTCCTGGTGGAGGCAATAATTTTAATGATTTTATGGAATGTAACATATAATAATTAGAGGTAGGAATCGTTGTAATAGTTGAAAAATCATCCTGAAAGATAAAAAGTGTCTGATCATTGATTATTAATGGATTGTTTTATGTACCATCTATATTATCATGAAATATACTGTATCTACAGAATATTAAGATTAATCTTAGTTTTAAAATAGCTTAAACTTATATTTGAAGATGAATTTTGCAGGACATGACATAACTACAAATACAATTTCATCTGTTTAACACAGCTCATGAAAGTATTCTTCACAAGTGTCATTTACATTTTTTATAGAGACCCAAACATATACAAAGAAAACGAAGGAGAAGTGAAAACTATGCTATTTTGAAATGACAAAAACAGATATACACAGAAACACACATACTGATTATTTTTATGTAGATCGATGCACAGTGTTTCAGAAGATGTGTGTTAACCAAACAGCTCTTTTTAATTTCCTAGTTATTTCCCAGTCACTTTCATTTTCACTGGTATCCAAAATACTAATTTTCATTCAAGCTAACCTTAAATGAAACCTATTTTATTACATATCAACACATAAAAATAAAATATACCCTTAATAAGAGATAAAAATGTTCACAAAGCAAATTATTTGTCCATAAAACCACAACAATTTTCAGTGTCTCAGTCTTAATTTTAATTTGATTCAGTTGTGTGGAGAAAGAGATTATGAGATGACTAATATGCAGGCTTGTGGAACTGAAAATATTGCACCAAATTGAGACACCAGTTCTTGCATGAACACAGGAAATCATGTCAGAAACATTGTCTTTGACAAGGAACAGCAGTCTGTTAAAATTCCATTCACTTATCTATTTTGTTGATAAAGACAGAACTGTTGAGAGTGTGAGACCTGAACAAATAACAGGTAGGTTTAGTCATAGAAGAATGAAGTTTATGAAATTATAAGAAATGCCCTGCTCAGTTTGTGGTAGTCTAAGGAACACCAACATCTGGTAAATCTGAAAAAATGATAATATTATTAAAAGGTCCATGTTTATTATATTCAATATCTTGAAGAAACTTTTCTGGAAAAATATTACAAAACATTATCAATCTTTCTGTTCACTGTGCTTTTAATATGACATAACTTTTGGTAGCCAATTATGAACAATAGCACTGCAAATGGTGCATAATATGCACATTGCATATTTTGTGACCTCTGACTTCATTAAATATGCGTGAATTTGCTGTGAAATGTAATTCAGGTGAGAAACTATATTGGTTAATACTTATCATGAGTTATATGAAAAACCATAAGATTTTTGGTAATTCAGGGTGGTGCCACCAAAGTGTGGTGACCTCTAATATCATTACATATGCATGGATTTTGCTTTAAATTGAACTTAGGTGAGATATTTTACTGATCAACTTTTCTGTAGAGTTATTTAAAATCCATCATATTCCTCATAAGTAATCGCAGCAACACCACAAAGTAGCCTATGGACCTCTGACCTTATAAATATGTGTGGATTTGCCCATAACTGAACTAGGGTGAGAAAATCTATTGGTTAGTAGTTATGGTGAGTTTCGTGAAAATCCATTAAAGCCCCAGTAGGTTATCGCAGCAATACTAAAATTAAATGGATGGACAGTGAGTATACCATAAAATACGTCACGTCATTGACAGGCGTAAAAAAATTACATTCCCCAAAACATCTAAAAAAAAAAAAAAAAGAAATGTTTCCATTAAACTTGAGCTTTTCCATTACCAAATATCAATTATATGGAGGAGCTGACCATGCAGATCATATAAATTATGAAGATAAAATAGCCACATTATGCTTTGAAATCATATAGTATACCAGTATGTGTGTATTGTTCCAAAATTTGCTTCAAATCCTATATATGTACAATCATGATGCATATAAATATATATATATGTTTCAATGCAGTGGAACACTGAGCACATAAATCTTGGGGCTTCAGATTGATATCTCATCAAAAAAGATGCTGAACTGATGTCCCTTAGTTTACGCAGACCCTGCACCTTTGTGAATCCTTTTTCATCTGATCAGTGCTACCAGCTGATACAAGGGACTAACAGTGTAACACTGTTTAAAACAATTTACTTGAAAACAGCACAGTACGTGGTAAGCCAATCATCCTGCTTTGTTTGGGGCTTGGATTGTATCATTTTGTCTGAAGGTCAGAAATGAATCTGATCTGCTCTTGGTCATTATGGGCCTTTTGATTGCCATTTCTGACCTCTACACTTTTACTAGGCTTTAGGCAACTGATGTGAGCACAGAGTTTTTCACTGGATATCAAGGACCTGCCACAGGCCACCAAAAAGTAACAAATGACCCATGGGTCATGATGCTCAGCTATGGGATTGGTAATATGTCCCTGCATGTGCAAAAATGTTGGCCTAAACAAGGGCAATATGTTCAACATCTAAAAACTGTCCTGGACAGTCACTGCAGACAAACTGGCTACCTGATAATGACCTGCCCATGGAAGACCTTGATTTAATCTTTAATCCCAATTGCACAGATGATTTATGAGGTGGCACCACCAGTCATTATAACCTAATAAAACTAGTTATGATCAATATGCATACCAGGTTTCTGGACAGAGATGAAGCTGAAGCTGAGAAACTGGCACCATTGTTTTGGTCTCAAAACACACCAGGTTTCAAGATGCTTGATCAAACCACAGTTGAGAAACTGACACCATTGCTGTAATTTGGCGGTCTAAAATACATGTAAAAATGGATGAAAATGGAAAAAAATACATGTGGTGTAACTTGTACTTAGCAAATAAAGTAACTGTCAATGATTATTACAAAACAAGATTCATGACAAATTAAATATTGAGAGAGATACTGGAGTTTTTGTATAAAATTTGATTAA
This sequence comes from Sipunculus nudus, assembly GCA_026874595.1. Taxonomy (NCBI): domain Eukaryota; kingdom Metazoa; phylum Annelida; class Sipuncula; order Golfingiida; family Sipunculidae; genus Sipunculus; species Sipunculus nudus. The sequence goes on along the minus strand of CM049311.1, from coordinate 60,889,307 downwards.
CAAGAGAATTACTTTTTGGTTTGTGCAAACAGGAACCATAACTTGCTATGACCTAGTTTAAAGTTTTCAAGGAGATATTTCAAGAACCCCACTGGATAATAAGTTAGAAATTTCTAGGTCCATCCAAGGATTATGATTTGTGCACTGTTAACAGACAGTCAGACCGCCAGACAGATGATTGACATGGAAGCATGATCACTATAGCTCAGATGTATAGTCATCTGAGCTAATACTATACAAAAACAAGTGACCCATGGGTCATGACGCTCAGCTGACAAGGAAGAGATTCGCAAAAGGAAATTTTATCATCTGAATGGTAGTATATACCCATTCAACTGTAGCATCAAACCGATTAACCAACATACCAAGATTGTGTCTGTTTTTATATATATTTAAAAAATAGAGAAAAAATGTGTAAACTTTAAAAAAAATACATGTGGCTCCACCAGTCAGCAGAAACTAATAAAAACACTTAATGGTCAATATCCATGCAAAGAATCATGGTGATCTCTGCATCAGTTGTTCAGATACTTCAGCTTTTGTATCAAATTTTCCATTATTCTGAGGGGTACTTTGGAGTCCTTTAGCTTGAAGGATATGGGTAACAGAGACCTAATTTCAGGTTTCCACAGACACTTTTCATAGGCCTCCTAGCATGACAAAAATGAAGACTCTAGGTCCAGTTGTTACAATTTTTGCCACGTTAACAGATGACAGCATCCTTAAAGGTCTCAAAAATAGAGAAAAAAATTCGAAAAATTGAATAAAATATAGGTGGCACCACCAGTCTGCAAAAACTGATGAAACACTCCATAATCAATATCCATGCAAAGAATCATAGTGATCTCTGCATTAGTTGTTCAGATACTTCAGCTTTTGTATCTACTTGTCCATTATTCTGAGGGATACTTCGGAGTCCTAAGGCTTGAAGGATATGGGAAACAGAGACCTTATTTCTGGTTTCAACAGACACTTTTCATAGGCCTCCTTGCATGACAAGAATGAAGATTCTAGATCCAGTTGTTACGATTTGTACCCTGTTGACAGATAACCACATCTTTAAAGGTCTCAATAATAGAGAAAAAAATTTGTAAAAAAACCTTAACAAATACAGGTGGTGCCATCAGTCTGCAGAAACTGATGAAACACTCCATGATCAATATCCATGCAAACAATTATAGTGATCTCTGCGATAGTTGTTCAGATACTTCAGCTCTTGTATCAAATTTTCCATTATTCTGAGCTGTACTTTGGAGTGCCATAGCTCAAAGGATATGGGTATACAGTGACCTAATTTCAGGTTTTCATAGAGACTTTTCATGGGTCTCCCTGTGTGTCAAGAATGAAGATTCCAGGTCCAGTCATTACGATTTGTGCCCTGTTAACAGATGTTACCATTTTTAAAGGTCTCAAAAATAGAGAAAACAATTCGTAAAGAATAAAAAAATATAGGTGGCGCCACCAGTCTGCAGATACTGATGAAACATCTTATGATCAATATGTATGCCAAAAATCATGACCATCAGTGATGTAGTTAATAAGATATTGAAGTTTTTGTATGAACTTTTTTCCTATTCTGGGGGGTACTTTGGGGCCCCATAGCTCAAAGGATATGGGTAACAGAGACCTAATTTCCTGTTTCCGTGGAGACTTTTCATAGGTCTCTCAGTGTGTCAAGAATGAAGATTCTAGATCCAGCTGTTACGATTTGTACCCTGTTGACAGATAACCACATCTTTAAAGGTCTCAAAAATAGAGAAAAAAAATTCGTTAAAATTTGAAAAAAATAGAGGTGGTGCACCCAGTCTGTAGAAACTGATGGAACACCTCATGATCAATATGTATGCCAAAAATCATGACCATCAGTGTTGTAATTATTGAGATACTGCAGTTTTTGTATCAAATTTTTTATTATTCTTCGGGGTAATTGGGAGCCCCACAGCTCAAAGGATATGGGTAACAGAGACCTAATTTCAGGTTTCCATGGAGACTTTTCATGGGTCTCTCTGTGTGTCAAGAAAGAAGATTCTAGGTCCAGTTTTTAGGATTTGTGCCCTGTTAACAAATGTTCACATTTTAAAGGTTTTAAAAATAGAGAAAACAATTCATAAAGAATAAAAAAATACAGGTGACGCCACCAGTCTGCAAAAACTGATGAAACATCTCATGATCAATATGTATGCCAAAAATCATGACCATCAGTGATGTAGTTAATGAGATATTGAAGTTTTTGTATGTAATTTTTTCCTATTCTGGGGGGTACTTTGGGGCCCCATAGCTCAAAGGATGTGGGTTACAGAGACCTAATTTCCGGTTTCCATGGAGACTTTTCATAGGTCTCTCAGTGTGTCAAGAATGAAGATTCTAGGTCAAGCGGTTACGATTTGTGCCCTGTTAACAAATGTTCACATTTTTAAAGGTCTCAAAAATAGAGAAAAAAATTCGTTAAAAAATGAAAAATATAGGTGGCACCACCTGTCTGCAGGAACTGATGAAATATCTCATGATGTAGTTTATGAGATATTGAAGTTTTTGTATGTAATTTTTTCCTATTCTGGGGGGTACTTTGGGGTCCCATAGCTCAAAGGATATGGGTAACAGAGACCTAATTTCCGGTTTCCATGGAGACTTTTCATAGGTCTCTCAGTGTGTCAAGAATGAAGATTCTAGGTCCAGCGGTTATGATTTGTGCCCTGTTAACAAATGTTCACATTTTTAAAGGTCTCAAAAATAGAGAAAAAAATTCGTTAAAAAATGAAAAATATATGTGGCACCACCTGTCTGCAGGAACTGATGAAATATCTCATGATCAATATGTATGCCAAAAATCATGACCATCAGTGATGTAGTTAATGAGATATTGAAGTTTTTTGTGTGAAATTTTTTACTATTCTGGGGGGTACTTTGGGGCTCCATAGCTAGAAGGATATGGGTAACAGAGACCTAATTTCTGGTTTCCAAGGAGATTTTTCATGGACCTCTCAGAATGTCAAGTTACAAGATTCTAGGTCTAGCGGTTACGATTTGTGCCTGGTTAACAGACAGACAGACGAACAGACGGACGACGGACGAAGAGTGATCGCTATAGCTCAGATGACTTACAGTCAGCTGAGCTTACAAGATAAAAGAGACAGCAAGGGAATTTAGTTGTTTGTCGACTGAAGGATCACAACTGCAGCTGGAGGATAATATATGTTGTTGTTACATTCCATATGGAAGTGAAGTCTGAAACATATCTGAAGAGGAACTTAACCAGTATGGTCTGTGACTGTAAAGGAACTGAAATGACAGTCTGATCCAGCCTGTCAGAGTTGTCAATTTAGTTGTCCCAGACAGCAGAACAATCCTAAATGCAGAACCCTGCCATGCAGTTTTCATCCTCCTGAGATGGCATTGATTATCCAGAAATCCACAGGCTTTACCTTATCAACATTGTCCCTCAGACACATACTTGTTAACTAACACCAGCTGAATCAGAATGAAGCCATCTGTATGATATGAAAAATGTTTCTATTATCTGATTTCAACATCCTGTGATAATCCAGAAATAACCACACTGGAGGACCCACACACAAATCCAACATGTATATCAATTATCATGAATGGTAATAATACCGTGACCTTAACACTACCTGTAAATATGTGATATGGAATATATATCTTGCCCTTTACCCAATGGTTACATATAAAAGCAGGATACAGTGAATTAATTAAACTGACAGAGTAAGTGTGGGCATCATATAATAATAATAATACATATATATATCTGTAATAATCCCTCTCAGTAGCTGGTCCAGGAGGTTTCTTGGAAGGAGAATAATACCAACAACTGGAAAGTCCTGGATATAGTCAGAGATATGATCATACAAAGTGCTGAAAGGGATAATTGAGTGAGGTTTAAAGATTCTAATATAAAATATAAAACTTTAAAATATGAATGTTACTTTTTAATGATAAGAGCTGTATGTGGCACTTTTTTTTAAACCTATCTGAGAATAATTATATGATAATACTAGCTTTTAATTTAAAAGGTTTGGCCTTCAGGCTTTTCATGAGTGGGATTAGGAACAATCTAACTTTTAATTTAAATCTGTAGTTATTAGAGAGAATGTTAAGGTTACGATCTACGCCCAGTTGGAGATGAACCATCAGATGTAATCTAGCTGTCACTCATACTTTACTTGTAAGTATAAACGGGTAAAAGTAAAGTAACTGTGTGTGGCACCATCACTCTTCTGCAGTATTTGGTGTTCTTCAAGCTCAATCAGCACATAAAATTGCATGGTAATCAATCTTGTCTTTCTTAAGAAATCTTGTTTTTTGCAAGTGTTTTTACTACTAAGAGTCTTAATTATTTCTGAAGTGCTGTAGCCTGAGTTAGCACCCTGCAACCCAGGAAATATAGGTCACAGTTTTCTAATTTTTGGTTTTAACAGATGAAATGTTATGGCCTTTCAGCACTTCATCATAAATCATATCTTGCCTTCCTAGTTAATGGAGAGCATGATTTGTGCTCTGTCAGTTGGACAGGTAGATCAACAGACAGAATGTGGACATACACCAAGATGTCCCTACAGCTCAAACCACTGCCAATCAGCTAAGAAGAGTAAATGAGTTTTTTAAAGCAGCATTTGTGTTAAAACTACTCCGGTTTACTCAAATAAAATGGGTGTTAGAACATGGTATTAGCCATTAAAAAAAATCTCCAGTCCTAGCATAAACATTATCAGAACAAAAAACTAGGAAAGTTTTTGTCTTCATTACAGTCTGTATGAAAAATCAGCTGATTCTGGCCTGAATTTGGTACCATGATATATCAACAGGACATCAACACAGGCAGGTGTTTTCATGAGATTATCTTTAAGTACAGAGGTTTTATTTGCACTTTGGGTGAGTTTTCTCTTAGCGACACCATTATTCTTTATACCATGTAGTTTACAGTACCTGCTGATCAGAGGTCAAAGGTCAAACCCTCAAGAGGGTCCTGTTCAATCACCCTGCTTACTATGTTCACATAAGTAGGGGTGCCCCACAGGTAAAATAATTTGGGGGGTAGGTACAAGAAGATAAGCTGAAAGTTCTCAAGGCTAACATATATGTAAACCTCATATCCATCAGGCCAAATGTTGAAATTTTGGTTTATTACCAACATTTTGTGGAGTAGCTGAGGCTCAGAGGGTATGAGAATGGATTTTTGTTATGTTTGAACTATCAAACAATTGTGTTATTTGTTAACCCAGGGCTTGACATTAACATTTGAAAGTATCTGCATGCCCAGTGCAGCAAGTAATATTTAGTTTTTGGTTGCCTTAAGTGAATGTTTACATGCCCTACAAACATCAGTGTCTGCAGCCACAAACACAAAGTGTGTTCCACATGACTGTGTGTCACATTTTATTGCATGGTAGAAAATAAAAATTTTCAAATGTTTGTTTGTTGATTATAATCCTGTTTAGTATCTGCAAAGATATATTTACTGGTTACTTAAGATAAACAGACATTATATATGTGATGTTGGACCCACTTGCCCAGTTGAGCAAAAAGGAGAGAAATTTTGGTGCACTACCATGATTTTCTAGAACTTTTACTTGCCCCAGGTAAGAGGTTACCTATTTATGTAATCCCTGCATTCAAGTCATAAACACTTGCATACATCAATGACAAATCTGAAACAAGAAACCATGACTGACCCTTGGCTGAAATTTCAACCAGTAATATATATCAGGAAAAAACATATATATATATATTGGTTCCAGTCTATAATCCTATGCCCTGCTTATTTATTGTAATTGCATATTTTTAAATACTAGTATATGATTGACGAGAGCAGGGAACCAGCCTAAGGGATAAGTTTTTATTGATGGGGCACTAAATGTTGCCGGACAAATGCAGCAATCGAGCTGTAATTCACTTCACAGATATGTTCAGAATGCGATAAAATGAAATGAAGCGCATAAAAATAAAATTTTCTAAAATTTCAATTTTCAGAAATTTGAGGTTAGAGGGTGCATAAACCAAGAAAAACTAAAAAAGTCTGGCCTAAAATTACCGAACATCAACCAGAGGGAGATAATTCATTGATCCCTTCTTGAACATAAACCAACCCTCGACTTAATACAATTCTACATATAATCATCAGCTTTCTGCACAATAAAATTTCACTGCACCCAAAAACAGTATTAGGAGCAGCTGTGGGGATTCAGACTTTAGCTTGGCCTAGGCACTAGCACATCAACAGCAGCAAATCAGATGCCTAAGATTGTATGCAAAAATAGGATTCAATTTTTTTAAATTTCCCAAGCCATGGTAGGTCAACATCTCATCTCCCCCTCCCTCCCCACATACTTACACATACTTACTGTGAGTGAATCATTTAAGAATTCATACTTTAATGTGCACAAGTCCCATGAATGTTCAGAGTGCCTTTGACTGAAACCATTAACACCCATCTGTTTCACAAGAATATTCTCTTTTTACATACTTAAATAATGATTATTATCAGTGATGCTGGACTCGAGTCTGGACTTAGTCTCAAGTCCGGACTTGAGTTGACTTTTTTAAGGACTCGGAATTGAACTCAAGGGTCCCTGGGGTTAGAGAACTCAGACTCAGAGGTAAAGATTTAAGAACACAATATATAAATTCTGTGCACATGGGTGAACTACAAACATAATAAAACAAAGCATAAAAGACTATACTGGTACATACCAAGATTTAGCTCTGCCTCAGGGGGTAAACATATTTAAACATTCAAGTAAAGGGCACTTGTAAACTAATATAACTTTTACATGACTTTCTCATATATCTTTGGAAATTTCTTTTAATGAGAATATTTGTACTCGGGTTCTAAATGACTCAGACTCAAACAATGTGGACTTGGACTTGAACCACAAGGACTCTGATTTGGACTCTGACTTGAGTGGCCTGGAATCAGACTTGAAATCAGACTGGGATGGTGTGGACTGGACTACATCCCTGATTATCATTTAAAGCATAAAATGTGGCATGACAACATGAAGGATGTCTTTATTAAATAATGTTTTCCTCAGACTGCTTATTTTGGAGAGAGTTTAAATGAAGTCATCAAGTGACCAAAGCGAATGGACATGTATCTAAATCATCCATTCCTTAAAAAAATTAGGCTGATATTACACCAGCATTCAAATATAAAAGTATGGACAATAGGGTCTAGATTAATTCATCTAGAATTTGAGCCTGTGTTACAGAGATGTCAATGGAATTTAAACTGGACCCTGCCATTGATTCAATATATCTAGCATCCATCCTAGCAGCCCTGACACTCCCAGCCCCCTCCCCCAATGTGTGATGTTATCATGATGTTATCACTTCACTGTTTTGTTTACTAAATAAGAGGATATGTTTACCATCACAAACAGGGATATTTGTGCATCCAGGGAGGCAGGATACATAATTATACAAAATCATATAAACCAGAATTGTCTCTGGTAGTAGCAGCTCTATATTTATAAAATGACTGAAGGTCAGAGAGTCTTTGTCCAAAGGAACATATTTGCCTTGTATGTATGAGAGGGTGTCCTGGGGAGGGGGGGGTGGAGCAGTTGGAATTTAGGAGAGGCATTAGTTTTTGCCGGGGGGGGGGGGGAATGTGACAGGGTTTAGTTTTTGCCTGGAGCCCATAAATAAAATGTTATCTTGTAACAGTGGTTTTAGATTTACACATATCATACACATCATACTCATGTATCACAACAAAAATATCATTATGTAAATAAGTGATCTTGTACCAAAGTATAGTCACCCAGGTGATAATGATCATGCACTGTACTGCAGGAAATGGTGGACTTATTCATAAAATTTATTACTACAACAGAACTACACTGAAAGAGGTTGAGATGAAGAATCAGGAAGATGTGGGAACCAAAACCTCTTCTTCATTTCCTTATTACGATTACGTTTGAAAGGTCACAAGGGAACCAGGACCTTACAGGGCTGTCACCTGGCCACTAGTCCTGGGAATTTCTCAAATTTGCCCCACACACCAAGCAGTTATGATAGGCACATGTTTCTGTACCACTGTTAATACTCCACACAGGGAAGGGTGCACCCCGACCCCTGCCTGAGGGAACCGTCACCAGTCGACCATCCGTCAAATCACATCAGTTCTGGACACACGCAAGATGCTGGGAGAGCATTTTCTTTTCTTTATATCCATTAATCAAAATGAAACCATTTCCAGTCTACCTCACCATGTTAGGATACCTGGAGAGTCCCTGTGGTATGTACAGACCCTTTGAACTCTGGGTCAGAGGTCATGGTGCCCTGGTCGTGTGTCTAAATGACTGACACTTGTATAACCTGAGTCTTCAATAAAATTCTACCCCCCAAAGAGCAAGGTAACGGTCATCTAATTGGATGGAAAATTGAAAATTGCCTCAAATACATGTCAACACAGGGGGCAACAACATCACTGCATTTCAATTTAATTATGTAGACCTTGCTCCATTGTTTTTAAATCACTTTGTTACTTATACTGCCAGGTATCAACAGCAATTAAGTACTCATTTTAGCTGAATATGTTGAATTCTTTATAGAAGATGGATAAGATTCAATGAAAAATACTGTGTTAAAAAAAAACAAAACATGGTCTATACATTACTCTGTATTAACTGGTCAGCAATGTCCATTCAAAATTACAAGATTTGGTTTCAAATTTTATCTCTGCAACTGTTTGCTTGTAACTGGAAGGAGTGTATCAGATACAAAAGAATACAATATCTGGTTTGGTATCAATGTCATAATGTATGAAATATAGAATTTGATATCCTATCCTGATGTACAGGTGTGCCAGTGTATCATTACACCCCTATTCCGTGAGGTCAGAATAAATAAAAAGTCAACATAAATACTTAAAAGTAAATGAGATTCCATGGTCAGCACTCCAGTGAGAGCTAAACAAAGGCAACCCAAGACTGGTCAAAATAAGGTGAACCCAGGGTATGGCTAGATCTCACAAGGTACTGTGGACCACAAACAGAGGCGATTTGATGAACCAATCAGACAGGTGACAAAGGTTTCCAGGTGGCTGAATCGCTACAAAGTGACAATTTCATTGGACCACCTCCCCCCCTGTTGGACCCTGTGATCGTTCACCCTTGACAGTATGTACAGCTCTTGTCACCTTTATCAGCCTGTGTGATCCAGATCTTGTTTTTATTTCACCGCCACTATTCCATACACATTGGGATAATTGGACAGCATTTACTTGCAGATTTCCCACTACAGTCTCATGTTACCTGCATTTTGCTGAGAACATGTTTGACTTTATAACATCCAGGTCTTCTTGTCCCTACATTGCTTTGATCATTGGTCACTTATAATCAATTAATCAAATGCTTAACAAATATGTATTCCAAAAGTATAACTCTATCCAAGAAACGCTGTGATTCTTAACATTACATATTAATGATTTAAATGCAATGCACCTAAGTATTTGGTGTCCATGTACCTTGTTAAGTAGACTCATTTAATGACCTTCACAGAGCTCGGGTTCATTTTGGAAAGTAAGAATAAGATGATAATCTGAAAGTAAGACAGAGAGAGAGATAACAGACATTCAGGCATTTGGTATAAAGATGTGATCAAAGATTTACGCTTACTGCCAGCCAACACAGTTGCATCTTGATCTCCCCAAAGTAAATTACTAGGAAACACTTCTCATATCATTAAATATGTTTTATATATATATATATATATATATATATATATATATATATATATATATATATATATATATATATATACAGGCATCCAACAGGAAGAAAATCTGATGAGTCCGGCAGGATCAGACCAAAAGGTTGGAGAGTCACATCTGACTGTTGAGTGTCAAAAGAAGATATGATCTTTGTAAAATTTTGAAGGGTTATATAAAATTGATTTTTTTTTTTGTATTTTAAATCAATATTTTATCATTGTATGATTATGATTAAAAATCATACCATGATATGATTATTTGATCACAGAGAAATGTAAGGGTCAGCTGTCAGAGCAGGTTGACTGGTTTGTCTGCGGCACCCATATTGCTAAGTGACTGCTTAAAGGGCCAAAGGCCTTAAATTAAGGCTTTTAGCTTAAGGCTTTAGGCTTTAAATGCTGAGTGACTGCTTTGATCCTCTTGGTTCTACAGCCAGATATGTGTGTATCCTGCAGGACACTTGGACTCCTAGAACCAGTAATCCAAAAGAGATTTAGAGCATCAGATACGCTTACCTTGATATTCCTGAAAGCCCTGTCTTAATGTATGTATATATATATATATATATATATATATATATATATATATATATATATATATATATATATATATATATATATATATATATATTTATATATATATATTAACCTTTTATCATGTGTTCCTCTATATGCCTCTCATTGTAAAATTTTTCACATGTTTTTGAGCAACTTGTTTAGGCAAATAAGTTGCTTATAAAGGTGGGCTGCTACTAGAAATCTTTATGGGATAAGAGCAGCTTTATCACTTATGAGGGAAGGTGCATAAATGATTCTACTTCATCATACAAAATATAAAGTAATTTCATAGGTAATGAAGAAAATTTTACAGAGAGAATAAACTATAACAAATCTGAGTATGAAAATTAGCAGAGAGAACTGGACATTTCTTGGCTCTGCAGATGCCATAGTATCCCCAGACAAGTACCCCCCCCCCCCCCCCCTTTTCAAAATAGACCCCCATCTTCAAAAGCAAATACTGACACTTGGCAAGCCACCAGGCTTTCTTCAGGTGTGACCTTCAAAACCAAGGTCAAGGTCATTAGTCTCTTTTAACAATTTATCATCTCACATCTTTCATTTTGATTTTCATCTATCAACTATCTATCATCTTCTGCAGAAGACAAAGCTTTCCAAGGTCCTTTGTCAATTTGATTTTTGGACCAATCTATGCATCTCTTACTGAGATATTTAAGACTTTGTGTGATTTTCATGAAATATCAAAGCCACTCTCATAGAAAAGGTCATGACCTCAATTTTAATATACATCATCCCATATCTATGTATATGCATAATATGAAAGAAATCTGTCTATTAGTTTTTGATTTATAATGCTAACACTACTGTCAAGTTGCAATGATTAGGGTATTAAAAGGCATGAAAACAAGAAGAAGACAAAAGGTGGTGCCACCTGTCTTCTGCAGAAGACAAAGCTATCGAAGATCATTGGTCAATTTGATTTTTGGACCAATCCATGCTCCCCTTATTGAAATATTTAAGATTTGTGTGATTTTTACCAAATATTGAAATATTCAAGGTCAAGGTCACTCTTCAAGTAAAGGTCATGACCACATTTTGAATAGGCTTCATCCCCTCATACATATCTATGCACATGTCAAGTTTGGTAAAAATCTGTGAAATATTTTTTGAGTTATCGACAAACAAGATTTATCTGCAGCGGTGGGGAGATCGTCATGAAACCACTGTATCCCCCAACTTTGTCTAGGAATAAAATTAACTAAAGCAAATCTGCAGTGTAAAATGAAAATAGACAAAGAGAACATAAACCACAGCAAACCTGTGGTGTAGTATCAATATATGGACACAGAATATTAACTACACCAAACTGTGTAAAATCAAATTGGACAGAGATCATCTTTCTAAACATCTTTGACCAATGTTTGCTGCCATACTTTGATCATTTTGCTGACGTTTACCACAAAAAAAAAAAGAATTATTTAAGGGGAATCCTCTCCTTACTTCCTTAGGGGCATATCTCCATAATCCAAGGTCATTTTAGTGTCCTAAACTGGAAATGGGAGGTGGCACTGTATGTTTAAAGCATAACAAATAGGAAGAAAACAAAAATTAAATAAAATAAATGCATTTTAAAAACAAATGATATGAAGGAGGCAGAAGTAAAGAGCAAGAGGTACAGTGACAGTCCATGCAGAGGTTTCTCTGGGATAAAACTAGAACTGACTCCAGATGTTTTAGTCTCAGCAGAAATGGGAACAGATGAAATGAAACATAAAAAGAAACTAAATTGCCTTTTAATAATGACATATATGTACAAAGAGATAACACTGGAAATGATAACACTTGCAGACAGGGTGGACTTTTTACCCTCCCGTGTTCAAGGTGTGAATTATGGATGTTTTAAGGGGAGGTCGGAAAAAAATGTCCCATCATCACAGGAAGCTGAAAGGCAGAGAGCCTCGGAGGAATACCGCTCATCCACCTCCTGAGGAGGGAATCATGCCACAGTGCCCTTAAGGTGCACAGAAGCAGTATTTTCATGACGAATTGCTTCCTTGCTCAGACATATGACAGAAGGTATGTGACGTATACTTCTCATCACACATATGCTACCTGTTGTACAGTGTACGCCAGACCTTTTAAATGTGAATGGTATGGTGTCATCTAAACAGGGGGAGTGGCACATTTCATCTGAAAAATGTGTTATATATGTGAGATATATATCAAAGTATTTTGCAGTCATTAGTCTATGGTTAATTGCTGCTTTTCCAATTTCTTTTCTCAGAATTAACTTCAATGGGTAAAATTAGTAGCCTGCAATGAAACTTTAAAGCAATTTCATTAACTTAACATGACAAATAATCTTTCATTAAGTAACACTATGAAACATTTCATTTTTATTTTGTGGTGTCTTAGTTTTTTTCAGCAAATTTGCTGGGTCCTTTGAATTTTTTGATATCTGTAAAACACAAGGTTAAAAATCCCACAAATAACTGTGAATCCACGGTCAAGGCTCTGGAGGATGTTCTGGTTTCTTTGAGCAATGTGATCTGATTTTGCCTAAATTAGCAGACAAAACAGTATTAATGAAAATGGGTGGATAGCAGGAGGTGAATAAAAATACCAATAATGAATTTTAAGGGGGCGCACCTTTTTCCATCCTTCACTGATGTTTATGACCCTGTGAGGTTCAAGATGAAACATTCCTGCACTCTTAAGGTTAAAGGCCACAAACAACCTTGCATCATCCTCGCATTGTCAGTGACCACTGTCCATGGATAATTTGGCCTTGGTGTTTACAAAGCCAGCCCGTCTCTCACAGTGTACAATTTAAAGTTTAAAGACATACATTATTAGATAATGATGTCTGTATCAAAATGAGTGGTCAAGGTTGAAGGGCCACCAGCATACCTGGTTACAATAAGATTCATAGTGACAAGGCATGGATGAAGAATACATCATCACAGTACTGTACGGGGTAAAATGGCATGTATAATCTGATCCAAATTGTGTATGTATGTAAACGCAGCCAACTGTACGTTTATTGATCAGGGGTTGTGTTCTGCATGGTATGGGGTGCAGGCTAGTGTCAGGGGGGCCATCATCTAAAAGGCTCTCTTAACCCTCTTCAAAGCTGTCTGTCCCTCCATGAGGTCATATTGGATAATGATTAAAAGTCATTCATATCTCTCCATGGAGGTATGTTTAACCAGGTAATGTTCCCCACCTGAGTGTTAACACTGGATGCTCAGTGACTCATGGTCAGTGCCACATTACAGGTGACATGTATTCATTGTGTTTGATACATTCCAGTACAACCACCATATGTTTAGTACAAAAGAACTGTTTATGTGTATAACTATATATATACCTCAGTAACCTACCTGGTTGTCTTGGAGGAGGCTCGTTTCCGGTCTCTCAGCTCACCTGCACTTACCTGTTCAAAAGAAGAAAGTGCTGACTGTGACTTTTATTAAATACCTTTAACACCATTCTATACCTAGAACTTACAAAACAATGCTACAGTTTCTAAGCTATTATTATTTTTTTGTTGGATTTCATATTTTCTATAATACATGTTTAGATATTAGAAGTGGGGAACATTTTAATTAGGTATTAATCCAAAGATATCTACCAGCACAAGTCAGATGTTGTCCTATTCATGTATAGTGAAACACTGATTGGTATACACTACCAAAATTGTTCCATTAGTACATACTACTTTATACAAAGTAAGCTGACATCTGAAGATCACAGGTACAGCTATTTTATGTAGCTGCTACATAATAACTGCCAAAAGTACCTGTGAATGGTTAAATCGCTATGATATAGAGGGTTCAAATGAGGAACTACCTTACCCTCTAAGTTTACTAGTAATGTCACAACATAAATACCGGTATTATTTTTGTGGCAAATATCATTGTGACCAATGTTTTTGTTAGATTAATTTCTCATCTGCAGTATTTAAAATCAACTTTAAACATCACTTTAATGGATAAAATAAATCTCTGAGCAGAGCATGATATTGAGTAATAAATAGATCTGGTTGTGGAAACCAATATAACAAAATACTGTTCACAGCACAGCAAATCAAAAGTAAGGGTCTTAGGCTGAAACAAAGCAATTTCAGTCATGTGGAATGAAGAAAGGGAAATTTGGGTAAAATAAAACTTTCACACACGTGAAGTGTTCTTTTGTTGGCCTGCAGCATGGCATCTGCTTAAATTTCAAATATAACCTCACGTCAGAAATCTTCATACATCTAGAGAACAGGAAAAGGAGCCCAATTTGGCTGAAAAAATATGGCTAACCTTTTTATTTCCTATTTTTTTAATAAGCTTGGTCCAGTGGACAAATGAAATGATTTGTTAATTCAAAGATGTAAGGTCAAACGAGACAAAAAAACATCAGTATAACAGACCCAAATAAACTCATGCCATCTCCTAACTGCATATATGTGCTGTACGTGTCCACTTCCAGAATCCTGGATAATGTAGCATTAAAAGCTTCATGAAAACGCGAGACCTTAAATTCCTTGCCGAAAAAAAAGTGTAAAATCGATTTATGTTAATTACAGGGAATCTTATGTAAGCAGGGACAGAAACAGTAACTTACTCGAATGACATATATATATTTATAAGTTTTAGTATTCACTCTGTTAATCTGAAATAAAAATGGGCCACTCCACAGCCATGTCAGCGCTAGCCCAAGCATTCAGACTCCATTCAGGAATGGAGTCCGAACACCTGTTGGTGAGAGTTTCCCCTCTTATTGGACCACAACCCCAAAAGGCTATCACTTGCAAATTAACAGGGGGGTCTATGCAAATTACCTAAAACACCCAAATATGGTGGTTCCCTCATTAATTCCCCAAGGATAGACCCTCCTTTGCCTTCCCAGCATGCCTTGCCAGGTTGTAAACAAGAGCGGATGGAGGTAATCATTGTCTGGATTTCTTGAGAATAAGTGCCAATAATTTAATACATACTGAACATTTAAGTTACAATTTATTTCTCAACTGAGTCAACACAGCTGTATTATGCATAATATGTAGAGGTTGTTGCATGTCCTCCCACTGAACGGCGAATATCATAGTCCGAACCGCTTTGGTCAGATCTGACCAAGCTTTAGAGGGTACACTCTCCACCTTAGGAGCTGTAACGCAAACAAGAAAGAACAAATAGAATTGCGTTACAGGCCTGTAGCTATGTCAGCGCCTGTGGTTGTGCGGGCATGAAAAAAAAGATTTAAAAGATCTGTAAAATACTTACAAGCTTACGGGATATATACTTTAATATTCTACTATAAAATATTTAAACGCTGTTTCGAATATTCTTCGTTTGCTGTTTCAGGAACTCAATACTTACGTAATATTCCAAACAAGAGCAAAGAGGGGTTGTGCCATCGTGTTTTTAAAAGATCGTCTGCTGAAACAGCAGAAATTGATAAATGGCAAAAAATCATATCTTTGCTTATCTCTTTCACCAGTCACTCAGCTGCAAAATTAATGAAATGCAAGCCATGCGGGGATTGGAATCAGTTGGTGTCCTTGTATTAGACAGTAAATTGCTAAATGGTCTTCCTTTAAGTTATCAATTATTGGTTTTATAATCAACCAATATTCTGTCTTAGAGGTATATACATTTGTATTTTCCTCTTGGGTTGAAAGGGGGGGGGGGGGGGGGGGGGGGGGGCTTTCTGACTGACTGGGTCCCCCTAGCATACTGCAAGCGATTACCTTAAATTTACCTTTTTTCAGTGTTTTATTTTTATTTTATTATTTTTTTATTTTTGACCTCTTTAAGAACATTAGCTCTATGGAACAGTAAAGCCCTAACAAAAATCCACCAATGGATCCGCCCCTGTTTCTAAAACGTTTCTTCGGAGATGATGCGGGGATGAACATATTTGCCCGTTGACATTTATCGTAAGTCTTGACTCTTGCAACAGATGGGGCATGTCCCTTCGTCTTTAAGTATATATATATATATATATTTATATATATATATATATATATATATATATATATATATATATATATATATATATCGATATCCTATAATACTGGGAATATATAAAATAGATTATAGGCAAAACTTGATCCTTTATAGATAGGCCTAAAATGATATTCAGGGAGGGGAGCTTTAATCCTTTTTGCCCGGAACCGGAGGAAATTTTGAGGGGGAGACCTTATATCAGGATGTGAAAATGACTAAGTCGGTGAATGAAATTATTTGATTATTGTATGTCCGTTCAATTATCGATTGGTGACTTTTTCCGATTTAATGTATCGGTCATTGTAATTACACCAATAATTATCTTCTTCCACTTCAAGGGGAAATGGCAAGTTACTCCTGTATACGGCAAACGGTTTATTAGCGTAAGAGTGATATATATATATAAGTTTTATAACATTACTTAAGTATTCGTGACGTCTTACTAAATCATGACTGTAGAACCTATAATTAATAGTGGTCGAAACTGGTTGTAAAATCCTATTCGATAAAAAAATAATCGATTATTAATCGATTATTTTATGTACTTCCTATATTATCTGCTTTAAATAAATATATTTAAGTCTACTTCTATACATGCCGTTGAAAGGTCGAGGTGGAGACCAAGCTGCTATTCGTTACTTTGTGTCCCGTTTTTCTTATTGCTCCAACAGGATCTTAATATTTTTCTCGTTAGTATGAAATCTTGGGTTCAAAGATCGTTTGTTAATGATTATGAAAAAATGCAACCAGTTAAAACGATTTTGAAAGAAAATTAACAACCAACGATTTAGTCGGTTAATTGTCACAACACTAATAGTTAATGCATGCTCTCTGCTCATAAGGCAGTTTGGTGCCCACGACGTGCAATTCATGTAAAACATTTTAATGTGTTTCCCCTTGAGGTTTCAAAAGCATCATCTGAGTCAAATTGATTGGAATTGGGGGTTGGGGTTGGAATTTCTTACTTGAAGTTAGGGGTGTGGGGGGGGGGGACAGGTTGAAAGTCAACATGTTTATTTACAACTTTTCATAGCAAGTCATGAAGCCATTTTCCTAGAAATACGACATTTTGTGTGCACTTCATTCAAATTAGGCCAGTATTATTTCCCTCAGGTCATGGCCTCAATAAAAAGACTTCTGACCCATAACTATGTGAGCATGCCAATGTTAAAAAGAAATCGTATAAGTATTTGTCGATTACTGTGTCTATATCATTTTCACATACAAGTTAAATAACGCACCAAGAAGTTATAGCACTGTAGGTGGCGCCACAAGTCTTATGCGACGGAAGTATAGTTTATGCATTAGTTCAAGCCATTCTATATAAAAAAATCATATATGATTTGCTGTTATTTACCTCATGTGCCCTGGAATGAAATTCATAGGACTTAAGCTCACAGAGTAACATGTGAATCCCTAGCTGATGATTCATTGACGGCCTCCTGAGCGAAACATGTGAATGGACGGGGAAGAAAACAAAGTCCCGTACAGATCATCTGACGAGAACCGTGCAGTTGGGGCTCGCGTGTATTCGCGTATCATGCCATTTTCACCCATGCAAAGAAGGAACAGCTTAACAATAAACATCCGTACATATATATAGTTATTACATAACCAAGTTAAATGTTTCCATTGGGAAATGATGTTTGTGTTATGTACCGTGTCATGCCCGTTGCCCGCCGGTATATTGTTTTGTGTGATAAGAATTGTTTGACTGTGTGACCAAGCGTATAGTTATAATCTTAATGATCAGTCCCGGTACAAAATTGAGTTATTCTCTGTCCGTGGGAATAACGCTGATATCGTATATACACACACCATACACTGTTCTCTATAAAAGGTGCATGTTCTCATTAAATATATTCATAGAAAATCGCCATAAAATCAGACTAAATCGGATGGGAAATCAGTTAACGTGACTCAGTGACACAAGTGTGTCAATCATCCGAGAATAGGAAAGCTATAACGATATATAGTTAACAAGAAAAAAAAGCTTTTAATATTAATAAGACATTCATCCCAACTTATAGCTTACAACTTTCATCTCTCCATTTTTATCCCCTGTAAAATTATCCTGCATGCTTCTTATAAGCATCATACACAGTTTGACACTCATGTATCATTATTTTTTTTTCGTTGCTGAAGAAACGCCTACGAACAAGGGTCCTGTATATATAGACTTTCACAACCAGAGCGTATTAGAGCGTCATGTGTCCCCTTCTGTATAAATTCCTGCTATAATTTGCTTAACAGGACGCAGCTATATAGAGGGTCCCCCAGCTAGAGCATTCCCCGGTACGGCTTCTGCTCAGCAGATAAGGGTCACATGGCTTCAAATCTTTCTCCGATGATAACTTTTACACCTTGACACTGTCCTCGGAGGACTTTCCTGAATTATAAATAAATAATTTTTTCTTAACTGTTTGTCGCCATCTTGAATTATGATAATAGTACAGGACGCTATGTACATTTTCCTTCGCCCCACCAATTGCCCCTGATGCATGTGTATTTCTACTCTGTATACCGGTAGGCGTAAAAAATGGTTTCAGAAGAAATCGAAATCTTGGAAGTCACTGTTACTTTTCCAGAGGGGAACTCTTCATTTCATGTTTAATAAATATGATCAGTAACAAAATACACGGGCACCTTTAAATTACGATGATACTTTTATATAAAAAAACCGTCGCATGTCATTCCCTGGGAGAGTCGTGCTTTTTGGCTGTTGGTCTTTATAATGGAGATAAGACCTGCTGTTGTTTCACTGACGTCCGTTAATCAATCCTTTGAATCACCAAGATCGCATGAACAGCTCTTCTTTTATTAATCAGGAGCGGCCCTGTATGGCTTTCTTGAGAGCCGGCGGCGGGGGAAGTGGGCTGGGTCTTGTCGGAATGCTTCACGGAGTTCTTGTAAGTCTAGAGGCTTGTTATCTTACGATCAGAGGGCAGTTATAAAACAACAAGGACGTCCTCATTATATTAACCCTGTGAAGTTTACCATGATGATACCTCATTAGAATAACACTGTATACCTGTAAGTTTGATTAAGCACTGACATGTCAGTATCAATGAAACTAGATATACCAACTATCTGCTGTATAACACCCTTATATCATCTTCTAGCATGGGGAATTGGGTGCATGGGTATACAGTATGGATATCTCTTTTTGAGCAAATATATGAGTTTATCTATTTTATATAAAACCTCCGCCAGATGGCGCAGTATTATGTTTTCATCGTGGTCGAATAATTGGTTTGTCTGTTAGCAATTTTTATTAAAAAAAAAGTTATGAATGGGTGTTGATGCAGTTTTGGGAAGAGTAATAAAGACTTACATGTACACTCAAGTAACAATCCATTTTACGTTGGAGCTAATGTGGATCACCATAATATTTGTTAATATTGAAAAAAAAATATATCCTTGTAAGATTTCTTAGTAAGACTGTAATTTTTCTTTATCCCGGCCTACAAGAGCCATTAACTGGTAGAACATAAATTAATGGTCGCCTATGTTATATAGAGGCCGTGTGTGATTCATAGCAACAGAGCTAATAAACAGTGACACCCTTTTTCTTTATATTTTTTCCTTCATCTATATTACTTCATCTATTTTTCTTCTAATCAAAGTTTGATTATGATCCTGCCACGGTGGAAGCATATATGCTGTGTTACACTTTGTTTCTATATATAATTTTGAAGTTTCTTTCAAAATGTCCACGACGCCCTCCGCCATCACGTTTTAGACTAAAATCCCATCATGCCATGGACCCCTCTCCAGCCCTTTTGCGGGTGGCTTCTTCATAAGGTTCCTGTTCTACATACATATAATTTGCATGTTTATATAACCAATAGATGCCAAAAGATAAGCAATATTTCGAAAAATTGGTAGATCGATGGGGTAAGTAAAGTAAATTCTAAAGCATGAATGAGATACACTGCAGGCTTTTTAACTGACTAGAATCAACAAAATATACCTTCGAAATACTTAAGTTTAGCAATAAAATCAAAATATGAGAAAAATGTCAAATTTTACAATTATTCGGTATCACTTTTGATAGTCATATGTCACATGCCAATCAGTATATGTATTGAATTAAGAACTATAGGTTGCAGGGTTGTTAGTTTTCATCAAGTTTCTTACAAAGTATAACTATATCAAAGAATGATAGTCACCATTGCATGGGAAATATCAATTCATCTCAAGACCCAAAGAAATATGTAAATATAAATGTAGGTCTATGACCAGGTGACGAAGTTGTTCTCCCGGCTTATATAGATCTTTAACATCATTAGTGTCACATTTTAAGTTTTAGAGAATAATAACCTAATTTCAATAGACAGCTCCTGTGGTGGACAAGCGCATTGTATCAGTGATATGTGATGGAGTACATATTTGTTCGGGTTCTTTTTGGCCGACAGTATACGTATCAGCTGTATTTGTTCACTGAGCGGCAGTCCTTTCAATGGTATTTTACGAAAGGGGTAGCGACCTGCAGGTGTTCTGCGTTATACTAAGAGTGGGTGAATCTTCTTTTAAGTTATGCGTAAGGAAGTTATAAGAAGTGTTCTTTTCACAAAGATCGCGGATTTACATGTCCCACGCCCGTATGTGCATGCGTGGGTGAACGAAAATTAGTCCTACATATTCCTCCGCACTTGTGCGGTCTGCGGTTATACGCTCCTCATGGTCCTATCTGAGTCTATTCTCCCCCAAACAAACATACCCCTTAATTCAAATAAACACTCCTTCATGGTAAATCATCACTAAGTTAAACGATTTCATGGTGGCTATTATTTTAGTACAACAAGTGTTTCCCACGGAGAGGGGTCGATTGGCGCACCTAACATCTGATACGCTTGTATGTCGATCTTTAACGAACCATTGTGGGGGTTGATGGGATAGTGTTGCCAAGCCAGCCGCGCGCCCGGCCATCCTCTTTCGGTGGGCATCGTTCCTTGGCAAGTTTACCGGTTAACAATGGCTGCGGAGCCCGTTGGATCTGGTTTAGAATTCCGTGTGATCGCGGTGCGGAAGGACCCGTTTGTGGTCTCCCTTAATAGATGTCGAACACATTAAGCATGATACTATTTCGTCTATTGAACCAAGAAACAATGTTCAGCGGTGTTCTGTCATTCAACCTCACAGAGCCTTGGGTTCCCACGAAAGAGTATACGTATTCGTGATATATATATATATATATATATATATATATATATATATATATATATATCCTTCATTTGCGCACACATGCACGTACACAAATACATGTATACAAGATAAAATGTAGATCGTTTTCTTATGATAAGATATTTTGATAAGGGATGCTTTCAAAGTTTCAACTGCTACTCTCAGTGCCTGATCAGTATAGGTTAATCAGCCTGACCCAACTGATTAGAATTATTTTTCTAAGGTCATATAATTTTCAGGTATGAACATTTTATATAGGTGTGGGCACGCATTTTGTGTTATAGGTGTGGGCATGCCTTCTGTGTTTTCGTTAGTATATGGCATGATATATATATATATATATATATATATATATATATTATATATATATATGTGAATACTCACGCGGATGCGGTGATAACGTGTTAAAGTGCGATACATTCTTGTTTAGGCCTCAAGGTGTGTATATTTTCAGTGTATCTTCTCTCGTTTGTGATGAGAGAGCACGTTATATACACCCACATATACACATACAAACACACATGTGCAACAGAGGTGGTCTGGTACTTGCATTTTAACAGGGGCGTCAATACGGGGGGGGGGGGGGGTATATATATCCCCAATAAACTTTTTAGGGAGTGGATGGTCAATGAGAATAATATATACATATTAGAAATGAATATATTAATAATTAGAATTACAGACTTTGGTGCCATCTCTTAGTTTACTCTGAGATATGATATATCTAGACTTAGTTTAGAAGTAACCTACCGATATACCGGATACATTTTAATCAATTAACTTCGTTTATAATTTAAATTTGAAATGTATCACATAGAGAATAAAACGTATATATATATATATATATATATATATATATATATATATATATATATATATATATATATATATACGTTTTAATATAAATATATATATATATATATATATATATATATATATATATATTTAAAGGTTGTCCCAACTTTGATTACCCTCCAACTCCGAGTCACCACCACCCCACCCCCGCCCCTTGAAGATAAATTGACGCCACTGCAGTTAAATCCCAGTGAGACGTACGCCGATTGAGAGAATTACTGATAGGCCTTCCAGCTTAAACGGACACCAATTGGTCAAGCTGAATATACATCCAGGCATGGATTACATTTCATTAAATGTTTACATTTATTAATAATCACACTATGAAAGACTAATTGGTAGATTATTTTGGTTTATTCGTGACAACAGAAAAAAAGTAATTTACTATAAATATATATAGGAAATATAGCTCACTGCATGGAGGACCGTCATCACCTCACTCTTTTACGGGTGCCTTTTCGTTATTATAGTTCTGTTATGTGTCTTATGTTATGACGGTAAAACTACTATGCATGTTTTACCACATTTAATATTTTTTTAGCATGTACAAATACATTATACAGCTATAATATACAATCAAATTCCGTAATATAGCCTAACTGAATATACCTGATCGCATATATATATCGAACGTTTTGAGGGGACCAAGAGGTACCCGGTCTTCAGAATCATGAGGACGATATTAACACTCAAATTACAGTGTAGACCCGTATTGAATGTCTATGTATAAAAACATTCGGTTACAAGTATATGTGTGTGCATGTATGTGGTTTTGCTGGGAGCCCAAACCAGTCCGGGAAGTAAGTCTATAGTTACATTCTGAGCTCTGGTCTTCTTTCCACCGGATGCAGACCCGGTCTGAGTCCACAACCAACATTCCTTAGTATTGTTCACCTGGCTGCAGACAGCCGGCGACGCTCTTCACCTTTGGCCTCCGCAAGGTGCATAAGTGGCCCGGCGTTATTGACACACTGACATACATTTGTTAGATCGCACCGACTCACACCGAGCAAGGCCAAGGCGGCCAGGTGCTGACTTATCTATAACACGACTTTATGAGATATTACACAGCAGACGATAAGACGCCCACGATGGTCACGCTGTATTTCTTGCAATTAATGCCGACGGCAAACTTATATTCTGGTGATATTTATAGTCCTGAAATCTATGATTAATTTCCTGTACGGCTATTAATATCAGTTGCGGTGAAAGTTATATCGCCAATTCATAAACACGTGACGCAATTGCCCATGTGTCCCCTTGTGCGCCCCTACATGTGCTCATTTGTCGTATTTATAACTTCATGAATATTAAAATAAAGAAATGTAACGCGCATGTGATATATTGAAAAATGTAAGCTTTAAGTTGCTTCAGGTGCGTCTTGTCTTCTTTTTTAGTTACAAGCAACAGGTTGTTACAGAAAGGCCGTGTCATCAGGTGGTCTTCAGCCGGGACATTTTGGGTCGTCAAACTAGACTTTAACCAGTATTAAGCCACTTTTCCTTCTTTTTACCATTCTGGATTCCAATAACAATAATTGAGATTATATCGGAAGTGACCAAAATGACCGGAAAAATATGATCTACACTGAATATAGTATAGGTAGATGTGCGGGCAATCGCCGGCCGGCGAGACGAGTAGGGATTTTCCCGGCAGCTTAAAAAAAATCAGCCGGGCAAAAATAAAAATCGTCAGATAGGAGGCCGGCTTGAAATAATGTTCGACTTTACATTCTCGGACTTAAGTCTATAAAACATTTTTGCAACATAAGTGAGATTACCATTCAATGTTTGCAAAGCGGCTGTCAATAAAACGATATAAAATTTAAAATATATCCTCCTGCATGACATGCAGGCATAGCAATTGCTAATTTTACATATTCATGAAACGGATAACACTCCTTGCTGCATGGCGCTCCCTATCCGGAGATACAGGAACTCTCTTTACAACGGAGGGTAACTCTACCTTCTATATATATATACATATATATATATATATATATATATATATATATATATATATATATATATATATATATATATATGGGCGGATCCAGGATTTTGGATGTTTCAAAAGTATATACAGTGTCAAAACATTTTCAACAGATCTATACAATTTCTTCATTTGGATTTGTTTTCAAGAATTAACAACTATATTTTCAAAGTGTTTTGTGGAGGATTTGCCGTGAGTTATTTTCCCATATAACGTGGGCTCGCCGGCAACAATCTTAAGACTCAGAGACGCATGCAGCGTCGATCCAGTGTGAATACATATAGGTATATACAGATTTAATAGTGAAATGCCCTCCAAGTACCAGGCGGTGTTTCCGTGATCTCATTAACCTTTGGCGGGCGAAGTTGAAAGAGAAAATAAGAGGAACACTCTTAACATGGAGCTGTTTTCCTACCCAAGCTGTAAGTGGTAGCCTCGTATCGGCATAGCCCCCTCAATGGTGACTGCGTTACTCCCGAGGCGAGTTACTAAACAACGGGGCAAAGCAAACGCGATAATCTTAATACCTGAGCCGGCCCACAACCAAACATGGCCTTCTTGTGTATATAACGGTGCTCTTAAAAAACAGCGATCCGATTCCATACTTACGGTGTAGAGCATGTATATCAGCTAACATTAAAGCTGACCCTGCGAGTGTGTATTTACATAACATGTCTCGAAGCTTTTCCCTACCCCGGATTACAAAGGCCACATAGTTCTATAACAACAATGGTATAACTGGTCCACCTACACTAAATGGCGAGAAAAAAACCTGAGCTTAAGTAGCGTGTGTAAATATGCTCGCTTAATGGCTTGTGCATACGATGCCTTAAATTCTTTACATTCGAACCGTCCAGCATGGACGAATGGCTCGTACATCACGCTAGATTTGATTATAAAGTTTACCGACAAAAAGCTTCACCAAACTTACTTATCTAAATTTGCACATCTCACGTAGCCACGCTTTAGTGCTGAGGTGTAATGGAGTAGTCCTTGTTATATACATACGCGCGGGAATGTTTATATGCAGTATCATTGCTGGAGCTCTGTGAGGAGTTAAAAGACATACCTTCCCATCACCGACACTTTGGGTATATTTCCCAGTCTGTAACACTTATACATTGCGTATTATGGCAACAGCAATAGTTTACTATTGTATCATGTATACAATAAAGAACAAATTTTGTAATACTTGAACTCAGAGTATGGGTTAGAAAATATTTATTTCATTTCCCCCCTATCTATACGCCATCCTTTGAGGCAAAATATGTTTTGCAAATAAATTGTATATTGGGGACGCAGGGTGCTTTAACATATATGAAAAACAAGCCCTCTGATGTACATTTATTAATTATGGACTAATGGCAAGTAGACTAAAACAAAAGTTAGAACATGAACCCTGTGTCATGTGATTTTTAAGCATCCATGGCCTTTTGACTTAACTCTCCGTCTCTCCATATGTTTAATACATGATTAACCATTTTAAAATTTCTTTTTTGTATTTTTTAAAAGACATCCATGGATAGTTCAGGTCGTTGGGTATTATGTTTGACGGGTGAAGATTCATGTTTTTACACATGTGAAATCGGCCTATAATATTCCTTTTTATACAGTTTTTTTTAGGATCTATTAATGAATAGAATTAATTTGTGGCTGTGGGTCCATGCAGTTTACAGTTAATGAAGAAACAGCACAACTGCTGCATGTATACACTTCAATTATATATAAATATATATATATATATATATATATATATATATATAGAGAGAGAGAGAGAGAGAGAGAGAGAAGGAGAGAGAGAGAGAGAAGGAGAGAGAGAGAGAGAGTTAGTTTATCCCTGCGGAAGACACATCCGTCCATTTATCCCTGTTTAACTTTCAAAACAAGCAGAATCCTTTATTGAACTCAGTACAGATCGGTGGACACATAAGAGCTAGGTGAATTTACAAGACATTAAATTAAACTAGACTGGACGTGAATCTGGAAACCAGGGTGGACCAACAGTGACCTCACGAACTTATAACCACATTCGGTCCATTTCAGGCAGATATTTATGCCATATATACATACAGGTGCGCGTTTCATCGGAACCTGTTTAAACTTCCGCCAGCTGGCCGTTGCCTGCGCTTTGATAGTATTACCTGGTCTAATACCTCCCACAGCGGGCCACACATGTCCTGCGATATATCAGAAACCACTCCAAACATGAAAAGCATCTTCAAATGAAAACGGATCCCATGTTTTTCTTAGTCTTTGGTAACTGACTCTCTGTAAAGTTATATTAAAACAGGCACAGTAAACGGGATGGTCATCGCATAGTGTTACATCTTTTGGACAGTGCGTGCTATGATGAAACTGCTATGAAGCAGCTGGCCGGTGTCGTCTGGTCTTAAATTTAGTTCAGCACTCCACCACTTGGCGGCTGAGAGGTCCGTTATTAAATATTTCCATAACTTAATTCCCTGTAAAGTCTGTCATGTTATATAGAGACTATTAACTGATTGTCAATATCTTGTTTTACGAATTATCTTTGAAATATCTTGATAGCTCTTGATAAACTGCTGTAGAGATACAGAACCCGAGGAAAGACAGAAGTTTTCACTTTTTTTTTAGTGTTAACCGAATCCAAAGGCGGCGTTGTATTTTAAGGCTTTTTGTTTATATGTATATACCAGAATGAGGTACTGCAATATTTTGATTAACTTTTTGAAGAGGGGGAAATTTCGGAATTAATGTTGTAGGAATAATGTATCTTAATCTCATAATCCTATTATCTTTATCGATTTGTACCAGCTCTGTCGTGAGCGGAGGTATGCACTCTATAAGATATTCCGATTTTTCTCAGCTTGTATTCTCGGCTGTGATGGAAGAAGTAATGAATGACGTTGTTAGTCATACGGAGCTTCAGTCAACGCTGTTAGGTGATGGGTCTCATGGTAAAAGCAAGAACTAGAGAAGGGTGAAGGCGCTCTAGCGTTCTAGTTGAGAAAATCTGGAATCCCCGCTCAGGGCGCTCCTTCAGCACCGTATAATGATGACAGAGTTTTCAATTATTTTGCCAAAAGAAAAAAAAAATAAAGAGATGTTTAGAGTAAAAATAGATGAATGGCTAAAAGCTGTAGTTTTCTTACTGATGCTATTTGGAGTCCAGCACTTATTCTACAGATGTTAATTTAAAATCTGTCATTTCCATGATAAATGGCACATTTGTGTAAATTGTGTTACAGAGTAACAACTGATAATAATTGATTTCCTTTATAAATTTACCAGAAAATTTATTTATGCGGTCATTTTGTGACACAAAAATTATTAAAGGGACATATTCCGATGTCTGACGTCTATCAACTAAAGATAATCCCCTGAATACATTACATAAGATAGAACAGAAGACATCATTCCCACCTCGCAAAGAGATTCGAATTGTTTATATCAACGTGTTTATCAGTTATAACATATAGGAGAGGGCGCCCAAATAATCCAAACAGGTTCTACAAGGACACCTGGCGGCAGGTCAGACGAACCAGAGTTTTGCAAAAAGCGTTTCGCAACTATATGGTGACCTTTCAACTTCTGCACATTTGAAAACTAACACGTTAGGTTACATGATTTTTCTGCTTGTCAACATTGGCTTATGTACCATGATTACAAACAGCTTGTAAATTAAAAAAGCTCACACAAAGGCGTTATGAAAACATTTTATTTTCTGACAGTCATTTACCTACAGTTCGTCAATATTTTTGTATGATAAACAAGAAATAACAGAAATTCTACAGAAAAGGTAGATGGATAGCTGACTTTAAGCTATGGGTAAAATTAACGCAATGATAATCCATACTGAAAGTATGTGGAAATGAAGTGACGAAGGAAACCAAAAGGCAGAATACTAACAAGACAAGAGAAATTACTTGTATATTATGTTTCCAGGTATACAAGTATACAATGCGGATGCAAAAGTGACATTTTTGCTGTATTGTTATGGACTTTTCATGGACAGTATGACTTTCAGAAGTCAGGAGGATTTCTACTTTAACATATATGTTTGGCTTGAATGCCTGGCCGTGAGTGATATTTAGTACTATTAACCTGAATGGTAACTGGGTGGAGTTACATGTTTATTTTTTAAACATCATCCTACAATCATTATTATCGTCAAATGTCTTGCGTGCTCTGTCGCGAGAAGGAATGCTGTTTCCCAATTATCTGATTTGGAATGTTTGTTTTAAACATTGGCCTGAAATGGCGCAGGCACATTTTTCCTTGAAGGTAGACCTGAAATGTCAGTAAACTATGGGATGCATTGTTGTGGCCGACATAGATTTGGATTGTCTTTTGCGTTTGATATATTAGTGACAGAATATTTTACAATTGCACTTGGTAACTCGGAGTTGGTGCTGAGTATAGCAAACAACATTTGGCATTGTGTTGACATTCCCACAGTCCCGGAGGCTCTCGCCATGTAGCCGTGTCACGTGATTAATCAAGCGTGATTTGAGCAGCGAAGGTGTATCGGAATTCCAAAGGAGGCATACTCTGATCTTGTCAATTTAATCGACTGCCATGTCGCAGGTTTTATGCAGAACGATAGACTTCTGTTTTGAAAACGTCTCGGTATCCGAAAACCTTTAATGTAGCAGAACTTGTTTCTTTGACGGCGTTGTGTCAAGTCTAAAGTTCTCGTTGCGGCTGATTACTTGTGGTTTGGTGGTGGTATACCTTGGTTGTAAAGGGCAGGGTTTCTATGGACAATAGGCTGCTGAGATTTCGTGGAGTCTGGCTACAGGAGGTCTCAAAGCTTAAACAGACATGTATCATACAGATTTAGTCTTCTGTGGCATCTAGAGCCATTTGTTAACCTCTTGACGAGCTGACCATTTGCCCGACGGCGACCCCGTTTAATGAATAAAGTATACAAAATCCTGGCGGAGAAAGCGTTAGTGTATACTTCTAGCAGCTTATGAAATTTGCTCAGACTGCATTCAAACAACCCATATACATAAAAACACAAAGGAGAAACTTTATATAAAACAAAACCTGTATTATATTACATGGAAACAAAACATACTAGCTTGGTGTTATAAATTACAATGAAGAGATCTCATTATGTACTATATATAGTTGGGTGGATTCATACAGGGAAGACTACATGTGCATATGCATGGTCTATTTTAAAATTTAATCTGACTTCAGACACGCCCGTGTGATAAGGAAATTAATTTTACGCATGATGCTTTCTCTGGCTGTAGATATATATTCTCTCCTCTCTGGGGATTCTCGGATTTTGTCGGTCCACTCCTGCTGAGCTGAGCACACGATTGCTTTAGTTGTTCATAGTTAAAAATCAGAAGTGGGGTCATGGAGAAATCTTACTGCCAATTTTTGTGCACCATTTTAACAAAATAAAAAAATGATGGGACGGGGGAACAAAAAAAAAAAAAGAATCAGTCAATTTTTCTAACATAATGTTCAGATCGTAATGTGGTTAGGTTAAGATCAACCTATATAGATTTCTATGAAATTCACAAGAATGCCATAGGATGCGTCCCCGAAGAGCCAACACAATTATATGTAAAAACATTATGATTTGTTCTCTCATTTTCATTATTGCTTCTATTTGTCACTGTATTCAGCGAAGTATATATAGGTGGCGCACGAGCGGTAAGTACAGCTGATTGGCTCAACCTTAATGGCTCAAATGAATGTCCCACCATGTAGCTCCATCATCAAAGCGGCAGGTAAAAAAATTATGATCCAATAACGGCTGGAAGTAATGAAGAAGAAACTGAAGAAAATACAGGTATAGGGAATCCATGCAAGTAGTCATTAAAGTTCCTGCGACTCTTGGTCAAGATGTAATTCTGTAACGTTTTACGATCTTGCTATAAGACCATCATCTTGTTAACATGTAAAGGTTTTTTTTTTTTTATTTACATAATGGGATGCCTGGGTTTTCCCCTGGATTTCGTGTTATGATCATGATTAAAATTTGGTTTCATGAACTGGCGACAGCCTTTTTCTTATCAAAGATCCACTTTTGTGCAAATTACTATATAGTTGGCAGAGCAAACCCTGACAAATATGATAAAAGTTATCACTGGATGATGTATTATTAGGTGTCACTAGCAGTGATATTCAAATATATCATCATTAACATATCCCGATGACTTATGTCGGGTTGTATACAGCTTGTTATATTTGTTTCCCACAAGATGAACTCGCGCTTTCGCTCATTTACATGTGTATCTTGTATCTCTCTAGGAAATGGACGTTATTTATATGGTATAGTGTAAGTTAATGTCTTTCTTTAAAGTATGTTCCACGGTACCAAAATATAAGTTGTAAAGAAAGAAAGAGGAATTACTCGGATAAACTGGAATATAACCTAAAGCATTACTTGCAAACTGCTTATGGAGGATTAAATAAATAGCCGGGGAACATTTCACAGCATTGCAATCAAGGTCAAGGTCACTGGCGAATAGCGACATGCACAAAGAAATATATATAACAGCTTCTGATTGGTTGTTAAGTGTCATAAACATCCTAAAAAATTTCCTGAGGACATAAATCTCAGAAGGTTGTTAAATATAAACATGTCACAGTAACGTTTTCATCTCATATTTGGCTTGTAACCCGTTCGTGTCTCAGTGAAAACATATCAGTATGAGAGAATCAACACCAAATTCTGATAGGTGTATTTAACAACGCTCTGTCGCTAACTTCAATGTAATATAAACCAGCCCGCCGGTCTTCATGTGATTAGGTTCATCATGATATACAGATAACATTTATAAAACCTGCTAACACCTCAGTTTACTCCTCAAATTAAAGGGATTTGTATTCTATGCGAACATTTCAGCAATGGTGTATTTGTAATTTGATGATTTTGTTTTGCTAAAACTCCTGACACCTTATCTTTAAATTAAATGTGTTTCTTTCTTTACGGATACATATAATTAAATACTGGGAAGGGAATTTGCCGTTTAATCTTAGTTGAACGTGCTTCTAAACCACATGGTAAGCGCAGTCGGTAGTTGTAGCCAGCGCCATCTGGTGGATATATCAAGTTTACTGGTGGTATTCAAGATGGAGACAGGAAATGTTTATACATGTATAAATACTGGTGCAAAAGTCGTATTGGTCAATAAATCGTAAAATGTGCACAAGTATTGGGATATACATATGACTTATCACTGATCTGGTTTCGGAATAAGCATTTTATTAAATTAATATCTGTTCCACGATGGGGTGCCCATTGAAATTTGGGAGTTTTTTTTCAAAAATGGTAGATCAGTTCTAAAAAGTAAGATGTAATGAACTTTGAAGCATAGATCTTATTATCTAGAATAAAACCAAAACCATTCTTTGCGAAAAAGTAATTCAATCTACTAAATCTAGTCAATGTATGAGAAAACAGTCGGTTTTTTACAACTTCTCAACCATTTTGATAATGGTTAAGGTCACTGGTCACATGCTCAAACAACTACATTTACAAGCTGCTAATTGTTAGTTAAATGTCATAAATATTCTAAAAAATGAAAATGTCAAAGTGAGGCTACCAAGTCATGGCAGACGCCATGTTGCTTGGCCATAAGATAGAGAAGAATCAGAGGGTTGTGAAATATAAATGTTATCATATTAGGCCTTTGGTCCTTCACCAGCTTTAGTGCGAAAATGTATGATAACATTCAAGATCAACAAATAAATCGCAAAATTTCAATGAGAACCAACAAAGGTGACTATATAGTCAGGTTTGCATTGGTTTATTAGAAAAGCACAATATAAGTGGCGACACCTATATATTCTCACTACCAAGAGGAGGTTCGGCAATTGGCATCTGAATAACTGCTGTTGACCTCTTTTAGTCAGTCATCTCTTGTATATGTATTATTGCATATATTACCTGCTGTATAATTCAGAATACTTGTCATCGGTCAACGACACGTGGTCTTGCATGCCCAGCTGATAGTTGGTTAAGTTGTAAACTGAAAATGAGATACATATTTACAAGGTGTTAAGAAACATGCTATGCCAGGGTTTTCTGGAAGATTACATTAAAATCTAGACGTTGATTCGGCGAATATAACATTTACCGTTGTCATAAGGTTACTTAACATAATTCAACAAGTGCTTGCTCGGTTTAACTGTTAAATATTAGTTTAGTTATTTTTTTTATTCTTTCCTGAAGACGTTTTTCACACTGCATATATAATATAGTGTTACAAATGTAACTTATAGGAATTTCCCTAATCCCGGAACTGTAAGACTTTTGTGCAAGAGCGCAGCACGCGGCCGGATGACCGGTCACGGAGACGGGCGCTGATCTTACCACGCACAAAGGTGGCCTGTCCATCGCAAGGTCGACCGGATGTGTGACCAGTCCAGTTTGTGTGGACACAAGGTCTCGGAGGTGGTAGTCGTGTATGTGTGTACACAGACCACTTCACGCCGCTAGTGTCGTCTGTTCTGACATCTATGTCGTCTGCCCCAGTCTGTTGACCCCTGCAATTCATGTCAAATACCCTTCCATGCACCATACTGTTTAAACTACAGATGATTAAAAAAAATTGTTTACTTTTTCTTTCGTTTATTTGTCAATGGGTTGCTTCCCGGTACTTAACTTCAAGCCCTTTTTATTGTGATTTACCGTTAAAAGGGGGATGGGGTTTTTCTGTCATGGGTCTTTCTTTTAATGATCATATTCAATATTTACTTAATTCACACATTTACATGATGGTTAACATATCACATCAGGTTGGTCTCGATCTGAACTGCTTGTTCTGCAATTGTCATAATAAGTCCAACCAGCTGTTCACTGGCTAATATTGTAGTTCGTAGGAACGTGAGGCACTCCTTCTAAATACAAATTATCAACACTTATCCCTCATTCCGTTCAAATATATTCTTTTCTTTCTTTCTTTTTTTTTTCTTTTATTCTTCCTCCCTCTCTCTCTCTCCAATCGATAACATTTACAATTGGAATAACTCTTTTACACCAGTGATTAACATATTGACGCAGACGTGTAAATCTCAATGTCGTAAAGTCAGGAGCCATCAATCACCCGCGTGTATATTCAGTGATATCAAAACAGCAATTAACACCAACGCTACAAATACATTTGGCTGTGTACCGCTAAACGCACGTCCTAAATCAATATGTATAATCAGTTTCACTGCTAGGACGATGTTTGGTCCGTCTAGCAGGACGCCATTAAGGTAAATAAAACATCAAAGCCTTTTTCTCACTTCCGCTGGTCAGCCCAGACATACGACTAGCCCGTGTTTGTGTGAGGACGACGTGTGAACTACCGACTGGTCACCAAGTAGCGCCATATTTAACCCGGAAACAGACATGCATGCGCTTCCGCTGACTGTAATTCTTCATCAAATGACTGCCCCAATCACCAACGGAAGCTCATCGGCGGTGACTTTGCATGCCGAGTCGCTAATCTGTCTTAAATTGAAATCACAGTATTTGTACGAAACCATCAAGAAAGCATTACTTCCGTGTGAACATCGACAGAAACTCAGAAGCAATTACATTTGTTCGTTAAGTTGTTGATCGGGCGTAAAATGAAATCCGTCTGTAATTGAAATCCGTCTATATGTGAAAGGCACATGAAAATACCGACTCAGCATTTTGAATAGTTAACCTCTTTTGACATTCATGGATGCGATAATTACACGATATACATGAAAAAGATTAAATGTAACACATGCACAGTTATATTCATGGAAACGCAAGATATGACATCAAAACATCTTCAAGGTCATTGTAAGGAACAAATAAAATCATATATAAATATTGTTCTATTAAAACACGCAGAAATGCTCATAGAAAAAAACCTATATTTGACACCTGAATAGAATTTTTCTGATCTATCTGCATAGTATGTGCCTACTTTTCTCGAATTTTCACTGATTATATCTTAAAAATAAACAGGGGCGGACCCCCCCTTTTTTTCATCCGAAGCAACCTTTTCTAAGGGTTTCAGACAAAATTATTTTGTCCTGGACCCCCCCCCCCTTTCCTAAATCCTGCATCCGCCCTTGGAAACCCTTACATAAAGATTGCGGCGGCTGAAAAAAGGGGGGGGGGGAGGGGAGGGGGGGGGGGGTCCGGACCCCCTGGACCCCCTCTGGGTCCGCTTTTGATATATATTGAAAGGAAATTATTTTTCATTTTTTAAAGTGTATATTAGGGCTAGGTATTGTTCAACCAAACCTCTGGACCTAATAAACCTTTCGTTTCATAAATGAAATAAGATACATTTTGTGTTGGTTGCCTGTAGCCATTTCTTCTTTTTCCTTAGCCTCATTTATGCTACACCCCCGTCACCGGTATGTTTGCATATAATGGGAAGATTATAGGCAATATCATATATCTAATTTGATTACAAAATTTTCTTATGTTTCTATAGGAAATAATATCTCATACATCACATTTACCCTCTCCAAATCTTTCACCACTATAGTTTAACCTGTTGTCTAACATGCATGCAGTTCAGCATATGCAGGTAAATATAAATCTACCTGGAGAAATTGCTTCTCTAACGTTACCTTGCTAAACCAAAAGGAATTATAGATATAAAATAATGGAATATAAAGTGCTCTTAAATAGGAAAAAACTGAATAATGAATTTAATGGTAACAATACTTGAGGATGGTGATTTCATCAGTTACGGGGAAGATGTATTACTCTATCATCGCTCATGCATTGTCGCCAGCTTATATACATAAGCTGTATACGTATACATACATTTCACATCCAGTCGATCATATACGACAATACCCGTGGTCTTATTTCGACTTATATGTTAACAGATGAAATATAAAGTAGCTTAAACTTTATAGATGATTCAGATAATAGTTCAGGTAAGGGTTGTCTCTATGTTTAAAGTCACTGTGTTTTTTTCATCGATATGACGATATACAGCATATGCAAAGCATATCGGTAAGTGTATCGATATGGCGTATTGATATGTATCTATATATCGGTATATTGATACAGCCCTAGTAAATATATATATATACATATATATATATATATATATATATATATATATATATATATATATATATATATATATATAAATGTATACTAATATATATATACGTAGTGGTAACAATTGAAACATAATTAAAAACAATATACATGTTGACTAGGAAGTATACTCATGAATTGGCGGTTGCCTCGTATTACTGTGTGACGTCATACTACCCGTAGGTGCACTGGTGTCCACCTTTCTTTCCCACCTCTTCAGGCGAGTCCTCCCTTGAAAACCCCACCCCCACGGGTCAGTATATACGGACTGCCCTCGGCTATGGCGTAATTTGTGACATTACATCGGGTGTAGCGCATTGTCTGTTTAATTAGCTCAATGTTGTCCCGGTGTAATCACAGGTTATGGTGCTCATGGCGCTCCAATTAAATTAAATATGCGGCTTCATGTGCCGGAAACACGGCGAGTCGATACAAACTGGACAAGAGAGGGCCGAACCGCGCTGTTACATCACATGTCATTCTATAGCCTTTTATCTGTCGCATCCGTAGGTTCCTCCCCTATGTTTTTCTTCATCCTTTAATTGAAGGGATTCAGCCGTCCGTCACATTGTTTAATCTCAGTGGAATAAAACCCGTGCAAAATGCAATATTTAAATTAAATTTTGAATCCGGTATACCTATGTATATATGCACGGATAAAGTTGTTTTAATGACATCTTGAACACGGTTATTAAGTTGGTCATTTGGGTAATTTGATCCTTTTCCGGTGCATGGTATTTCGCATTAGAGGTGCATTTATAGTTATTGAATATATAGCTCTATATACCTGTATACATGCAAGTGCTGTCGTAATGCCTATGCTTAATAAATACATATTTAATCCTTTTAAAAGATTTGTCTTAAAAGAAAAGCCGACTCAATCGTACGACGTAATCGATCGATTGCTGCTCTCAACCGTATACCGACGCAGGTGTTCTCCATACGACAAAAAAGCTAAAAAATGCACGGATAAAAAATGCACTAGGCAAAATGTCACAGACAAATATGCTTCAGACGAATATGACAAAGAAAAAATAGGACAAACAGTTACTAGGGCACGGATATATGCCAAAATGGGACATACGGAAAAGCACAGACAAATTGCACCCGCGAAAAAAATTACAGACAAAAAGGGCAGAGTAAGAAATTTTACAAAACAAAAAAAAAACCAGAATAATATAGCACAAACAAATAAAGCACAGATAAAAAAGGCACGGACAAGATTTCATTTTAAAAAAAGGCAAAGACTTGGGACTTTGCCCACATGTACGTGTTTACCCCTTCATACAAGAACTTTTAATTCTAAAAACTGCAGTTTCGAAGCATTTTCTGCATTTATAATTATATATATAACAGCTGCATCGTGTATAGATTCTTGGAGTCTGCAAAATATAGTCCATCACATAAGGAGTGTTATTTATATGTACATATAATGTTTAGCCTTCTCAGTTGAGGGAGGTTAATATGAACGTACACAGGAACGTTTCTGACATTCACGAATTTTTGGGACTATGAGTATATGTAACGTTTTGGACTGTGACATTTCCGACAGGCCATCCTGCATAGGGGACAATTCTGCCTGGTTAGCATTATAGGGTTCCTTAAATGGGGGTTTTCATTTTATGGCAATTTAAGCTCAAAATTAGGCAGTTCTTAGTGAGAAACAAACAGCAAATAAGCTGAACCGATGAAGAAAGGAAGCTTTTTCTCTATTTAACTGTAAACCCACAGAACATGTTGTTAAATTTATATAATTTGTTATGCAAGAATAAATGGTGGAAATTTTGCTATCTCAGCTAGGACTATTTATATAAAAATGGAGTAGATACGTATTCCTGTTTGTGTTCTTGTAAAAGTTTCTACATAAATGACATTTTTTTTCCGCAGACCGTGTGAAGCACCACAGATAAACAGTCAGCCAGGCGTGTTGTGACACACATGGACTCGCTGCTCCGCCCTTTGTTTTGGGGACGTGTGAACCACGGGGATTCAGGGCAGGGTGGAATTCCCATGTCCAGCAACAGCCCTATACCCATTTGCTTTATCGCCTTAGGGTCTCTGTTTAGACGAAATACGGAGTGACATAGGTGTTAGTTGACCCTCATCTAACCCCTCGACTAATCGAAACACACACCCCACCCCGACACGTCCACGTCAACGTGGTCAGACAGTCCCGTTTAGGATTCTACACTTGTTACGTAATACGTTCAAATGTTGCGTCAATCTTTGACGTAATGCCCTGGGGTGGCTTGTTTGGGGTGAGTAGATTTTGCCGTATTTCTCAGTACCCCATGGGTAGAGGAACGGGGCTAGGGGTGTTGTGATGAGCCCTCCCCCGAGTTTCTAAATACGTAACATAGGACTTAGTGTAAGCATTTACACTAACTCGAAAGACATTGACACTCGAAACGCCAACAAATAAAGAGACTTAATTTCGCATTTTTCGACCGCTAGTTTTAACACATATATACTAGTCAATGTCCTGCATGCAGACAAGCGGTCAGTCTTGATCACAGTCATTCACTGATTAAGACAACTGCTAAGTCCTAATCCAGGTCTTTCAGAAGTCTATTCAGTCCCTATCCAGACAACTTGTCAGTCATGATTCTGGTCCTACCGACGGGTCAGTCTCTATCAAGGTGTGCTACAAACAACTTATCAGTCCCTATCCAGAGCCTACAGACAAATTGTCAGTCCTTTTCCAGGTCTTACAGACAACTTGTCAGTCCTGATCCTGATCATACAGACGTGTCAGTCCTAATCCTGGGCCTACAGACATGTCAGTCCCTACAGACAACTTATCAGTCTTGATCCTGATCATACAGACGTGTCAGTCCTAATCCTGGTCCTACAGACATGTCAGTCCCTATATACAGACAACTTATCAGTCTTGATCCTGATCATACAGACGTGTCAGTCCTAATCCTGGTCCTATAGAAAAGTCAGAGCCTACAGACAACTTGTCAGTCATTTCTAGGTCTTACAGACAACTGGTCAGTCTTGATCCTGATCATTCAGACGTGTCAGTCCTAATCCTGTTCCTAAAGACAACTGGTCAGTCCTGATCCTGGTCCTACGGACCACAGGTCAGTCCTAATCCTGGTCCTACAGACAACTGGCCAGTCCTAATCCTGGTCTAACGGACAACTGGTCAGTCCTAATCCTGGTCATACAGACAACTGGTCAGACCTGATCCTGGTCCTACAGACCTGTCAGTCCTGATCCTGGTCCTACAGACTTACCAGTTGTAGGACCAGACAACCGACCAGTCCTGATCCTACAGAAAACTGGTCAGTCCTGGTCCTACAAAGAACTAGCCAGTCCTGTTCCTACAGACAACTGGCCGGTTCTGATCCTGGTCCTACAGACAACTGGTCAGTCCTGGTCCTACAGCAAACTTGTCAGTCCTGATCCTACAGACAACCAGCTAGTCCTGACCCTAATCCTACAGACTACTTGTCAGTCCTGATCCTACAAACAACTGGTCATTCCTGATCCTTATCCTTCATACAACCGGTCAGTCCTGATCCTACAGACGACTTGTCAGTCCCGGTCCAGGTCCTCCAGACAACTCGTCAGTCCTTATAAATTTCCAATTGACAGTTTTAGCATTCTAGAGTAATTTACCTTACTTGTTCTGTAATGTCAGTTATACTTGTAGAATGCTAACCAGTCATACCCTGGCCCTATAAATAATTTTCTAGCTGCACCAGTTCGGTGCTTTCTCAACTTCAGCAAAGGCTACAACCTGAGCTGGCACGGCGTACAGCCCTGACCAGGAGAAAGAACGGTCAGATGAAAGAGCCACGGCCTGTTGACTTACTTTTAGTATTATCCCAATCCTATAAAATAATTACATGCGGATCAACATGAACGAAAACACAGGCCATCTGCCTGTGTGTGTTGTCCATTTGCTGCCGGCCCCTATACGGCCTCGCCCAGTTCAATATCTTCTGAGTCTGCGCGTAAGACATCATGCCCCTTTATGTCATCTGATTCATGTGATACATATTAGCGCAAATATTGGATAATGAGACCTCATGCTGGTAAGCTGGACACGTTCACTCCTTCAATCACCGGCACGTTTAATACAGGAACCGTCCACATGTTCAGGCGCAGGGCGTGTAAGTGGTCAAGGTGTACACGGAACGAGAAAAAGGAATCGTTTGGCAATATTAAGCACACCAAGAATGACACGTGCATTCATTGTGAAATGTTACATAGTTTTGCACAAATTGAAAATATTCTACCGAAAATAATTGAAATATGATTAACTGCAAAAAAATTGAAAAAAATATTTATATATTTAAATATTTATGATTTCTTTATAATTAATTATTATTATTGAAGCAATTTTAATTTTTGAATTTTTATTGAAAAATATGGAAAAAATTAAAAGCATATGAAATGTAAATGGAAACAGTGTCTTTAGTAATTTCCGTATTTTTAGTACTACTAAGTTGAAGCAAACTCCATTAGTGATTCTTTTTAAAATTTATGAAGCACAAAAGAAATATGGGCAAAGCATTTGGACTGTTCTCTATATCTCTATTCTGTTTTTTTACTATAACATGGACTATAAAACAGATACAATTTCCCAAAATTAATTTACAAATATAAAATGAAGCATATATACTGCAAGCAAGAACAGCTATTTAAGGTAATTTCTGTTTCTTCGAATGACAACTATATTGCAGTAGTCTTTAGATGTCTGTCGTTCGTCTCTTTGTAATATAGGAATCAAATTATAGACATTGAAGGGAAACTCATAATACCGCACATGCACGAATCACAAATAACGCGTTTATTAAAGGAAAGGGAGCCATCGAAATGTCCAGGCGCGGTAAAGTCTTTTATATATTTGACCTTTGCGATAACACTACTCCATACGTGATATATAATATCATATATATATATGTATATGTATCTATATTTCAGGTGGCTAATTTTATATTTCTGTGTATCAGTTTATGTTATTGATAAAGTATATCTCTGCGTGGACAGTGCTCGCTTGGATATGTCCATGCATGCATGGAGGATGACATACGCCTCGTTCATGTACACTTAAGATGGAAACGTCAGGTTAAGACATAAATCGGGTATTTATGACTATGCATTATAATTACCCGAATTATCAAGACACTGTACATGACCTCTCCCACGGCATGTTAAACCAAAGCCGGTTGTCAAGCCTCCATCGGAAGGTTTATGGATAGCAACCACAGTTGGACAGGCGGGTGTCAGTTCCTTGGTAGCAGGAGACGTCATGACGACCACCTTGGGATATCCATTCCACCACCTCAGAAATTCCACATTCTTCCCAAGTAGCAAAGCAGAATTATACGTGGTATAATTGGACACCTTGGCTTTCATCTGCTGTGAGAAGCTTATCAGAGAAGCACTGTCCGGGGGATGTTGAACTACCCGCTAAGCAGTGGTTACTTATGATTAGTGAGCCACCGTCACAACATGTTAATCTGGTGCTGAACAAAGCTGTGATTATTCCAGGGGACGCAGGGGTCTATCTGTGGAAGGCGATAATCGCCGCGACACCGTGGGGTGTTAATTTCGGGGAAATAAACCCGGTCCTGCAGGACTTGGCTCCCGGCCGCGCATGCTCAGACATCAAAGAGACGCCGCACCCGCCAGGAAAAGTGATCCTCCGGATTATTTTTACTTCGTTTCAGCGGTGTTCATTCTAGTCTCACCTGGCTCTAGTATGTTATTTGATTTGCTAATTCGTGTGAGCGATGGCTTAGCGATAGCCCTTGACTAAATAATTACATATAAGCCCATAGAGGTGTCTTAATATTATTAAGAAACGGTGATCCCACATTTTGTAATGGTGACTGTGTTTTTGGAGATGATTACTGTATTAACGTGTTTGTCAGAAGCGCTTCCCGTGACGTAATGATTGTCTTGTACTTCTGAGAGACACACCCGCCCTTTGATCGTTGCACAAGCTTGCATGTCCTATCTAACACCGCCACATTTGACCAGCAGCTTGCTTTGTGTTGCCGTCACGTAAACGATATCTTTCCAGGCAGCTGTCATCACTCTAGAAAGCTTCACCGCTTGTGGAAATGTGTAAATACCACTTGAAACACCCTTGCCATATAAATAGCACATGTGTTATTAAAATAGGAAAACCCTAACTCTGTGCTACTTTTTAATAATATGCCCTGTAATTGCTTATACATCATTGTGTTAGGTACGTTCAAATATCTACTCCTATATATTTTACCAAATTTATAAATAAAATTGGGGATGCAATATTCGAAGACTATTTATTGATTTTCTTTCAAATTTATTTGAAATGTGACATATCATTTATGTTTATACGTTATTTGAAATAGAATATACCTAGCTTTCGCATGGTGTCTGTGATATATACAGATAATTTCCCGTGAACCTCAGTTAATTAGTTCGAATTGAGTTGATACCAAAATGGACTCAAAACTTATCAACTTTTACGTTGCTGAAGAAGCGGGGCAGCTAGTATACTTTCCTATTAAAAAAAATACCAGCTTTAGGCTCTATTATTTGAGTAATTTCTTCATTGACTCACTTATGAATGAAAGTCTTGAACCATGTATCATTTACCATGCGGTGACTTATCAGTGTACCACACAAGCACCTTAATCATACCAACAATTACAAAAAAGGAATAGGAAATGAGCTACTATTAAAATTTCATTTGAAGGATAGTAGCACCAGAAGGCCATGGGAACCAGACCACATTTAACACCTCGGCCGACCAGCGGAATGCCACAGAGCCCGCGGGGCGTTATCTCAGCACATAGTTTTTGTTAGTCTCCAGGCAGAGCTGCACATGTCACGCCCTTTAGCACCACACCTCAGAAGGTTTAGTAGATTGACAAACTCAGCATGCATAATTTTCACTGTCCCTCCATCCTGCTGACGTCATGATTCTTTTCAAGGAAATGACGCCAGGAAAAATTGGCAGGTTACGGAATATGAACTAATGGGTTTGCAATAGACAATATTCTGACGGATTTAGACTCTGGTATGTGGCCATGTCGAGGTTAAAAGAAAAGTGAAAGCTGATTGACGGGGGTTACACACTGGCTCTAAGGTGATGACGTAATAACCAATAGACAACGACGGAAGCCTTCGCTGTGGGGCTATAATATTTCGTGTATAATTGAAAGTTATTTACTCGCCAGTTGAATCTTCAACTAGAGTAAGATTAAATGAGATAAAATTCATTATCCAACCTTTTTAAATACCCTTAGATTAATAAAGACATATAGATGATATATGATAAAAACCCTAAATATTTGACCAAAAATGTCTGCTTTCATGATCAAGAACGTGCGAACTCGACATTAAATGTGTTTGGATATTATTCGGGATGAAAAAAATGTAATATGTAATGTCGGCGCACCATGTTTGAGTGTGTGTATGAGTGAGCGCGTGTTTTACGGTTGATATGGAGAGTTGTACCTAAGTGCATTTATATAATAAACAGGCGCATTTAAATTTATGTATAATTTGTTATTTTATATTTCTAGTAAGGTTATTATATTTGTACTTTGTTCTAAAAATGGATTTGGCGTAATTACAAAAACAGAAAATATTTAATTTCATTAGTTTGGTTTCCATGTAAGGTGTGTAGTTTAATCTGCATGCTAGTTAGTCTTAAAATATGATATATTAACATATGATAAAATATATAAAAACATGATAAAAAAAAGTTGTAGGTTACATTGTGTGCGTAAAATGGGAAAATACAAACCACGTGAGTTCTAACCTACGCACTCGGGTTATATACGTATGTAAATTTAGGGAGGAGAAAATGTCACTGTAATAAATATACACACTTATATGTAAAATAACATAAATAAACAGGCATGCCTTATCCTGTGACCGACTCTGTCTGAAGAAGAACAGCACACTGGCACAAAGATTTTGAACAAGTCCCGGCTTCGC
Source organism: Sipunculus nudus (assembly GCA_026874595.1). Classification (NCBI taxonomy): domain Eukaryota; kingdom Metazoa; phylum Annelida; class Sipuncula; order Golfingiida; family Sipunculidae; genus Sipunculus; species Sipunculus nudus. The sequence continues at coordinate 60,846,035 of CM049311.1, read as the reverse complement.
TATTATGATATTGGACTTTGCCTACAGACGGCGCTGCGTGTAATTTTGCTCTGGCGCAGTGCTCCCGAGTGCCAACAAACAAATTCAACTTGCCTGGGTTCTCTTGAGGGTTCCATGTAAAAATGGCTGAGTATAAATGGCTTAGGTAAAATGGCTGAGGTAAAAAAATTGGCCAAGGTAAAAATGGCTAAATGGAAAATAACTGGTAGTAGGATTAAAATTTTTAAATTCAATATATGCCTGTTAAACAATCTACATTGAAAGTTTGTTGTACATTGAAATAGATAATATCACACTTTAAAAACCAGTTATTCGCATTTTATGGATGGGCCATCAGAGTCACTGTGTATACTTGATTAGCTTTATGAATCAGCAATAAGTTTCGCTGTCATCATATGGTTATACCGCCTGATGTACCTGATCAGATGTTGCTTTCTTGGCGATTATTGAGTGAGTAGATATTGACTGTTAGTCTTGTAACTTACCCCTGAGCCCCTTTTAAATAATAAAACTGAATGGCTATTTAATCTAATTCATGCTATACTGAAATGTTTGGAAGAATAAAAATATTAATTTAAGATTGACTGCATTAATTTTATTAATGAACTTTTAAATTTCCTTCATGCAAGTTTTTTTTTTGTGTCACTGCTTTGGTACATTTATAAATGAGCTTAAAATTGATGTAATTTGTTACACTTTCAGTTTCAAGAATTATATTTTTTAAATGATTTATTTATTCAAATATCAATCCCCTTTTTAAAAAATTCTATCATATTAATCTGGCCGAGATATCCTTGTCTTTAAAGTCCCGTCCAAATGTGTATTCCCCACATGCCGTTTGCAGCTGAATTGTGATGTTTTGAACTTCCAAAGTCAAAATTTAACCATGTTACCTGTTATTTTCCATTTACATTTTAGCTCAGCCATTTTTACCTATAAGCCAATTTTACCTCAGTCATTTTAACCTCAGCCGTTTTTACCTCAGCCGTTTTTTACCTCAGCCTTTTTACCTGGCACCCTCTTGAGTCCACAATTTTCATCACAAGTACATGTGAAAACCAACGTGCAGATACCAAAATGTTGCGAAATCTTAATTTTACGTTTATGTGTATGATTTTGGTTGTAGTCACCTCCTTCTCCTTGTGGTGGCGGCCGTAATATAAAGCAAGAAATACGTATCCATACCAGCAAAAGATAATAACTCACTAGTTTATCAGTGGTGGACAATTTATTGATTTGAATAAAGACTCATTTGCATGCTGATTAATCTACACACTTATATGGAAAGCAAACTAACGAATTAAAAGATTTTCTGTTTTTGTGATATCACAAAATCCATGTTCAAGATAAAGTACAAAGATATATTCCAGATGCGTTTAATTTGCAAAGTACATCAGAACACTACAAGCTGGTCAACAGGTGCATTTATAAGAACGCTTTTTGGCATTTCAGGTGTAATTCAACAAACACTTTTCTAAAAGTCACTTCCATGTGTACAAGTGTATGTGTGAAAAGTACGCTTTTCGACAAGTAAAAGAACGTTGTATAAGAACGATGTTCGGCGAGTCACATGCCCCTATACATGTATTAGAATCCTCTTAATCCGGAGTCAATTTACGTGGGAGGAAGATGAGCTCGTCTCAGAGCCCGACGCTTGCGTAAGCTGGGATAATGGGGCGGTTTTATTAGAAGAGTCATAGGATCCTCGTGCCGCCAAAAGCTCTCCTTGATCCTCATTGTAAACTAAAGCGCTTGACTCAACTCTCTAATCAACCGAGCTGTCTTAGGGGTAGCTTTCTTTTTAAACCTTTGCATATTTGAGACCAGTTGCTTTCTCTTCGTTGCAATCAGCCGTGAAAGGCAAAGACAGGCCAGCCACATGTTAACCAAGGTTTACGTAAGTGTCCTTTTGTACGGGTGGTGCTCTCTCGCACCCCGGGGCCGGGGAAGGGTGTGGCCAGCTGGCTCACGTACCATCGGGCATACAAGCCCGTACTTACAATTACTGCGATTCACATCTGCGAGGGAAGTCAATGAAAACAGTGCCTCAAGTGTTACAGGTGGTCTTTAGTCTTGAAAATAATGTGGCGAAATTTGCGCTTCCTTGTCTTACACGACCGGTCTGCATAGACCCACAAAGCTCCCGTGTTGTAAAGTGAGATGTCTTCAAAAAGAAGGAAGCGCGGACGATTGTAATGCGCGCGCCTTTATGTTACTGCATCCGCGGCCCAGTTGGGAACAGCATCCATAAAACATTTAAAAAAAGTCATATTCATTACTTTCATAGTCAAGCATATACAGAAAACAGCACAAGTATTTCATATGGTTAATCATATGGAACAATATTATTTATTAGTTATTCAATTTATAATTTCCTTTTTTTGTGTATCATGAACAAATGACGATGGATTGACCGATGAATGAATGAAAGATTGAACAAAAATGGAGAAGACACCTCTCATGGCATTGAGTTTCTTAACCATAAAACCTTGCACGCCTGGACACAGGAAACTCATCGGGGTGTCACATTTAGCTTTACATGACACCTTGGCACGTGGTATTCCAGAAGCATGCATAATTAATGTCCTCGATAAGCGATGATCAAGCGGGTTTCCCTCTTGGACATATCTTGGTCTATCGGCTTGTCATGTTTGGTTAGTTAAAAAAAATCCCATTTTTGTCTCACCCTTCATTATGTCGTCTTTTCATCGAGTTGTCCGCAATATTCTTTTTGGCATCGCCTTTCTTGATTCCACTTCCTTCTATCTCGACATAAACCTCTTCAATATTTTATTCAGTTATACCTTGTATATGATTTTTTTTACGTCACTTTCTTGCATCAGTTTGTCCGTTTTATTCTTGATGACATTATCTTTCTATTGTTACCCTCTTCCATCAGTCAGTCCTTTTTACTCTTTATGACATTGTCTTTCTATTGTCACGGTTTTTTTTTTAAATCAGTTTGTTCGTTTTATTCTTAATGACATTTTCTTTCTATTGTTACCCTCTTCCATCAGTCAGTCATTTTTACTCTTTATGACATTGTCTTTCTATTGTCACGGTTTTTTTTAGATCAGTTTGTCCGTTTTATTCTTAATGAAATCTTCTTTCTATTGTCACCCTCTTCCATCAGTCAGTCCTTTTTACTCCTTATGACATTGTCTTTCTTTTGTCACGGTTTTTTTTAAATCAGTTTGTCCGTTTTATTCTTAATGACATTTTCTTTCTATTGTCTCCCTCTTCAATCAGTCAGTCATTTTTACTCCTTATGACATTGTCTTTCTATTGTCACGGTTTTTTTAGATCAGTTTGTCCGTGTTATTCTTAATGACATTTTCTTTCTATTGTCACCCTCTTCAATCAGTTTGTCCGTTTTATTCTATATGACATTATCCTTCTATTGTCACGGTTTTTTTAGATCAGTTTGTCCGTTTTATTCTTAATGACATCTTCTTTCTATTGTCACCCTCTTCCATCAGTCAGTCCTTTTTACTCCTTATGAGATTGTCTTTCTATTGTCACGGTTTTTTTTAAAATCAGTTTGTCCATTTTATTCTTAATGACATTTTCTTTCTATTGTCACCCTCTTCAATCAGTTTGTCCGTTTTATTCTATATGACATTATCCTTCTATTGTAACAGTTTTTTAGATCAGTTTGTCCGTTTTATTCTTAATGACATTTTCTGTCTCATGTTATCCTTTTCCATCAGTTTGTCCGTATCTTTCTATTGTTACAGTGTTTATATCAGTTTGTCCGTTTTATTCTTGATGACATTTTCATAATATTATATGTCACCCTTTTCCATCAGTTTGTCCGTCTTATTATTTATGATATAGTCCTTCTTGTCATCACCCGCTTGTATCTGTTTGTCAGGTGTTATTTTATATGGTATCGTTTCCTTCTTGCATCAATTTGTCTGACTATATATGTATCCTTTATGGCACCGCTTATTGACGTCACCCTCTTAACGAATCTTTCTGAAGGTTGTATTCTTTATATAATAGTGTCTATATCCAAATTCCCCTCTCGCATCATGCAGTTTGCCCAGTTATTTGATAACATCGTCTTTTTATGTCAGCCTCTTGTATTATTTTGTCAAGGTATATGTTCTCTATCGCATCCTCATTCTTTTCGTCATCCTCTCATATGTATCAGTTTTCTGGCTCTATCCTTTACGACACCAAATTCTTCCATTGTCTGCTTATATATGCGCTTATGTTCTTCATGATACCCTCCTTTTTGATACTATACCCGCCTGCATGTAGCTTTTTTTCCTGTTATATGTTTGTTCGGTTTGTTCTTTAATAACTCCTCTTTTTGACGTCATTCCTTTCCATAATTTTGTCTGGTTATGTTTCGTAGGGCATCTTCTTTCTTTGTATTTCATCTTGTGTAATTTTGTTCTGCATGTAATGCAAAAAGAAGACAAAAGAACGTGCTTGATCTGTTACGTTTGTTTAATCAAAACTGATATGCAACTATTTTTTTTACAGAATTATATTATCTATTACAAAGGCAGGATTATATCGAAAAAGGTATATATAAGGTTCTTAAACGTGGAAGGTAGGCTATATAGGTAGCGTATAAGGGGTTTCTGTAACGGATCACATGTGATGGGTGCATGACTTGTTTGAATGCTCTATCATTGTCTTTCGTTTATATCCTCTACAGCTGAGCGGCGTTTTGAATTGAGTATTATAATGGTAGGATATTGAGGCTTATTTATTTTAATGAGATGATTTGATAATGAGATCACCACCTGTCACTGGGTGAACCCTGTGCCCCTCTGAGGTTTGAGCATACATGCAGTACGTTTGTGTTCTGTTCTGCAGGAATAATGTACTCCCTGACCCAGGGGAGCACTGGATACAAACGGACGATTCCATGCCTTTACATATATGTAGTAGAATCTATTACGCTCTTTAATATAATGAAGACATCGGACTGTTGTCGTGTGTAAAAATGATTTTACATGAAAAAATCACATTACGGTAACGCGAGGCACTACAAATATGCCCTGTTGACAACTTGGGGGCTGGCTTGTGGCCAAGCACATCAAAGGATTTGTGGTTCGTGTCGGTTTGTTAACAACAGGTGACCTGGCTTTGGTGCTTTAATTCTCGTCTCCTCCAAGTGATCCAAATCCTATACCAGTTTGTTTAGCACAGGGATTTTCAGCTTTGTATAGTGTACTGCCACGCGCAACGTGTGCCCCTGGATAGCCGGTGCCCCTGAATGAGCATTATTATAAGATGCTGACAGTCATCATTGATGAACTTCTTACAGACTCATGTCGGGGATAAGAATACACGCGTGAGCAAAAATTTGCATAATAATACATGGTGCGTGTCCTGCTGAGTGACAGGTGCCGAAGCCTCGTAAAGCAGGTTGTCTTACGGCAGGTGTGTCGGGAGATTCCGTCACGCCCGGCCGCATCCGTTGTGTTTTGGAATGTGCCATTCGCGTGGCCGTCTCATTGTGTCAACTCAACCGGTTTGCCATTGGCCTATTGAGGAGCCAGCTCTCCATCAATGAACACATCCAGCATCATTTGTCATATTTAAACCCGGTTTACCTCTACACACTCAGCAAAACAATCCCGGAAACTGTTTATAATAGTTTATTATAATATGATACTTCAACAGCTAATTTCATCTGCAAGTTCCCATAGGCAAATATAGGTTAATTTTATACAAATTTTTTATGCTGTCATTCATATTTTGTAACGAAGCGGAAAATTGTATAATTATATGCCAATGCAAATACTAAGTACATGAGCACGTGAAATATCGAGAATACAGGATCTGTCTAGTGTACACGGAATGCCACACATGCATCAGGTTAGGGTTTTAAAATTAGTGACTATTTTGGTTCGCTAATACGAACCTTCTTTATATACGGCCAAATTTACCTGCAACAAGGAGGTTCTGTTCTACGCACCCTTTTTTTAGTTGCCTGTTGACAGGTCAAAGGAAAAAAAGTCGGCACCCATTTTCATAAAGTCTATATTGAAGGGTATGCTGTGGAGTAATGGCGTGGCATGGACCACAGAAGCGGACCCAAGGGGGGGGGGGGGCTCCAGGGAGTCCGGACCCCCCCCCCCCTTTTCATCAAAAACGTTTTTTTAGGGCTTCAGTCAAAATTTTGCCGCCTGGACCCCCCCCCCCCACCTTTTCAGACCTGAGGACCTTTTTTAGGGTTTTAATTTGTCCTCCTGGGTTAGACCCCCCCCCTTTCCTAAATCCTGGATCCGCCCCTGGACCAGGGTTAATTTTGGATCCGGATAAAGGGGCGGATTCAGTTGAGTTGTTTGGTATTGGCGGAGGTATGCGCTCTATTGAGTGTTGTTCAAGTAATGAGTTTTATGGATAAAGAAAAGAGCGGGTAAATAAAATAAATGGGGTTTAATTCAGTCATGAAATACATACATACACACATTTATAAATATAAATATATATATATATATATATATATATATATATATATATATATATATATATATAAATATATAACCGATAAGTATACCTATATTTTGAAATGGTTTAAGCAGAAATCTCTGATGACTGTGCGTGACATGTATACGAATTATAACTTGATGTATGAAAAAGTTAATACTTTAAAGCTACTTGATGCATGTATATAGCGTCCCGTTACACAAAATCATATGTACTTGCGATACACATTGCTTAACAATTTTTGTTGTTTCTACATTAATGGAATAAATAACTTCATGTACAAAAGTTCTCATATAAAGCTATCACTGTAAAATCTTATCTCAAATGAACTTTGTTCGCGTGGCACTAATTTCACGCTCGATTTGCGCAACGGAGATTCCTTGATGAAAGGAATGGTTTTCTGCATTGTGCATTAACAATACACAACAAGACATAATCACTGTTCACGACACAACCATGGGTAGCTCCTGCTTTCCGCTTAACCCAGTGTCACTTGGCAACAAATTATAATATTTGAATGCTTTATTAAGGTAGCCATTATACCGATATGGCTGACGAAATGAGCCGGCTGCCACGCGGGTTGTGGTGTTATAATTCTTAAGTACCCATCGCACAACCGTCTCGATGACACTTATTTCGCTGCATGACTACCACTTCTAGTGAATAAATAAATAATTGATTAATCATATTCGTGTTTATATTATCTGCGGAACTGCCATTTAGCCTTGCATAGGAAATCTCCATACATGGTTGATTAAATTAACCGGAGTTATATACACGACTGCCACCGGAAGCTGCGGCTGTCTCTGCAAGACCATCCCGGAAATGAACAAGACGTAATAAGAAAACGCATAATCAGCAATATTTATCCCAAGCAAATTGATTTAGTTATCTTAATATTTAAGGTGATTTTGTCAATCTTCATGCGATATCGAGGTAACGGGTATAACACAATACATGTAAAAATAAAAAACACAGAAAAAACTTAACTAATTTGGTTCTCACAGGTTGTTACATGTAATATATTATCTGTATGGCTTATATTCATTATTTAGTTATTATATAATCACGGAAATTATGAATATATGAATCAGTAACTTTTATTCAATGAAGATCAATTTTCTCTAATCTCGCGCAGTCTCTCACATACCTCACGCGGATAAGGTGACGGTCGCTAAAATGGACTAAAGATATTTCAATATATTCTCTCTCTCTCTCTCTCTCTCTCTATGTGTGTGTGTGCATGTGTGTTTCCATCTATCTTCCCTCTCTGTCTTTCTGTCTATGTGTCGGTATATGTTACAGTTTATCATCCACAGAAATGTATACAGTGCATGTCTGGTAAAATATTCTGCAACGTACTCGTTATAATTAACTAATATCATTGACCGTTAATTACATGGTGTAATGATTGTAAATATTTCGGACAATAAATTGGCAACAAAGTTTGCCAGAGGTCTGTCTGTTTGTGTTCACGGTGGCTGTAATGGATGCATAGGTAAGACCCGGAACAAGGTGATGATGTTTTTTTTGTACATCTGTATTCTAATAAGGAAATTTTATCATTGCAAGATTGTTTAACGTGTGTTTTTATGTGTGTATGTGAAATATAACTCCATTTCCTTATAAAAAATGGTTGTATATCTTTATTTTCATTTGTTTAACAGGATGCATGTGTATGTGCGAATATCTAATACTTATAAACGGAATTTGGTTCACGTTTGTTCGCAGTGTTCTCTATAACCGCACTGTGTACAATATTGTGCCATACATCATTTTAAAGGTTATAATCCCCGCAGTGACATAGGCGATATGAAAATAAATAATTTTTAATATACATATTTAATATACATAGTGATTTTTCCGTTTTTTTTTTTACCGAGCACAGCCGAACTGCCTTCGGCAATAACCGGAATGCGTGCATCGTGGTCACTTAACCTCTAACACTGAGGTCTATTGTTCATATGAATAACGCTTGCTTTCAATGAGGGATTTGACCCACGTGCGTGGTCAGTAAAAGAGAAAAACACATGTTTCTTGCTTTATGAAATGGATAGTTCAACCCAGGAGGATTATTGACAAAACCTAATTCAAGGTCCCAATTTCAGGAACAGGGCTGGGATGGTGTCGGGGGTTTCAGGCCTCAAAATTTGTCTGATACGATGAAAAAAAATTGCGGCGGTTGAAAATGAATACGGACCCTCTGCATGGAGTCCCGTTGGGTCCGCTTCTGCTACTTATACGAGGTATGCATATTTCTGTTTCTTTCTTCAGAACAGTTTCCTTGCAACGTACATTTAATAAGTCTTTCATGTGTTCCTCACATCAACCTATAATCTTTGTACGTCCACCGATAGAATCCAGTCAAATATCATCGAAAACCTGAATGCCCCCGCGTCTCATTCCGGTTCGCAATGTAAAAACCATTACTGGCCAGGTCATCAAGGTAAACATACCGGGCTATAAATTTCTTGCCACGAGGACAGAACCACAAAATAAATGTTAAAATTTTGGAGCGACTGCAGGATCACTCACGCAATGTCTCCACCAGGTTATGAGTTTATACAAACGGACGGTATGATGTTAAGGATTCATGTAATTTAAAAGTAAGTGGCAAAACTAAGGTACAAGCAGCTGTATACCTAGAAACGTTTTCAGTTCACAGAAGTGTTGTGCCTCTGAGAGGTGCGTGAGTTATTCTGCAGTCGTGCCAAAATGTTTCTACATATCTTATGGAGACAGTTTCCCACTGAAAACCTATATTTTCTGTAAACTTTTAGAATAGAAAAAAATGAGCCAACATTTCTCATCTCAGTTAATATATCTCCCTAACCCCGGTAATAAGCCGGGTATACCGGGTCTATCAGCTAGTATAAGTATAATTTCGGAATACCGTTCCTCCCCTGACACTGTTCAGAGCTTTCTTATTTGGTCATTTTCATGTGTGTGCGTGTGTGACGCTTAACTCCATTCCTCCACTAAACCTGTTTATATATTTCTTTGTTTGGTGCTTAGAGACATCCAACAGTGAACTCGGGAGGGTCGGGTTACAGGTGTCACGGTATTTAGACCAGGTAGCCGGAGCTATTCACACATGTCCTCTCATTACATTCACCTTAGGTAAGCCTTATTTTTGGGGCTCACTCCCTTCCACGACAGGGTGGGGTCCATGGGGGGTTCCTTTTAAACCCCGGAGGCCCTTTCCAGTAGCCAAATTAAACTTGTCAGTGAGCGACAAATTGTTCCTACTGTCTGTGTGCCCAAGACGAAACGAGGGCGAAAGTCTTATATAACGGTGACTATGTCCAAGGTGACCTTGTGACATCTGCTGTCAAAGTTGAGTAACTTCACATGTCCATCCTCTGTGCCCCCCGTCCGTATCCGCGTCGTGTCTAGACGTGCCGGTACGCTGGGGTTAGAGCTGTATGCCTGAATAGAGTTAACCTCAGAATCATCCCCGTAAGCGCAACAGGGGGGGATCCACTGCGTGTTTACTTATTACTGATATATCCATCTTCTGACATTTGCAGTAAATCTTTGTTTTTTATTAGGTTTTAATTAAACCTGCCATGTGTACACACGCATGCGTGATCTGATAAAAACCTGATGAATATTGCAGTCATCTTTATCACCAAACGTGTCGTGTCTGACTGACACTTATATTGTTTACAGGTATGAAATTTGTGGTATATATTTCCTCTCTCTCTCTCTCTCTCTCTCTCTCTCATTATATATATATATATATATATATATATATATATATATATATATTAATTACTTGAAAACGCAGTTCTTGTCCTATATATCCTTTATAGAGTGTTTCTCTCTTGTATTCTATATAAATTTATCATTTTGTATAAGCATCCTTTTTTATCATTGATTTGAGTAGACATTTCCATCCAAAACTCTTTTTCTAAGAATTCGGCCAGCCAAAGAAAGTTTACGATCTTCGAGCAGCTACAGGTTGCTGTGGTCAAGACCTCTGAGCCAACAGACGCAATGCCACACTAAGCCAAGCAGAAGGCCGCAAAGAAGAGCCGCAAAGGCCGCCACCGTCCATCTCTAGTCGGTGATCTTTTCAGGAAAGCTACAGCATTCACAGCCACAAAACCAGAAGCAACCTACATTCCCTCTACCGATCCCAGCAGCGGAGACCCAGCCATGCCATTCGAGCCGAACCCGATCTTGTGAACGACAGTGTTTCGAGACGCAATGCCTTTATAACCAGTTTCCCAGTTATGCAAGCATGTTTTATCGTCATCGGCAGAATTCGGACATTGCAACATCGTATGAATGGACACACACCATTTCTGACTTATCCATGCCACAGCCGTCATGCATTCGGAAAGAATATTTCTTGTAAAGATCGGCATACTATGAAGATAGCGGTCTATATAAAGTATTTAGTACATATACATTTAAACACCGTTTTGTTCAGCCATGCCTTATATAAATGCGCATTCCTAACAACCATGGTACCGTGTGTAAGATTTATTAATTTTTTAAAAACAATATAAATATTCAAATATGATAAATATTAATTAGTTTTTATTTGTGAATGTGGGATATAGAAATAACATAAGGTAAAAATTAGACTTTTTACTTATATATATATAAAATATTGCATTAATTGTCAAATTTTAATAAACATATGAAAAACAAGCACTTTATTGTGTTTTCTTTTTCTTTTCTCCTTTATGTGCTCCATAATGATATAGGAATAACAAAAGGTAAAAAATAGACTTTTCACAATCATATCTAAAAATATTGCATTAATTTTCAAATTTAATAAACGTATGAAAGACAAGCATTTAATTGTGTTAACATTTCTCTCTTTAATGTGCTCCACAATAATTTTTCTTTTCATTATACTAACGTCTCTATGACAAACACAAGGGGCGAGCAAGCGTTTGCACTTTAGTTCTACTCATAACCAAGAGGTGGCGATAGAAGCACTCGGCGCACTGGATTTGATTGCTTTCCGATCTGGAAGGACAGGTGACAAAATGGCTTGTTAATGTATGATTAACGTGCGGGTATCAATTAGGCCCACCAGCTTAAATTGGGCCGTGGTGATCATTTCAACACAGCAAGCACAGCAAAAATCTAATGATATGTATTACCACCCAGAGCAGCGCCAATAAAAATGTCAGGACAAGGGTGATGTGAGCCAATAAAATAACGTTTAGAATGACTTACTGCAGTCACTATCTCCAGTTACGTCTTGGCCCGACATGATAACAAAATGTTCAGATTTAACCTTTTAAACCTTGTGTAAGGCTGTTCTGTTTAACATTTTAAGACGACTGGTGTAAGTTAAACTACTCCGTGCAGGTTCATCTGATCCTTCTATTATTAATCATACATCATAAAACATAACATAAACTCGACTGGCATTTTATGGACATTTCTTTCTGAAGTTAAATAAAACGGTAGTACATGTACACAGAATATATAGATTGCCCATGTAGCCATGCATATATATATGTGTGTGGGTGTGTGTCAACTTCTACTCTAGTACTTAAAGAAGCGGCATGTGGTACTGATCAAATTAAAGGTCTCTAGGTATTGCTTCAGTAATAGTTATAGACTTAATATGTAATACACCCTAGGTTATAATAAGGGGGTGAGTCACAAACTTGCCATAGTGAAGGAAATGTGCAGGTAACAGATAGACAGGAAAAAAGTAAAAGGAACAATGATAATGAGGTAGAGAAAACGTGAGTACAACAACGGTGATGTAGTTTTCAAAACTGGTCTTGGTCTCGAGACCGGTCTTGAGATCGATTGTTTCGTGTGCAGGTCTATATTTCAGAGGTTCTGGTCTCTCTTCTGACTAAACAGAAACTCAGGTTTTATAAAGTATGCCCAATACATTGCGTCCATATTTGATTTACCCTTTAACATTTTCTTTCCTCGAGAAAAGAGGTTAAATGTTCAAACCTTTGTCTAGTGAGCTGTTAATAATACGAAACTCTGTGCTTTGGTCTGTGTGCAAGTGTGTATGTGTGTGCGTGTGTGGGGACGGGGGGGGGGGGGGGGGGGGCAGTGTCACTGCATGATATGCTGTGGAAACGTATAAGGGAGTAGATGACAATCTGGTATAGATATATGCTCTCAAGGTCTTGGTCTCATATGTCTTTCTGACAGTCCAGTCTGGGCTCCATCACTACATTTTGGCCTGAGCGGTAATCTATTTGGTTCGAATTTGGGATCCTTTTTGGTTTTAAGACTGACAAGTGTGATAATGTTTACATGAAGAAATAAACAACCAAAAATAGAATCGTACCCAGCAGACGGCAAACCTGTATATATACAAGGACGAAATGATCATATAACAACCACCCCCCTTTATTCCCTACTATACATAAAACATTAATGGGGGTCTTTCTTTTCTGATGTACCGCCCGTCCGCTATGTTACATGAAAACAGTCCAAGTAGTTTCTGCATAACTTTGCTAACAGACGAATAAACCGACAAACAGAATAACGGGTAAAAACAGAACGTCCTTGCTGAAGATAAACCGAGTTAAATGTGTAATTTGCTAATTACATTTGTGCAAAGAACATGGTACGTATATGTCAACAGAAACAGAGTATGTACTCTAAAAAAACGAAAGGAATATACAATGCATACCAGGACATGGGGTTTAACATGGGGTATACCCTTTGCATGAAGGTTGGATATAGGGGAGGTCGTCTGCCGTAATGCGGCCACAGCTGCCGGGGCTGATTGTTCAGGAACAACAGGTTTATGGTCATTTGAAGATTTGAAGATATCAAATTTAACACTTGAATTCATCAATATATATATATGGGCTCATATTCATGCATTGTGATTCCCTTATAAAACCAAGCCATGCTGATCCTAATCTGAACACTGTGATACAGCAGTAGAAGGAGGGTGTTTATACAGTTGGCGTATAAGCTTATTAAATCTTCCAATGTCCAGTAAGGGAATTTAGGGCGCACGCGTTGCGACGAAGCAATGCTTTAAAGCCCTGATCATTTAAAGCCGGAGCGGCTGCATGCTATTCATAGATAATCAGACCCTAATTGGTGAACGCTTGTTTTCATGGTATTGTTTTCTTTAACCATTATCAGAATCCATTGAGGCCCGTGTTTCTGCACACCGTCGGATCCCTCAAGTCAACAGACAGCCTCCTGATCAAAGGTCTCGTGGTCCAGGCCGCCGGTCCTGCACACGAGCCGGGCTGGTGGGCTAGGTATCCCATCTGTCCCTTTGTCAGGTAGGTTGTAAGACGGTGGGTGGGTGCGGGTACTGGCCAAATTATCCGGACCACATGTCCATGTTGGTTTTTCCTACCTCATTACACGTGTGCATATCCGTTTTTGGATACAAGAAGAATGACTGATAGTCACTCGGAGACTGTATAGACATGCATGGTCTCGGCCAAAATCGGGAGCAACAAGCACCGATGGCGTCCATGCATGTTTGCTTTTATACCATGAATGTTTTGGTCATAGCGGGTTCAGAGTTATAGATTTTTTTCAATTACCATTGACGAATATTATGGTGTTTTCTTTCGACAAAAAAGAAAATTAAGTAAATTAATTAAAGGCTTGGTGTAAAGTTTGTTTAAAGTCAGTGTGTCTGCAATCATGTTCCATTTTTTGGTAAAATTAAGATAAATCTACAGAATCATTAAAAGGCTCCGTATATTTCTATTTCGCTTGAATATTTTATGCATGTATCAACACATTTGGTTTCCTTATCTTGCAGATAGACCACTGAACAGCTTTAGGAAATTTCCTTTTACATTCATGGTGACGTTGTATTGATATTGTTTCAATTTTCTTGAATGCAAATGAATTCAGTATCTATTAAAATGTAACACATGTATTTTTCGACATCTCAAATGTTTCTCAGGCATTCATGAGGCGAGTCATTTTCCAAAGAGCACGAACTGACTTCCGTCTTACTTTTTTTTGCAGGATTTCTTCACTCAACAGAGTATATATACAATTTAAAAAATATAAAAAGGCCAATAAACGTATTATTGGGGCGAGTGCATACCTTTGCCAAGTGTAACTTAGTGAAACAAATGAATAAATTAGAGCCTTGACATCAGAGCTGCGTTTCAGTCCACACCGTTCGAGTCCGATTGCCAGTGCAAGTCTTTGAGGTTTGAATTCAATTCACTTTCTTCGAGGCCGAATCATCTGGAACCCGAGTCGAAAGTCCGAGTCCAATAAAGTCGTATTTTTCAAAGCAATTTAAAATTTAAATTTATAATTACCATTAGTATGTTTCATTTTAAAGTTACACAATGTTTACTTAAATGTTTAATTACATTAACTCCCGAGCTATAAAGCATGGAATAATTAGTCATTTACATGTACATCTCTTTCCTGTTAATAGTTTGCACATGTGTATAAATGACTTTACAGCATGTGACAAGAGCTTTCCTTCTACTGGAATCGCGATGGACTCCACCTGATTTCGTGAGCTCTTGCATTCGAGTCCACGTACAAGTCCGAGTCCATTACCGCCGAGCCGAAGTCCGAGTCCTTAAACAAGTGGACTTGTGTCTGGACTCGCGTCAAAGTCGGGAATTACGTCCTTCGTCACTGCCAGACTTGCAACGTCATTGCTATAACAAGGAACATTCCTTTTTGTGATTTTTTTATCATCATAAATATTTTAATTTATAGGGTTTACATATATAGTGGTCTAAAGATGCACGTGGTTATTTCGGGAGGGGGGGGGGGGGATTAATTCTTATGCGACTTATTAAGTACTCGAGAGGGACAGTTCCATGAAAGGCTGATTTTTACTTTCAGTTTCCCTTTCAGCTTTCTGAGTATATAATATTAATAAATTATCAAATATATCAGCTGGAAAAACACTATTATTATAGCCTGTCAAGGATTTATTATACTATATAATTACTCAAATATATTATCGTCTGGTTTGCCATACGGTTTTGCTATTCCATAAAACAAGTTGTTTCCTTACTCATTCATTAAAAGATAAAAACTAGTGCATAAATGTCAACAAGGCTAAAACAACAAAACTCCGGGTGTCTGTAAAGCGATTTTCACATCGAACTGATTTACTTTATTTCGTCCGTGCGTGGGTATTTCTTATCCCATAATCAAGATAAACCTTTTTCATTTCATCAACATAACCATGACAATCCATAAGACCGGTATCAAAAGAATCCATCTCCAGGTCCTCGTTGTCATGACTAAAAATGTGGCATATGTCACACGGAACCGGCTGCTCACCGCACCCACGGTAACCTAATCCTCGGCAGCCATATGCAATTACAGCACCGCGGGGAATGTCTCCGAGGTGAATACGGGCCATTTGGCTGCCGACGGAATTGAATGAATGAAGATCTAATTGCAATTACTAATGATAAGACAGAAGTCTTTTTTGTGTGCTTGAAGTGACACGAGTTAACACCTGGTGTTGCCAGGAGGTGGCAGCAGTGAGGAGAGAAATTACGACGGGGCAGCAGGCCATTAGCTGTGCATTATCAACCACCCTGTCGGGAATACACAACCGATTAATACTGCGCCGATTCACGGGCGGTGGTACCTGTTGCGCCACTGAGTGACAGTTTCTGTTGTTCTCAAGTGTTCAAGTTAATGAACCGTGAACACGTAATTTCTGTGATTCCTGATTTCGCGTACACAAGTGTGTGGTAAATAAAAGAATCAATATAACAATTATACATGTCCCCGAATTATCGATTGGTTTCGTAAGTCTTTCCTTATTTTCTCACGATTTCATGTGAAGTGAACACCCCTGCATTATATACTAACTAAACCCGTCCTTTCTTAATTATGATGTCAGTGTTATAAATAGAACAGAACACCTACAGGGCGTGGGAAGCCGGGAGGGGGCTTAAAAAAGCATGCTTTTGGTTTTAGTCCTTGCATAATGTATTAACCATCACAACAAAAACAAAAATAAACCTATCATTTAAAAAAAAACTTTAAATATCAGTTAAGCTGGACAGAACATGTATTTTTGTAAAATTTGGAAATAATTACTTTTTAATTTTTTTTAAACCGCATATGCAATTATAGAAATGGTAACACAGAACTTGAGGCACGTATATATACAATTACTGATTTTGCCCGTCTATATTCGCTTTCACTTTCCTTTACTCCTTTGAATGTGAATGTTTATAGAGAGCAAGCATTGTTTTTTAACGCGTCTTTTCTAGAATTAGCATTGACTCTAAGATCCATATATAATATATAAACTTTTTTTATCGGACATAAATGTCTTAATTGTAAACTATACCAATACAATATTATGGCAATGCACTGGTAATTCTACTTATAAACAGACATAACTTGGTATGTTAATATAGTTTTATGAAGACTGTATTGACCCTAATCCGCCGCCCAAGTTTATCATTGAATTATTTAGTGGTCATCTTGTGGTGCTGAGAATCCATTGTGCTTTCAGGTATATATATATATATATATATATATATATATATATATATATATATATATATATATATATAAATTTAAAATAATTGTACTGCTTTGACCTAGAATGGTTTAGGTGTCAGACTATTTTGATATTGACCTGAAGCCAGCTATAGACCGTTTGTGTATAGTTTATTGTGAGCGTATAATTTATTAGGACCAGTGCCATAAACAAAGTCATAAACATGACCCTTATAAAAAATGTTTTTACTAAATTAGTTGTATTGCATATATTTACATTTTTTCATAGTATTGTCAGATTTTGTTTCTATATTTATGTATAGTATTGATTGACATAAACACTCATGAAGATTCATGCGTGTAGGCAAATTATACGTGACCCGGAAGTTATACGTAACTTGTACACAAGTATTGTGAGAAGGCATGATGCAAGTAAATTATATTCTTTGGTTCTTTGTCGCGTGGCTGAATTAACAATCAGTAAGGATGACCGAGCAAGAAGATCAAAGAAGGTTGCGAAGGTGGGTAGTGACATTCAGTAAGTCACTCCGGAAACAACAAGGCCTTTTAAAATGGTTATTTGAGAGACCTAGAAAGGGCAAGCCGGTCATGCTATAGACCCAGTTATACCATCTTGACTTTGACGTTAAGAGTTTGCAGACGGTAACTCCGACACCTTGACATTCCCCAACCGATTATCCAGCCGTTCATTTTGTTCCTGTCATGTGCCATCTTCACTAATGGTCTATATCCCTCGCAGGAGACGGACGCCGACACAATGCACGTCCCCCAGGGTACTGTCCCGGCATGCACTGCGACAGGACCTACACGGGGCCCCGCTGGATGGTTTAGGCCGCACGCCAGCTGCTCACATCTGGCATTTTTTCTTTACTTATCTGTCTAAAATGTAAAGAAGATGCTAATTTATCTGATTTTTCTTCATTTTAACCCTGGGACAATAAATATAGATGCTTTCAAGACAGAATGACGGGCTTGTGACAGGGAATTATACTTATTTGTCTCGCACGCGCACGTATTTGCGTTTCCATGCATGTGCAGGTATGCACTATATAGGCTGATCATATCTTAATAAAGAAAGCATAGCATGTGAAAAAATAGTCTAACGTATAACGGTGAATGAATTGGTGTGAATGTACGAATTAAATTAAATTTCTTTGACGTAAAGACGTCTGCGTTTATGTTTTTCATGACATTTACATCAACGGCATACCATTGCATATATCATTCACGCATATACATATGTATATTCATACATACAGCATGGAAAACATGCATGAACCCCTTTATGATCAAGGAATAATTTAAGAAAGTCACCCTTAAGCACTTGTAATGAACTTATGAAAAATAGTAAAATAAAATAAAAATCTGTCATCAGACTCGTCCGACCTATACGGTTATTCTTGCGTACGCCCTTCTATGTATGTATTCAAACCGCCTGGCTTAACATAAGATTTGCAATAATCACACAATCCGTTTTGGTATTATTAAATATTTATCTCATACACACTTGGAAAAAGAGATATTTAAAGAGGTCATTTTGCATAATATGAGCTCTTTACTCGTATTTCTTAAGTTATGATATTTTTGGGGAATGTACGGATATCTGGTGAAGGATATAAAACGAAACAGCTGCAGACACACATGGACGACAAGAAGGAGAAACCATCAAGGGTATATTCCTGACCATCTTTGTTGTATCAGTCTACTAAACTGGTTGATGTCTGCCTGTACCGATTTGTCTATTGCCGAACGCAACCGTGGTGAAAATATGGTCTCATACAAAACCCAGTTCCAATATCAGCAGCACTGGACCATTAACAATATTTGCACAAGTTCTCATTTGTCGAAACATCGCAGCCGAGGGATGTCCTACCATTTAAACCTGGGTCTGTTATAAAAACACAGCCCATGAAATCAAATTGGGCCATTCAAACTATATATAGTTTAAGAAAGCTTTACGATGATCCCATCATTGGGAACTTGAAGACCTATTCTATATATGAGAACATCCAATAATAAATATAGATAATGAAGTCAAGAAGAAAAAGAAGAAGAAAAAGAAGAAGAAAAAGGAGAAAAAAAAGTGTGGCAAATCATCACTGGTCTGGAACTGAAGTGCGCTATGAGTGGTGGATCTTCGTCAATGTCGACGAAGCTGCAGTCTCCCTGAATCGTCATTGGTTGGTGTAAGATAGCATTATTGTAAATAGAACTCATATTTGATCAAAACTTCGAATGGAAGTTGACAAGCAGGGAAACGACTACCTGTCTTTAGATTAAAGATCTTGGGAATTTATAGACTGGTCTCATCTCCTTTATTGTCATGTTAGATGATTGTCCCATACTAAAGAAGGCACACACAAAGATTACCATACACCAATTATACCTGTATGTTTACGGTACCAGTGAACTGGACCTTCTTGTAACAGCGGGTTCCACAGCCACAGGTCAAGTTGACGGGTCAGAAGTGGGCACATTAACACCCCGTGTCCACTCCAAAGATGACCATTAGAAACTGCCATTTAAAACCGTATTATAGTGTTAAGGCTGAATGCTCCTCAGTGTCGGCGCGTACTCCTTAATATTGAGAGAATCCTACTGCGACAAACAAGCGCCTTGTCTGGGAGAATGTATAGCAGACAATCTACCTTTAGCTCTAGGTCATGGAGAGGGTGCCAAATATCCCTTTTAAGGTGATAAATACCGTATGGTCAGCCTTCAGGCCTGCTGGCTGACTTGGACAAATTAGGTCCACGGACAGAAATAGTTAAAAAGAGTCCATAGCGGACACCCAGGGAGAAAATGACCACAGCCAGACCCTTCAAGCCATGTCGGACTTTCCTACTGACCATTCAGATGCACTAAGGCGGGTTCCTTCCCTGCGTGATGTTGTGTATTCTTCCCGACGATACAGTTGGTGATGGCTAATGGAAGGAAACGTCAGACCATCATCTTATCCTTATTTTAAATTCCGATCGTAGTCGTTGAGAGTACTTTAGGTTTTCAGTAGTTATAGCCCTGGTTCTGATATCAAATTACAATCGTCAGCCAATGTAAACATCATTGACTATACAGGCAGCACAGTAAAAATACGTATCCTAAATTGTCAGCCAGTTTGCATGTCCATATTTGAAGTTTGCACAGTGACCTGATTTGTGTTATTATTTTTACGTTAATAAATGATTTATAAAGACCCGCATACAGCTGGATCCTTTCCTGCATGCAGTGATGTTGATCCTGGTGCACTCTGTCCTTTTCGTTTATCTATTTATCCTCGTAATTTTTCTAGAAACTGCAGGCACGATCTGCAATCAGTTAACACCATGCATGCACACCATCAGACGTTAGGTCTTCATCATTAAGGATATGTTTCTGCATTTATTATGAAATATAACAAAACTTGACAAAATTTATAGATCTTTATGATTTTATCCAGAAATATAAAAAAGATACCACCTGTTAACAAATGAATGAATCTAAGATTGACAATTTTCAAAAAAAGTTGGAGAATGGGACCATGAAACTTACGCAGTCAGATTCATGGTATCCAGATTCCTTTTTGAGGTTTTAGTGTGTGTGTTTTCAAATCACTCAATGCATGGAACATGAACCTGAAATCGCCACTAATAGGTCACTCTATATAAATGTAAAAATGTTTAAGGTGTCGATTATTCTACCTTTCGATAAAGAATTTATGTCATTTCTGGCTTCCTCCGTGTATACATTAATGATCTAAGGGTAATTTTGGTTGTGAAAAGTTCTTATAAGGCCTTCGTGAAGGATAAATGAACTTGTTTATAAACAACATGTTTGTAAACACAACAGTGTTGACAAACGTTAAAAACATGTATAACTTAAGGTAATAGGTTGCATCTATGGGCAGGTAGAAAGTTCACTTGTCGCAAAACGCCATTTGCTAAGCTCTGGCATATCTGGCTTGCTGCAAGATACCATTGTTGAATTTGTTTTGATTATTTTGGCGGGCCCTCACATATTATAAATACGTTAATATAAGCAAAACAAGCAGCCTGTGTGCTGTGATATCCACGTTTTCTGGTCTATTTTTATAAAAGCTTCAAGGGATTACCTTTAGTTTTTAAAGGTCAGATAGGTGATCGGACCCCTTTAAACTTTAAGAAAGAAACGTACTTATATCGAAATTAAGTAACACAGTTGTCCAAAATGCAGGAAAATGTGACTTTACAAAATTAAATACGGATTAACAAAATAAATAGTAGTGCTTTGCACAAAGTAGGTTAAGTTCTCTGCATGCTTTGTAATAAATTCATTTTCAAAGGGCATTTGCGTGCTGTAAACCTGTGCGTTTAAAATATCTTCAAGGGTACAGGAAGGTTGATTCCCTAAATGACCCTCTGTATCGCTTGGACTATATAACTTGTACACTATACTCAAGTGGAAGGCCATCTAGACCACTTGTGGAGCATTGTCAGGTCAGCCCGAAAACTGTCACTATGTTTCTGTAAAGTCGATTTTCCTAAAGGAACACCCTACACCATATCTACATCACTTTCAAGCCGGTAACAAACACTAGACACCTTTACAAGATGCACGTGATAAACTGAGATAGAGGCGGTCATTGGTGTGCCCGGGGCAAGGATAGCGTCAAGTTGTGTTTGCCGGTGTCATTGAAAGTCGGGCCTCGTGTTGATAAAGAGAAAAGATGTTATGCAACCTCGACTTCAGCTTTGTGTACAGATGTCTGGGCGAATAATCGGCCACTTGAAGAGTCATGATACCACTGGACTGAAATGAGAGCCTGTTTATGGGTTCCCATGCGCCTGTATATGGAAAGTCATCGGACGAGAAATGTAGAATTAAACTGTTTATAATAATATGTACAATGTAATATAAAATGAATTTTCATCTGCAATCTAGAGAGTAATTACATTTTAAAATTCATTTTAAAATAATATTAATATTGTATATGAAAGATTTTATGTGCAGAACAAACGATTTTTTAATGGAAAGGTTAGGTACTGATCTGCGTACAATTCATGATGATCCGTTGCATTATATAGTCTATGCTATGAAGCCCAGTATAAACATCTCCAGATAGATCCTTAACAATAATTTCCTGGAAAAGAAAAACTTTTTATTGTCTTTCAGAACTCCTCTTGAATATTCATATACAGGCCAAGTCTTTCTTTGAAGTAAGAATATTGAAAACGTATACATTGATGTGATTTAAAAAATAATGATAATCCGAACCAAGCAGAAATCACAACAAAGTAACCATGAGACTCGTTCATGTTTACACATTTCTGAATGGTCTTATTAATGATTTTATCATATTAATGATATTTATAAAATTATGCGTAATTCCTGTGCGACTTAAACAACATTTTGGAATGCATTCTGTGCGTACATAATGAAAAAGAAAGATGTATGATGTATATGAGAAATACACAATTTGACAATGTATATTAGAAGTTGTAGCTATTTGAATATGTGGGATGTGGGATTCCGGAAAAAGGGATTTGATCAAATGTTTTTTACTTGCGCTGTAAAATTAAAGTAGAAAAAGCATGCATTAGCAATCACTCACGTCTAGGTCGTATACCTAAATGTCAGGATTATAAACATTTCAGCCATTAGTGAAAAAGTTAATTTGCATTCAGACTTGGAATCTCTTATTATTATTGTCACACGAATCTGACTGAGAGAGAGAGAGATGCAGATATAAAAAGGTACATGAGATAGATACATGAGATAGATACACTACAGAGAGAAAGACATGCAGAGACAGACAGAGAGACATATATATATATATATATATATATATATATATATTTATATATATATATATATATATATATATATATATATAAGGTTTAGTTAGAGTTTAAGCTGGGACTCCTAATACTGTCCATCTAATATATATACGGCTCCTTTCATCTTGCATATAGTGTGTGAACTTAAATAAATATACTTGACAGGGTATTTTTATAGATAGTATAGGCGTGCATAGATTATGGAGCTTCTGATAAAGATATTCTACCGTGGGCTGTCTCACAATTAAATGTGCGTGTCTGTTAAGTCAGTTACCTTACGATACCTGTATATATAAGGTTTAGTTAGAGTTTAAGCTGGGACTCCTAATACTGTCCATCTAATATATATACGGCTCCTTTCATCTTGCATATAGTGTGTGAACTTAAATAAATATACCTGACAGGGTATTTTTATAGATAGTATAGGCGTGCATAGATTATGGAGCTTCTGATAAAGATATTCTACCGTGGGCTGTCTCACAATTAAATGTGCGTGTCTGTTAAGTCAGTTACCTTACGATACCTGTAACCCACATGCATGATGACGGTAGTATCTTCTTAATTAATTGTTCTGCTAATATGACTTCATTTCCCCCATTTTCACAAAGTTTTCCTTCCTTACTCCAACTTAGTCAGACGGCATTCTTATGCATATCCATGTGTCCTTCCTTCTGTTTTTTTCTGTCCGACCACCAGTTGCTAATTTGTCTATATATAAGATATATATATATATATCTGAATTTTTGTATTATCTCACTGAAAGTAAAATATTGTGAATTGGCCCCACATGTCTCTGACACATTGATGTATCAAAATTAAGAAAGATATTTCTGCAGAACATTTTTAGGAGACTATACTGAAATGCAGACTATACAATCGATACAAGCACTTTGTGTGAACAATTTTTTCCCCTTTCCAGATATTAGTATAATCACCATGCAGGAAGTATGCTATTGCATTTTTTTTCGTGAATTTTTATTGATATAATACACTAACCACACCAGTTTGGATTTAAAGAGCCGCATCTTAGATATTAGTAGATTATAACAAGTGCCGAAGACAACCATACCCATGTTTGCATTCCATAAGTAGAAATCTGCATTCTATGGAATGCAAGCCTCCGCCATGCGGGGGTGGGGGAGTCCCTATTGTGGGATGCTCCAAAAACCATATTTGCATTCACTCTTTCGGCCCATATTCCCAGGTTCATTCGTGCATAATTGACTCCACATTTGTGAATATTCCTTGATGACGTTCCTGAATCCGGATCATGTGCCGGATCCACACCATAATCTTACCAATCCTTCCAATGGCTTATGTCCTTCATGATTATACGTGAGTATTGTTGTGAACAAATATACACACAAACACACACAGGCACACACAAACGGGGATGAAATCATATACCCTCCTGGCGGTGGCAAAAAGTAATCCTACCGTTTGTCATTGGATCATGTCAAGTGGCAAAATTCAGGTTGAAGACCCTTTCTTCAAAAGTGCCATTTCAAAATGTGCTAGGAATTAAGGGAATTATTGAAGTTGTATACATGCATGTGGCATAGCTCTTTGATTGTATTTATATTTCAAGTTATTTCAATTGTCTCACACATATGTAACCTAAAGATGTAAATAATCTTAAGGAACCGTTTATGTCATTTATCATATTTACCAGCTGCACAGCAAACCCTATTTCTTTTTTAAACATTCACCTACAATTGAACGTTTAAATCCTAACGGCTAATCAAAACCAGTCGTCTGCACGTAAATATGATGTTTCAGATCGGATATATTGATTCAGAGCTATACAGACACTATCTACAGATACAAAAGATAAAGAGAATCAATGGTTTATGCAATAAGTACAATATGAAAGTTCGTGTTTCTTTTAAAATTGATTTTTAATGTAACTTTCTGTCTGAGATATTTAACATACATATATAGATCTATCTTTACCCTACATACATGATGGTGTCTGCTGAGTATACACAAGAACGGGATTTTTTTTGTGCTCGCGTGAAAGAAGGCTGTCTTGGGGTTGTAAGAACTGCCGGCGGGTACCGTCTATTATCCTAATGTCCCACTAATCAGTATGGTAAAAATAAAACCCAGGGTGGCTCTTTTGTAAAGAAGGCAAAAAAGCCGGCAGATGCGCAGTATATAATCACCTCCTGACTATTGACCATGGTGTTTTTTGGATTTTTTATTTCTTCTCTAGCACCAGATCGGCGCCCGTCGCTCCGGCAGTCCGGGAAACAAGAGAATGGACCACTAGGGAACAAATGTGAATTTATCCTGAATATGGGCCATGTTTAGTATACGGAGGTATTGGATGTGGGTCAAGTACACAAAGATTCTGCATGTATGTATGAAAGGAATCCGACGACATATTCCACAGGCATTGAGTCACAGAACATGTCTCATTGCGGACACACACCCGGTGACCCGACCATTTCCGGCAGCTGATGCCACGTCACAGGTCAGAGGTCAGGGGTCGTGTCTACTTTCAGAACATCAGCTGATATTTATCTGTGATCTGTCAGGAATCTCTGGAGAAAATTCCTGCGTAACTACAGGAAAATATGGCGTGTTAGGAAACTGCCATGAATGGCTGACTGAGCCCCCACATTTCACACCTTTAGCTGCTCCAGGGCTCCTTGAATTACTCTCGTATGGATGGAGTCTGAAGACCTGCAAAACCGCCCATGTCGTTTCATTGATAACAAGAGCTAGTTTCTCGCATCTTCAAATCCATTCGGTTTCCCAGGTGTCAATAATAGCCTCTGGTGAAAACCGCCACGGCCGTGCCCCCCAAAGTAGATAAAACCACCCATGTCCTGAAAAGGAGTATCAGGTAAAAACGGGATTAACTCAGTTGTCCTCGAAGGAAAAGTATAATAGTGTTGTAACCGCTCATGCAGACCATTTTAATGAAATACACGGGGAGTTTTCCTTTGGGGTATTCACCTTGAGGAAGAAAGGAACTGAAAATGCTTCATCTGAACAGACCGTTCTTCCTAAGTTTACACGATTTAATACGGGTTTATCGGTATTTAACAAATCACTATAAGTATACTCAAGCACTTTCACGTGTCCTCATCAGTTAAATACCTCATCCGCTGTAAGACCTTGTTCGTATTCTTTGTTGTTGCGCGGAATTTTCCCCTTCCAATCTAAACCAGACTTCCGACATGAACGATCCAACATTACCAAACACATTTGACTAATTTTTCAAACTCCTTCATGGGTGGTCTTATTACTAAAGAACAGGGTATATATCAACTGAGCTCTCCTTCCGATCAATAAACCAGACATCCCACATGCATGAACGTTACAGCATTACAAAACTCATTTTACTCAAGTTCTTCACTCCTGGTTTTACTTTATAGAACAGGGTATCAACTAACATCGTGTAGAATTCCATCACTTAAAAAAACACGAGACCTTGTTCGCCTCTCTGCATTTTTGTCTGTCCTTCTTACAATGAATGTTTGTTTCTCTCTATGTTTCTCTCTTACTCATATTCAATAAACCTTTTTGATGAACTCCGTAATTTTGTTTAGAATCTTGAATATGTCACAATATTGACATTGCCTTCAAAACTTATATCTTCGTCAACGGTCTGAACTCTGGAATCGTTTGTCACAAATTTATGTGACAACACATTAAACTCTTCTTTAATATATTTATTGTTTTTATTAATTCTATCTTATTCACTAGAATACACATAGTACTAAATGAATATATAATGAGCGTTGGCACAGTGACTCATGTTAATCTGTATATTGACGGTTTGTGCACAAAATCACTTTATATCCCTCCATCTCGAGTATTTCATGAAAAAAGGCGAGTACGGCTGATCAGATGTAAAACATTCATTATACATCGCCAAAAACTTATATCGCTGGTTATATACCTCATTATTTTTTATTATGTATTTATTTATGTGTATTATATATATCTCAAATACATAGATAGTCATATAAAAAGTTATAAATAATTCTTTTGTGTAACGAATTCTGCATGACCATATATAACACCCCTATTTCGAGTATTTACGTTACAAGATCTTACCTCGCGATATGTTTAACCGATATGACAAGCGAGCACTTTAAAAGCGCTTTGGACAAAAACAGCCAGCTGTCGTGCACGGTGGAATATATATTCTTTTCCCTGTAAAGAGTGTATTGATAGGGTGGGGTTTGAAAGGGCAGAGTGGTTGAAGGGCATATAGGCCTTGGGGTCGTACCACAGGTCCTTGCCCCGATATCAGACAGGTAAATGTTTAACACAGCAGAGCGGCCCGGGGTGTAATAGTTTTATTCTGAGGTGCCTTAACTGTCCTTGTATTGTAAGAGTGCTCAGACGCCCGACAGGTGTGAGTCGACCCTCTCACTGTGACCTGTAATCCAAAGCACGTCTCAACATGGGTCATTTATCATACGTACGGTAAACATTCACTGCAGAGTCACTATTTACTTTCTACCTTCCCTTCATTGTGCATTTTTTTAAAACTTTTACATGGCTCTATAATGTTCTTACTGTTATTTACATAATGAACAAACGGTCGGTGATTAAATAAGCCCGTAAACCAGAACTGATTTTTTTCTTTTAAAACATTAGTTTGCACTACCC
Source organism: Sipunculus nudus (assembly GCA_026874595.1). Classification (NCBI taxonomy): domain Eukaryota; kingdom Metazoa; phylum Annelida; class Sipuncula; order Golfingiida; family Sipunculidae; genus Sipunculus; species Sipunculus nudus. Next base: position 60,818,697 of record CM049311.1, on the reverse strand, counting down.
AATTCGTTGACTTGGTAAATATATTTATAAAGATAAATGTAATTCCTAATACATTTTATTTACAAAATAAGCCCAATAAGAATATTCCAAGAGTAAATGCACTGAAATACAAACAATTGTTGATATACGAGGCTTGTGTTAAAACCCGCCCCCTCCAGCACCACCTCACATGCACACGGGCTCAGGCCTAGATTCTAAAAGGAACCTTTTTATAGAATTATAGTAAAGGCCTACACTCTAGTTTCACTGGATAATTTGGTAATGTGTAGCTTCTATGTATTAACGTATAAAAAACAAGAATTGCGTGCTGCAAGATGTTTGGTCAACAAAGGTCATGTCATAGTTAAATACCCTCGGTCATCATTTAAATCTGCCGAACGATGTTAATGCAACGAGGGCGGTCCCATTGAACCCGAACCAGTGAGTGCACAGACCGCGTGTGGGTGAAAGGGCCGGCACGCGACCAGACATTCCGCGACACAGGTCGAGCGCTGGTTCGTGAGCTGATAACACTCGCACCTGCCGGTCTCTGAAATTGTACAATTATTCCTTCAACTTGAGTCTTGTCTGACAGACAAATACGCTCTCGGATAGTGAAAGCATCCCCTTGTACAAACATACCCCGTGATCATGGCTCCGGCAACGTCTTGGAACCAAGACTGTAAAATCAAACAATAATCTAGTGTAACTACTTTTTGGGGCCAGGGGTACCAGTAAATAAACTTAGTAAACTCCCGACTGATATTTGTTTGAAATAATACTTTTGATATATTATTTCGTAATTAATTAACGAAAAAACTTTACTTAATTATTACTGGTAAATAAAAGTGTACGCATACGTTCGTTCATGACAAGCTTAATATTGTTGTGCCTCATGGTTTATACAAGAGGGTTTCTGTTTTCATTGGCACACTCTCCTCCCGCCAGGCGTGATGACCTGTGACTGTACAGATGTGTGTCAAAAACACTCCGACATCGTCTATATCTCTGTCTTCTTCTGTCTGTCTCTCTCTGTATATATATATATATATATATATATATATATATATGTGCATGCTACAGGAATATATAAAGCATACTCTCGTGGTTATTCTATTGTATCCAGAGACTGTCAACATCAGACGTCAGCCTGCACCGTGTTCCGTTTTCTGCGTGGATGTTACATTCTAAACTGAGAAGTCTTATGCTCTTTTTGCATACAGCAAATGAGTGCCAAAGTCACATGAATTCAGAATCCATACATAAATGCTTGCATACCCGCATGCCTTTTTCTATAATGCCAAAAAAGGGTTGGTTTCTCAGGCACCGCGCGCGTCATTTTTGTCCCCAGCATCATAAACTTTTATTTCGATTTTCAGTATAGATATTTCCGATTTTGAGCCCAAGTTTCGAAAATTTCTTTGAAGAAAATAAATAATAATGAAATTAAATTTTGTTTTGACGCGCCCTTTATCTGTTTTACTTACTTATCCTCTTCACACCAATCATGGTGTATAAGGCTAGCTGTTCAAGAACGTCCGCCACTTTGCCGGTCTTTGGCTGTGGCTGTTGGTGCCAACTGTTTGGTGCCAACTGTACCATCGTACAGTCTCGTTTTTTCTCTCTCTCTTCTTCAGGTAACTCTTGGTCTACCTTTTCCCTTCTGGCTTCTGTGTTAGTGCTATTTTGGTATTTATGACCTCTATCCCTTCTAACCATATGCCCTACCCACTTACAACGTTTTTGTTTAACCATACTACTTGCTTATAAAGTGTTAGTCCTCTAATTAAGTTCTTGATTGCTTATTTTTGTTGGCAAATGAATTTTTAGAATTCCTCCCTGGCATCTTCTTTGAAAATTCTCAATTTTATTTGCATCATTTTCATTACCCACTTCTCCGCTCCACACAGTAACCCCCTTATTACATTGCTCTGGAAAATGTTCACCTTTGTTCCGTGTATGTATAGACTGCATGGCGAATTCCATATTAGATTTAGTTTACATATGCTCTTCTTTGCCAATGCTTTTCTTCTTCTTATATATCCTGTTTGCTCCGCCTGCATTTATTATTAATTCCTTATCAAAGGTAAACAAATCTATCTCTACTTCTATTTGCTCTGTTTCGTCTAATGTTATTTTACTCTCATTATTGTTGTTCATTTTCATGACCATAGTCTTGTCCTTGTTAATTCTTGGCCAAATGTAATTTGCTGATGTTTCCACTCGGTTTGCCTTTTATTTTATTTGTTCATTTTTGCTTGCAATCATTGTTTTGTCATCAGCATGTTCAAAATCTCATTTAAGTGAATTTCCATCGAATCTTTACTTGTTTATCACAACAGTTTTGTATATATCCTTGTGTCCCTGATCATATAAAATGTTTATCGAACATTTTTCATAAAAAAGGAAAAATCGCCCCCCCCCCCAAAAGTGATTTATGGGGAAAAGTGTTAACCATTTTTTTGCCCTAAGGTCAAAATAAATATTTCCCCGCCCTTTATAGGCGTAGATGAGACCTTTCTTTTTTTTTTTTTTTTTCCTTATGATGTCTCAGAATATTGATTTTATTTTTTTCAAGACCTTTCTGTCATCATCGACATCATTAAAAAGAAATCACAAGGTTACATTTCAGATCACAATAATTACAAATACAAAGTATACAAAATATGTAAGTTACAAAAACATTCACATCTTAACTACTTATGTATATGATTCCAGAAACCTCAAATTTAACCATGACTTATGTAGGTAACATGTCTGTCAGAAGTTATGAATTATAATAGAAGAGGCTATATAATCATGTGTTCTAGTGAAGTTTGACATAAATTAGGGTACATGGATAAAAAATATTTAGTTAAAGCCCTTTTTCCCAATAAGCGGGAGTATCGGTTTCCATTTTTTCTCATGTAAAACATATTTATTAGCTTTTTGAGCGACTTTACTTTCCAGGCACTCAATATTAATGAGTTTTTTTATGAATAAGTTCAATGATGGAGGCACCAAGTTTAATCTATTACTAAAGACAATGAATTTGTACAACAACAAAATTAAATTTATAATGTTCTGGTGTTCAGCTTCACCTACACCCATATACATTATTTTTGGGCTTAGAACTGGCATTGTTATTTTTCCCTTTTCAGCCCAACACTTTATTTTTAAATAAAACGTGACTGATATATGACACTCACAGAATAAGTGATGAACAGATTCATTGGAAATAAAACAATAAGAACACCTCTTTGTATTAACGATGTTCCATTTAAATAGATTCACATTTACTGCAAGTATATTATGTAGAAATCTGAATTGAAACTGTCTGAGGTACATGTCCAAGGTTGTTCTGTAAACAAGAGCAACAGCCTGTTGCAAATTAAAAAAATCGTATTTGTTTAGCAGTTTTTCTCCATTTGTAGGTACTGAAACTATCTTCGTTAAAATTCTGTCGTATATACTCCTGAATGAAACGTTCTTCAAATCTAAAATAACATCTTTGAAAGCAATTACATTACGCTCTTGTACTAACATATCCCTTGATGTTATACCTTGGTCATCAATCATATTCACCCATTTTTTGGGGATAGCTTTTCGCAATGCCATCCAGTGTATGTAAAAGTTACAATAATTTCTACGGTCCTTCGACATGATTTCACTTAATTTCCTTTTTTCACCACTTGTATTATACAAATCATATATATATTTTATACCCAGTTCATCAAAATATCGAAAGTAAACCGACTTGCCTCCGATCTTAATATATTTATTATTCCAGAGTTGTTGTGATAAAACAGTTTTAACCAGAACAGGTTCTCCTGAGGTAAAGGACTGCCATATGTGAAAACTGCGCCTATAAAAATCCGGTAGTCCTCCTCTGAATACTACAGGGTCAGTATTACTACTAATATTTCTTATGCCACCAAACGCTTTTAAATAAAAGTTAGGTATTACACAGTATTTTTCGGTATTCTCAGAAATGATTTTCTTAATCCACATTAATCTTTGTGTTTCTATGGTCGTTTCAAGATCAGGCATCCTGATACCCCCATTATCATAACCACTAATCATGACATTATATTTTATTTTTGGTTTTCTCCCGTTCCATATAAATTCTGTCATCACGTCTTTTACTGATTTGATGAATTCTTTCGGTGGTTCTAAAACATTGGTTATATAAGTAAGTTTTGAAATTCCTAAAGACTTTAAAATCGTATTTCTACCAAATATAGTCAAGGAACGTTGTTTCCATATGTTTAGAAGTGTTCTCATTTTTTCAAGCACTCTATTGAAATTTAACATGTTCGATAAGTTCTTGTCATAAGTATACCATAATCCAAGGATTTTCAACGCATCTGTTGTCAAGTCAACCCATTTGAAACCGTCTAAGGTTTCATTAATATCATACTTTGCCATCCATGCGGCTTCACATTTATCCTGATTCACTTGGACTGATGATAATCTCGTGAATTTCTTCAAAACAGTACATAAAACATTCATGGAATTTATGTCTTTTAGAAAATACGTGGTATCATCCGCAAATATACATTGTTTTATCTCGTTCCCGTTAATAGTAATTCCTTTTATATCAACAGATTGGCGTACCATTATTGCCAATATTTCAATAGCTAATACAAACAGGTACGGCGCTAGAGGATCCCCTTGTCTAGTCCCCTTTGCCACTTTTATGTAACCTGTTGTATAACCGTTATTTATAATACAGCTTTGAATATCTGTGTGGAGGAGTTTGACCCATCCGATAAAACTTTCTCCAAAGCCAAACTTTTCTAACACACTGAACAAATAATTATGACCAATCGAATCAAATGCAGCTGCAAAATCCACTGCGAACAGTATATGTGGCTTATTTTCTTGGAAACAGTAGTTAACAATATCACTAATTATTCTATTTGTTTCATTTATATTCCGACCGGGCACAAAGGCTGTCTGATCCGTATTTATTATATTAGGGAGAACTGCTCTGATACGGTTCGCCATAACTTTACTTATTATTTTACAGTCTACATTGACCAAACTTATAGGTCTCCAAGATGATAGTAAGCGATTATCTTTACCTGTTTTTTCAATTAAGGTCACAACTGCTTGCCTTTGACAAGGAGTGAGTTTCCCTTCCTTAAAACATTTATTTAAGCATAGAACTAAATCACTACCGATCAAATCAAAGAATTTCAAGTAGAACTCTTTCGGTAGTCCATCGTTTCCAGGAGATTTATTATTTTTCATTTGCTTAAGAACATGTAAAATCTCGTTTTGCGAGACAGGACCCTCGCAGCTGGCTGCCTCATCTGGAGTTAATTTTGGGATGTTCATACTTGATAACAATTCATGACACTCTTCCTTAGATAGACAGTTATTACTCTTATATTTATTTTCATAAAATCTTCTTAGTTCAGCCAATATTAATTTTTGGTCACTGATCTCTTTCTCATTACATAACAATTTTCGTATTGTGGATTTAGTTTTATTTCTTTTTTCCAAGTTTAAAAAATATTTCGTGTTACGTTCTCCATGTTCAAACCAATTAACCCTGGATCTTATTATATGACCATCTGTTATTCTATCATAGTAGGACTCAAGTTCCCGTTGGATTATTTCACATTCATGCAAGGAAGATACACTTTGAGCTTCCGTCAATCGTTTTTCCAGTATGTGTAATTTCTGTTTTTCTTTCTGGCGTTTCCTTTTAGAGAAGCAGATAGAAAATTCTCTAATTTTAAATTTAAGATATTCCCACCATTTTGTAATGTTTTCAATGTTTTCATATTCTTTTTTCCATCTTTTGATATTCTGTCGTAGTTCTAATACATAATTTGTATCGTCAAGTAGCGATACATTTAACTTCCAGTGGGACGGACCATGTTTAACCATATGGGACGGAGAAAAATAACATTTAACAGCGCAGTGATCAGTTGATATTGATGAAAAAATATCCACTTGGTTTACTTGACTGTTTAAATCGCTTGATATAAAGATATAATCGAGCCTCCTTTTCATACTGGGACTCATACTACTCCAAGTAAACTTCTCCTTTGTCGGATTCCTTACCCTCCAAATGTCTATTAAACTATACATCTGCATAATATTGTTCATGGTTTTAATAGACTTAACCTTCGGGTGATAATTTCCACCTTCTGTATCAAATCGAGTGAAACAAAAATTGAAATCTCCGCCCCAGATTATTTTAATATCATTACCCAGATCAAAATTCGTAATTTTTTCAGAAATGCCTTTTAAATATGCAACTTGACCCTTTTCAGTGTTTGGTGCATACGTATTTATAAATAAGAATTGTTGACCATTTAAATTCGCTCTCAAGAAGAGACTTCGTCCCTCCTGATCATTCTCCACAATAATATCCGTACAGTCTAAGTATTTACCGACAAGTATGGCAACTCCTTTAGACTGGTTTGTACCATGAGAATAATGAATAACTCCCTGCCATTCCTTTCTCCACGAATATTCATCACTTTTTAAACTGTGGACTTCTTGTAAAAAAATAATACTATTATCTCCACCATGATCAAGTAGCCATTGGAGTATCTTCCTCCTTTTCCTGTACCCTCGCAACCCTCTTACATTTAGGGTATAATAACTGAGAAACCAGACATAAATAATTACTGATGAAGATAAAGTAACCCCTCTGCATATCTGCTTTGTCTTTATGTTCTCTTAATAAGATTGAACTATTTTTTACATTTAACTCCTGTGACAGGCATTTTGTCCTTACACTATAAATAACCATGTTTTGTGATATTAATGAATGCATAAGTAGTATGATTGCATGAGACCTTTCGCCATCTAAGCATGTTTGTTGCAGTTCTGTAGTAATTTCCCATAATTTGCATCCCAGGAACTCTGCTTTAATCGATATATACACAGTACGGAACAGTTGTATCCCTATCGTTTCCCAGAAATACAAAGACAGAAATGTGTTGCCCGAAACATAGTAAAAGCTCCATTTGACTTATGATCAGTTCAGCCTAATCATTAGTAAGTTATAATCCCAACAGATGTCGCTGCCTCACGGTGAGGCAACACAACATGCCTCCTTCACTCGTTACCAATATCCAAACTGTTGTTCAGTCGACGGCAAGGTATATAGATCAAAATAACTGTTGCGCTTGTTCTTTTTTAGGAAATGGTTTTCAAATGTAAAACGTCCTGTTTACATGGCTGATCCAATTGAAAAACAAAAATATTAGCTCGATTTGTATAAAAAACATAGCCATGCATATGCATACTTTTTCCATGTTCAGTTATCCTACATTTTTATATAGCCTATGGATCAGGCACATAAATCTAACATTTTATATACATTTAGTTTTTTAACAAATTAGTATAATTTATATAGTCAGAGTTATGTGAATCTAGAACTCTCTGAATTGCTAGATGAATTGTATACAACTTCCTAAAATCATTTATTATTACGATTTTGTCTACCCTTGAATTCCATGGCAGTTATCAATTAAGCTGATTTACGATATTTTCAGAAGTATTAGATACTGTAGTGATTCCAATGTAGATTCATACGGCCTAGAAAAGAGTAGAGAAAACAGAGCCTGACACAAAAAAGTTTTTATTATACATTAAAGCTTGTACGGCAAAGTACTGATTAACATTCATTTGGACTAACAATGTACAAACATCCAATAAACTTTATTACAGAAATTAAAATCTGGACCAATTTTAACAGTCTTTGTGCCACAAGGCTGTATTCTGAAGACGATTTCTGCAACCGACCCGAAACAGAATATTGTTATACTTGTTGAGAAATCCAGCCCGCGGGGTCACCAAGCTGGCTCACAGTGGCGTCTGTACGATACCGCTGGGTACTTCCTGCTTTTTGTGCACAGGTGTGCCGGTACACAAAATTTCCAGACTATGTAAATACTCGCCGTACAGGCGGTCGTCAAGCAAAAGATGATTCTAGAATATTTAAGGTTGATCCTTTGAAATACAGAACCGCTTTATGGGGTTATGACCTGGTATTTTACACTCATATGGTTATGATATTAAAAAATTCGTCTAGCCAACTTTAACCCCATTCATACAGAAGCATCAGCTGTTTATGGGATCATCAGTGGTTTCTAGTTAATACCGAGAAGTGTAAAACTCGCACACCGGTGACCTCTGATTCGCAGGGTGTAAATACAGTAGGGGCGGCGATTATATCCTTAATGGATTACAAAAGAACACTAATTTACCGACCCCCCCCCCCCTCCCCCGCCACACTCTGAAAGTAAAGCTGAGAACATGTATCCCGGGTCCTGTATATATTATTTATATTATTAAAACAACTGACTCACACGTCGGAGTTTGGAATAATGTCCTTTAATGTTATCATGCAATTTGTGCCACACGATATTATTAAATGATTAGCTGTTGCATAAACTGTTTTAAGCTGTAACCATTCAAGCCAATGTGGCAGACAATACATTTAAAAAAAGTATAATCCCGGCTGCTTTCAAGAACGCTTAACTGTCCTGTCTGTCTAAAGGGATAAACTGTATCCAGCAATTAAACGATCCTCTCTCACTAATATAACGTGTCATCAAGAGACAAGAATGTCCGGTCTAAGTTAGGCGCAGTTTTAGCACATCGTATCTGGCCATGACCAAGCTATCTAGACTATCTGACCACGCTAGTTATTAAATTTACTACCAGATGGCAGCAACAACATATCATGCATGTTGCTCAGTTACTGGAAAATGTATTGCATGCCTCTGAGTCCAACACATCTTACGTGCATGTAATAATTTCAGCTGACTGTGCTGACAGATTTAATAACGCATGAAAATGTGGAATGTTAAGCTAGGGAGTGCATAAGGGTTTGAATTTATTTTAAACCGCTGTTGGGCATAGGAATACGTAAAATGGGTATACAGGCTTCTGTTCGGCTGTCATCTGTGTCTTGTTTTTGTTTAAAAAATGCGCGGGGGAAGTGCGTGGAGGGTAATGTTGATGGTGGCATCCACATAAAATATGTTTATTCAAAATATTTTAAACAACATATAGGCAAAAAAAAAAATAAATAAAAGGTATGGTTCTCAGGCACCGCCCGCGTCATTTTTACCCCCCCCCCCCCAATCAAAAGTTTTTATTTTTATTTTCATCTTTCAAGAAAATAAATTGATAAAATTTTGATAATGTATCCTCTCTTATATAGTGCTTTTACCTGTTTAGAAAAAAATTGTTATATTCATGCTTTTCATTGTTCATATGACATTTTTATCAAAACATACAAAAATAGGTAAACAATAAAATATTGCCCGCCTACATTGATTTATGAAAAAAAGTGCCTGAGAACCATACCTTTTTTTATTATCTGTTGTTTAAATATTAAACCTCTTGCCTAGCAGTTTAAAATACACTAAACAGTCGCTCAGTTACTGTCGCTCAGTATATGGAGGGACAATAAGACTGTGGTTTAAAACAAAACAATCGCAGGCATGTGCTGTAAAAATTAGTTACGTTATAAATTCTTGTGAGGTACTAGTGCCATATTTCCTTGAACAGACGCCGGGCCTTAAATAGTCACCGGCCTAAAAAATATCTTAAAAAAGAATTAAAAGGAATAAGCCATGGTTTAATGATCTTTGTAAATGTAAGCGTAATGAGTTTATGAGGGCAAAGAAAATATTTAACCAATCACCCAGTGACGTCAATCGGAATAGACTGAGTTTTGCAAGTCGGGCATATAAGAAATGTTTAAGTATCCAGTATAATAAATATAAAACAACATTTTGTGAATCTTTACGCAAAATGAGGAAAAGTAATGCCAAGGCTTACTGGTCGACAGTTCGTAAAAATAATAATAACATCAATAGATGTACTGCGGGGAATTTCACCAAGTTATATGACCATTTAAACTTTTAAATGAGAGGGATATATGCGATGAACGTGCCAAACCATTTTCAGATTTTGATTTATTTAGCAGTCCTGATAATCTAGGTGAAGGATTCTCTGAAAATAAAGTCAGAGAGGCAATTAAAAAACTTGCCAAATAAAAAGGCATGTGGTTTTGATTTAATTATAAATGAGTTCCTTAAAACATCAGCCCCGCTGATGTTAACTTTGTTTACAAAATTATTTAATGCAGTATTGCATAGTGGGTATATCCCAGCTGATTGGAAACTTGGAATGATCCATCCGATTTATAAAAATAAAGGGACCAAAGAGTTACCTAGCAGTTATAGAGGTATAACAATGTTAAGTTGTTTAGGTAAACTATTTACCTTTCTAATTAACAAGAGAATAACTGCATTTGTGGAGGAAAATAATTTGCTTGGCTAGGAGCAAGCTGGATTTCGTAAAGGATATGGTACCAATGACCACATATATACATTGAAGATTTTGGTGGATATATATATCTACATAGGAAAAAGAAATTATATTGCGGTTTTATTGACTACAGGACAGCTTTCGACAAAATAAATCGAACGAAATTATGGTTAAAATTGTTACAGAAAGGTATTAAAGGGAAATTAACGAGATCTATAATTGATTTATATTTGAATACAAAATTGTGTATTTTGATCGATGGATACCTATCTGATTTTTTTCGCCAGCGATGTTGGTGTACGACAAGGTGATAATCTATCACCGCTGCTCTTTGCGTTGTATGTGAGCGATTTAAACTGTATATAGGCTTGCCGCAAAATGTAAGGGTTTAAAACTGTTAAATCAATTTCAAACTTTATCTCTATCAGCCCGGAATATCCTTATAATGCAAAACATTCATGTTCTTCTATATGCAGATGATACAGTGATCTTAGCTGAAACTGAACAGGAACTGTAAAAGGCATTTAATATTTTGTATATCTTTTGTAATGAACTAGATATAACTGTTAATCCAGAAAAATCAAAGGTTATGGTGTTCTCAAAAGGAAAAATTAGAAAAATGCCACAGTTTAAAATTGGGCCAGATAATATTGATGTGGTAGATGACTATATATATTTAGGTGTATATTAGGAGTACCGAAGAATACACCCTCGCTGATCGTATATGGAGAACTTGGAAGATTTCCTCTCAGTGTTGAGGTTAAAGCTAGGCTAATTGGATTCTGGGCGCGGATTATAACAGGAAAACGTGAAAAATATGTCAATTTAAGTTATGGATTACTATTTGATTTATATTGTAGTGGAGAAGTAGATTGTCTGTGGATTAGTGAGGTAAGAAATGTATTGTGCTTCAGTGGGTTACCTAATATATGGTCTCACCAGCAAGTTATGAACTCTGGGTGGTCATACCAGTGTATTCGATTAAAACTCCAGGACCAGTATCAACAAAGATGGCATGAACTTGTCTCAGAGGCACAAATATGTAGAGCATACTCATTGCATAAAGAAAGATTTATTTTTTGAACCATACTTAACGATTTTGCCCACTAGATTCTGTCAATTAATGTGCAAATTCAGGACTGGAAATCACCATTTACCAGTGCGGACAGGTCGTATCCTAGGGTTAACTTATGATGAAAGACAATGCAAGTTATGTAGTCTGGATGTTATTGGGGATGAATATCATTATTTGTTTGTGTGTGAGTATTTTGTTTTTGGAGCGGTTGCATTATATACCTGAGACTGTTTTGCGTCTCCCTGATGAGATAAAAATGAATCGTTTGTTTGACATAAGAAGAAAGTGGGATCTTATTAATATTTGCAGGTTTTTAAAGATTATTCTGAATCATAAATTTACATAGGGGTTGTCTTCCTTAAATTATTAAATATTTTGTTTTCAGATACATTGAACACCGTGTATGTCTTGATCACGATTATCAAATATTGCATATGATCATCTCTTGTACCTGTTACAGGGTTTTGAGAATAAACTATGTCTATGTCTATGCCTTGTTTAGACGCCGGGTCAAAGCAGGGTCTGAAAAAATAAACGTCCGGGTGTCTGTTGAAGGAAATACGGTATATAATGTTCACTCTATAGGTAAATGGTGATTTTGAAATATTTTTTTATAGCCAGTGAACGGATTGTTAGGAAGTTCTTTGCTCTACATCCGTGACTGGTTAAAATGGTAAGGATCAAAGAATGCTGGCCGAAAACTAAAATATAATCAAAGTAAAGAAAACACTTATTCACCACAAAACTCAGATATTTTGCAATATACGCGGATCTTTCTTGTGCCCATCCTTAAGATGGTCCTGATTGGAAATAAAACAATATTGACCATTGGCCATACACAAAAATATAGTAAAGTAGTAAAACCTCGAATAACCGATTCCACAATAATGCGAACATAATTCTTTCAACCCCAAAAATATTCAGATGAACAGGATTCTGCTGAACATCATTTACCTGTTGACAAGCAAAATCACGTTCAGACACTGGCAGTGCTTTTAAGAACAAATGAAATAAATAAAAAAATGATCAGGCGTGATTTAGTCTCTTCCATGGTCACACGCTGGGGCAACGCTATACAACCCTTCCCCCAGGTGATGGGCTCAAATGACATTTATATGTATATTTGTTTAATTAATTTTTCATGTTTCCTGTATAACCTTCATACTAGTTTGCAGCTTATATCATGAATAATCTGCATGGTAAACATGATAATGAAGGCGCAGCAGAGATATGTAAAATGCTGTTTATATTTTTTTATATAAATAATATACCTCTCGATGTGCCCCTTATATGTGTTGTCTGTTCAGAACATCTGTTTAACAGGTACACGTAACAGGTACAGGTAAACAGTCAGGTGCTCCAACCCAAAAACTTCCTATAAAGGTCCTCACTCAGGACGTCCTAGGTTTTTTTGGTGTTTTCTAAGAACTGGCTATTAGACAATGTATTGTATCGATACATGCTCTTTCATGCAAGGAAGGCTTACTTTACTTGCATGCTCGGTGGTTTCCATGAGTCTACATTTACATTAGGCAAGCAAGTAAGAGAATTTTAACCAAATTAGTTCCTGATTTTGTCAGATTCTGTAGAGGCTACACACTACGTTTCTGGTAAGATTTTTTTGTTACACGCGCGCTCTTCTTCATTTAGTAGACAACACAATATATACATATATAATACAGAGATCCAATGGGATCAAAGTTTAATATCATGTAAGCACAACTTCGTCAGTTACGCGTGTTGGCAACGAAGCCAAACATTGGCTGGTATAGGGGAAATAGTAAATTAATACAAGGTAAAATTAACATACAGGTTTAGTCCTTTTAATTTCCACTTATACAACTGATCATTGAGAGGAATTTAGTCATTGAGTGCTTGCATTGAATTTCTCTGAAAGATCTATATATGATTATAAGGTACTTATATATTCCCCTATATAAAAACATGTTCTCGATATTATTTCTCTGTTTCGTTTATGCCATACTTTATGACTGGTAAGCATTTCCCATATTTTCTCTACAAGTTTCTTATATATATATATATATATATATATATATATATATACAGTATACAATAGAACGCCTGCTAACGGCCACGCCTCAATAACGGTCAATACGTCTATAACGGTCAGATTTTCCGGTGCCGAGTTTTCGACCGTTATATTTCATAATCATTTTTCTCTTATATTTCATTATCAGGTCTCTCTGTCCCGCAAGCCGGTAAACGCCTCAATTACGGTCGGGGCAGTGCCTCCGTGACATGGGCTCAACAAATCGAGCGGACACTTCTGACCTCAATATCATTTCACAAGTGTCCGCTCTCACATATTCCTATCTGTTACACCCCTGTCACATGAGAAGGCGATCGCCATGCGATCACCGAATTGGGGCAGATCGCCGTGGAGCCCAGCCAGAGTGGCCTTAAGTTTTCATGAGCTTCGTAGGAGCGAGATAGTGTCGCCTTGGGTCGTCATATGGTCACCATGAACGCCATGAGTGGCGACCAGTTTTGAACATGGACAAAATTTCCGCCACGGGGTCGCCGTGGATTAAAAGCGCAGTCAGATCGGAATTTGATCGCCATCAGTGTCCCAGCAGCGCAGTACCAGCTTCCTGATAGCGCAGGTCAATCGTCAGTAAACATGGTAGCATCAGCCTTCCCGTTCCACGGCACTGGCTCAGCACACTAACCCCGCCGCTACCGAGACCTCGGTGACCCTAGTGAGCTCTTTACACGCTTCGCACGGTGCTGCCGCTGCGCTTATGACGTCAGAGCTGCGTTCTCTCTGCGCCCAGTTGCATTCGACGTGTGCTGGCGTCTGCGCTCTGATTAAGCTCGCGGCGCAATAATACGTCGTGTCAGCGGGGCGAGAGCGGCATCGCAGTCATACTTTGAGTTTTTTTTCCGATGTTGAGGGCGACCAACGGCGATCTACTAGGTCGCCATGGTCGCCGTAAGGTCTTCATCTAGTGTAATGGGGCCTTTAATGAGTGCCTGGATGAAGGTAACCACTCGACCGTGACTGAGTTGACTGGCCATTTTCGCACTACCCCACTCAGCCCCATTAGTATGCACAAAAGTAAGACATATGTTCCCACCTGTGTGTATGTTTGGGAATCAGTCGTGTGAGCTGGATCTTAATCAGGGTGTTCATTTAATTAACGAATTACAACCAGCGGGTCCCGATGATTATGTCATCGGAAAAACTGTCGATCTCTAAACTTTTTTAATGTCCTTGTGAGCACGTACATCAAACGAAAACAGTGCGGCAAACATCGCACAATTTTACTCATACATGAATAAATATGAATGCAAAATAAACATTGTTACATGTATAAAATGTTACGCATACTCTGTCCAATTCACTGTAACCATTATGGCGACCAAGAAAAGACATGAACTTGCATTCAAAGAAAAGGTAGATCTGATCAGGAATAGTGACGGGAAAAGCAACCGACAGCTAGCAGAAATCTGTGGTGTCGGCCAAACTCAAGTACAAAACATACTTAATAGGAAGCGAGAGATCATGTAACACTATGAAGATTGTAATAAAGATTTGAACTTGGTTTCCGTGTTTTAACCCCGCTATCCTGGTCAAGTCCTGTATAACGGCCACTCCTGTATTAAGGCCACTTTCATCCAGTCCCGATGGTGACCGTAATACAGGCGTTCTACTGTATATATATATATATATATATATATATATATATATATATATATATATATATATATATATATATATATATATATATACCTATTACAAAAGCAAATCAAAATTTTTACAGTGACAGATGGTTTTGAACATAAAATGCGTTTAACCCACATTATCTCTGTGTCTTCATTTTGCATTCATGCAAATTTTACAAAGTTAAACCCCATTTCTCATTTTTTCCTATAACAGTTGCGTATTTTGCTCAAGGGCTTCTTAGCCCTCTCAATAAATTATTGACTTATTTTTTAAACTTCTTTAGAGTACAGTTTCTGGTAGGATTAGCATAGTTTATTGTGACATTCATGACTGTTCTAATTGCTAATGAGTGTACCACGTCTGCTCTGCCAGAAAGTTAGATTGCTGATTTGTTAGATTTCTGCATTTCCGTATAATTAAAGTTGTGTTTAACCCTCTTGATTTTATTCAATATCAAATCATCATGGTTTGAAAAATAATCCATGCAATTTCTTTAATAACATTGTGGGGTTTATTCACTTTAGATTAAAATTTCCCAATACCTTATTCCGTATAGACTCATTCAATACAAGTTCGACTATATTTGCGATTCATTTAAAGTGAAGAATGATACTAGTATTCAAACATTCGCGGCACATCAGAACCCTTACCCATTGAATCAAAATCCCTAACTATAATATAGTTGTGTCATCTGCAGACTTGCGCATTTTGTATAGGTGAATATACATTGTGTCGAAATCAAAGTATGTTAAAGCTGCCAAAATAAAACCAGGATCCACACTGCCGAAAGCAGATTCTAAATCAGCTGCAAATATTCCTTGGGCTTTCTCTATAGCAGTATAGTGTAATACATCCCGTATTAATCTAATGTATGTAACCTTGTTCAGTTTTATTGTGTGGTACAACAATGCACCTTCCTGTCACCATAGGCTGTTAGCCTATCAAAGTTCTTGATAAAGTAAAAAAAACATTTTAAGTGATGTCATTCATCCATTGAATGTGCACTAAATGGTAAGAGACTGAGGAATCAAACACACAAAACACGGAGGCATGCAGCACCATAACTGCCAATGTCGAAATTGTTGTGCAAAATACCAATGTCATGAATGTCAGTGCGTTACTAAGTGTAATCATTGTCTAATCATTGAAGCAAATTCTAGTCGTTATAGTCTTTAGTCTTAGTGTAATGTGCTTTAGTAGTTTTAGGCTTTATTTTTAAATTTATAGTCTGCATGTACGTATTACGTCAACGGCAAAACGAATTCCTGATCTGATCTGATCTTATCAATTAGGGATTGTCAAAATATAAAGTTTGGCCTGCCCATGATGTACAGTTTTGTGTGTGTGTATATATATATATATATATATATATATATATATATATATATAAAATTTCATACAAGAAGCCAATATGATGAATGGTGTTGTGATTTAATGTATTTGATCTATATCAGTACTTTGTGGAAGATCTGTACAGTCTGACAAGGTCACCCAACAGTCTATAGACGGCATCCTGATAAAAGTTTTCAATAAAAAATATTAAATAAACACTATATATACAAAACTCATAGTTTGATTATACTTAAATCTCGAAATGATGGTCAACATAAATCATATTCGTGGATGTTATTTCTGTATTGAATAGCAATAACACGTGTATCCTTTACGTCTATATATAGCTAAAGAGGATACCAATCTTTATTAGGCATCCACGTAATTTCCTTTTCTGAATACAGATTTTTCAAATTTGTACGCCTATATCATGTGATTTATAGAGCTGCTCTCATTGGCCAGTGAAAAACTCCCGATCCTGGCTGGTCCTGAAACCCCCACAAACAGAGCGGGCTCAAACGGACTGGACCGGACTACTTAGGACCTATACCCAGTTGTGGCTCTTTAGTATATACTCCTTTTCGCGTGCTACGAGATCAAGGGTCGGTTAACAGTGCCAAATATTCCAAGACTTTGCTATGAAAACCACAGTGGTATAGGTAAAATCAAACAAAAATATTATGGTAAGAAAGTTTCAGAGTCAGCCATATCACACATGGACAGCAAACCCTGTATGAATGAAAAATCTATTTTGAATTTCAGATAAGAGAAAAGGGGACATTAGAAATTAAGGGTATTGTAAGTAGTGGTGGGAGTCGGTTCCTTTTTCATAATCGATCATCGGTTTGAGCAAACCGACTGATGATCGATAATTAATCGGTTCAGACAAATATATACAATTATCAAAGAAATATGCAATAATATGTGAAACTCTTCCCGCGTTTCCCCCCGCAGGTATTGTCCTGTCGGCCACGAGTGTAACAATCCTTCCACATATTAAGATACGATCAGACTAATTTTAAGGATCAAATTAAACCATCGGCAACGTCTGGTAATATCTTTCTGTATGTGAATTAAGAGCATATAAGAATATTAGGCCTATAGAGGGGCTGTTTTTCTAGCACATGAAGGCAGATTTTACGGGCCCAGTTGCCCTTAGGGCAGATCATACAAAAAAAAAATGCAGAATAATCAAACAAAAAAAAAATCCAGCCGAAATCCAAATACTCGACCGGCCGGGTTAGCCCCAACAAAGAATTTCTTTAAGGACAGTCTAAACAGCGGCACCTGCATGGCATGGGTTGAATATATTATTTCTAAGAGAATCTCGCAAAATTGGCATAGACCTGGAGAATTTATGGAGTATTTTAACGCCATCCCGCCGATATTTTGCAATGTACATCTCGTTAGAAAACTCTCCGCTAATTCTGAAGCCCCCTGCCAGTTCACAGAGGTTAAATAAGTCCTCCGTTCTCGCTTCTACCATGTCATATTCAGTTACATACGGAAGTTATATGGGAATGCATTCTCATCATATGAATGTGGTAAAAATGGAAGAATAATTTTTGCCGATAACATAAAGGCATTCTGGAAAGAAAACAATTATTATTATGGTGTAATCGAAAGTTGCCTTTGGTAATCGAGCGCTTGAAAGTGGCAGCAAACGGACTGACTTTCGATAAAACTCGATAATCGGCCCACCACTAATTGTAAGGGAGTCGCATTTTTGCCGATTTGTCTTCAGGCCGACCTAACCAGGACCGTAAGCCGAGCGCGGGAACGGGGATTACAGGCAAGGTTACAGTTTTTTTTATCAATGGATTTAGCTTACTAACCTGGTGATATCTCTTTGAGTGTGAGTAATCACATTCATATTGAGCCTAATATAATCTAACTGGAAAGACCACAGTATTTAAATATTTGCAGCTTTGTATCGATCTGTATTTTTTCTTACCAATTTAAATTATTTTAATTTAGATTACGATATTCATGCTGTTATGAGCAGAAGCTAATCCCCAGTGACAAACATACTTAGGTGACATGGAACGCTATTTGTTTTGTAGAAATACCCCAACTATGCACATATTGTGCTCAATAGGAGTTGTCAAACTGATGTAGTCTTTGCGTAATATCAAAGGCACGGACGAGCTTATGCAAGAGCGAATTGAATTCCTGGTATTATGGCAATAAGTAGATGGCAGAAGTAGATCTAGTGGTACGGTGCAATGGTTTTATGTACATCTTCCTCCTCTCGCCCTGCCTCCGACAGGTTTGCTTCCTGCTGGACCTCCTCCCCACCCTATATCAGCATATGCTGTATGTCAGTATAGCTCTACTGTCTCCTTTGAATGAATGCTATAGCCTGATCTCCCCTGACAACCTTCCGCCAGAGGTCGACACCAATAGTCGGGACGTGAGTGGTACGAATTACGCAGAAGTATTTCACGAACTCCGACGAAGAGCCAAGAAGCCAAAAAATGTCCAATTCCTAGCACATCGTGGGCCCGAATCGTGGAAGTGGAAACGCCCCTAAAGACCTAGACGGGACAGTCGGTAATGAGTTTAAGAGTCACCGGTGGGCCAACATTGCTACATTGCCACACTCAGAGTAGGTACTGCCACCTGCCGGTAAATTATATAACTACCGTTACTGATTACTGTTTTACGAGCCAGCAAAGAAGTTCCGCATATAGACCTATACATCTATCGAGATATGAAATAAATTTTTATTATATATTATGAAGTGGATAATTCAGATATTGATGGCCTTGCAAGTCCACATAAGTTGGAACTTGAGTGACACGCGAGTGCACTATAGGCCTGCACAAAACGCCTGAGGTATCCGAAATAGTGCGGAGATATCAAACCTCAGAGGTCTTAGGCAATTGTGGAGTAAGCAAAACAAAACAAAACAACAAATTATAACCCAGGTTCTACCTTTCTCTAGTTAGTGAGTTTTCTTTCACTATTGGGTACCCATTAATTCGACATGCGACCTGTGACAGCGGCCATGAGTGGTTTCAAGAAAATGGGAAAATATAACCTGTCAGAGTTCGATAAAAGCACAGGGATGCGACATAAAGGTACTCCGAAGACTGCGTCCATGTGAGATTCTATCTGCGGAGAGAGTTTGTTGATAGGGGACGTGTACTGGCAAAGTTTATTCAGAGAGAACAATTTTTAACCACTCTAATCCCAAGTTGTAGTAGGATGTTTTATATATAGGAATTTTTTTTCCCAAGTTATATCCAGCGGGGGATCAGTTATATTCTGCAGGTGTGCTGTTAGCGGAACATTTCCTTACACCACAAAGTAAGTTATTGTTTTTTCACCGTGTGTGTGTACCGTTTGTTGGTTTGATGATGTGTTAACAGGGTTACGCACAAAAAAACTATACTCAACTGAATTCCATGTAGGACCTACAGTTGTGCAGTTATGTGACAATGGATAAGGAAACCTTTATTTCTATTTAGTGTTGATTCTAAACAAAGAGCGGGTTCAATCGGATTGTTTTCCCTTGGAGGAGGAGGTATGCGCTTTAATGAGACCCCTTCTACTTGAAATGTCTAAAAATCATGATAAACTGGTGTTACGTTTACTCTCAGCTGACAAAATCATCTGAAGAAAAAGATTTATAGAAGACAGGGCGTGACAGGACGGACAAAGCACCTAAACCGCACAATTCAAGGATGGTTCTTGAAACATGCAGGGAAAATTCTTTCAAAGACTGACCGGGTCGTTTTATTAAGTCACCAAAAGACATGGCTCACGCTCGGTTTTACTATACAGGTATCGTCTACACCTGGGATGTTGCACAAATACAATAATATTAGTCTGTTATAATTGTTATCTAATTACAATATCTGAGATAAAACTAAAAAGTAAACCGAAGTGGGCGTTCTATTGTAGTGGGAAAAATATATGGTATATCCCACAGTATGCATGATGGCATACGTTTGGTGTAAATCCCCTTGTATTTCATTTAACCGCTTGATGCGTATATCCTTCCTCCGTTGAACGTGATGTACCGCAACTGAACATTTTCTGTTACCTATAGATCACTATGAGTGTTACCTAAAGTTAAGCAAAGCGCACATAGGTGGTGTCTTTATACAGTCTGGTAGATGACCCTGATATAGCATAGGCTGTTGCAGGACCTAAATCAGTGGTTGTTGCTGCAAACATTTAAGCTCGCTTGATTTACTAAATGAAACATAAAGTAACGTAATCTATATACGGAGTGAGCTGATACCAGTATGTAGTTCTATATAAAAAATTTATAGAACCATTAACGATATTTATTAGTTTTTCATTTAACTAACATAACCATAGGAATCGCCTCAGACACAGAACCTTTTTTTAGAAATGAATAATGGCCACTAGATCTTAAACATGAGAAAATTTCTTGAAAGAACAACAGTAACGTTTTAAGGGCGATATTAAATATTTTAGAACTGATGGTATTCCACAAAAATTTGTCTTTTTTTTGCAAGAAAATGCCTTAAATCATAGGCTGTGAAATCAGATTGTTTTACGATATTTATGGTCCAGAACACAATTTGACTGCATGCAACATCACGTTCCGATTTTTTGTAATGCAAGGCACTTTTTCTTTTCGATTTAGACCTAAAGGCTAAAACTGATACTATGAGCCGATTTTTTGCCTGGATGCATTTGCTCTGTAGTGATCTTGACCAGGGAGTCACGCGGGGAATACATTTACTCTTGAGTCTTTCATCATGGATTACTGTAGATATTTTTGTTTAGATATTATCACTTTATCTATTAACAGGACGTGGAGATAAAGTTTAGTGTTTCTTGTGTGAACTTGAGTTAGATAACCGTTGGAACCCTTCAGACATTCCAATCGATGAGCATTTTATATATGAGCCGAAATGTTTATACATCAAAGAACGGAAGAAGTAGCCCTGCCAGGGCTTTAGTTTTAGCGTTTAATAATAAAATGCTTACAATAAAACGTGATTCCATGTTCCGTTAGACTTAACTCAGTGCCAGCTCTTATCACCAAAGCCCTGTAAAGTCCGTATGGTGAATCCCTGATATTTGCATATTAAGGCGTCCTAAGGCTCTTTGAGGACCTGACGATTCCCCCGCATTTGCATATCAGGCCGTCACGCCTCATGTGAGTGGCATCGTTGCTATGAGAATGCCAACAGCGGTCCCACAGCTCGAACCGTTTGGTAACATTCGCACTGAAATCATGTGTTAAGGTAGTTCACACATGAACCTTCGTGTTCTATGATATATCTCTGCTGAACGAATATTACGGGCCATGGGCCAAATGTAAGTGCATATTGTAGACACTCTCGTAACAATTTGTACCGACAGGTCCAGTAAAATTCCTTCTGCCGAGATGACAAAAGCAGCTGGCAGCATTTGTCTGGACCCGTGTATTAATGTCAAATTGCGACTTGCGAATCGTGATCGTTTCAGTCAGCCGGTACATTTTGACTGCGCTTGTCGCGTGGTGCACCTGAATATCTCGCGCTGATTGGCTGTGCCAGAGTTTGGCCTACATTATGTTTAAACAGGCCAACTTTCAAGAGTGCTGGTCCGATAAACGTTAACACTGAGGCTGAGGGTTATAGTGTTTTATAAAGTCTCGCCGAACTCAATTTAAGCGACGGCCAAATATTATTATGACAAATAAGGTGGGGATATTTGTAACCAATTGGAAGCCCGGAATAGGCGATTACTGAATGAACCATGTTGGTTTTGAAAAAGATTCTGGGAAAGACCACTGCTGACGTCACTGGAAAAGACCTTAGTTCTGCGGGGCGGTGATGTGTGGCGCTGACCATTCGGGAGCCGGCAAGATTACCAGTCAATGAAATCAGAGGGTCAGATAGTGGTAAATTAGTTATATGAGTTGCCGCAAGATGGCGGTACCGATACTAAATGCGACACAACGCATGAACGTTTGATTTCTCTGTCAGAAGCAACAATTAAGTCAGAACTATTTCATGGGCTGGGCCAGTCTACGGAAGAAGCAGAGGGCTTCAACACAAAAAAAAACTTCGGTGAGTCCCATCACCCAGTGACTGCACCACCACTTACGATTCGTGATTAAAGATGTCATCCTAATTGAAAATGTTAGCATTATCATGTTAAGATGAAGAAAAGGGTTTTCTTATATAATAAATGCCGTACCTCGACAACCATGGGACTACGCTAAGACGGATAATGAAGCCAACGCACGTTGGAAACAGTTATATTTGTCGAAAGATTGAAGAGTTAAAATTTGGTCACTATCAATTTAACTTATGTATTTGCTGTTGTCTATACAGGTTACTGATACTGTAAAATCATGTAAATTGCACTAATTTGCAATCAACTGTTTACTTGTAAATCCATGCGTTACATTCATTTTCAGAAAAGGATGATTAATGAATACACAAGGATTAAATTGCTTGCTGAAGGGGGTTTCGATAAAGTGCACCTTGTCCCAAAAGAACAAAAAGAGTATGCGCTGAAGGAAATCAACACCGCCTTCGTAGGAACCAATTAAATCTGCTTTTTACGAGCTCAAATTTGCTCTAGAAATGAGTGACCACCCACACATAGTAGCCATACACACTTTTTTCACGGGTTTCAATGAGAGTACAGTGTATATTCTGATGAGTTTTGTAGTGGCGGCGACCTGAATGACCACTTGTTAAAAAAAAGACGGTCTGTGAAGACATTACTGGATTATATGAAGGATATATCCGATGCATTATATTTTCTTCACAAGGCTAAGTTTGTCCACAGAGATTTAAAACTAAAAGACATTCTTCTGAAACCCAGTTCTAGCCGCATGATATGCAAATTAGCAGACTTTGGACTGACCAAGGAATTTCCAAGGGGTATCAAAGATCAAACTCAGACACCTTGTGGGACACCTGGTTATACCGCGCCTGAAACTAAAACAGGGGGCAACAGTTTCAGCATGGATGTGTTTTCATTTGGACTGGTGTATTACAATGATGCACAAAAGAATGTCACCGAATTGCAAGAACTATCTTGATCCAATGTTAGATGTCGGAGGAAATGACCTGATCAAAGACTTATTAGGAGTAAAAAACTTGAACCGAGAAACATTTATCACAGAGTATTTCTGCAAAAACGAGAAGCTTGGAAATCTCATAGCTGACATGGTATCCTACAATCCAAACTAGAGACCAGACGTTCCTAATGTTTGAAGCAGAACTGAGGGTATTAACAGGAGGTACCAAGGTGACTGCGTTTGCATTTGAAAATAATATTAGAATGCAAATGCAGAATTTCTTGTG
This sequence comes from Sipunculus nudus, assembly GCA_026874595.1. Classification (NCBI taxonomy): domain Eukaryota; kingdom Metazoa; phylum Annelida; class Sipuncula; order Golfingiida; family Sipunculidae; genus Sipunculus; species Sipunculus nudus. The sequence goes on along the minus strand of CM049311.1, from coordinate 60,795,038 downwards.
CCTCTGCATTTCCATTTGAACCCAAGCCTGGTGTGCCAATAAAACAGATCAACCATGGAATGCAAAAAAGTAAAGAAAGATTAAAATTTATAAATAAAGGGCGCTCTTCTCCTGTAATTTCAAAACAAGCATCAAAACGGAACACCTCTAATTGCATGAATATAACAACATTAAATTCATATGAGGAGAAGTATTATATAAGGGAAATATTTCCAAGTGTTTACTTCATATATTAGGTTTGTTTTGTGTGCGCGTGTACATGTTAATGGCAGTGTAGATTTTTCAATGATTATTAATTGATAATTCTCCATTGCACATTTTCACCAGGTTATCATATAGGACTAATAGCAATTTTTATTTATTTTATGAAATTTTTATTACATTTTTGTTTCATTTAGTCCAACCACAACCTTCTGTGTTTTATATGGTATATCCACATTTGACAGACACTTTAAGGTGGCAGGACTGGTCCCCGAGAGCGACCTTTGTTTAAGTTTTTACTTTGCACTGACCAGTCTGCTTCTTGAAATATACAATTTCTGAAAGTTTAGAAGGAAAATACACTACACGGACACCGTTAATTCCTGATAACATTAGTTTCGGGTGGCGTAATGCTGAATAACTGTTTCAAATTTAGATTAGCATGAAGACATCAAAGGTAAATGCTTGTCACATTAAATAGTTTGCATTGAAACCGTAAAAAAATACCGTTCTTTAAAATTTACTTCTTGAAGTAAAATTAATGTCACTGTAAACTCTCTAATCTTACATGCACACAATGACAATGATATAATGTTCTTCCATGGTGTTTACATTAACAAATGTATTATAATCCCATTAATAGTCATGTATTTAAAACATTTTTAATTTATGTTATATATAAATCATATGATTTTTGTATGTTTCACTTTAAATTCCACTTGATGAAATTAATTGAATATATATGCCCGTGATATTATGCGTGTGTGTATGAGTGTGTATCAATGGGGGGGGGGGGACCCTGACACAAAGGCCACAATTTTGGTTAAGGTGGTAGAACTATGAGGTTGGTATATATATATATATATATATATATATATATATATATATATATACTTAAAGGATTGTCACATTCGATGACTCATTATATGGTTAGGCTTTGATTAGTATCACTCCAGAGAAAATTATTTTGTTATGGGTAATTGTGAATGAGCTAGATAGTCCTGGATTGCACATATCACCATATATTTTGTTACACCATGCAGAACTCTCGCTCCCTTTGGTGTGATTCTTGGCCCTGTGCCAGAAACGGTGTAATCAAACCAACGTGAGAGGGTATCATATGTTTTGAATTTGGAGCTGGATGCACAATGTGATTCCACGGTCTCATTGGTCTTTTTACTGGTGTTCGAACCAGAGAACCTTGCTGTACAAAGCATCATTTACACGAGAAGTGAATTGGGACGACTGCAGTGTATAGCCGCTGCGTCTGGAACGTAACCCGTTGGACTCTATATTAACAGGCACCTGACTGCCGCAGGTTAAATTACAGGGGGCCTGGACCCCCGGAGTCGTAATACACATGGTTGACCAGCGAGTGAATACGCCCTGACATTCACTTATTTTGCGTTGAAAGATAAGAGGGGGGGGGGCACATCCGGATGAAGGAAAACTCCAAACTTTATTTGTGTCAGATGCAGCACCCCTGTTAGTCAACTCGCCCAATATGCGAAAATCAGTCTGCACCCAACGCCTTAAAGCCATTTATGATATGCCGCAGAATATATGGGAAGGGCAGTGAATTCTGCAGGATTTCCCTGTTTTTTATCCTGTGAAAGACCAAGGTAAAAAAAATGGGAAATACTGTGACATAGTGCTCTCTCATGGATCAGTCAAGGATCTTGCGAAAGAGGTGTACCTACGATTTCTTCTGGACGGCTCTCTCTTATAGCCATAACTAGAGACACCGAGATTTCCCTCATGAAACACTTTTTGTAGATGAGATTACGCTTGCCCTATGAGGACTCCGATTTGCAGCTGATGCTCGTCTCAGAAGCTTTTTCGCTTGGACTGTGGTGGCTCGATCACCATCGAAACTATACTCATCAAGACCAAACTATACTTTGGATAAAACATATCAGCCACATGGCGGAGCTGCCCATGCCCCAACGCCTGCTTTATGGAGAGCTTTTATGTGGAAAAAGACGTCAAACGAAGTCCAACTCCAGCAAGCTAAATACCTCCTCAGACCGATGAACTATCGAGCAGACCACCTTATATATTTTATACGGATTGCTCTGCCATGCCATCTGTTCGTTGTGATCTGAATTTGAGTTTTTTTTAAATTTAAAGTCGGCAACTACAAATTGCGGGCTATTGTTTGAATTAACTTATATATCTAATCCTTGTCTGGACATACGCCTAACCGATTTTACTGATGTTTTGTGTTTGTTGTATACTTCTCTGGATTATTTAGTTTCTTAGTATACTTCATAACGAAACGGGCAGATGAGAGATCATGAGTATTATCTTTCAAAGCGCATCAAAATACATCATTTAATATCTTTAAAATTTGTCTGAATTAAATTTGAACTATTGAATAGCTCTTCTCTCAGGCCTGAACACAACGTTCTGTGTTATCTAAAACTGACACTTGGAGCAATGTTGAGCCGCTGTCGCTTCAATTCAGGTTGAATTGTCTTTTGTGCAGAAATTTGCCCCAAATTTCGCATACTGAACTGTGCTTCTTGTCTCCGTTGGTTTTATCTTCGTATTGTCAGTCTCGATAGAGCAAGTAAATGCTTTCAACATTGATTCACTTCTCCAAGCTGCCTTCAGACTGGTGAAGTGTGCTATGGCAGTGAAAAAGTTCTCTGCCAGATTTTCTGTCTCCGATAATCCTCTTTTTGTCTCATTTTACTCTTCTGTCTGATATTTATAGAAAATAAACCTGCCTGATAGAAGATTTATAGGCCTTGTAGCATTTCAAGTTTTTAAGGACTTATAATGCTTGTTCGCCACCAAATACGGTTGTTGCGTGTATTTTCACCAAATTCGTAAGGAAGATTTAAATTATGTTACCTCAGACGTATATTTTCTGTGAAAAAAAGTTATGGTACGGTTTTTACTTTTCTCGTTCTCTATTGATCCACCAAATGGGTCACACAAAAACCTTCCAAAATAATTCTCCATCCCTCCATTATGGAATTCTCTCGTCTCTGTAACTTCATATACTAGCTCCGATATAATACATCAGGCAATGGTGTGCGCAGCCGCGGTGTATCACGGACGACAGTACAAGCTTGTCCTCGTCTCAAGTTGTTAAGTTCTGGTAAGTTATATATTATATCCAGTAAAATACTTTATGTCCTGTTTAATAAATAGACTGTATGCATAGCGTGCGAATGACATGCAAATGTATTCATAAATACATCATAGACAGAACCACCTGAAATAGATGCGTTAAGGGCATCTCTAGGTACTGTCAAATAACATTTGTCATTGCCGAAATTAGAAGAAAAAGATGTTTAAAGTCTATTCAGATAAGATTATATTTTGTGACAACTTGTGTCGGGAGCATAGAGCTGTCATGAAAATAGGTCCAAGTCCCATACCCCTGCGTACTCCACAAAATAATTATATAAGTGGACGCGTAAATATGCCTTTTTGATTTGAATGATATATCCTGGAAGGACCTGGCCGTAGTTCAAACTACATCCAGTAGAGGTCAGCACCTGGGTTAGGCTGCTTCTTCTGGTTAAAATATTTTGCATCTCATGTAAATGAAATCTAAATTTTATTAACTAGACCTCCTCATATTTTTCCAGAGGTCGATCGATTTGTTTTCTATTTTATACACGGTTAAAAAACAGACAGACTGAAGAACAGACAGACGCACGAAGGAACATTCGTCATATATAATCGTCTTAATTATCTTTTTTTATCTTAATTGTTATATACAACAGAGCTTTTCGTCATCCATCTAAAAAATTTACATAATGATACAGTTAATAATTAATTCATCACTTGTCTCTGGGCATGAGCATATTGTCAATTTTTCTTAAGTGAAGCCCCGTCCTTAGGTTCAGAATGATGCACCCAACGAAATTTGTAGAAAGGGGTATAGGCATGGGTCTCTTTAATTAGTTACAATTCTAATAACACATTTGATCATATCTTTATCTCAAATCTTAAGGATACAATAATTTATAAATTTAACATATAACCCATAGAAAAATTAAAATTTGGTTTTATAAATATATATTCAGGGCCATTCTGGCGCCTGCAGGAACTTAAAGAGAGTAGCACTTAATTCTTAGCTATATAAATATAGCCGTTCGAGCAGCGTTTGTAAACTAGTAGACAATTCGTATTGTGTCAATTGTCAAACGTAAAGAGAAGACATTGTTTTGGAAACCTCACAAAGACTAAATGCCGGTATGTTTTCTTATCTTTCTTGTTGTTAATAAACGTTTAAACTGATACCTTTATTACCTCTTCTTCCAAAAGGATAAAAAAAAAAAAACTGATGAAAAACTCCTGTATCCAGCTGCTTCTTCTTTCGTAAATTGTTACAACAATAATTTTTTATTATGAAACACGGTCGTACGTTATGTTTTTCTAAAGCTATATTGTGTCATACCAATGTAAAAACACCAACTCCGAGACTCCAGTGATCGGGAGACTTTGTTTTGGAAACCACGTAAAGAATAAATGCCGGTTTGTTCTCTGATCTTTCTTGCTGTTCATAAGCGTTTAAACTGAAACTTGCATTACTTCTCCTTGCAAAAGATTTAAAAATACTGATGTTTAACTCGTGTATCAGCAGGCATCAAATCCAAATGCACACTGGTGTATTATATTTATATTTAAAGATGTCTTTGTTACTGATCTACCTTAAAAAACCACGGTGAAATATAATGCAGTCGCCCCACCTGATCTGGTCTCCAAAATCATTAGATGGTGCTACTATCTAGTGATACATTTGTAAACTAAAAGGAACTGCAGGTTACAAATTATAATCTTCACAACAGTACTATATGCAACACTATAATACTGCGTAAATAATAAGAAATGAGAATTCTTTATTTTAAAATGATATTATTCTGAAGCTCATGACAGAATAAAAGATATAATATGCTGATCTATTGTTGACCTTTATTCAAACCAGGTTTGAACTTGAATCATGTTGGTCAAGGTTTCAGAGGAACGGCTGGTTCCCGTTCCTTTTCAGTCACCGGCAAGATTTGGGAACAAGCAGATACTGTTGGAAAGTTTCAAGGGGTTTTGTAAAATGTTCGGAAAACTGTGATGGCTTTGAGAAGCAGATTTGTACAGTGTTTTACTACACTCCTCATATCAAGAAGAGCCGCAGCTATAGTTCAGGTAGGAATGTCAGGCGACAGAAAGTGCTTTTTTGGTGCAAATTAAATTGTCACTTGAGCGATAAAAGAGGAGTGGCTAACCTGATAAATGTATCTGCCACCTACCGCTTTGCTCGTGAAGTCGACCTATTAATTATTATCCATATTAAGAGTAAGGAGCAGCCTCACAAATGAATGCAGACCCCTTTAACTAGTGCCGGTAAATATATTTCCATATGTGCCTATGCAGTATGTATGCGTGTGCAATACGTGTGTGAATGCAGCTAGAACAGACGCCTATGATTTCATTAATACGTATGCATAAGTGTTACATATGCAGCAAAAATTCAGCTGATAGCATAAAGCTGCATTAGCCGAGAAGTCATCTGCCAGAGGAATATCATGACACTGATTAGTCCGCCACGTACGGACTCCATTTATCTGTGATATGGAGTCCGACCGTCTAGCGGTGAGAGTTCACCCTGCCGTACATGGAGGGACCTGTAACATGAATTATCACTGCTTGTTGTGCGATAGAGAAACAATCTTGTATTTATATATAGAAATAAACTTTTTATGTTTCAAATTAAATCGATATATCACCTTTATGTGCGCCTGTAAATGTTTTTTTATCCTTTGAACTGCCGGGGTTCAGTTGTTGCATGCCAACTGGACACCGCTGGAAAAGGAATCCCATGCAAATTAGGTGGGCAATCTATGCAAAAGATGAATTCAGGGGCGCTTTTCCCAGGAATGCCAGTGCCGTGCACTAGGATAGACCATATTTTCATAAGCATCCTTCCCATCATACATCGCGTGTTGTCAGTGATGCTAATTTCCTATTGGTTGTTCCAACCGGAAAGCGCCATCGGCCAGACGGAGACGAAGCAATATCTGACTTCATCCAGAGTAAGTGCCCTTACTTTATTAATGCTGATCATCCAGCAAAAGTTTTGGTCCCAACTGAGTCTAAGCATCTGTAACAATTATAATATGTGGGGTTTGTTTGGTGTCCCCTCGCTTCACAAGGCATATACGTGTCTGAGGGTCTGTACGGATCCGTACAAACTTAGATAGTATAGACTCTCCCCGCCAGAGGCTGCAGCGCTTGTATTGTTTACTATATATGTCAGTGCTGCAAGACTGCAGCAAGACACTGATGTCAAAGTTTTGAATTTCCTCATCAGTTAGCAGGGATTTGCTCAGAATAATTTGAGTGCAGGGCAGGCGGGCGGGCCTTACACGTGAAATGGGGAGGGGTGGCACGGGATATTTAAAGTTTAAACTTTTATTTTTTATAGACATGATTTGTGAAATTTCGGCTGCATGAATAAATCATTAGTAATACTAAAATGTATTATTAATTCCAAATATGCTGACAGCAATGCCGCCACTAAGAGCAAATTTGATTTTAAAAAACCGTGGTGAACTCATCTGTCAGTTCAGATCCTGTCAGTCAGGATTTGTTGAAGATTACTTCCATATAATATGGGTATTAGAAAGGACAGTATCCAGTTTTTCACGCTTTAAACCTGATACCAAACGTCCGTTCCACTTTTCTACAGCAGTTTGGCCTCATTAGGAACTTTGACCTTTCAAATATATTCAAATATTTATGTTGATTATCAATTATAGTCAATCAAACAACGTTTGGCACGTCATGTGATTTCATAGTTCTAAGCTAATCATCAGCATTAGTCTTTTATACAGATATAAAGTGGCACTATCATAGCAGCTACGTTCACTTCTTTTGTACCAAATTTTATTCATCAACATTCACTAAATACTGAACATTGTGAAAGACTACCTTTTTTTAAATATTCATTTTGGGCGCCACTGGATGTCACTGGATGTGTGGCAGACATGCACTTAGATATATCCGACAGGGGGTCACTAATTGTAAGACCAGTAAAACACCAAGAGATAAGCTTACATGGGTGTATTTTTGTTTATGGCTTAAACAATTTGAAAAAACTGCCGGGCGGGCATTGACACTTTCCAGTCAAGTGCAGTCTTTCCTGCCACCCGGTGTGGGCACATCCCTGAGTTAGCATGCGTATGCTTTTTCAATCGCTACAGTGAGCGATCGAAACATGCTGCATACGCATGCGTATGACGCATACTTATAGCATACACATATGAAATGCCTCCAAGAGAATATATTGTGTCAAATTTCTTGCTGCATACATATACATTGCACATACATAAGTACTGCATACGCTAGCCCATAGCTTTCGTGCTCTCTCTTTACGCTTCGGTTCCCTCCACTGAGAGAGCCCTAGTACGAGGTGTTTGAAAACTGAAGACATGCCACTGGACAATAAAACAATAATCTCCCAGCTAAAAATGTGTCATATATAAGAATACAAACATATTTGTATCATTGGTAAGTTGGTAACATAACATACCACTGTAAAATCTTCATGTCCATTAAACAGTTGATTCAGGTAGGTCATGACCTCAAGCGGTTAAAACAAGCATGTCTGGAGGGGATTTCCTTGGGGTTCCCCAACATGAAAGTCACACCCATTGTCTATCTCCAGCACAGAGTCAAGATATGTTGTGTTTATCCTTAACATTCATGATGCATCACATGCACCACCTGGTGATAGTCCCAACTTTAGGAACAACTGTCAGGTCCATGGAAGGTAGATTTTTAAAGTGAGTCCTGTTTAGGCATTAAAGCAGGGGTTACAACAAAATTTCTTGTTCAGGTGAATACATTAACATTTTTTACCCCTGAATGAGTAAGTTTCCCTGTTACAAACACAAGTTTTGATTTTATAGGAATTTTTGTCCAGTACAGGATTTACTTTCTCCAGTTTTCTTGAAGCTACAAATGCAGTGGGTATCCATGGAATGGATACATACGCCGCATTATAACATGCAGTTATGCATAAGTGTATTTGGAATACCACATTCATACTCTTGTCATTGTCAGTCTGAAAATAAACTTTCTGGTGATTTTTATTAAAAATAAAACCAGTTAACTTGATTACTTGTTTTACCAGGCAAAACTGCCAGCAGGGTAAATTTACCCCCACAGCAGTGTAGATTACAAGCAAAACTGCCATCAGGGAAATTGACCCCCACAGCAGTCTAGATACCAAGCAAAACTGTCCGCAGGAGAAATTCAGATACCAGACTAATGATAGATTTATACCAGACTAATGATAGATAGATACCAGACTAATGGATAAAATTGTATCTAGAGCAAAATAAATCTTTAAGAAGTACTTATATAAAGAAACATCTTTAACTTCCATTTCTGTTGATTTTCTGTGGCCTGCCATGCCCTCCATGTTAATCTTTTGTCACATGACCATGTCTTTGACCTTATTGAGAAAAATAGTCCAAATGAGTATTGTCTTAAAAATACATTAAAGTTAATTGTGGTTCTATTAGCTAATTTATTATAATTTTAAGAGATATTAAATAATGATACAGAAAAATTAGGATTTTATCAGTTACTTTCTCAGACAACATTATAAATCAGCTGAGCACCATGACCCATGATAGTGTCTCATGATACAATATGTATCACAATACTTTACTCATGACACCATATTCAATATTTACATTTATGGTATAATATAATTTAGATCCCAAGCTAAAATTTTTCCTTTGAATAGAGAAAGGTATTTGTCCCTACTCTCATAATTTTATTTCAAAATCATATAAACATGGTTTTAAAGGATTAGCCAAACAGAATCCTTTCAACTCATTTCTTACCAATGACATTTGAGGTTGGATGCCTTATATATAGACTCAGTGATGTATAGTGAGACTATATCACTTTCAATCCAATGACCAAATAACATCAACTAATTGATACAGGGACTTTTGACAATACTGATTCAATATCTGTCATGATGTATCGCTGCAGCAATGAATCGTGACATGTCTATTCCATGGGTCCCTTGCTTCTTTCAGTGCCTGCCAGGGCAGACGTACTGTACTGATGAGGTCCAGAGAGCCAAGTTGGCAGCAGCTGCAGCAAAGGAAAATGTTGGAGAACCGACCATATTCAGCAAGATCATAGATAAATCCATTCCAGCAGATATACTGTTTGAAGATGACAAGGTGAGATCTGTGTACATCGTTAATAATGTTTCAGAGGTATTGGTGCTGAACATAAAGGGCCCTCAGATTGAATGTACTTACTTCTGAAATTATATTTTGAAAAGGAACTTGGTTCCTGTTTGGTGATGGTTTTGCTTAATTAATTTTGGTAATTTAAGACTGTATTAAACTGAAGGTTACAATCGTCTTCTTCTGAAAGCTGCCATGCCAAATTCTTTTATAGTGTACAGGAATAGGTGGTCCTTGTTCAAATTGTTCTGCTTGAATGATTTTTGGCTGAATTTATTCATCTTACCATACAAGTTACCTGTAGCATTTACATCTGAAATTTCCACAATTTTATCAATTTTCATAACACCGTCACCATGCCAAGAGATGTGTAGATTTCAATTAATCTCTGGTTAATAATGACCAAAATGTTGAAAAAGAAACTTTTTTATAAAAGAACTATATGAGATAACTTGGTGAACAATTTATTTTTAGGTTTAAACAGTAATGGGTTTGAAAAGCTCACTGTTTAAATATAAGGAGTAATTAAGGACAGCTGTGCAAGCCTATAAAATAAGTGGTGTCTTTACCCAACTTTTGAGTAACATTATTCTATAAATAAGATGTATTCTGATTTTGCATAAAATAAGCATCTGTAATTATTTTCAATATGGTGTTAAAAAAATGATGATTATGTAAGCTTTGAAAACATATTATACCTGTGGGAAGCCAAGATTTTGTCAATATGTGTCAGATTATGTATCTACAAGTAGCTTTTGCACAATGCCATATCAGTAGAGGTATTCTATCATTTAACTCCTGCTGTGACTGGGAATTGCATGTTCCTGGAAAGTTCAGTGTATTGTTAGCAAACCTGTGAGCTTATGCGATGGTGCGGTGTCATCCGTTGGCTGTCGTCCGGCGTCAGTATGTTTTAAAACCCATTCTATCTCAAAAATGGCAGGAGCTAGCACCACCAAATTTTATTAAAAAATTAGTCATCTAAAAAACTCCTTCGGATTTTGATTATTTGCTGGCTAATTGCATTTTCTAAGATTTTATAGGCAAAAAGCTTGAAGTCTTTAATAATGTTCTCCTCGGAAAACTGTCAATATTTCACAGAAATGATTCCTAAAACAATCTCTCTCAAGTTTGTTTTGAATGGTTCAAGTTCGGTGTTATGGGCAAGCTACAGGAATTTGAACTTAGTCATTTGTCCAAAAAACATACTAAAATTACAATATCAGAAAAGGCTGGAGCTATGATCACAAAATTTTATTCCAGTGTTGGTCACATGAGTCATATCTGAAATTTAGGTATTGGTGGCGCCACCTGCATCAACCTTTTTTGTATGGGGGTCATCGGTTATCAGTACATTAACCCATTATTTCTCAGGAATAGCAGGAGCTAGCATTCCAAAAATCTACACAAAAATCAGTCCTTATATCAAATATTCTGGAATACAGCTTTTTCTGTTGCCACCTGCATCAGTTTATATTTTACAGGGAAAAAACTTAAAAATCTTCTCCTCCAAAATCATTGAGCCAGATTGTTCAATATTTCACAAAAATGATCCCAGGGATATGCGCTCTCAGGTTTGTTTGATTTGTTTAAATATGGCAAATTTTGGCTGAGTTACATGAATTTGAAATTAGTCTTTAGGTCAAACTAGCATATTAATCTCAGAAACGACAGGAGCTAGCATCACTAAGTTTTGTTCAAATGTCAGAATTATTAGATTTTAAACAATGAAAGGACAGCATATATTTTGTTATTCTAAACATTTTGATATAACTTCTTATATGTCAGCCTGAAAAAACGCATTTTAGCCAAAGTCTTTCAGTATGTGTAAACAGATTTACCAGCAGGCCAAGATTGTCTGTATCTATAAATAGCTTGGCAGACTGCCAACTGTTTCAGATACTGCAACAGGTCAAGAGTTCACTCAGTGCAGCCAGATATAGGTCAAGAGTTCAATGAGTGCAAACTGAGTTTGCCAGGGGTTATAAGGTCAGTTCAGCTCCATTTCATCAAGGCTGCATGTGATCGACTCATGGGTGTCATGCCCCTCAAGGCTGCATGTGATCACCTCATGGATGCTATGCCCCTCAAGGCTGCGTGTGGACACCTCATAGGTGCCATGCCCCTCAAGGCTGCATGTGGACACCTCATGAATGCCTCTAGCCCATGACACTGTCAGGGCTCTTTAAGTTCAGTTTTGTTTCTCCTTGCTGGGTTCTGAAATTTTGCATGTTCATACATCTTTGAAAGTGTTTTCATAAACCAGACAGGTGGTGCCACTTACCTTTCTGTTTTTGAAGAATAAATCAATGTCCTTTTCTCAGGAGTGATTTGCAGTATTGGCATGAAATTATGCATATCCATAGATCTTGGATACCCCTCATCTTGTACCAAAGACTGGTGGTGCCATCTGCAATGGTTTTGGTGGTGTGTCCATCCGTACATGTGGTTTGGGTGAAAATTGCTCATATCTCAGGAGTGGGTCAAGGTATTGGTCTGAAATTTGGCATGTCCATCATCTTTGAAAGTTTTCTCGTAAAACAGACAGGTGGTGCCACCAACCTTCTGTTTTTGTAGAATAAATTAATGCCCTTTTCTCAGGAGTGATTCTCAGTATCAGCCTGAAATTATGCATATCTAAAGGTCTTGGAGTCCTCCATCTTTAAATTAAGTGTGGTGGTGCCATCTGCAATGATTTTTGCATGAAGTCCATCTGTTATGTGCTTTGGGTGAAAATTGCTCATATCTCCAGAATGGTTCAAGGTATAGGTCTGAAATTTGGCATGTCCATCTAACTTGGAAAGTTTTCTGGTAAACCATACAGGTGGTGCCACCTACCTTCCCTTTTCTGTAGAATAAATTAATGCCCATTTCTGAGGAGTTCTTTGCCCTAATGGCCTAAAAATGTGCATATTGATAGATCCTGGACTCCTCCATCTTGTACTCAAGACTTGTGGCGCCATCTGCAATTGTTTTGGCGTGGTGTCCATCTGTACATGTGCTTTGGGTGAAAATTTCTACTATCTCAGGAGTAGGTCAAGGTATTGGACTGATATTTGGCATGTCAATCCATCTGAGAGAGTTATCTAGTGGACCAGACAGGTGGTGGCAGGTGTTTTCGTTGAATGAATTAATGCCCTTTTCTCTGAGTTTTAGCTGACTATATTCAGCAGTGGTGTGACATACCACTCAATCTATCCATCACTTCACCACCACCACTCTGACTTTAGCGGAGAGACGTTGTCGCTTGTTGACTTCCAATTTTCAAGTTGTTTCATGCGTCTGTGCACATAGCCTAAAAGTGGTTTGAAGTATCTGCCTGAAATTTTTCATGTCCATCCATCTATGATGGGTTTCCCGGTCATGAGACTGGTGGTGCCACTTACAATCATTGTTGTGTTGTGTGCATGACATATTTCAGCTGTGGTTTTTGTGTAATTGGTGCATGCACTCAGATTCAAAATGTTCAGTGCTTAAATTGTACATATACATGTGACACATGTTTTTGAAAAGTAAGCGTCTCGCATAGAAGCATTATACCTGATGTACATATAACATTGCACAGGTTCACATTAGGCCTGCAGGCCTTGTTAGATAGATAAGTCAATGCAATTTTTTAGGTGATAAAAAGGGGATCCACAGTTTGAGTGCTGTATAAGTTTTTTTCTGCAAACCTGTTGTTTCAATTCTATAACATTGCACAAAAATAATTCTTAGGTGGTCACTGTTCAAGTTTACCTACATTTTTTTGGGCTGAATTATTTGACCTTCAACCGTGAAAGGACTGTGAGATACTTAGTAAAAAACAAAGCTAGTAATTTTATTGTAGTAACAGACTGTATATATGAGAAAAACTGTGCATGCAATATCAGTATTTGGTGTCCATATCCAGCTTAAGTGTAAGATAAATCCATGGATAAAATATATTTTTTTATTGATTTTGCTTTAATAGGCATCTGTTATTATTCTTGACATTTTGATAATAAAAAATCCTATGAATATGTGGGCTTGAAAATAGCCATTGTAGCCAAAGCTTTCCAGTATGTATGGACAGATTTAGTAAAAGGCCAAAATTTGCTACTCTTGACATGGATGGCAACTGTCATCCTCAGCTGAGCTTGGTCAGCTGAGTGGACCTAACTCATGAGAAGTCTGATGTGTTGGCCTGAAATATTGGCATGTCCATACATCTGTGATGGCTTTCATGAACACAAGACTGGTATTGCCACCTAAAGTAAATTTTTCACCTTGTATGTCCCAGCTAATTTCTCAGGAGGGATTTGATATATCAGCTTGAAGTTGTGCATATTTATACATCTTGGATAGCTTCAACATATACAAGTCTGATGGTGCCACCAGCAATTATTTTTGCACAGTATATGTCCCTGCTTTTTTCTCAGGAGTGAATTGACATATCCGCTTGAAATTATGCATGTCCATACATCTAAGATAGTTTTCTTGTATATAAGACTTGTGGTGCCACATACAATTGTATAGTTTAATGCATCTATGTACATAGCTCATGAATGGTTTGAAGTGTCTGCCTTAAAATTTGCATGTCCATACATCTTTGATTGCTTCATTATACATGGTGACACCACCTACAATAATATTTGTGTTGTCTACATCCATGCCAGTATTTCAGAAGTGACATTTGTGTAATGTGTGCTTTTATTCGGGTTCAAAATGTTTAGAACCCGTAGTTGCTTTGTACATGTACATGTCACACATGTACTAGAAACGTAATCAAGTCCTTTTCAAATAATGGTTAAGCATATAAGCATTATACCTTATGTATATCCCATTTCACAAGTTTACATTAGGCCTGTAGGGCTTCTTGAGTAAAATAAGGCTCATTATCAGACCAGGTGGCAAACAGTGGAAGTTAGAGAGTCCATGAGATCTTGAATTTCATTTAAACTTTCTGCAAACAATTTGGTCATATATGTCAGCTCCTTGAACTTGCTGAACCAAGTGTTTCAATACCTCTGTCGTAGGGAAGAGTTGTAAAACAAATTATATAAAACATAATCAAGTTCATTTGAAAAACATTGGTAAGTATATTATCATCCAACAACTGTACCTGCTATATATTCCATAACACAAGTTTGCATAAGGCCTTGTTATGTCAAGGTCAGATCTGAGGAAATTATATGTTTTCTGAAATGGCAAAACTTTAGAGAGAGTGTATACTTTGCCTGGTTCAAAATTGGAGAGAGCTCAGGGGACATATATCTGTTTTTGTGTGCAAAGTAAAGCTAGTCTAGGTAGTCTATGTAGTCTAGTTTTTATTGTTAATTAGATTATAATTTTCCATATATTTTGTTAGAGAGAGTGATATCATTTCTGGAACACCTGCTGAATGTCCTTCTGTTTAGTTTTAAACAGCCGGTTACATTTGTTCTTGTGCACCTGAAGGATGTCTTTCTGTAATTAAAATCCTGACAGGTAGGATCACCTTCCAGTAATTAGCCATTTAGCATTAACAGTACGTGCAGCAGTGTCTTACACTTTATCCACTGTAGTGGCCAGCTCATTATCTGTTGTAGTGTATGGCTTTCCGTGACGTCAGCCCTCAGGCACCTGTGCACTTTCTAGTGATTCCAAAGAAGATTATCCCAGGTATCAGCTCAGCTACAGAGGCTGACCAGTCGTTGCTAGGCCACCTACTGCTGGTTGCTAAGGATGTGGCTGCCCAGCAGAAGCTGGATGAGGGCTACAGAGTTGGTAGGTGTCAGGATTGTTGAATTAATGGTTTATATTGAGGCTGAAATGTTACACTCAAATTTAAGGGAGTTCATAGGAATTTTATACACTTGATAATTTTTCATTTACAATTTACCAGAAAAGCTTAGTTTGTATTACAATTGTGAGATCTGGTGAAATTTAATTATTCATTTCTGTTTTAATGTCAATGGGGAAAAAATGATAAAAAACTGAAAATTTGGATGTTTATATAGATTTGTCAATAACTTAGTCAGGAAAGTAGAACCAAAAAAAAAATCACTTGATCAAATCAACTGAGCAAAAAATGTCAGAGTAAATATCATCTGTATGCTGGACTATTCAGCACTGTATAACTAGGATACTTCTTTCTTTCAGTGATAAACAATGGCAAGGATGGAGCCCAGTCCGTGAACCATTTACATATTCACATCCTCGGTGGTCGACAGATGGGTTGGCCCCCAGGTTAACGTCACATGTTGTGGTTGGTGTTGAATGTCGAATAACTTTGCCTTAATTATCAACACCGTATGGGTAGAATTTGTAGTAGATACAGGGTTTCCACATGCTTAAAAACCTAAAATATTCTTGAATTTTTCACGTATCCGAAGGTCTGAGCAATGCTTAAATTACTTTGAAAAGCCCCTGAATTTCCCACTTGTGGCTGGCAATAGCACACTAAGGGAAACGGACCTTGCAACTGATTTGCTGATATTTAATATGCTTAATATTAGCCTTCAGCGAACATGAACAATTTTATTATGTAGACTTAAGCAAGAAAATGGTGAATACTGGTAATAAAAATGTGGGATGATCGGACAGCTGAAGGTATGGTGAAGTAAGCTGTGACAAAAAAAGGGAAATCTTTGACATCTCAAACATGCATCCTTGAAAAACCTTGAAAGTTAAATCCAAATATTTGTGGGAACCCTGCGATATTATTTGTTAATCATGGATAAGGTTGTGTACCCTGGAAATCTGACTGGTGCTGGTAATGTTAATGTACAGGCTTAGAATATGAAATGGTTATATTTATAATACATGCAGATTTTTTTTATGAGGGACAGGTAATATTAATAATTTAATAAAAAATATTATTGTCTAAGATGGTTATATTTGAGAAGTCCTTTAATAGGCTTAAAATCTCAGACTTCACATACAGGAAAAGCCAGTTTTATACCGTATTTATTCCAATTTGGCGATCCCTCTTATTTCTCGACCCCAAAAAATATTTTGAAAGCATAATTTCTAAAATGACTCTAATTTAGCGACTGACGACGATATTTTCTGGCGACGATGTTAAGGTGAAATGCCTCCGTCTCTCACGGGCACCGCAGTTTGTATCTGACTAGATTCTTATTACACTGAGCATCTACATCAAACTTGTTTCCAGTGAAATTTTTGAAGATACAAAGATGCATTTTTCATAATATACAAACATGATAAAGTGTTCAAGTGCCAAATGGGTGTCCGTGATGAAGCAAACTGGTGTACCATTCCTGCGTGTGTGTTCACGAGGGATCTTTAGTAATAATATTTACAATACACGGGTAAGTACGCGTGGTGGAACAACTGTGACACAGTTGGAACAGTCATCTTAGTTAAGTTTAAACGACCCCTGTTAGTTTTTGGATGGGTGACCGGGTATACAAAACAGGGCCCGGCCGAGGGCACGCGATCTAGGACCATTCCTGGTCATATATATTTTAACGCGCCTTTACTTCCTATATTTATTACGTATTATGCAAATAAAATTTATCTGATAATAGGCAGTTATTTTTTATAAAGTCTTCTTCCAATTTGGTGCAGCTGCTTGTCCCTTTTTGGCCCGCCGATATCGCCGCCTGGTGGGTTAACTTGAGACAACTGGTAGTTACATGAGTTGCCGTCTATGCCAAGTGATCGCACCTATACGCGAAGTAGTGATCATTTTGGAAGTGATTGAGCTCAGTTTGATAAATCATTTGCGGACTCTGTGTAATTCATGTGACGGTTGGAAGCCCTTTGTAGGATATACTGTTTAGCTAACAAAACAAACTTATTAACGACCAAATTATCACTCAATTCATATTACCGCTCGAGTGTCAGAGCAGCTCTGCAGCTCTAGGGAAGGTTATCAAACTGCGTGCCTCTAAAACCTTGACCACCGCAAATTCTGCAGGAAGATAATTTTCAAATTTCCTCCATTATCTCAACCTCTGAAAAAATTAATTATTTCAATTGGTCGCCAAATTAGAATAAATACGGTAATTTGATACAGGTACTGTATATATGATAATCCTGGCTTAAAAACCATGACTAGTAATATTTGTTAGCCCAAGCTTACAATCCTAGGTGATCTGTTTAATTAACAGACATGGAGGATGATGAGCCTGGTTTGTAACAGACAGTTTTAGATATTTCACTTTAGTATTAATAATAATACAGTTAAATTATATCTTAAAAATAAAGTCTGATATGTATGTATATAACCTTGCATGTACACAAGGCTGTGCTTGTTAATTTCCATATTAAGCTCCTGCATAATATAAACTCATGTATTCTTTTGCACCCCATTTGTCGGGCTGCAGTATGCACAGAACTGTATACACTTAATGGTAGGATATTAGCACTTTGACCACACAGAGATGCATGCATTCACACACAAACATTAGGGTAGTTGTTCATGCATGGGCACACACACACACACACACACACACATACAAATTTGCTTGTGTAGTCTGTTAATGATGTGCTGAGAGTGTACTTATTGTCATTTACACTGGTTACTGGTACTGTACAGGTTTAATTATTATCAGTTTAATTATTAAAAAGAAATTATCGGAATGACATATTTAAAATATTAGAAATTTAGTTTTACTCTTTATGAACATATTTAACTTCTCTAATGTCTGATTGTAACTGCATAATGATGGAGATGTTAAAGTCAGTGAAGTTAAAGTGATAAAAAGGAGACCTCTTATAAAAGAGTATTTGTAAAGAAGTAAATATGAAATAAATATAAAAGTCTGTGAACAGTTCATTTTGTAAGGGTACTCTTTAGAAAAGTCTTTTCTTATTGTTTTATTGTTATATTATTGTTGATATGGTTTAAGGAATATTACCATGAATGCAGGTGAACCAGATGTTTAATTTTAGTGAGCAAATGTCAACTACTGTACAAAAATATAGTTATTTTCTTCTAACCTTTAATGAAATCTAAAGATGAATATTTGTTGAATGCAGTTCTCATTTTGCAAACTTTGTTGTGGGAAACATCTTTTATATAAATGGTTTAAACCATGTTTATTTCATTTAACCAAACAATAAAATGTTTAAGTGTTCAGAGTGTGTTTACATGTGAAAGTGGAGTTAACCTGGTTGTTGAAACAGTAAACATCCTCTACAGTTCTCTCTTAACCTTTTGGGATTAAAGTGTCATCGTGCACTTGGCTCATCATGTTATCTGAGCTTAAAATATTTGAAGGTGGATATGTTTAGTATTCTATACGATGTGATATGAGCTGACTGTAACTTTTTAGCTCAGCTGACTGTAAGTCATCTGAGCTTTAGCAATCACTCTTTGTCCGTCGTCCCTCTGGCCGTCCGGCCGTCCGGTCGTTCTGTCGTCTGTCTGTTAACAGGGCACAAATCTAACTGCTGGACCTTGAATCTTCTGACTTGACATCAAGAGAGGTCCATGAAAAATCTCCCTGGAAACCTGAAATTTTGTCTCTGACACCAATATTCTTCCAGCTATAGGGCTCTGAAGTACCTCCAAGAATAATGAAAAATTTGATACAAAAGCTCAAGTATTTGAACAACTAATGCATTGATTACTGTGATTTTTTGCATGAATATTGATCATGGAGTGTTTAATCAGTTTTTGCAGACTGGTGGCACCACCTGGATTTTTTTTCAAATTTTTAAAAGTTTTTTTTCTGTATTTTTGATACCTTTAAAGATACGGTCATCTTTTAACAGGGTACACATTGTAACCGCTGGACCTAGAATCTTTCAACTTAATATCCAGAGAGGTCCCTGAAAAATTTCTTTGGAAACCTATAATTAGGTCTCTGTTACCCATATTTTTCAGACTATGGCGCTCGGAAGTACCCCCTAGAATAATAGAAAATTTGATACAAAAGCTCAAGTATCTGAACATCTAATACATTGATCACCATGATCTTTTGCATGGATATTGATCGTGGAGTGTTTAACTATTTCCTGTGGACTGGTGGTGCCACCTGCAATTTTTTTATTTTATGCAATTTTTTTCTCAATTTTATTGAGACATTTAAAGATGTGGTCATCTGTTAACAGGGGCAAAAATCGTGACAGCTGGACCTACAATCTTCATTCATGATATGCAGGGAGGCCCATGAAAAGTCTCTTAGGAAACCTAAAGTTAGGTCTCTGTTACCCAAAACCTCTATGAAGCTATGGGGCTTCAAAGTACCCCCCAGAGTTATGGAAAAATTGATACAAAAGCACAAGTATCTGAACAACTAATGCATTCTTTGCATGGATATTGGTCATGGAATGTTTCATCAGTCTGCAGACTGGTGGTGCCACCTGTATATTTTTTTAAAGATTTTTTTTGTCGTTGTTTTTGAGACTTTTAAAGATGTGGTCATCTGTTAACAGGGCATATATTGTAATGACTTGACCTAGAATCTAGTATCTTGACATGCAGGGAGGCCCATAAAAAGTCTCATAGAATCTTTCAACTTGACATCCTGGAAGATTCATTAAGAGTCTCCAAGGAAACCTGAAATTAGGTCTCTCTTACCCATACCATTTGAGCTAATGGGCTCAAAATGCCCTCAAAACAATGAAAAGTTTGAAACAAAAGCAGGGCACAAATCATAAACATTGGACCTCGAATCTTCCAATTTGACATCCAGGGAGGTCCATAAAATGTCTCCTTGCAAACTTGAAATTATAGGTGTCTATAACTCATATTTTCCAACTTATGCGGCATGTTTGAGCACCCCAGAAATAATGCAAAATGCATACAAATTGGGATATTCCTCAGGAATTGGTGAAAGGATTGTCTTAAAATTTGGTGTGCTTATGCATCTTAATGAACTTCAGCTAACTTGCATGAATGATGGTGCCACCTGCATTATCTTAATTATTTCCCTATGTAAGGACATATTGTCAACATTGCTGATAACATAAAACAGAAAATCTAAAATAGAACTTTTTATCCATGTACAAATTCAAACAAAGTTTCAATATATAGTAATTTACCTGCCAGTATTTATGCCCCTCCGACCCTAAAGAGATTCTACAAATTGTGTTCGAATAACAGAACTAGAATACGGGTAGTTGACAAGCGACTACGTGTATCCGCCTTAATCAGAGTGGAACGGGTGAAGTGAGGCATGGATTGAGTGGCAAGGGGAAATAGAGTGAAGTGTTGCATATTAGCATGGATGTCTGCAGCCAAATTGTGTATGTAGGTTGCCCCCTTACCACAAAATCCAGAAAGCCGTCCAAGTTGTATACATATGCAAAATTTAAGGCAGATAAGTCAAACCACTACATGTATATGAGTGATTTTAGCCCGTGGCAGACAAACAGATGGACGCTGAGCAAAAATGGTTGCAGGTGACGCCACCAGTTTTGCGTATGATAAAGAGCTATGTGAGAACTATACACATGCAAAACTTTGGCCTAATCGGTCAAACGGTTCCCAAGATATGAGCTTGGATGTCTGCTGCATAAACTAGAATGCAGGTTGCGCCACCTGTCATAAAATGAAGAGAGCTGTTGGGGATGTATAAACCTGCAAAATTTTAGGCAGATATGTCAAACCACTGCCGAGATATGAGTGATTTTATCCCACGGCAGACAAACAGACAGGAGCAGTGCAAAAATGGCTGCAGATGGCGCCACCAGTTTCACGTATGATGAAGAGCTATGTTAGATCTATACACATGCAAAATTTTGGCCCAATCGGTCAAACGGTTTCCGAGATATGAGCTTGGATGTCTGCAGCATAAACTTGAATGTAGGTGGCGCCACCTGTCATAAAATCAGAAAAGCTATCCAGGATGTATATGCATGCCGAATTTCAGGTGAATTAGTCAAATCACTGCAGAGATATGAGTGATTTTAACCCAAGGCAGACGAACAGATGGACACTGTGCAAACATGGTTGCAGGTGGCGCCACCATTTTTTGTGTATGTTATAAAGCTCTCCAAGGGCTACATTTGTGCAAAAGAATTTTCCTGATCGGTCAAACGGTTCCCGAGATATGAGCTTGGATGTCTGCAGCGTAAACGTGAATGTAGGTGGCGCCACCTGTCATAAAATCAGAAAAGCTATCCAGGATGTTTACGCATGCCAAATTTCAGGTGAATAGTCAAGTCACTGCAGAGATATGAGTGATTTTAACCCAAGGCAGACGAACAGATGGACACTGTGCAAACATTGTTGCGTAAACTTGAATGTGTGTGGTGCCACCTGTCATAAAATCAGAAAAGCTATCCAGGATGTATATGCATGCCGAATTTCAGGTGAATTAGTCAAGTCACTGCAGAGATATGAGTGATTTTAACCCAAGGCAGACGAACAGATGGACACTGTGCAAACATGGTTGCAGGTGGCGCCACCATTTTTTGTGTATGTTATAAAGCTCTCCAAGGGCTACATTTGTGCAAAAGAATTTTCCTGATCGGTCAAACGGTTCCTGAGATATGAGCTTGGATGTCTGCAGCGTAAACGTGAATGTAGGTGGCGCCACCTGTCATAAAATCAGAAAAGCTATCCAGGATGTTTACGCATGCCGAATTTTAGATGAATTAGTCTAGTCACTGCAGAGATATGAGTGATTTTAACCCAAGGCAGACGAACAGATGGACACTGTGCAAACATTGTTGCAGTTGGCGTCACCATTTTTAGCTCAGCTGACTATAAGTCATCTGAGCTATAGTCGTGGTCCATTGTCTGTCGTCCGTCCGTCTGTCCGTCCGTCCGTCCGTCCGTCCGTCCGTAGATGTGGCACGTTTTGAAACCGTAAGACCTAGGAATCCAAAATTCAGCATAATGTTAGATGTCCCCAAGATCTCCTACCAAGCCGAAAACTGGGTCTTTGCGACTTCGTTCCTTTGAGAAATTAAGGAAAAACCTCAATTTTTTATTAAAATCCTATTTTCACACTTCAGGACTGCCTAATATCAAAACCACTCATCTGTTTTTCCTCATATTTACCATAAATAATAATCTATATGGTTCCTATGTACATGCCAGAAATTGGGTCTGTATTATATAATTTAAAAAAAAGTTATGGGCCCAAACATAATGCATTTTGTAAATAATCAGGAAAAAAATTTGATCACTTAACACAAAACTTGTTAAAGCTAAGCACTTTTTTTCCAGTAATATAACTTTTATTAATCAAAATCAAATTGTATACCCAAAATTTGATCAAAATCTTTTAAATTTTTTTAAATATTAGCAAAAATAAAAAATTGGTACCTTAAACTTTGCCCAACTTTGACCATGGCACGTTTTTTTCCTGTAACTGCTGTGGATTTAATTTTCAAAGCATGTTTTTGTTAGCATTTCAACTGTTAACATTTAAAATTTGAAACCAGTTGATCAAAAACTGTAGATTTTATTCAAGTTTTCAAGCACCATGTCACATATTGTTTACATCAACCTAGTGTTATGCAGTTTGCTAGAGCTCAGCTCCCCAGCTTCAGCTCTAAGTTCCTTAAATTAGGCATACAGTAAGATGTCTCCAAAATCCCCTACCATGCCAAGAATTTGGTCACCAGAACTTAATTCCTTCGAGATATTAATGAAAAACTTCATTTTTTCATTAAAAACCCTTTGTTACACTTCAGGACTGCCTAGTATCAAAACCACTGATCTGACTTTGATCATATATAATATACATATTTTTCTATAAATTCGCTATGCACATGCCAGAAATGATGTCAGTATTGCGTAATTGTTTTAAGTTATGTGCCCAAACAAAATTGACTTTGTAAAAAATCAGGAAAAATATTTACTCAGGTTTCATGAAAATTATTGAAGCTAGAAAATTTTTTTTTAGTATATAACTTTGTTTAATTATGATTCAATTGTATACCCAAAATTAGATCTGTATTTTGTAAATTTTATAAGTTATTAGCATAAACATAAAATCAGTACCTGAAATTTTACCCAACTTTGACCATGGCACATTTTTTCCCTGTGAGTACTGTTGATTTAATTTTCTCAGAATGTAAACATAAGTATTTAATGTGTTTAAATCTGAAACTTGAAACTAAAAGATTGAAAATTAGGCCTGTTATTGAATTTTATCTTGAGGGTCTATTGTAGTCACTTGCTTTGTTCCAGATGCAGGTAGGCCACTCCAGGTCACTGGAAGTCAGCTATGCCAGGGTTCCTGAATTGTTTCAGTCACTGGGGGAGATCCCCTGCTGTGACAGGTGTACAATTGTTCTCATATCACACCCCCCCCCCCCCATGAATATATAAATATACATTTGTATGCATGATGTGGTGTTACATGACAAGATTGAGATTTATGATGATGCAATTTAGAATTATGAATCAAAGTTTATATTCAGAAATATATGTTATATTGGAAATGTATACAAATTAAACTTAAAATAAAAAAATGAGGATCTAATACAAACATGTGTTCATTATTTTCGAGCCTCAGCAGAATTGGAGATCAGGCTTTGTTTGCCCTGAATATTTATGCAAAAGTGTTGTTAATCCCATCTCTTCCCCCCCCCCCCGGCTGTCATTGATCCTTAGCACCTCACCGTCACCTGTGCACTAGGACATTAGTTATTATTGCAAATGTGTACAATTTTTTCAATTTGAAAGATAATTGGATTAGAAAAAATTAAGATCTAATATTGAAACATATTCTTGCCCCAGGAGAATGGAACATAAAGTGATCAGCTCTTGTCTGTCCATCATCTCTCAATTATCATTAAATATATATACTAATTATGAAATTTTTCCTTTAAGCACTGTTGAAATAACTTTCATATGCTGTATGTGTATGGATTTAAGCCATTAAAGTCTGAAATTTGAAAGCAACTTATGTATTCAGATGTGTAATATTGCAGATGAAAAATTTAAAATATTAAAATATATTATCAGCTTTGTTTGTTTAACAGTCTGTCTGTCCTTTTTTAAATATTATGTAATTGTGAATGGACTATTTAATCCTGTAAGTATTGTTGAATTAAGTGGAAATCCTATATGTATATACACTATGTTAATACAGAGATGTTGTAACTCCCATCATTCCAGCCCTCCCCCCCCCCAAAAAAAAAACCACCACCACCAGGTTCTTGCATCTGGGGACTGGAGACATCAGTTATATTTCAACTGTATACATTTTATAAAATAAAAATACATATATTTAATAATATATATTATGTAAAATAGATCCAATTGAGCAAATGTGTAAACTACTGAACTGTCAAACTATCAAAAAGGCCAGCCAATGATCATGGTAATAATATACATCTTATGTTCACAAACTGCTTACATGCTTCAATTTTGACATTAGAGAATGCATGGTTTGGTCACAGAATATTATTTGCAACAATTTCTCACTCATCAATACAAACCATCATGTCAACCAGCCATGGCATATATTACCTTTTCATCTTAGACTTGATCTCCATTATTATTTTAGATTTTTACCTTCAAGGCCAACTTCAACTGAGCACAGTGACCCATATTTATAGCACCATGTCTTGAATGTTTACATCAAGTCATTGGTTAACAGTGTTCCAGGCTGTTACATAACACCTTCACTCCTTGCCTACTGCTTCTGTGAGTGTCTGGGTCAGGCTGGGTCAGGCAGTAATTACCAGAGAGCCTTTCTCCTCTCTCTTTCCCTTTCTCTCTTTCTAGCTCTCTTTCTCTCTCTCTCTTTCTCTCTCTCTCACCCCTATGCCTCCCTTCCTCCCTCCACCCCATTATGTTGACAGGTACTATAAACCTAATTTATTAGATATATATGTTGATGCAATTAAGAAATGTGAATCAACTGAAATATTCACATATATATGTTATACTCTAAATGTATAGTTACATTTTCAAACCTGGAAAAAAATGATGTTATAATAAAGGGAATTTATGTAAAAATTGTTCATAATTTCCTGGCTCAGAAGAATGGGAATTAAAATTATTTGCTTTGTTTCTCTAGCTTTCTTGCCTGTTTTAAATATTTAATAATTATGAATAAACTTTTTTTTCCTGTAAGCTCTGATTAATTAAATTTCATATCCTGTACGTATATGCAAGGGTATTGTAACTCCCACCATCCCCTTCCCCCACCCCACTAAGTCCTTGCTCCTTCGCACTGTCAACAATAGTGCTATTGCTATAGCATAAAATTTAATAATTTGAAGAAAATATATACAGAGAGACAGAGGCGTTGTAACTCCCATCGTAACCCCCCCCCTCCATCAAGTCCTTCCGCCTGTGGAGTGGGGATTTTATAGCAACTGTATACATATCATAAAATAGAAAAAACAGTTTAATTAAAGTTTAAATTAAAAAAAATTGGATCTCATTGGAAAAAGGGGTAAAATGTTGAACCTGTCAAAAAGGTATCCAATGAAAGCGCAAGGTCAGATCTTAAAATATTATTTGCAACAATTTCTTCAATCATATCAACCAACCATAGCCTAGATTACCTCTTTCTCTCAGACTTTATCTACATTTCATAATATTTTAGATTTTAACCTTCCAGGTGTTTAAGTACTGTTGAATGCTCCCTCCCTCTCTCTCTATCTCCTTTTCTCTCTACATCCAACCCTCCTTGCTGCCCACACTGTTTCCTTCTCCGAACCCCATCCCAATGTCAGCCTCAGTAAACGAGAAGAAGTTGAATCAGATAAATTCATATTTTTATATATTGTATAACTGTTTGTTGCCTATGTACGTGCCAGAAATTATGTCAATATTGTGTAATATGTAGATGTGGTGGGCATCAATATAATGTACCTTGTCAAGACCTAAGAGATATCATGTCATACAGTCACAGTTCATAAATCCACTCTTCAGCATAGTTAATAATAACATTATATATGTCAAATTGAAATCTTGCGGACTTCTATACACTATAGATCCTTCAACAAATAGCCTTATCATCATTCTACCACTGCTTAGTGTACTTTCATTGCATTCATATTTGCTCAAATATATTGCTATTTTCAACAGCTCCCAAATAAATAAAAAATAAACCACTATATTTACTCCATATTAATCCATCAGTCAGGTAATTTCATACATGATTTACTCGCATATTACATTATATTCCTTTATAATAGGTCCATGATATTCATAAGGTTTGTCGACTAAATATAGTATCACAATGGTGATACATTTATAGTTCAATCATGATCAGCTGAGCGCCGTGACCCATAGGTCCCTTGTTTGTGTATGTTATAAAGCTCTCCAAGGGCTACATTTGTGCAAAAAAATTTTCCTGATCGGTCAAACGGTTCCCGAGATATGTGGGTTTATGTGTGGAAACAGACGCACAAACGGACGCAGAGCGCAGAGGAAAGGTCAGAGGTCAAAACAAAATCGGGGCGCAGCAGTTCACATGTGACCCGAACATAATCCCGGGTTTCGTAAAATTCCGCCCAGCGGTTACGGAGGAGTTCTCCGGACACCTACGCGGCGGCGGCGGCGGCGTGCAGCTGAAAACATAGTATCCGCAAAACTCTGTTTTGGCGGATACAATAAGTTCTAACATGAACGAAAAAGATTCTGTTTTAACTGAACATGACCTCTGTGACTGCATGTTGAATTTATATCTGTTAACAAAAGTCTCCCATGGTGTTCGGGAATGACAACTGGATATTTTGTAACTCGCTGTAATGTTGGCCAGGAGGGTGTGCGTTCTTTCCCGTTCATGTTTGTGTGTGTATGTAGGTATGTATTTGTTCACAACATAACTCATGCAATCATGAATGGAGTCCCATGAATTTTCAGGGCATCTCGGGAACGTTTCAGTGAAGGATCTGTTAAGTTTTGGTGTGGGTTGAGATTATGATCCAGATCCAGTGAGGACTTCAAGGAATAATCACAAATGTGCAGTCACAAATGTGAGTGAACATGGGCCAGATAATGAATGTAAACACGGGTTGCGGAGTAACCCACATTAAGGACTGTCCACATGGCGGAGGCCTGCATTCGTCAGAATGTGTATTTCTAGTATGTTCTTTCAAATGTTTTGTGAGGATCTATTGCTGAGAGCTTAGTTTTAAAATTAACGGTTGTGTATAGCGACACAGTTTGTACATTTTGAAAACTGTTGTACTTAAGTTTTCACGACTCTAAATAGGCCACATCTATCGAAAATGAATGAAAAGGAGTTGTATGTGTACGGCTACCAATTACTGCATGAGCTTTTATAGTTACTTGGGTCTTGAATGTCCATGTGAATGTTACACTGATATTTATAGTTTATTTTCATGCTGCATTGATATTAGAAAATAACACGAGACATGTAACAGCATGATCGACGACGGGAGTTTTCGCCCATGTTGAGCAGCGCCTACCGAGTGTGTAACATGAAAGCGGAACCAGTAGTGTGGCAGTTTTACTGATTGAAATCAACTAGCACTTGGCTCGCAGGACCTCATGATTCAGGTTATATATGTATGTAGACAGAACCACTATTTCAGCGAATATGTTTTCAAGCTCTGGCTAAATGTCAGATACAGATCATTATATATCAACAGCTTAAACCTGATGTACATATCCTCTATACTTCTCTCACAGCCCTGTCCCCTCCATTTATCCTATTCCTTCAAATTTCTATATTCATTGCCTGCCCAGGGCAGCCATAATCAAGCTAATTTGGGAAGGGGGGGGGGGGGGTGGGAGAGATCAGGACCCCCCTTTTACGGTCAGCGAAAATATTTTTTAAGGGGTTAAGTCCAATTTTTCGGCTTGGATCCCCCCTCTCCGGACCTGGTGACCTTTTTCAGTGAACCTGCGAGCAAATGCGATGGTGTGAAGTCATCTTTCGTCTGTACGCTAACCCATACCATCTCAAAAACGGCAGAGGCTAGCATCACTAAGTTTTATGCAAAAAAAAAACAGTTATCTAAAATGCTCATCCGTACGTTAACCTTTGCTACCTCATAAGCCGTTGGAGCTAGCAGCGCCAAATTTTATGGAAGATTCAGTCACTTTGAACCTTTTCGGATTGAGCTTAATTTTTTGCTATCTGTATTGACTTAGTTTTTATAGGGAAAAGAAAAACTTTCATCTCTGTCCAGCCATATTGTTCAATAATTCACAAAAAGAATCCCAGAACATCTCTCAAGTTTGTTCGAATGGTTCCAGTTTAGTGATTTTTGCCAAGTTATAGGAAGCTGAACTTAGTCATATGACCAAAAAGGCATACTAAAATTACAATCTCAGAAATGGCTGGAGCTATCATCACCAAATTTTATGCAAATGTTGGTCACATGGCTCGTATTTGAAATTGAGGTTTTTGTGGTGCCACCTACATCGAACTTTTTTGTACGGGGTAAATGGTTATCAGTAGATTTACCCATCATTTCTCGGGAACAGCAAGAGCTAGTATCCCCAAATTTTATACTAAAAACAGTCACATGTCAAATGTGTGGGATTGAGCTGCCTGGTGGCGCCACCTGCATCGCCTTACATTTTATGTGGGAAAAATCTAGAAATCATTTAGCCAAATTGTCAATATATCACAGAAATGATCCCAGAGATGAGCTCACTCGAGTTTATTCAAATGGTTGTGGTAGATGAATTTTAGCAGAGTTACAGGAAGTTGAACTTAGTCATTTGGCATATAATCATATTAACATAACACTTTCAGAAATGACAGGGACTGTGTAAATATTGGTCACATGGTTCATATTTTAAACTGCGGTTTTCGTGGAGCCACCTTCATCGAACTGTTTTATATGGGCAAAAATTTCATAATTTTAGCCCCTTTTAGGTTCTACATTAAAAATGTTTTATGATGAAACTGGTCAGCCAAATGGTTTAATTTTTACAAGAATTATCCTGCGGTAGGCTTCATTCAGTTGTATCAGAATAGGTCAAATTCTGAGGGCTGCAGTAGTCTTCTTCTGCAAAGCAGTTGTTTCAAATTCTGAAACATTAGACAAAAATGAATCTTAGGTAGCCTTTGTTTAAGTTAACCTATATGGTTTTGGCTGAATTATTGGACCTTGAACAATGAAAGGAATGTGAGATACTTTGGTAAACAAAGAGAGTAGATTTATTGTAGTATCAGATTGAGCTCTGTGGGTATATAAGCATGGCTGTACAGGCAACTTAAACAGTTTGTGTCCATATCAAACTAATGTGCAAGATAAATGCATGAATATAAAATATCTGAATATATCTGTATTCTGATTTTGCTTTCAATGGGCATCTGTTATTATTCTAAACAAGTTTTATTTTAAAAAATGTTTGAACATGCCAGCGTGAAAAAAGCATTGAAGCCAAATTGGTTTAGTATACTTTAAACAGATTTGGCAACAGGCCAAGAATTTGTATCTGTAGTTATAGATAGATTGGCAGACTACCAACTATTTCAGATTTGGCAACAGGTCAAGTTTCAGCCTGTATCTATTTATAGCTTTGGCAGATTAGGCAACAGGTCAAGAGTTTAGTCAGTGCAGTAGCTGCAACTGAAACATTAGTTTCGTTCACTTTGGGGCAACTGCCTTCCTCAATTGAGCTTGGTCATCCAAGTGCACCTGACTCAAGAAAAGTTTGATGTAAAAATAATTGGCCTGTAAAGCATCTTTGATGACCTTCTCCTTTACAAGAATGGTGGCGCTGCCTACAATAACTTTTGCACAGTGTATGTCCCTGCTTATTTTCTCAGGAGTGATTTGACATATCAGCCTGAACTTGTGCATGTCCATATATTTCGGATAGTTTCGTTGGATAAAAGACTTTTGGCACCACCTACAATCGTTTTTGGGTTTCATGCATCTGTGCAAAAAGCTCAAGAGTTGTGTGAAGTATCTGCCTGAAATTTTGCATGTCCATCCATCTTTGACGGCTTTATCATACACAAGACTGGTGCAACCAACAATCATTTTTATGCCCCCGCCGCAAAGTGGCCGGGGCATATAGTTTTTCCGTCCTTCCGTCCTTCCGTCATTCCGAAATCAAACAGTTGTACGGACTTTTTTTTCGCAATGCCTGCAGATATTGTCCTGATTTTTGGTGTGTGAGCAGATAATGACCAGTTACAGATCGAGTTTGCGTTTTGTCCCGGTTGACCTAATTTTACCGTTTTACGGCTCCTAAATTTAGAAAATTTCATGAAAAATAGAAATTTTCATGACAAATACACATTTACGGATTTTTTTTGCAATGCCTGCAGATATTGGCCTGGTTTTTGGTGTGTGGGCAGATAATGACCAGTTACAGATCGAGTTCGCGTTTCGTCCCGGTTGACCTAATTTTGACCGTTTTACGGCTCTTTAACTTAGAAAATTTCATGAAAAATATAAATTTTCATGACAAATACACATCTACAGACTTTTTTGTGCAATGCCTGCAGATATTGGCCTGATTTTTGGTGTGTGAGCAGATAATGACCAGTTACAGATCGAGTTTGCGTTTTGTCCCGGTTGACCTATTTTTACCGTTTTACGGCTCCTAAACTTAGAAAATTTCATGAAAAATATAAATTTTCATGACAAATACACATGTACGGACTTTTTTTCGCAATGCCTGCAGATATTGGCCTGGTTTTTGGTGTGTGAGCAGATAATGACCAGTTACAGATCGAGTTCGCGTTTCGTCCCGGTTGACCTACTTTTGACCGTTTTACGGCTCCTAAACATAGAAAATTTCATGAAAAATATAAATTTTCATGACAAATACACATGTACGGATTTTTTTTCGCATTGCCTGCAGATATTTGCCTGAGTTTTGGTGTGTAGGCAGATAATGACCAGTTACAGATCGAGTTCACGTTTTGTCCCAGTTGACCTACTTTTGACCGTTTGACGGTGCCCTAACATAGAAAATTTCATAAAAAATATAAATTTTCATGACAAGTGCACATGTACGGACTTTTTTTTGCAATACCTAAGGATACGGGCCTGATTTTTGGTGTGTGCGCTGATAATGACCAGTTACAGATGAGTTCTTGTTTTGTCCCAGTTGACCTATTTTTACCGTTTTACGGCTCCTAAACTTAGAAAATTTCATGAAAAATAGAAATTTTCATAACAAATGCATATGTACAGACTTTTTTTTCCGCAATGCCTGCAGATACCGCCCTGATTTTTTATGTGTTGGCAGATCATGACCAGTTACAGATCGAGTTCGCGTTTCATCCCGGTTGACCTACTTTTGATTGTTTTACGGCTCCTAAACATAGAAAATTTCATGAAAAATATAAATTTTCATGACAAATGTACATGTACAGCCGTTTTTTTAGCCCTCAGCTCATAGGCTGATGGGCTATTGTCGTCACCCAAGCTGTCCGTCCGTCTGTCCGTCCGTCCGTCCGTTCCGCGTCTGTTAACTTTTACCTTGTGAGCGGGATATCTCTCAAAGGATTCATTCACCATTGGAATTTTATTTCATCAGTGAAGATGTATATCGATAAAATCTCGGTCAAGTTCGAAGATGGTTGACCTTGACCCATTTTTCTACATTTTAGAGCTGATTATAGAAAAACACTCAGAAGCTTATATCTCAGGAACCATTGTGTGGATTTTCACAAAACTTACTATGATCATTGGGACTGATGGTCTGTACGTGCTGCACAATTTTGGTGGCGCCACCTGCAATTTCTGATTTTTTAATGAAATTTTATCGGATTTTTCAATTTTGGCCTTTTGTGCAGGATATCTCCAAAGGTATTCAACACAGGAACTTCATTTCTTCAGTGCTATTGCTTTATATTTACAAAATCTTGGTCAAGTTCAAAGATGGGTGATCTTGACCTACTTTTCAAGGTCACAGAGCTGAGTATAGAAAAAAACTAAGGAGCTTATTTCTGAGGAAGCAATTGGGACATTGTTATGAAACATGGTACATACCTCTCCAATTTAAATTTATAACTGATTATCAGCTTTTGCTAATATTCTAGTTTCGCAATGCAATGCTTACAGATACTGGCCTAATGTTTGGTCTGTGGGCGCATAATGACCACTTACAGACCCAGTTCGCGTTTCGTCCCAGTTTACCTATTTTTGACTCTATGACAGATCCTGAACATAGAAAATTTCATGAAAGACAGAAATTTTTGTGAAAAATGCACATGTATGGACTTTTTTTTCACAATGCCTGCAGATACTGGCCTGATTTTTGGTGTGTTGCTTGATAATGACCTGTTACAGATCGAGTTTGCATTTTGCCCTTGTTGATCTACTTTTGACCATACGACAGCTCCTGAACTTAAAAAAATTAACAAAATTTAACAAATGTTTCTAATTTGCCCCAGGCGGGGGCATTCGTGTCGTTCCGACACATCTAGTTTGTGTTGTGTCCATCCATGCCAGTACTTCAGGAGTGACATTTGTGTAATTAGTGATTGTACTCAGGTTCAAAACATGTAGTACATGTTTTGTACATGTACGTGTCACATATGTACTTGAAAAGTAATCAAGTACTTTTCCAATAATGGCCAAGTATGTTATCATGGAAGCATTATACCTTATGTGTATCCCATTGCATTTGTTCGCATAAGGCCTGTAGGCCTTGTTTAGGTTTTGTCATTAGTCCTCCTGTTCTGGACCCCTCCTTTTCCTTAATCCTGGATCCGCTCCTGATTATGATTGTTAAAAGAAATATGTTAAAAGAAAAGTTCAGGTTCATGGGAAGCACTTAACTTAGGATTTGATCTTATAAAAGAGATTGGAAACAGGATAATCTTTATGGGACATCTGAGGCTCGTGCTGGCGGGACTTGAAATGTTTGTTGGTGTTTAGTAAGAGTACATAACAACACTGTCGGGCAATGTTTTAAGAAAGGTGTCAAGATTAAAATCTCAATTTATATTTTACCACCTGGGTTGTTGTATTAGGTACACCCATTTGACAACCCTAAAGTTGTCGATTTGACAACCCAACGTTTTCAGGGCTAAGGGGAGTTAAAAAACAGTGTTAGCATGGATGACAATTTTTATGATACTACATGAAATTATACAGGAACCTAAGTTTTAGGTACCGCAATGATCCATCTACGAAGGATATACATCTGTGAAAGCAAGCATGACGTCATTTAAAGCGGCGTCTAATAATTTCGAAGGTAAATATATTAGTTTCAGATATTCTAGTAAAGATATAAATCCACAAGTTTTCATTGATACAGACAAATGCTGATGAGTCCAGATTTATATATTTAAGTGTCCTTGACATTTTAAATAAGTTTTATTTATTTATTTATTTTTTTTGTTATAGAGCTTTGGAATATTCAGAATAAAAGACTCCTGTTTAGGTCACACGTTCACACCATCCAGTTTCTTGAATCCTGATGTTTGGTATATGACAAGAAACCGATAAATCGTAGAAGAAATGCATCTTTGAGAGACAATTACACCCCTTGAAATGCCCCTTCTCCGCACAAAGGCACGACCATATCTCCTTAAGTGAGCAGTTCCATCGATTTTTTTTTCTCCCATGCCGTGGCCGAGGGCGCCGTCGGTGGGTGATTGAAATGGTGAGCGTCCGTCGGCCCGTTGGAGATAAGTGTTAAAGTGCAATAACTTGAGAACAACTTGATATACAATCAACATACTCATTGATGCTTCGTAAGAAGGACTCGAATAAGTTCTAATATGGATGACCTTGACACATTTTTTAAGGCAACATCTTTTAGGATCTCCAAAAACGACGCAATACCATGGGAACATTTAAAGCACTGTCAACAAACACCCCCCACTGACGCCTCTTATGATTGGCTAGTTTAAGTTCGATTATGGATGACCTTGGTAAAATTTTTCGATTCGGATAAAATGATTTTAGCGCAATAACTCAAGAAAGAATTATTTATAGACACAGTCACCATTGATTGACCATTCGTGCATCTCATGGAAGACTAAAGGTCTAGTTCGGCAACCAGTTCAAACAGCCATCCTGTTTGTTACTGATATTACACTCATCAGTCTTTTTTAGCTCAGCTGACTTCAGTCAGCTGACAGCTGACTGAAAGTCGAGGTATAGGTTTGGCGCTTTGTTCGTCGTCCGTTCGGCCGGCCGGCCGTTAACAGTAAATGCTGAACCTAGAAACTTCTAAGTGTACATCCTATGAGGCCAATAAAAAATCTCCTTGGAAACCAGGAATTAGGTCACTGCAACCTACATCCTCCGACCTATGGGGCTTTTAATACCCCTTCCCCCCAGAATAATTAAAATTTTGATACAAAATCTCCACACTCATGATAGTTATTTCATGGATTGCCATGAATCTTGCCTTGAATATTGAACATGACTAGTTTTGTCAGTTCCCAAAAACTGGTGACACCAATCATGTCAGTTTCTCAGGTGTGGTTCCATCCAGTGTCCTGAAACCAGGT
This sequence comes from Sipunculus nudus, assembly GCA_026874595.1. Classification (NCBI taxonomy): domain Eukaryota; kingdom Metazoa; phylum Annelida; class Sipuncula; order Golfingiida; family Sipunculidae; genus Sipunculus; species Sipunculus nudus. Next base: position 60,760,354 of record CM049311.1, on the reverse strand, counting down.
GTGTTTACTGATTATGATTGGCTTCTTTAGTTCCTGAAACCTGGTGGCGCCACCTGTATTTTTTTTTTATTTTTGATGCATTTTTTTCCATTTTGAGACTGCCAAATTATATTGATACTCTCAGATTCGCAACTGTAGATTCATCTGTGTCTTAATCACCCTGTCCGCCCTTCTGCTCGTCTGTTCTCCTTTCTGTATGCCCTTCAAATTTGTTTCCTGATGATAACTCCAGTTTGGATTGACATATGGATTTCAAACTTGACTTATATATGGCCCACCTCAAACGAAAGAACCTTATTAATTTTGGGGTCATTAAATGTCAAAGGTCAAAGTCACAGGACCCACATATTAAGAAGGATCTACGGATGCATTTTAAGCCTTACTTTTCACCCCAAACCTTCCATCTAACACATAAAGCTTACCTGCCAATTCGGGAAGAACATGATTGATTTTAGGGTGTCAAGGTCACAGAGGCCATCTGTCCACATATTTGTTTCCAGTTTGGATTGACATATTGGTTTCAAACTTGACTTATATATGACCCACCAATAGTGTAACAACCCTTTTTTATGGATTGTAACTCCAGTTTGGTTTGACAGACTGGCTTCAACTGATCACAAGACCAGTATTCTATATTTTGAAAAAGCTTCTACACTTATACTTAAAAACAAATTCAGCTGGGGGTCACGAGGACAAAGGTTAAGGTCACAGGACCCTCTTCTGTTTAAAGAGTGTGGATGCATTTAAGCCAAAATTTTCATTCCAAACCTTCCGTCTTCCACGTGGCGCACCTGCCAACAGGGGAAGGTTCCTTTTGATTTTTGGGTCACCAGGTCAAAGGGCAAGGTCACAGAGCCAATCCATTCAAAAATTAGTTTATGGATTGTAACTCCAGTTTGGTTTGACAGACTGGCTTCAACTGATCACAAGACCAGTATTCTATATTTTGAAAAAGCTTCTACACTTATACTTAAAAAACAAATTCAGCTGAGGGTCGAGACCAATACGTCCCTAGATGAATGTATCTGGAAATTTCCCACTATTATTCAAAACCTTTCTCGAAGCTATGTAAATGAGGGGGGGGGGGGTGTTGTTCCACAGATTAACTTTTCTTTTTGCTATTCAATTCATTTTTTGATTAAATCACCCCTACAAATGGGATTCAAGTGACTATGCACCAACTTTAACATAAGTCCCTGGTTGGTTTTCTCCCGTGTTAAGACGAAACATTGTCTGGGCCTCGGGCGACGAGAACTTGTGACACGGGTTAAGGCGCAACAAACAATTCCCCGGGCTAAAGATACCTTTTAACTGATCGTGGAAAAATTAATTTCTCACTACCAGCGGAATGAATGCCCGTAAGGTTCTGTTTTTGCCAACTCTTTTATCTTGACGTTTGATGAGCCGTTATAATCTATTTACCTATTAACTAGATTACCAAATGTGCTTACCGCGACATTAAATAACAATGATGACAGACTAACAAAAATTTGTAATATAAAGTCTGAACCTTTTCTTTCTAGGCAATCATATTTCCATGCGTCATTTAACGGGAATATTCTTGAGTCACCCAGGGCGCTAGGATCTTGTATTAATTTATTACATTAAAGATTCCTCTTTATTTGGATGCCCGTGGTGTCTTTCGAGAACTTTCGATTTTCCCCATCAGCGCTTGCTGTCTCCCCGTCTATATTTATTCTTTCATCTGATATATTTTCTTACTTTCTTTTCCGATTTTATTAACCTTTGGGGGATATTGTACGGACAAATAAACAGAGCAGCAGACTAGAAGCTAATTTGGCGGGATCCACGCCCACACTTTATCCCAAGATTCTAGCAACTCTTCTTTTGTCCAATGTCCTCCCCTAACTAACAAACAACACCGATTATTCAACTTCAACAACTTTCCTAGGACGTGGCTAATATATGGTACAGTTTTTCATTAGGATTAGTCGAACTTCAGGTGGACAGATATTGATTTTTATGTTTATATATATTTGAACACACCTTGAGCCACAAGGTTTTCTAAATAAACTGTTCAGTATCAAAAGATGTCATGCATACCAACGAATGGGTGTGCCTCTGGTTATTATCCGGAAGAGAGCTTAAGCATTTAGAATATGTCGTTTAATAATATATTTTTAACAGGAATAAATTGAAAATAAATAATTTAATCTTAATTTATTTAATCTTAGTATTCGGATTTGATATATGGTTAAATTCATTTTTATGATTTTATACACTATGTGAACCATTCACTGGGCATTCTCACTAGTTATCTGAAAACAAAAATTTTGATCGTAAATTTGAATGAGATGTCTTCAGAAACCTAGACATAGAGACACTATCCTCGTTGAAATTATGATGTTCAGCTGTTGTAATAAACGATGATATTTTCAAAATCTTCACACATAAAAATTGGATTGTCGTCCTATTCCAGTTCGGAATAGAATCGGAATCCTCTGTTCTGGATGTTCATTAAATCATATTTAAGTTAGGTTAATGAAAGGCGATAAATTATACACATTGGTCACTTGTTACTGTAGGGGATTCGGCTTTGATATGTGTGAAGGACCTCGTCTATAAACATGCATTCTTGACGGACTTTCCAAACAGATATAAATGCTAGTGAAAAAAAAGGAGACGCCCAACCTCGGTGACAGTTTCGAGATGTGAACCAGTCGATTGTAGCCAAGCATGCTCCTATTTAATAAGGATTTACAGACGTGTTGTTGGGTCATAAACACCAGATTCTTAATCTGACTGTCATTCCAAAACGTATTTATAGCTGATGATTATTGCAGATTTCCTGTTTTCCCGTGATTGTTTGAAAAGACTCGCCAGAACAATATGGCAGCAAAGCACTATCACGTATAACACAATATTCCTGTTGAAATAAATCTCTCGTATAGTTTGTCCCTGTCGGAATATCATATTTATTCATATTTTATTCAGGGATAGGGAACCATTTAACTATAAAGCCCTTAAATGAGATATAAATTTATGTTTAAAGGATTTTTTACGCATATGAAATTTCGGGATCATACTTCTTTAATGTGACATCGTTGAGTATCCCCGTGATCACGTGACGATCTGTCTTGGTAATATTTGTGCCTATACTGTTGTAATTTTCGTCTTCCCCGCCGTTCTAGGGGAATGTTGTATCATCGCGAAGTATCTGATATCATCAGCGGGAAGCTAAACAACATCAGTATATATAAACGTAATGCAATCGCAAGGTTATATCATGTTTTCACTTGAAAAAAATATTTTCTAGGAAATGTAAATATCGATTAATGGCCCATCAGGTTCAGCCATTGGGTGTTGATAAAATATGCTTTAAATTTTGATGCCATGTTAATAATTATTATCGTTATGGGATTTTTTTATGAATGTTGATATTTTTTATGACAAGGGATACTATGAAATATTATTTAATAGCAGCCTATAGCAGAAACGTACCCACGGTTAAATAATATTAAAAATATACTGGATCGTCTTGATGGAGACAACTAATACTTAACGTGTTTCAGCTTTACTTGGAATCTTCCTTGAAATATCTTTACGAACTCTGTCTATGTTAAAAAAGTGCGATACACTTATGAACAGCATAAAATCGTGTCCGGTTTGCTAATGTTGTATTTGTTATTTTATCGAATCTTGTCAGAGCCGTCGCTGATCATATCAATTCTTTTCAGAACCAGCCATTTTCGTATCAGTCTTTCACATCGTACGATTTCGCGTCAAAGAGATGTTGGCGTAACAATAAGAAACCTCAGGATGTACATCGTATATATGGTGACACGATGTACTCCCGGTGTCCCCCCCCCCCCTATCGGGACCTGCTATTAACACGTTCAATAATTTTTCGATTTCTCCGCGATCTTGTCTAACTACCCGTGTTTTCCGATCACCCCCGAAGTAAAACCTATATCACATCCGGTATATCGCTGAAAGTGTCGGCCAAGTTTGAGCTCTTACGTACGACCTGTGGTAAAATGACGTAAATCTTTTAAATAATAAATTGACGATGGGAAATCCCATGTAGCTACATGTCACCCTGTCAGGTAACACTTAGTGGAGCAATATCAAGCATGCGGACGTAATGTGTCATGGCTGAACGTTGAAGCTCTCTTAATTAACAAGACGCAGATAAAAGGCACTGATTGAACTATCGCACCGGCTCATAACAGATCCAGCTCTCGGTGCTTAAACACGACTGCCAGTGTTAAACCTAACATCTTCGTGACTAATTAATAATTCACATAGAAAGTCGCTTATATGAACAAACACGCCCTCGCCGGGTCAATACTTTTCTCCCAACACGAATATTGAAAGGTACAACGTGTATAATAAAATAAGATTTTATTTCAGCATATTACACTGACATTGGGGCATTCACAACAAGCGGACCACGTATGGATACTTGTGAATGTATGTGTACTTGAGTGCATAACTAAACATGATGTACATAGTGTAATACAATTTTAACAGCCTTGTTTTTGTTTCAACACCCCTCCACCTGTATTTTTGCAATATTTTAAGTGAGCAGAGAAACACGTGGGAGTAACATCATAATATACATTTAAGGATGTGATAATAATATTCTCAGCCATATTTTTTTGTACTCTTAACCTCTTTTAATATCCTGCAGTCTGACTTTTCCCCTAGCAGGTCGTTCTAGCTGATGATAAGTTTTCTCTCAGAATTGAAGGAAGTTTGTGGTTACTAGCTAGAAGTACAGGTACTTGTTTTTTCATGTGATTAATGAACATGACGATTAATACAAGGACTGTATTCTCATACAATTAATTCCTAAAATACATTATAGAAAGTACAGATATTTTGTTCCTCTGATATTAATTAGTCCTGCCCATTGTAATTTACTTTTTATATTACTGTAATACCAGATATATAAAAGAATATACAAAAATGCAGGTTTTCACGGGGTGATGGAACAGATTAAATTGACAAGCTATAACGCACGTTCATCAAGCGGAGTCAGTGCGCTCCATTCGTAGTCTGTATGTCTATGCTCACAGCTTCAACCAAAATGTTACCTGTGTATCTCTCTCAATATATAACAATAAAAATATAGCAATAGATAGATGTAGATACAGAGATACAGAAAAAGATTGTTCTGAAACTGTTTTATATATATACATATATACGTGTTATATATATATATATATATATATATATATATATATATATATATATATATATATACATTGTATATAACGAAATATGTTCCTTGATTATTTAATATCAACATTAATCCAGTATGTGAGGTTAAAAGGTTATATAAATGTGTGAAGCCTTACGTGTTTCAGGAGTATGCGCTGAGACCATAAATAAGTTTGGATGCAACAAATCTTTTAAGTGGAAAAGGTGTCAACAATTATGACGCCATAATGTTTGCTTGCAGGACTCGGACCTCATGAAAACGGACCCAAGCTTATTCACAAACTAGTTTCAAATGGTTAATTTCAGCTATAACTTTATCATTTGACCGCTTTCATTTGTCTTGCCCATTAAAACACATATGTATCAAGTACTATAGGATTTTTTAAAATTATGAGATGATCCATCACAATAATACTTGTTTTGGTTGATAATGAGAAATTTAGTCTATGTACTTTGGTGACCATAATGAAACCTTAATTGACTATATGGTATATAAATAATAATACCTATCCGGCGCTTAAGCCAAAAGCAATGTAATTGAAACAGGCATAGGTTTGTTTTTCTGCTCCTTCGAGTGTAACGGCTCCAGACGGGGCTTTAAATTGAACACTCTCCTCCTTAACTGTCCTCCCAGTGAACCGGAGAGCGGAAATTCAAAGATGTTGCCATGCATAAATTATGAAAAGAAGGCAACTTAATAAACTTAAAAATACCACTTCTACAACATTAGAGGGATATGACCTGAGTCTAATTAATGTGCCATTATCATGTTTGTAAATGAAGTAAAATATCAATGGCAAAAAGGAAGCAGACGACAAAACGCACTCCATGACCTGGGAGCGCTGGGCATGCGCGCATTTTCTGCGAATACCTGTACTTGTGAAGGATCTGTGAAGTACATGTATACTCTGCACGAAAATATATTCCAGTTACCAAATTTACTGCGTATATATAATGATATTTTACTTAGCCGGAATGTAAGCATGGAATTCATTATTTACCAAATCTATCCAAGGCAAAGTGACATTCACTTAACCGAAATGTAAAGTGGTCTGTGTAGGAAAAAAAATAATGCTCGGGCAATCGAATTATTGTATAGGGCTGAATCAGTTTCAGTTAACTGAAGTGTACTGTGTTAGACAATATAATGTTCAGATCACCGATGTGTACTGTGTAGGCACAATTATGTTCAGATAACCGAAGTGTACTGTGTAGGACAATATAATGTTAAGATAACCGAAGTGTAATGTGTAGGACAATATAATGTTAAGATAACCGAAGTGTAATGTGTAGGACAATACATTTTTCTGATAACTGAAGTGTACTGTGTAGGACAATAAAATGTTCAGATAACAAAAGTGTACTGTGTAGGACAATATAATATTCAGATAACCGAAGTGTACTGTGTAGGACAATGTAATATTCAGATAACCGAAGTGTACTGTGTAGGACAATGTAATGTTCAGATAACCGAAGTGTAATGTGTAGGATAATACATTGTTTTGATAATCGAAGTGTAATATGTAGGACAATATAATGTTCAGATAACCGAAGTGCACTGTGTAAGACAAAATAAAGCTCAAATACCCGAAGTGTACTGTGCAAGACAACTAATGCTCAAATTTTACCGAGTAGGACAAACAAATTTCAAATATGTTCTCTGTAGGACTAACTGTTTAGTTATTTAGCTCTACTTAATAGGACAAATAATACCCATCTAACCTTAGCGTTCTGTGTTGAAATAAATGACATTCAGTGCATGACCAAAGTACCCTGTGTAGAGTAATTAGGAATGAAGAATGTTTGCGGTAATGTAATAAATAATGTTCCGATAACCGAAGTATTATGTTTGTGAATAAATAATCATTGTCCAACGATCGTGGTGATATAATGCATATTGTATTTCAAGATATCAATATAAACTTGGAAAAAGAACTTTTAGTAAAGTGTCCATGTATTCATTACAAAATAAAAATAATGTTCATAAAAGGCCTCTGCTAGGCGAATAGACTGCTATGATGTTTGTACTTCCTTTACATGTAGGATAAAAGACTGTCGTAAAGAATGGTATATGTACGTAAAAGGACAATGAACTAATAAACAACATTGTGATGTATCTCCAACGTTTAAAAGTATAAGTGTAACATGCATATATATAAGGCTATGTGTTAACGAGATCGCAAAGTCAAGACAACTAGAATGATATAAATGGAGAAAGTCGATGAATAGGAATAGCAATTAGAATTTTTATATGTCAGATACAGTTTAGTTAATTAGAATAAACAAAGTAATGGAAATAGTTATAGGATAAAAGAGGAAATAACACGGAACACGTGTGTGTAATAAGTAATGTCTCTTTAGACAGACAAATGTGTCCATGCCTAAGCCGAATATGCAATAGTGGAACATGGAGCTGATCAATGGGATGTGTAGTACGTTCGCGTAATTTAGTATGATACAAAACATTCTGTATCGCTAATTTGTCCGGCCGCACAAAAAGTAATTGAGGAGTAAACCAATTTATCATATGAATAAACTGTTTACAAAAGTAAACTTCATCGACGGGACGGAAAGTAGTCCGGTCGTGAATTTATGAAATAACTACTAAATATCGCTCGACGTACTAGATTTCACACAATAGATGCAATTGTAAATATAATACGGATACATGATTAATATTTGATGGATTTCATTAAATTATATTACATTCCTGGTCTGACATTCTTATATTTGTTCAGTGTTATTTTGCCACATGGAATGTGCGTGGGTGTTTCTGTGTCATGACAATAAATTTTCTTGTGGATGCAAAAGTAATTTATGAATAATGAGATCAGTGGGTCAACTACTTCCATCAATATTTTGCACAAGTGACTCTGCAACGCGTGTCTTCCCTCAGCAACCATGTCCGAAAATATGTCTTCCACGGGATCTCCTGAAAGTGATATGCCAGCACAAACTCGGCACATTAAGGTCTTGCCTCAAGAACTTCAAGCTGCGTCAGTGCTCCGCTGTCATAGGCTAAAACTCATACTTGCACTATTTAAAGATGCACTGCACAAATACAAAATCAGCACAAATTGCTAGCTCCCATTCTACAAACATCTATATGAAGCCGTAGAGGTTATCATGTCCGACATCTTGAAACAGTCACGTGATCAGAGTCCACCTAATCAAACACAAATGTTATTTTGTCTTGTTCCAACCTTGTTGCGACACCGTGTTTTGCGAGGTGATATTCCAGACCGTCGTCAGTAATACTGAACACAGTTTTTGCGTAAAGCAGGATGGCCTGAGGAACTATCACCACCGTTCATCACAACGTATCCCGGGGCAAGTTTGAACTTTTTCTTGTCAGTTTTAATTGACTCGCATGCCACAACAGGACACGCGTCATATAGTTCCACACCATAAACTTTCAGTGTTACTTTCTTCGACGAATTCTTGTAATTAAAATAGTCAGTTGATGTATATACATAGTCTTGTGATGTATATAGATAAATTTATATATCTAATACGAAAGGCAAAGACACACGTAGTTCATAATCAGTCCACAAGCAGGTTACCAGCAGCCTTGACCTTGAACCCAAATAAACAAGTCCAATTTGTAACAACATGGATTACTTTTTGTTATGTACCATTGCCGAGTGGCATATGGACAGAAAAATACATGGACGATGTAACGATAATCATTATATATTCATATGCTTTTTTATTAATGTGAGGCTTCATTTAGTCACAGAAAACAGTTCACCTCCTTTTTAAAATTTTTAATGAACATTACAAAAATATAGGTTTGAGTGTGTATATATAAGTACACCTGTGTGACCTGTAACAAGTGGTCTCATAAAACTTCACAACATGACACAAGGGGGCACCACCTTGATCGGTCTAATTTCACCTGTATTACTCCGCCTAAAGGTGTAGCGGATGCCATTTTGCCACTGCTTTCCGGAAATTGTTCAGCATGTCCGTCCAGTGGCGGCCTGCTTCTCCAGGGTGTTCTTTTCCTAGGACACAGAATCCTATAACTTCACTGTGGCCGATTAGGTCGTGATCTGCCACCACAAGTTCCAGTGAGACTTTTGGAAGTAGTTCGGTTGGGACATTGAACACCAGAGCCTCATTCCAGACCGGGCTGGCTGTATTTTTGCGCACGGCGGTCTTCTTCTTCTTAATCCGCTTGCCATCGACGCATAACGAGGCCTTGACGAAAGGATCTAAAACAAAAGGCAAGAAATGTAATAGTGGAAACGATAAATATCTGTTTAATGATAAGGAGCCCAAAGCAAACCGAAGAAACAAACAGTTAAATGGACAAAATGTTTATTGGATAAAATGTGTCCGTACCGAAACTGCAGTGTTGAAACTGAAGTTCGGTTTTTCTTAGGTGAGGATGCGTGAACTTTAAAACATATTCTATCTTACAACCCGTTTACTGACACCTTATTTGTTTTCCTGCGCTAATAACATAAAGGAATGAGGGCAAGTTTCTAACCAGAAATACCATGTTGCTTATTTCAAATGGTTTACACACCTAGGTAACGACCCATGTTTGTTAATAAAAAGGTAATTATATAAGTATTAAAACATGTGTCCTCGTAGGCACACCATCATATAGATTGCTTGTAAGTCTCACTGGGAGGCTGACTGCCTATGCAGGTCAAGACCATATACATTAAAATATATCAGCAACATACATGTGTATTTGCTGTGACACAATGTGTATAAACTTTCAATACGGAAAGTATAAACTTGAACGATGTTAAGAGCTTATTATCTACAAAGTCCCCAACACGATTTTTTAGCTGCTCTTTTATGATATTGTAATTTTTTTTTATTTACGGAATTTATTCAACAGATAATCTGATCGATAACTGAAACTGAATTTGTTGTGCACACGTCGGACTTTAAAGTAAAATATTGTGTTATCTTTAAGGCATTGTTAACACGGACGTATGACAGCCTGCGTGAATAGACCCTTTCCACGCGCATGCTCAATGCTGGTAATGCTCATCTACTGTGTTCAGGTTCTGCTAGTCAGCATTGCTGGTTTTGACGAGTGAAAAAATACCTACCAGAGAATCAGATGGGAGTTTTACATTAAGAGATAAGATAATACTTTGATCAGTTGAAATAAAACAAGTACCGTCTTCAGAGGCGTAGCCAGAGGGGGGCCGCAGGGGGCCATGCCCCAACCCGGTGGCATCAAGTACTACTCCGTCCTCCCGGAATTTCACTCAGTCTAATAATGATTAAATTGTCTAAAACGCAATCATGAAAATCCTATTACTGGTATCCGTAGATTTGGGACTTATACCTGCATTTCATTAGGACTGATCCTGAAAATATGAAATTCGTTGCCCAGCTGGCTATAAGTCATCTGAGCTATAACGATGGCCCTTTGTCCGTCATCCGTCTGGCCGGCCGGTTAACAGGGATACTGTTTGAAACTGTTTGACCTACGAATCCAAAATTCACCAAACAGTTAATGTCCGTAAGTAACCCAAAACTGGCTCACTCCAACTCCGTTCACTTGGAAAATTAAGGGGAAAAAACCCGTTTTCCAGTAAAAGCCTGTTGTTACACTTCAAGCGTGACTTATAATAAATCCACTGACGTTTTGTTTATGTTTGGCATAGATAATCCTCTTTATATTTTTATGTACATGCGGAAAATTAAGTTAATAATGCATAATGTTTAGAAGATGTTGATCTGAACATTATGTTCTTTGTCAAAACATCAGAAAATATATTTTCTCACTTAACATGGTAACCATTAAAGCTTTTTTTTAAAGAATAAAACTTGATTTAATCAAATTTTTATAGTCTGACAGAAATGAGATCATAATTTTTATTATCAAAGTTTTCAAAAACCTTTCAAGTATTGTTTACATCAAGTCAAATCAGCACGGTGGTGTGCAGTGAATATAGGAGCCCTCACCTAGCCACCTGTTATGTAACTTGCGTTAGTCCACGCAACTAGCACACTTTACTCCCCCTACCCCTCCGTTTGTAGATACATAAACAATATGAGTGTATTAATTTTCTATTTTAATTTATTTTTCTAGACTTTTGATACATTTTGAATTATGTTTTGCATTACAAGGGGTTACAACGAGTGCACATTGAATTATCAATGTTAGGTTTTGCGATAAAAGTGTGGATGTGCATTTTGATAGGAACTCCTTGCTTCAGAACAGTTAAAAACTGTTTGCTCTCAGTTTGAACGTGTGAAATTCAGTATTTATTTAAAGGTAAGATAGTATTTAGCGCTTTGATGTTATTTTCCAAAATCCAACCAACAATGTGTATACCTGTTTTGAAATTTTTTAAAATAAATTTTCTGATTTTTTTGGACAAAAAAGTAGTTAATTAAGCATGTACATTTAACTAAAACTCCCAAACCCCCCTTTTCATAATAATCCAAGGAAAATTCTAGAAGATGCACTGTTTTACTGTTTTTATCTTTAAAAAAATTTCTTTTTAATTTATTTTTATGATTTAGAAAAAATATAAAATATATGTGTACGCATAATTGGACATGAACAAACCGAGGATAAATAATGATCTAACTAATAATTCTTAATATACTTGTATTTAGAGATTTATTTTGTAAATTTGAAAAAAAAGTCAATATGATAAAATATAATCCTTAAATAAATCGTAAATCTCCTGCCTAAAATGGATATGCCGGAAAAAGGGTTTGATATTAACTTAGGATCTTTATTACCGCGCCTCAGCAGAAAGGGAAATAAGTTATCAGTTTTTTCTGTCCACCTGAGTCTATATCTGCATTTATTTTATATGAAACACAGTATTTCAAAATCTACACTTGTTTTTCCATGGCAGTCATGTCAAAGTATTAGTTTGGAAATAAGTATATTCTGCATTTGCTGAAATTTAACCAAATTCAGCTAAACGCCGTGAATTTTTTGTATTTATTCCGCTTGTAAAACTGATACTTCCAAATGGAATTAAACATTAGTATGTTGTTATGAATTATTGTGAGGTGTATTGTATATATATATATATATATATATATATATATATATATATATATATATGCATCAATTGCCTTTGCCAAATATTTCGCCCCCCCCCCCCCCCCCCGTTCCTAAATCCTGCCTACGCCAATGGCCTTTCTTTGTCGATGTAACTGACCCGAACGCTTAGCGTTAGTCGTCGTCGACAGATGTCACTCGTATGGAAAAAGTTCCTTTACACAAAAAATAGTAAGGACAGGATGTATGGCTTGCAGTTCTGCTACATCAGGATTTAAAGGAAATTAATCTTGATTGAAAAATGTGACAACAAATCCTACAAAAAATATTAGTCGATGCCGATTTTAAATTAAGAAAAAAAAAATGTTTCTGTACATGATACCTTCTACATATGCTTCAGGGTCAATATTAAACGTCATGGGTAGTAACGATATGACCTATACCTCACGGGGACTGGCTAGTAAAGTTATGAGCCATACCTCACGGGGACTGGCTTGTAACGTTTTGAACTATACCTCACGGGGACTGGCTAGTAAAGTTATGACCGATACCTCACGGGGACTGGCTAGCAACGTTATCACTTATACCTCACAGGGAATGGCTAGTAACGTTATGACCTATACTTCACTGGGACTGGCTAGTAACGTTATGAGCTATACCTCACGGGGACTGGCTAGTAACGTTATGACCTATACCTCACGGGGACTGGCTAGTAACTCTATGAGCTATACCTCACGGGGACTCGCTTGTAACGTTATGACCTATACCTCACGGGGACTGGCTAGTAACTCTATGAGCTATACCTCACGGGGACTGGCTAGTAACTCTATGAGCTATACCTCACGGGGACTGGCTAGTAACTCTATGAGCTATACCTCACGGGGACTGGCTAGTAACTCTATGAGCTATACCTCACGGGGACTGGCTAGTAACTCTATGAGCTATACCTCATGGGGACTGGCTAGTAACTCTATGAGCTATACCTCACGGGGACTGGCTAGTTACTCTATGAGCTATACCTCACGGGGACTGGCTAGTAACTCTATGAGCTATACCTCACGGGGACTGGCTAGTAACTCTATGAGCTATACCTCACGGGGACTCGCTTGTAACTCTATGAGCTATACCTCACGGGGACTGGCTTGTAACGTTATGAGCTATACCTCACGGGGACTGGCTAGTAACTCTATGAGCTATACCTCACGGGGACTCGCTTGTAACGTTATGAGCTATACCTCACGGGGACTGGCTAGTAACTCTATGAGCTATACCTCACGGGGACTGGCTAGTAACTCTATGAGCTATACCTCACGGGGACTGGCTAGTAACTCTATGAGCTATACCTCACGGGGACTGGCTAGTAACTCTATGAGCTATACCTCACGGGGACTGGCTAGTAATTCTATGAGCTATACCTCACGGGGACTGGCTAGTAACTCTATGAGCTATACCTCACGGGGACTGGCTAGTAACTCTATGAGCTATACCTCACGGGGACTGGCTAGTAACTCTATGAGCTATACCTCACGGGGACTGGCTAGTAACTCTATGAGCTATACCTCACGGGGACTGGCTAGTAACTCTATGAGCTATACCTCACGGGGACTGGCTAGTAACTCTATGAGCTATACCTCACGGGGACTGGCTAGTAACTCTATGAGCTATACCTCACGGGGACTCGCTTGTAACTCTATGACCTATACCTCACGGGGACTGGTTAGTAACTCTATGAGCTATACCTCACGGGGAATCGCTTGTAACGTTATGAGCTATACCTCACGGGGACTCGCTTGTAACGTTATGAGCTATACCTCACGGGGACTGGCTAGTAACTCTATGAGCTATACCTCACGGGGACTGGCTTGTAACGTAATGAGCTATACCTCACGGGGACTGGCTAGTAACTCTATGAGCTATACCTCACGGGGACTGGCTTGTAACGTTATGAGCTATACCTCACGGGGACTGGCTAGTAACTCTATGAGCTATACCTCACGGGGACTGGCTAGTAACTCTATGAGCTATACCTCACGGGGACTCGCTTGTAACGTTATGAGCTATACCTCACGGAAACTGCATAGGCACTATTTCATCGTTAATCTCCGATAATATATAGCAAATTCAAACAACGCGTAATACAATGTGCCTCACTTCTGACACATTGGAATTGTATATATCTCATCAGGTCCCGAGAAAACTGACGCGAAGAACCTAAATTCTCCACCTTGAGAATTATAGATGAAAAAAAACAACAAAACTCTTATAGATGTTAACATTAATTTTACTAATGTGGAAAATGGCTACAGGTTATCTCAGAGGCCTGGATAAGAAAGTCACGTGTGCATGCAAGCATAAGTGTAATCGGGCAAGTGTAAAAAAATAAGAAAAACTACTGGAATATTTAAATAGTGCAAAATTTGTGACTTTAAAACGCGCGCGACGTCTTTTCTTCCCTGCCTTCCTTCTGTGCCATGTTTTCATGAAGCAACCATTTATGATACAGTAGTCTGGGAACAGTCATACGTCAACATTTAAAAAAGTCTAAATATATTTTGCTGCCTTTGATCTTCAACTACAGCCGCTTCTCCGCGGCGAAAGCAGCATTTCTTTTCGTGAGGAAGATGATTTAATCCTTTTTTTCTCGGCAATCAGAGAGCAGATAGAAACATATCTATGAAGCATGACGTACTACTACGTTTTAATATTCATGTATTCGTGTTTTATTAACTGCACACTGACATTTGAAAGAAATCTTAGGAGAATCGTTGAAATTTTCACCGCTTCAATTCCCATGTGAATATTTTAGTCCCTCTTACTCATTCTTGCCCAAAGGACGTGACAAGCAACGTCTCTTGAAAGATGGTGAGACTAAAAGGCCACGGTTGTTTCTCGGGGCTTGTTTCTGACAGCTACCGAATAGTGAAATATCAGATCACATCTTTCCTCTGCTGCGGTAATCACTTCAGCTCATCAAAACAATAAAGATTTTCATGTGGAGGAAATTTTCTATTAGCATCCACAAAATTCACTTTAACAGAGGAAATGATTATCCTGTCTGTAAATGTTATTGTGAAACACGGCATATCATGGTGATTATGAAAAAACTTTAAATTGATTTATGTTCGAGAATCACATGAATCACGAGACTTCATTTTTTTGTGGTTTCATTGCATGTTTGTACACGTGTGTGTGTGTGTCAGTGCGTCAATTTATCTTCAAGGGTGGGGGATGATCGGGTGTGGGAGGGTATAATCAAAGTTTGGGGCAGCTTTTTCTTAAATACACACACACATACATATATATATTATTTTCAGTGTGAAATATTTAAAATTAATCAAAATTTAATATAAAGTTTTTAAAACAAGGTATTGTTTCCAGTATATGTTAATGCTACGCCAGGTTTAGATATAAAATATTTCATAGTTAACTCAGAAATGCAACCAAAGTCTATTATTTTGATTATTAATATATTTCATTTCAAATATATAGATATTATTCTCTGAATATCAGGGGGGATGATTACATTGACCATCCTCCTTGGCTAAAATGTGGGAGATATATACCCCCATCCCCCCTGTATTGACGCCCATGGTGTGGGTGTTTATGAACTCATGTGATTGCCCTGTAGAATCTATAGTCTATTAATTAGTTTGCTTTACTGGGTGTGTATGGCTGTTCTGAAAGTTCAGTGAGTCATGCTAGTTCCGGTTATTTTATATATTGTGTAAAGCTCCTGTAGGTCGTCGGGACTAGGTATCGGTCAGTCAATTCAGATAAAATACTTCTTGGAAAATACTTAGAGCGACACCGGATACGTAATGACGATACGCTTCATTTTATTGGTATCTTTTATAATTAAAAGCTCTGTGGATAGTCTTTCGTAAACAACTAAAAAGACAGTAATATTAGTCTATCACTGCCATGGAAACACCGAATACTGTATATACATTCCTCATCCAGTCGATCATAGGACAATAAGTGATGTTATTTAAGTCTCAAAGATCAATATTAGAATAAAAAGCACTTTAAGCTTTCTTAATAACTCAGATAATAGTTAAGTTTAGGGTTGTATGATTTGAACTTATTTCTGTGAGCTGTTTTGCATGTGTTTAATCGATACGACGATACAACAAGCATTGCATCCGTTTACCTTATTGAGATTGCGTATCAATATGTATCTATATTTCGAAATATAGCCCGTGTGTGTGTGATTGTGTGTGTGTGATAGGGTGTGGGTGTGCGTGTGTGTGTGATGGTGTGTGTGTGACTTGCCTGAAGGTCCTGCAGGTCCGGGACACTTCAGTTCTTTCGCTTTCATCACCACCACAGTAAGACGTTCGGCCGTGGGTAGATAGCTGAGAGACACCAAGAGCTCGCCCAAATCGTGGGTTTTCTACAACAGAAATTCTCCCTCAAATTGCTTTGTTTCTTAAAATTACGACTGAAAAGACAGACCGGGAGAATCGTGAACAAAATCCCAACTATCCCCCCCCCCCCCGAGCCGCCAGTTCAGTCTGTTGTACCTGGTTGGTTTTGTATTCGTTTGGCTGGTTTATTATTCAATAAGTTTGCTGTTTGCAACTTAACTCATTATGGCTTTAACGGATTTCGATGAATCTGTTTTGATTTTGATTTTACAAAAAGGAGATTGAGATCCACGAACAAATAAAAAAAAAGACAATTGTAGTTAGCAATAAGATTTAAGATGTCAAGATAAACTAAAATGTTTTTATACGAGATATTTACAAGTATACGACTAAGTTACCTTATCCATAAAACGTTTTACGTATATAGAACCATACATTTAACAATATGTTTAACCATAAATTTCCCTTTTATTTGAAGCCAGTAAACTAAGATTATTCGACATCCATTGAATGCATAAGTTGAGGATTTAAATTTTATATTCTACATAAGTCTTAGCACTGACTTCAATGAGTACCCTCAGAAAGAGAGAGAGAGAGAGAGAGAGAGAGAGAGAGAGAGAGAGAGAGAGAGAGAGAGAGAGAGAGAGAATATTTGCTGTAGTACCCTGTGCTGTCGTTGGATGTCGCACCAATATTCTACCGTTGTGCTGACGTCGACCTCAGCAAAGTTGACCTTGACCTCACCGATGACGTCATTGCGGGAATACTTGTCGAAATCATATATGTAGAGAACGAGCATCCTTTCTCGCAGGTCATCAAAGTCAATTGGATATTTGAAGTATTCGTTGAAGACCGGGTCCTTTGTTTTCCTCTTGACGGACGACTGTCGAACCTTAGTGTCAACTGGGGGCTGAAGACACATTTTCACGTAAGGGTCGCTAAAGCCGCACACGACATCAGACGATGGCAAATCCTGGGCTGCAAGAATAATAAATGCGCTATTGACCCAATTTTGTTCGATGGACCACTTTAGACTGAGACCTGGAAATTCTTCATTTTCTAAACTTTTAGAGACATGATATATTGCATATTTTTATAAGTTCGGAAGATTCTCAATAACCTAAAGCAATCCACCTCTGTACCTAAGTTTGGGAATTTTGTGAAGATACAACGTTCACCGAGCGAGATATTACCTTATATTTAAATTTCAAGAGGGCAAGACTGGTCAGAAATATAACATTAATCTGAAAAGTTGTTGGTTATACCATTGCACACGCATTAAAATTAAAACGGTTTAGGATGCAGTCTGTGGAAGTTTTAATTCCCTTGTAACCCCCCCCCCCTTGCGTCTTAATGGAGCGAACTTATATTTATCACCTACAATTAATTCCATAAGAATATCCCAATTAAGTATTTCTTAAATGGTGGACTAAAAAAATTTCAAATTAATCTACAAAATCCCCCTCAACGTCTGACTTTTGCATTGTTACTTTCATGACTGACACATCTCCGATAAAAAAAATTAATTCTATCAAATATTTTACCGTTGTGAGAAACATAAATGCACGGCAGTCATCAAATATAAAGATAATACAGCTACAGCCTCTGCTCTTATGTAGATAATCAGGTGAGTCTAAAGCTCTGCTTCTGAAAACGCAATGTTTTTCTTGTTTGTCAGTTTTAAAACTAATATATTTAAATAATATATATTAATATTAAAACACTTATATATATTTAAACAATAATTTAAGCAAACCTTCGATAAGATGCACGATGAGGTCGGAAGTATGAAAGTCGTATTTAAGCCGCACGTGTAGCCGCCCAAGGGTTTTCTCTTTAGATTCCTGCCTCAGGACGGCATCCTTCTTCTGGTAAAGATCAGGCTGGATTGACCCTAGAAAACCACGGGACAAATTATCATCATTACGTGCGGTGGGAATCAGCATGGTGGTATACTTTCATAAATAGAGGGGGACATGTTGTTTTCAGGGGCGTCGTCGTCTGTCGTCGTCAGAAGGAAATCTTGTGAACGCAATAACTTTTGAAGGGCTGCATATTTTCCGCAGATATTTGATACACTAATGGTTACTTTTGAAATCTCGGAAGAGTTTGAAACCCGGTGACCTTGACCTTTATCTTCAAGTTCAAATCTGCCGAAATGAAAAATTATTGTGAAACCCATAAGTTTTCTCAAATTTGGTACACCGATTGTTCCTACAAGGTTGTCGAAGGAGTTCGAAAGCTTGTGACCTTGACCAAAATCTTCAAGGTAAAATCAGCCAAATTATAGTTTTTGTCTTGTGAACGCAATAACTTTTGAAGGGTTGGATATTTTCCTCATAAATTTAAAACACTGATTGTTCCCACTAAAAACTTGGATGAGTTTGAAATCTAGTGACCTCACAGGGTCAGATCTCTCACCGTGTCTTCATGATATATCCCATAAGCAAACGGGGGGGGGGGGGGCATCTGTTTTTGCAAGTACGAAAACAAGCCATACTTGTTTTATTTTTTTAATGTAAACTCTGCTTTTTAAACCATTAAATTTCATTACAAGTTGATGACTGCTGAAAGGTTACACGGACCAAACATAGACCGTGATGAAATAGTCAAGACAGATTATATCGAGGTCGGAACAGAGGACACTTGCCGGTTGATGTGTGCGCCCTTTCAGTTAAAGTCTCCATAGACCATACACATTATTTGTTCATATGACATTGCATGGGAATGAAACATTACAGAGACGAAAAGTCGTGTTTCAAGTCGACAGAGGTCAGCTCCGAAAAACTGCGGATCTTCAAATGATATCTGCAGGGTCTCGTTAGAATGTGACAACACACTGGTGCAGGCTGTCCCGACAAGTGATTTGGTCGCTCAAAACTGGCAAAAATATTGCGTCTGAATAACCTGTAAATCATCTCCGGGACCATTAAACAACATCAAAGGAAAATCCTGAAGCTTTAACAAAAGCTCATCCTGTAACAGCAAAACATTCCCCCTTTATCCAGGGTCAACAGTAGAAAGCTTCATGGAGTGATTGTTACGAGACGTTACGTACAATTTGTCAATACTGAACGTGTCGGAAAAAAACATAATTGATACATTTATTTATTCCTAAAGATATTTTATCATATTTTCTTTACTTTAAAATTGCGAATTTTACTACTGTTTAGTTGATTTCCTAAAAGCACAGTAACGGATAATTGAGGTAATTGAAAAGATACTGAGATCCAGAAAATTAATGTCAGATAAATGCGGAGTCGCATCGGCTAAGAAGTGTGAGAGACATATGGCACCAGGGGCTTTCCTGAGTTCTGACGTGATTCAACCAAGTTGCCAAGGGCGACAAGCCATGGATACGACCAGTTCGTAGCGACACTGCAAAATATCAAGATCGAGGGAGGTTTTTAAGTTACAAATTGTCCTCATCAGTCAGCAAGCAGGAAAGCAATAAAAGCCGTCCGAAACGAGATGCACGGCTCAGAACGAAGGGAGGATGCGGCTGTCACCGCCAAGAATGGAAGATGACTAACGCATGATCAAATCCCACAAAAATGAAAAAGCTGATGTTAAAATATAATGAACCTAACCGTGCAAGCTGCAGCTAGATAAACTGATCCAGCCAGATGTCAACCTGCAGGGCCGTAGTTTCTATGCATGTTTTTTTTTCAAATTAGTTGGAACATTTTTTTAATCAGTGCACCCTTCTCATACCCATTTTGTTTCCAATAATCGACTGTTAACTTTTTATATGCTGACGTCTTAATCCACAATCATTTCCTTATCAGGCCCTGGGTGCTGTTTTGTTAACAGCAATAGTACTTAAATCAGCCTCAAATAATGTTGCACACGGTCTGTTTAATACTAAATACCCCAGGAAATCAATCCACAGCAGGATAAGCCGTACACGCAGGCGTTTATATTAATACATTGTCTTTGTTTTTTTAATGACGCCAAAAGTATTAAAATTACTCTTTGTGCGCGCGATATCCTAATAAGTTATGTATTGATTCCTATGGAAATGTAAACCTATAGTATATTTTACAAAAAAATTAAGCTGTTTACAGTTGTTAAATGATCATTATATATATATTTAAACATCTGTTTTCAAACAAATGGAAAGAACTAGTTCTGATGGTGACATCTGATGGAGGAGTATGGTACTATTAGATTTATATTGCACTGTCAAGGGTGAATTCATTTAATGTTTGAAGTGATGCATACTAAATTAAGTGTTGTGTATTTGTGTTTGTGAGCAGGGGTGGGACTTATTATTGGACAAGCGAGAATTCTGGGAGAGGGTTACTATTGATCTCGCACATTTCAATTGCCTGAATGATCATGTTCAGCATATGATCCATGTTACGAAAAACCGTACCCGTATGAAAAAGGAGCTTGATATGTTTCATCACGTCCACATCCACCGCCGCGAATAGATCTTCTGAATGTAAAAATTCTTCACCGGACAGTGATTAATCACATTCCGCCCACCCGTCGTCGGCTGATTCAGTCATATCTCTACGCGCGGAACACGCCGCCGGAAGTGATTGATCTGCCTCTATCTCTAGAATAAGATCCAGCATTTTTTTTTTGTGTGTTTATAACCAGGTTACATCAGCAGGCGGCAGAAGTGCTTTCCGAAAAAAGGGTTGCTTGATGTATTTGAACCACCTGTCACGAGACCATAGTTACAGTGCTGGTTTACTGGCTGGCACAATCTTCGTGGTGCTGAATATAAATGTTTATGTGCTTCCGTTGGTCTTGTATTTTTAAAATCCGACCTTCCATAGTTTGCATTAATTACGGTGCGTTAGTGAAGTCCCGCGTTACCTGCGCCAAGGAGGTTATGCATTCGTCAATGCTTTTGTTGATTTGTTTGTCTATTAGAAGAATTATGCAAATAAAATACTGAACTGCTTTCCGCGAACTTTTGGTGGAGGGATGGGACAGAGTCATGGAATACACCTCTGTATTTTGCTCCGGATTGATGGGAATTGGCGGATCCTTGCAGATTACTGTGCCCGTGCTCAGGTGTGGGCACTGAGCGCCATTATTTTATTTCACTTGTAACGCAAGTCTTGGTTTAGTAAGGTAATCGGGCAGCTATGAAATAAAATCTCACACATTTGTCTTGTAACACACGCTCATTTATGCAATATCTGTGCCTACGCCTTCACAATCTTAATACAGCGAGCCGCTATAGCATATATTTGATGAATAATTAACAATCCTGCAAAACAAAGCCGAAATCATAATTGCCAATCAAATGCAATGAACAAAATGCAAACAGTACAGATTACACACGCCGTTTGAACAAAGACACATGTACCTGTAGTCTGATAATTATCTTTATTTTATTTGTGAGATTCTCGATGCCTTCCTCGCAATGCTAAAACGTTTGATCGAAACATCGTACCAGAAGTCCGCGTAAAACAAGTGTTAGCGAATCATCTGATTCAAATGATGTATCCATTATTCATTATATAGACGCCAGTACCGCTCGCTGAATTAAGGTCTGTGAATATCCATGTTAACAGTCTTGACCACGTCATTCACTAAAGGATAATGTGAAAGTGAATGGATGCTGTTGGTGGGTGTCATGGGAATAAAATGCAAAACAAGCGAATGTAAACAGTGCATATAATGGGAGTTTTGGCTGTGTTTAACCCCCGGTCATCGGAGTAATTCTACAAGAAGGAAAAGGCCTAAACATAGGACGGTAATTACACTGTCAGACCGAACTGAATTCTTATGGATGATGTCAAACATAAAAAAATATATATACATGCCAGATACATACATCATTATCCAATGTGATGGACGTTCTTGCCAAAATTAACTTTTTCCAGTTTCTCGTAGAATTGTCCTATTATATAAAACTTAAATTATCTAGAGATGGAAAAAAGGAAAAGAAACATTCCGAAAAGGGACCACTATATATGTCCTCTCCACTCATGGTAGATGCCAGCTGTATAAACTTCGAGTTATCCCAAGATACAGGTTCATGTTGCTGCATTGCCGCGCGGTGCAGATATTACCAGATAGAAAAACAGCAGTGAATGGTTGCCATTGGCATATTTACAATCTCAGGCAGCATACATAGACACAATTTCAATATAAATATTATTTTGTATTGAAAACTCTATTAAATTATATTATAATATATTATATTATATTAACATTATATTATTTCATATAAAATTATATTATATAAATTATATATATTATTATATTATATTCACTAAATAAGTTACATCATTATATACTGGTTGTATTGTATAATATCAGATATCATATCTGATATCAAAATATCTTATATTACATTATAATATATTGCATTATACGTACCCAGCTGGGCCTCCAGACCTGCGCTGTCGAAACTTGCTGTCTCGCTGAGACTTCTACTGCTCAGACTACTGCTGTCGTCAGAGGGCGCAAAGTACTCTCTCAGGCTGGCCGTCCGGCTCGGCGGACGTATAGGCTTGGGCTGTACGGATTTCTCCTCCTGGATTGGTGGAAACTATAATGGTATTATGTGACGTCACTAACTCATTGGCTTCGCAATCCATACTTAGAAATATATGGTAACAGTTCAGTTCGGAAATCGTTAAGAGAGTCTAACGAGTCACGTACGCCCTAAAAATCCAATATACATGCCATCTGAGTCTGGTATATAATCATCAATCTAATGCCTACTAAGTTGGATATTCATGGCTAGGTTGATACTGAAGCTGAAAACGTAAAGTCAAGCAAAATAATTTGAATAATTGTAGACAGAAATACAGGGAAAGGTATTGATGCATTTATTATATTTAGCTCATATATATAGTGGTATACTTTTGGATACAAACACGAATGTACCGCTTGAAAATATCTTAAAACGGAAGTTATTTAAATTTGTGTATCCTCCTACTTTATCAAATTTAAAAATACACTCTGTGTATTCTTTATTTTGTGCCAGTAACAAAATGTGGAATTGTTATAGGACCTAGCCCGTGGCTAAGCGTAAAAAATAATAAAAGTCCCCACACCTTATTGTAATGTTATTTTATCTTAGCTTAAAAGAATACCTTTCGTAATAAAAAAGACCGATCTGTCTGTCTGGTTGTCTGTATGTATTTATGTAACAGTATGTGTGTAGGGTGTCAAAGTTACTTGATCATATAAACTTTTTATCACAAACACACATATATATATATATATATATATTTATATTTATGAGAGAAAGTGAGACGGAGATAAAGAGAAATATAGATTAAAAATGTATGTAAGAATTTAAGACCAAGCATTTTACCTGCACCGGCCTTGGGGGGTTGTCCATGTAAGCCACGGGTTTATAATCTCCAATAGCCTTGTATTCCGGTGTGGCCGGGGGAGGTTTCTTCCGACAAAGCAGGTACCGGCAGAGCAGGATCACAGCAAAACACGCGGCGGCACCCGACAGGCCGCACACGATGCCGAGAGCTACCGGCGTCATCATGACGTCACCCAACCTGAAAGAACCAACATAGTTTTAGGAAAGTAACGTTTACGAAAACTAGTTATGGAATTTGCACTGATTAATGTCATAATTAGCGACAAACACCTATATCTCATTTAGAGGATTACAATACTACTTTACTCGTTAATTAGACGCTTTTATCAATGTGTCAGATCTAGTCATTAGAAAGATCGACCCACAGTGGTGTTGGAAATGTATCTGCGTGCACAGGCACTTGAATCCTTGTTGGTACAAATTTTGGCTTAACCAGTTTTCAATCAACTATTTAAGCCATCCCTACCCTTTTCTAAGCGCTAAACCAGTAAATAAAGCTTGTCAGTAACTTGTTTATATAAATATACACAAGGCCAGCATCTTCATTTGCAACTGGATAGTATCCATTAATTGGTACTTTAATGGTAGGCCCGCACAGAATTTTTTGTCATCTGTTGATTGACTTTAAACAAGAAATATATATACTGGTACCCAGCACAAATGAAAGAGCCTAATCAAAAGATGACATAAACTTGTTTATATAGTTGATTGAAAAATATTTAAGCCAAAATTTGTACCAACAAGGATTCAAGCGCCTGTGCTGCGTGTTAGCTTCATATCAGTCTGACAGTGTCCCCTTACTTAATGGGTATATGCTTTCCCTGCCCTTAATTTGTAGATTGTACAGAAGTCCTTTGAGTTTTCACGACATAAAGAAACAGGTGTTGAATGTATAGCAAAACAATATCTTATTGACACTTTATACAGCCGATGAGGGGAAATGGAAATCAGGGTATATTTATTTTCATGGGTAAATAACCTATAATGTTTCATAGATGCATCTGTGACATTTCGCAAAACGAAATATAGCAGATTTTATGGCGTCCTTTTAAGGCAACAGAGAAATATATGGTGCTATAAACATGTTTTATATATCTTATCAAATGCAACTTTTTAGCTTATTTTTTCGAGAATAGTTCCCTATCTTGTTAGTGGCACAGTCTATTGAATAAGATTCATAACCATGCCAAAAGAATCGTATTTTATCATAAAGCCTTTTTAACGTATCTTAACCAGTCGTTAACACATTACAGCAAGTCTATCAGGCTTTACAGATATTTCTTCACATTTGCTTTGGCACTGTCAGGATTCTATCCAACGACCTTGACCTTAGCTTCAGCTCCGCGGTAAAACATCATAACCAGTAATCTACGTCCTGCCACCACAAATCTGGACACTCTTTATAGCTCAGATCAAAAAGGAAGTGTTCCACGTAATCATATAATGAACCAAAACTTTATTTCTAACATGTCATAAACGTGATGGCATGAAAAATAGATTTCTTTAGTCCTCAGGACGGTAAAAATTAAAACTAGATGACCAGAGGTCGAGCGCTTGCCAGAAGTAGGAAAGACAGACAGACGGACGGACGATACAAATTGTCGGTCTTCCATCAATTGAGTGACCCTCAGAGCGATTGCTGAGGAATTGGGGCCTGTAGAATGACATATATCACACAAAAGAACATGAAAGCAAACAAAACTGACAACAATCGACAAACGGACAGACATACATTTGAGATACAGATGACGAGATAATCATACGAAGAAGGTATTTAGAAACAAAATGAGGTTCACAGTTTTGGAGGTATGGCCAAAAAATTATATGTTGCAGTGGTTCAAGTGCAGAGCCCTCCTCGCAGCCATATCCCGAAAATGAAAAATCACTTTCGAAATAATAGAATATGAAACCAGCTGTAATAGTTTTAAAAGGATTCCTGCAAAACTGTGGTCTGTACAATACTATATGTGAGACACAAGAACAAGCAAGCAGGCGAATTTGAGGACAACTGACAAAGAGACAGTCCTACCGACATAGTGACACGTGATTGAGACCAGATGACTTATTCTTGTTATGGAGAAGACTCAATGGAAGAAAATAAGCAATAGTTTATGTAATAGAGGTTTATAGTTTTGGCGATATGGCAAAAACATTATATGTTGCTGATGGTCGAGTGCAGCGCCCCCTAACGGCTATATCCCGAAAATGAAAAATCCGTTTCGAGATATTAGTGTATGGCACAAGATGTACCAGTTTCAACAGGATTCCTCCAAAACTGTGGTCTGAAGAAAGCTATATGTGAGATACAAAAACCACCAAGCAGGCTAATTGAGGACATCTGACAAACAGACAGACATACTGACGAAGTGACACAAGATTGAGACTAGTCGACTAGACCAGATTCTGAAGAAGACCCTGAGAAAGAAATTGAGCTAAAGATTGTGAAGAAAGAACAAATATTGACGAAGATATGACGAAAATAAAATTTTGTCGCTTTTGATGACCTTGACCTTTGATTTATATTAATCAAAAACAACAGTCGGCTAGAATTTTTGATTGTCCATCAACTGTGTAAGTTTGAAAGCGATTGCTGAAAAATTGTGACCTTTAGAGAGGGCACAGACAAAAAGAAAAACAGACAAACAAGACGACCAGAAGTCGTGCGCTTGCGGGATGTTGAAATGACAGACAGACGGACAGACGGTAAAAACTGTCAGTTTTCCATCAATTTAATGACTTTTGAGCGATTGCTGATGAGTTCTGGCCTGTAGAATGACATGTATCGCACAAAAGAACATGAAAGCAGACATAGCTGACAACAACCGACAAACGGACAAATATACTGACAAAGTGACACAAAATTAAGACCAGATGGCTTATTCAGGTTATTGAGAAGACTCAGAGGAAGAAAATAAGCTATAGCTTCTGTAATTGAGGTTTTTAGTATTGGAGATATGTCCAAAAAATGATATATTGGAGAGGTTCGAGTGCAGCGCCCTCTGCGGCCATATCCGGAAAATTAAAAATCCTTTTTGAAATGTTAGTGTAAGACTTAAGATGTTACAGTTTCAAAAGGGTTTCTCTAAAACTGTGGCCAGAAGAATGCTATATGTGAGACACAAAAACCAGCAAGCTGGCGAATTTGTGGACAACTGATAAACAGATAGATATACTGACAAAGTGGCACACGATTGAGACCAGATGACTTACTTAGATTAGGGAGAAGACCCAGAGAAAGAAAATAAGCTATAGCTTCTGTAATTGAGGTTTATATTTTTTTATATATGCCCAAAAATGATATGTTTGAGAGGTTCGAGTGCAGCGCCCCCTAGTGGCCATATCTGGTAAATGAAAAAATCGTTTCGAGATATAAGTGTAAGACATGATATATCAGTTTCAAAATGATTCCTGCATAATTGTTGGCTCTAGGCCATCACTGAGCGATATCTCAAATATATTGTTTTACGGGATATTGTACAAGATAATGCGAAAATTGTAATATGACACTACTTGTATGCTACCTGATGCAAAAAGATAGACCTCTCTAGCTTTAAAACTGACAAAATTAGAAAAATAAGACCCTTTATGTTCGAATATCATGACTTTTCCCCCAAAATGCGTAACCATGGTTACAGAAAATTTGAAGCAACTACACACCAGAAGAAAGGCCTTGGAATAACGATTATAATGAGCTAAAGATGAAGTTGATACCTCAAATGCTTACAAAGATATGAAGAAAAAACTGTTATGTATACGTTTGATGACCTTGACCTTTGACCTTTATTGACCAAAACATAAGGGTTCCTGGAATTTTGATTTTCGACCAGCTGCGTGAGTTTGAAAGCATTTCCTGCAAAATTTTGGCCTGTAGAGAGTCCACAGCAATCAAACAGACAGACAGACATACGCAACTGACCAAACAAAAAGAAAAAAAAAATAGAAAAAGGGAAAAACGATGTGACGTCATCTTTGAACAAAACTTGACAAGTTTGACGATATTGAACTGCGGTTCATTAATATGTTTAGACCGCACTGTATATATGCGGTCCGCAAATTGTTACCGACATCGGTCTATACATTATCTGTGTTGTGTATTAAAACCCATGTGAGTCCATACGCGGGTTTTTTTTATTTCCAAGCTTGGTCCACCTCGACACATGGTGCCAGAAGCGGCTCTGAGCAGTAAAAGACAGACTAGGAATGGTCAACAGTCAGGTCAGTTGCCTTATGACCGAAACTTTGTCTCGTAACTGTCAGATTACGGCAGTTCCGTTTCGCCTGTCACCGTCCTGTAGAACTGTTGAATAAAAATGGCGGACGGAGTAATATAGTAACCTGTCTTCACCGCCTAGATAGGAAACAAAAGGTGATAAAGCCGCCCACTGAAAACGTTTTAAACGGATGTGGACTAACTATGAGGTGGCAACAGGCCTTAAAGAGCAATCAGAGCAGATCAGAGCGGCTTCTTTATTGACGTGTATCGGATCAGATGCTATGGATATAATAGATGGGCTTCCATTTCAAGTTGATGAGGCTCGAAATATCGACGAGAGAGACTATACTGATGCTATTATTGAAAGAATAGAGAACTTTTGTGTTGGAGAGACTAATGTTATCTATGAAAGATATGTGTTTAATAAGAAGGATCAAGAGGCCAATGACAACCTTGAAAGATATATAACTGTCTTGCGCACTCAAGCCGAGTCCTATAAATATGGAGTGTTGGAAGAAGAATGAGACCGCGTAGTTGATGGTATTAGAAATAATACCACTCGTCAGCACCTCCTAGCAGAGAAAGACCTTACATTGCAGTTATGCATCGGAAAGTGTAAAGCACAAGAGATAACATCACAGCATGTCATGGATATGACACAGAAAGATGTACACGCACTGAAAATAAAAAAAAAAAAAAACAAAAAAAAAAAAAACAAAAAAAAAAACAGGACAGCCAAGAAAAAAAAAACACCAGTAAGGAGATTTGACAAGAATAGTCAGTGAACTGAGAGACACATTGCACAGAGGCAACGGCGACCCTGCAAGTTTTGTGGACAGCATGGTTACTTTTCTAAGGAACAATGTCCAGTTTTTGGAAAAATAAATTGTCTGAAAAGTTCAGGGAAGAATCATGTTGCTGAAATGTGCACTGAGTGTCCCAGAGACATAGTTCAAACTGTAAGCAGAGACGAGGATGTGTCAAATTCCGCTGATTCGGAATACAATGTAGCTCTACATACCAAAGGAGACTATCCTGAGAGACTATGCAAAGCTTCAGATTGAAAACCAGATGGTACGTTTCCAATTAGACTGTGTCACGACAGTCAACACCTTGCCTAAGTATATTTTCAGAATATTTTCAAGGATGAGCAGCTGCATGGATTAGAAGGACCACCAGTGACTTTACTCACGATAATGACAAAGAGGCCAAGACTTTAGGCAAGGTAAGAACAACAATTGTAAACCCTAAGAACCAGACCAAACAAAGCCTTGAGTTTGTGGTGACAGAGACGTCAGGCAATCCACTTTTGGGAGCACCGGCAGCACCAGCTATGTTGCTAATAACGGTTAACACTGAAAACATACTGCAGTGCGAGGAACAATTGACACTAGAGGATTCACTAGAGACTAACAAACAAATATTTAATGGTGAAGGCAAACTAGAGGGTCAGCTTCACTTAAACATTGATATAGATGTGCCACCAGTCAAGTTTCCACCACGCAAAATAGCATTTGTATTGAAACCAACATTTAAGAAGGAGCTAGACAGGCCAACAAGTCTAGGAATCATTCAACCAATGGCTGTACCAACAGACTGGATTTCTGCAATGGTTGTAGCCATAAAGAGAAAAAAAAGGTCCGGATATGTATAGACCCAAGACCTCTAAACAAGGTCTTACGGCTGAACCATTACCCTCTTCCGGTTATACTACCTGAATTACATAACGTAAAGATTTTCTCAGAAGCAGATGCAAGGAATAGGTTTTGGCAGGTATAGTTGGATTCAGAATGCAGTTTGCTAACAACATTTGAAACCCCGTGGGGAAAGTATCGATGGCTTAGAATGCTAACGGGAATTTCTCCAGCGCCATAAGAAGTGCAAAGGCGTTTAGACAATGCACTGAAGGGCATCCCGGGTGTTATGACTGTAGCAGATAATATTTTCGTGGTTAGTTAAGGAGACATAGATGGGGCACCAATACGGGAACATGATCAGAAAATGATTGCGCTAATGGAACGATGCCTTGCATATGGTTTGAAGCTCAATAAAGACAAAATTAAGTACAGACAGAGATAACTCCATTACCTTGGACAAAGGCCTTTAGATTCACCCCGAGAAATTGGCAGCGATCAAAAAGATGCCTAGACCTGAGAACAAGAAGGCAGTGATGAGACTATAAGGGTTGGTAAATTACTTAAAGAGACTATATCCCAAACCTAGCTAAAGTAACAGCTCCTCTGCGACATCTTTTGAGAGAGGACGAAAACTCTGAATAGATAGAGATCCATGGAGAGTGCATTCAGAAAATTAATCATCCCCTGACGGAAACCGGAGTTCTGAAGTATTTTGATGAACGTGAAGCCACCGTACTTCAGTGTGATGCCTCAGACAAAGGCATAGGGGCATGCCTGATGAAGTGTGGTCAGCCAGTGGCATGCTACTCCAGAGCACTATCAGCATCTCAGTAAACCTATGCCCAGATAGAGAAAGAAATGCTCACAGCGTCAGTCGAAAAGTTCCATTGATATGTGTACGGCCGCCAGGTTTTAGTACATACTGACCATAAACCTCTAGAGACGAACTTTAAGAAGTACCTGCTAAGTGCTTTAAAGAGGATTCAGAGGATGTTACTCCGAATACAAAGTTATGACCTCAATGTGACCTACAAGAAAGGATGTGAGATGTATCTTGCAGATACTTTGAGCTGAGCATTCATTCCTCGGACAGAAACAAGTGATGATGATTTGGACACAGTAAGTAGTGTCACATACTTACCTATTTCAGACAAAACCTTGCACTTGATTCGGAGAGCAGTAGAGCACGACACTGAGTTAGAGGCTCTGAAACGTGTAATACAGGCAGGATGGCCTGTAGATGCCAAACTGTGACAGGAATCGGTTTAGCCTTATGCATCATTTAAAGAGGACCTGGTCGTACATTATGGATTCATCTTTAAGGGAGAAAGAATTGAAGTGCCAAACAGAGCGCGCCAATAGATACCCTACCAGGCTCCACGATGGCCACATTGGCCACTCCCAGAGGCGTCCCAAAGAAGCAGTATATTGGCCAATGAGTCGGGACATAGACAAATATGTAGCAGAATGTAGGGTGTGCAACCAATACAGTATGTCACAACAGAAGGAACCAATGATTATTCATGACATGCCAAATGGACCATGGGAGAAGTTAGATATTGATTTGTTTGAGTTGAATGGCACAGACTATATTATCACAGTAGATTACAATTCTAACTTTTTTGAAATTGACAAGCTTGAATATAAGACTGCCAAGACTGTTATTAGGAAGTTAAAACAGCACATGGCTAAACATGGTCTGCCCAATACAGTGGTGTCTGACAACGGACCCCCCCTTAATTCTGCAGACTTTGCTAGATTCGCTGACCGGTATGATTTCGAACATGTCACTAGTTCTCCAGGGTATCCACAATTTAATGGAAAAGCTGAGAACACGGTCAAGACTGCAAAGAACTTGATCCGGAAAGCGCAAGAAGACCAAAGAGATCCTTATTTGGCATTACTGGATTGGAGAAATACGCCTAGTGAAGTATATGTTACCTCACCATACAAACGACTGTTCAGTCGACGCACCAGAACTAGACCACCTACTCCCAATAGACTCTTGGAGCCAAGATCGGTAGAACATGGTTCCCAGAAGCTCCATGCCAGGAAAGTCCAACGAACGATGCAGTACAATTTTGGCACTAGAGAATTGCCCGAGTTGGAACCTGGTGACACAGTCCGTAAAAAGCCTCTAAATTACAAAAAAAGGTCGGTTAAAGGCCAGAGTAGAAAGGAAAGCAGACATTAGATCGTATGAACTCCGCACTGAGGATGGGAGGCTACTGCGGCGAAATCGTAGACATTTTCGGCAAACCTCGGAGATCACGTCCAAACAACCTGAGATCATAATACCAAGACCAGTCATCTGAACCTCACATAATGCAGAACACGTACCAGAAGCCTGGTCGGCGACAACAGAAACGCCATACAACATCTTTCGACACCAACCCAAACAGAAGCAACAACAATTACAAAACCCGTACCAGAGGACTCCAGTCCAGCTATCGGTACAACGACCGGATAGGAAGAACTGAAAAGAAGCCCAGATTTTGTGTATAGTATGTATAGTCAGGGAGCCGACTGGTAAAGAGTCGGATAGGGAGTGCTGTGCTGGTAACTTCTCCTCCCTAGATGGTGAATATGGTACACATTTAACGCTCACACTCGAGGGGCGGAACCAGGATTTAAGAAAAGGAGGGTCCAACCCAGGAGGACAAATGAAAACCCCCAAAAATAAGTCCTCAGGTCTGTAAAAGGGGGGGGTGGTGGGGGTCCAGGCGGCATAATTTGTCTTAAGCCCTTAAAAAAACGGTGGGGGGGGGGGGGGGGGTCCGGACCCCCTGGATCCGCTTCTGCACTCGTACATATATTCACAGATTTGTTAATGCCTCGTATCATGTAAGCTGAACAGCAGGAACACAGTTTGAAACTCAGGGACTGTAGTTCTTCACATTTATAATTTCCTTTTTGACCTGCGCGGCAGTGTTAGTCCTGATCTAAGCACATCATACCATTTTTTTTCTGTGCCACATAGTTACAGTTATGTATATCACTATTCTCCTTTTATGACCAGGATGGATGTGACGATACTGCGGTTCATTAATATTGTTCAGTACGCACTGTATATATGTGGTCCGCAAATTGTTACCGACATCGGTCTATACAATATCTGTGTTGTGTATTAAAACCCATGCGAGTCTATGCGAGGGTTTCTGTTATTTCCACGCTCGGTCCACCTCGACACAACAAGCACTCATCGAAATAATTCCATGTGCTAAATATAATGACCGTCCATTCATCTATTGTTAGGTGAATGTGGTAACACACGGCCGACGGACAATTGAGAGACCTCTGTGTGGTTTCAGCTCGAAGAGGGGCACTTCAGTCCCAGGAGGTGCATTAACATGGGACATAATGGTGTGCCGATTAATCGATTAAATCAATGATTGGTCGTTTTAAGAAAACAATTAAATCCGTTGCATTTTTGAATAATCAATCAAAAACTGCTATGTTTACACATTCAACGATTTTAATCCTGTAAGAGATATACGAAGACAAAGTAACGAACAACAGCAAAATGGAACCTTGCCCAGCCAACAATCATCCGGCGGCAAGTCGACCTTAGATGCGGGAGGATTGATAGTTTTATTATGAATACCGATGTACATGTCAGACAGACAGTTTACTGGGGTCTATATTTTAGGTTCTAATATAAATCAGTTTATAGGCAGTACATAAAATAATCGATTAATAATCGATCATCGGTCTTTTTTTTGTTCAATCATCAATTATGATTTTTTTAACCAATTCCTTCCATTAAAATGGGTCAGGTTTGCTGTGAAAATATTAAGGGTACAATCCTAACAAGTACCCACAACAATCCCCCCTCCCCAAAATGACACCCATTGTTTCCGGACAACCGCACTCCCTCAGCATGACTTATTTACTTTCGCTCCTATGACATATATATTTATATATATTTATGAAATAAATTAAATCCATTGTACGAAAATAACTTTTGCTCAATTTTCAGCAATATATTATTCATAATAACCGTTAGTTTTAAACCATTTAAAAACTTTTGCAAATATCTATGCAAGTCTATTAAGGCAGTTTACACATGCAGTTATTTTCTCAAAACTAGATGATAATTAAAATTTTATGGAAGGAAATATAACGAAACTATAAACAGGTTAAGGAATGATCTCGAAATTTAACAAGTCCTACAGGCCTAATGCGAACCTATGCAATAGGATATACATCAGGTATAATGTAACCTGATAACATGCTTGACCATTATCTGAAAAGTACTTGATTACTTTTTAAGTATATGTGTGATTGTTCATGTACAATGCAAGTAATAAACAAGGCCTCCAGACTGAATGCAAACATGTTCAAAAGGATATACATCAATAATAATGTTTCTATGATAATATGCTTGACCATTATTGGAAAAGAACTTGAATACTTTTCAAGTACATGTGTGACACGTACATGATGTACAAAGCAAGTACTAAACAATTTGAATAACCAAGTACAAGCACCAATTATACTTGCGTCACTCCTGAGACATGGATGTACACAATACAAAAATTATTGTAGGCGCCACCATCAGTTTTGTGTTTGAGAAAGCCATCGAAGATGTATGGACATGCCAAATTTCAGGCACATACTTCAAACCACTCTTGAGTTATCTGATGAATGAAACCCTAAAACAATTGTGGATGGTGCCACAAGTCTAATATACGACGACGCTATCAGATTATTACATATATGAACTATTATAAGCTGATATATCAAATCCCTTCCCAGAAATAAGAAGGAACATACACTGTGCAAAATCATTGTAGGTGGCGACACCAGTCTTGTGTACGAGAAAGCTGTAAAGGATGCAAGGACATGCCAACATTTCAGGTCGATACATCGAACTTCCTTTTGAGTTGGGTCCACTCAGCTGACCAAGATCCCCCGAGGAAGGCAGTTGCCCCCTAAGTCAATGGTGGCTGAGTGCGATGTGTAACTACTGCTCTGAGTGAACTCTTGACCTGTACTTGGCTGTACTGATTGAACTCTTGACCCTTTGTCTTATCTGATACAGTTGGTAGTCTGCCAAAGCTAAAAATAGATAATGACTGAATCCTGGACTGTTGCCAAATCTGAAATTGTTGTCAGCTTGCCCAACTATTTATAGACACCAAATCAAATATTTTATGTTGCTTGTACAGCTCTGTTTATATACCGAACAGAATAAAAAGATCAATGCAGGTGGTGCCACCAATACCACAATTTCAATTTGACTCGAGTGACCAAAATTTGCTAAAACTAAAATTTGGGGATGATAGCTCCAGCCATTTTTGTAATTTTAGTATGCTTATTTGGCCAAATGACTAAGACCAACTTCCTGTATCTCGACCAAAGATCACTGAAATGTCCATTCAAACAAACTTCAGAGAGATTATTTCTGGAATTATTTCAGTAAAATATTTAACAATTTAGCTGGAGAGTTTTGGAGAAGACGATTTTTAAAGTTTATTATTTGTTTCCTATATAAAATTAAAGTCAATGCAGATAGCAAAAATACCAAGCTCAGTCCGAAAAAGTTTGACGTGACAGATTCTCAATAAAATTTGGCGCTGCTAGCTCCAAAGGTTTTCGAGATAGCATAGGTTAACGTGCGGACGACGGTGGACGGAAAATAGCCGACAGACGACGAATGACGAATGACGCCGCGTCATCACATAAGCTCACAGGTTAGCTGAAAACTTGTCTTATTCCCCGTAATACAAGGCCCATGTGTATATATAAAGACTGAAGGTATACAGCGGTGTTGTAAATATAAAAAAGAAATATGTATTTATTTTACTCCAGTCAGTGACCGTAAAACGCAGAAAAAGGGGGAGGGGGAATATTAATAATATCTGCAATAGGACAAACAAGGTATTCAGACAGACCCAGCTGTGACTCTAGGTGGTTTTATATATGGTATATAATACCAACACGCACCGCCGCACGGGTCTAGGTAATCTGGTAGATCCGTGAATATGATCTCTAAGCATGAAGAATTGATTGAAAGAATTTGCTCAATTTTAAAATTATCAGTGTGTCCAGAATGAGTTGTTGATTGGTTTTTGTATTAGCATAAAAACTGTACCCCATTTCGTCAAACATAAAATGTTATGATCTATTGATTTATTTTTTTAATAAAAGAGGTAAACTGTTTTAATTGTTTTGAATATCCTTTTACAGGGAAATATTTCAGGGTAATTGATTCTGGAAACATCTACTTTACACCACAGAAATAAATAAAAAGAACACGCATTGGATCTTATTGTTTTCCTTTCAATGGTAGCATGCATGAGCAGCATGACTCATTTAAAGAGTAAATTTACGCCCTAACTCTCAAGACTATGGTCGAAGACCCTTTCATTGGGAAAATTATTGTTTTTCCTTTGACCAACTGACTTATCCATGAACTCTTTGTGAACTTATTGCATTTTCATTCAATGAATAATCATGAAAACAGCAGCTACAACCAATCAAGTTACCGTTGGCAAAGGAAACAGTCAATCACCTGACATGCGGAAAATTTGCATAGTTTTGACGACTCTTTCAAACAGTACACATGTAGCCTGTAACAGTACCCGTGTCCGCATCTTTCCGGAATATTTTTTCTCTCGCACCTTCCGGAGGAGACGTGTTGTTTTCAGTGCCATAGTCGTCGTCTGTAGGATATCATAATTTTTTTCCCCCGAAACTGTTTAGAAGTCGAACGAGTTCTAAACAGGTGACCTTGACCTTGATCTTCAAGGTCAAATCTACCGTAAAATAATATTTTTTTGTGACCTCCATAATTTTTTTGCAGAATTGAACATTTTGTCCTCAAATATACTGGGTTGACGGTTGTTAGGTATCATGAAAACTATTTTCTTAAATTTTAATTTGTCTACATAGTATATTAAATATGAAATATTATATTACCAAAATATGTAAAAACGGAAGACTTCCTCGCTCATTATATAAATATTTGGATGCTGTGTTTATGGAGCAATTCAGACAGTTGTTCTTTAAAATTAAAATTTAGGAATTAGAAAAATAAACTCTGAACAACCTAATAATTGCTAGGGAATTAAATAGAAATATGATAAATGAAAATTAATCACGAATAAATGGAAATAAATAGATTAATCGAGATGTTACAGCTCAATGGGGGGGGGGGGGGGATGTGCCCCTATCTTGATCCGCCACTTCATATATCTGATTTACACCTACAAAAACAAAGCTATCTTAGTTATTCACAGGAGACAATAATAAGTTCTATGTCAAAGGTTACATCAGCTATTCACCATGCAATACCTTCGGGACAAATAATCCAAAATATGGCAAAACACTTCTCAATGATTGCGATATATTCATCACTGGAGAACAAAGCTCTATAACAATTCCAGCTGATGACATCAGTCAATGAAATGTGATATGCGACCGACCTTTGTGATTGTCCTACAAACAACTCTCGCAACTATGCATAAGCCGTCTCTGTGGGAGCGTTTTTGCAGCTCATTTGCATAATTATGTCAAAGGGGCGGAGCGTAAGGGCAGTGGTGGTTAGGTCAATTTTGTTATTTTTCTGTACATGAATATGACCAGAACAAATCTCCTTTTTACACGACAGACCATCAAAGAACGAAACTCGGGCGTCACTGGTTGGTCTTAAAAAACTGAGCTTGGCCTTAATATAACAAATAATACAAAAACATAATTATTTATTACGAAATCATGATCTGTGAACTTGAATTATACTAGCGTTTAAAAAATATTAATAAGGCACGTTTCCTAAAGAGTTGGTATCAACATGTGTAGCAGAGGGGGTGGATAATTAACCCTGAAGAAAACGATGTATATAGTTTCCTTTTTACCAAGGTAGGCCTAAACTTGGTTATTAAACGATATTTGCCCCAAAAAAATCTGAACGAAAATTCGTTGAGGCATTCGATTTCAGAACGGTTCGTATATTTTTAGAAACACACTGTGTAAGCACATTTTTTATAACTGTCGTGTATTCTATATAATTTCCGTACCAGTGTTTTAAAAACTCCTGTCGCCCCTTTGAACAAAGGCCTAGATAAACAAATGTACACGAATTCTTAGGAATGTGCCAACAAAATGGGGGGGGGGGGGGGGGAATAACAAAAAGCATCAACCGTGTTTATTTTTTTAAATGTCATACACAGACCCTTCATTTTCGGACGTGTAACATATTCTTGATTGTATGAAAGATGGCGACACCTTGTCGTTTTTGTTTGTCTTGTTTTCCAATGAAAACATTCAAGTTTACCGGGTCCCAGACGGACCTGAGTGTTGTAAAGATCACGCCAGTTCTCGTGTCTCAAGAGATGTTCTGACAAACAAGATGTGCCTGCCGCTGTAGTCTGGTTACCATCAATACACCAAAGAAATTAAAAAAAAAAAAAAATTAATGCCTCCCGATCAAGGATTCTTTGACCGGATACAAATATTTTAGTGACTAACTAATTTTATCATGTAGCATAGTAGTTGGTCAAATTAAACGTGGCGCGTAAAAATAAAAAAAAGACGTATCTGCAATACATTTTTATTTTTTTATTTTATTTTTTTTTTCTATTTGAAGGTTTTGTGAATATGACAGTGTTTGATAAAATCGTGGAGCTGGCTAGTGAAAACATTACAGCACATGCTAGTCAATAAGATATTTCATATATATTTTATATCCCATTATTTGTGTTGTCCGGTCAAAATACGTAAACCGTTATGCTGAGGTACAAAGACATAATCAAGAATGGGGAACCTTTGAACAAGGTTATTGTTATTTACGGTAACTCCCGCTTTTGCTTATCAGCGCCATATTGTGTTCATTTAGTGAAACACATAACGTTTGAGTAAGGCATTAAAACTTGCTTATTCCTTTTTATATTCTTAAACATTTTTAGTGGATCGCCAACAGAAATACATAGCTTCACTAGATTGCGTTGAAATATAATTAATGTTAACTTTTAATCGAAAAGATAGATATCTTAAACTTCTAAATCGTTCAAAGTTTGATCACTAGATGGCGCTGATAAGCAAGTGCGGGAGTTACCGTAAATAACAATAATCTTGTTTAAAGGTACCCCATTATACAACAGTCAGTCAAATGGGCGTATAAAGTGTCATGTAAATGTCATGTCCGTTAAAGAATATTTTAATATTTATCTTATCGCTGTTGCTTAAAGTTCTTCAATTAATTGGATTAATTTATTATAATAGTTGAAGGACTGGCAGGGCTGTTGTTAGCACTGACTATTAAAACGGCATGAAGGCCACTGTGGCAATGCACTGTACAAAAAAGGAGTGATGCTGGACCGGAGTCTGGACTTAAATCGCAAGGTGAGTATTCGAGAAATCAGGCGGATCACGAATCCAGCATAAATAACGCTCTGTCACATACACTATACTTATTTAATACAACATTCTATATACATGTTCGAACTTCTAACAGAATATTACTCAAAAAGACTATACATTCCATTCTTAAGCTATACATCGGGAACTAAATATACGTGATTAAACATTCAAATAAAAAGCACGTGTAAGCTAACATAAACATTTTATGGTAATCTCAAATTTCTTTTTTTTCAATTTCATTTTTACTAGAATGGGTTCGAATACTCGGACTTGAAGAAGGTTGACTCACACTCGAACCTCAAGGACTCACATTTGGACTCGAGTGGAATGGACTCCGACTTGCACTCGGACTAGAATGGTGTGGACTAGAATACAATACTGGTACAACGCTTCAAGGACTTCCGGTCATGTATCTACGTAGTTCCTTTGCAATAATTTATGAATTATGCAAGTCATCGAGTAAATCTCAGTGGTCAGTTTGAATAAAGGGTGTGGTCTCAGCATAGGCTAGACATCTTGATCCTCATGTGTAAATCGAACAAGGGGGTTAAACCAGGTGATACATTAAAAACAGCGCCTTCTATTTCTACTATGGGTAACTAACGGTAGTGAACACATGTAGGGCACGAGGCTGTATTATATTATTAAACACAACACAAATAAAAGCATCACTTTGCAACAAAACTTTGTTAAACCGAGCTTGTTGGTCGACTTATTTACAGTTTTGGTCCGAGTGACGTGACACTGAAATTGAGCAATCTCATATAAAAGGAAACTCTTATCAGTTTCAAACAAACACAAATTAATGTGCACGAGTAAAACTAGAAATCTGCAATCTAAAGAATGCAAGCCTCCGTTATTTCGGTGGAGGGGGCTATTTTGGGATGCTCCCTAACCCGTGTTTGCATTGACTTTTTCCCTTGTTCTTTCGGGCATAGGCGACCTTACATTAGTGAATATTTTTTATTGATGACATTCCTTGATCTGGATCATGTGCCGGATTAACACCAGACTATACTCGATTTTTCATTGGCCTATTCTTGTAATGAACTGAAAATTTCATGAGAATCCTGCGTGAGTTATGTTTTGAACAATAACACACACACAAACACACACAAACACACACGAACGGGTTGATCACATACCTTCATGGCGGAGGCAAAATACTCAACCCACACCAGTTAAATTTACCTGAGATACTGATGCCAAGCATATATGGAAATCTGATAAGGGAGCTGTTCTATTTCATTTAGGCCCACTACCTACCAAACGTAGCCAAACTACTGACATAAACTCGTCCGTGACTTTCTTCTGCATATAAAAAGGACCATTTAACCTGTATTCTTCAAGAGGGTGAAAATAGCAACCGCCAGGAGTTTATTATATGTTTCATCGTGAATGACTAAGTACATATATTGAACATGGGTTCATTCATGTTGTTTATCGTCACTGTGTGACGTTCTAATACAAAAATATATGATTTAACCACAACGTAGTAACCTGCGAATATATATACAATATATATTCCACGGACCCTGCCCAGTCACTGGATACATTGTTCGTCAGAGTAAACAAGGTTAGTATTGAGTGAGGCATATACACAGAAATAATGTAGCGTTTCGTTTTCCATATTTTCTGTGTCGTATGAAATTGTGAAAGGTTAACTGAGAACTCTGAATCACGCGGCCAACATATAGACTGATTGTATCTTCCTTGTGTGCGCCAGTTTATAATCAATATATCACTGTTCACAGCAAATAGTCAGGAACGTACACAAAGCTATCTCACAGTCACAGTGCACGCAGTGTAGGCTTTCATTAGGCCAAACTACCGAGCAGCTCAGATTTAAGGTCATATGAACTTGCTCTGTATCAGTTGAAAATATTGCAAGTATTGACTGACGGAACTGCGTTTCATCATGGACATAATGATGGGATATTTAAGTAGGCCGCACACAAAGCGGAAGAGACGAGACGAGATCGGACCGGACTTGAATCCGGTCCGGTCCGCTCAGTTTGCGGCAGTTGGCGGACCGGACTGCCAGTCCGGGACCGCTCCGGACCCAGTCCTGAGCGATCCTGACCATATCAAAATGTTTTGATATTTCAGGACTGGTCCTGAGTGGTCCGGTCGGTCCGCTTGAGTCCGCTCTGTTTGCGGGGGTTTTAGGACTAGCTAGGATCGGGACTTTGTCACTGACCAATGAGAGCAGCTCTATGAATCACATGATAGACGTACAAATCTGAAGATGGCGAATTAAGAGACGTTAAATAACGTGGGTGACACATGGAGTTTGGTGTACCTTATAGCTATAAAGGGAAATACTTGCTAAAAAAAATAGTGTTGCTCACCATATCTATCATCTGAATACAGCATAAAGGATTCACGTGTAATTGCAATTTAATATAAAAATAACAACCAAAGATATACTTCTGTTGATCATATTTCGATAGTTAAGTATGATCAAAACAGTAGTATTGTACATAAATATAGTTTCCTATTTATATACAGAAAACTAAATTTAGAGTGATGTAATACAAAGCAAATACGTCATTGCACAATACCATTGTTTATATGTGTTTTATGATGACAGGTGAAGTTACCATAAATTGAATAGATTGTAGATATCCAGGTTTATTTATAAATGGAAGTATATTACCTCAGATAGAGATGCCATAATTTTTGTATGTATGTATGTATATAATATAATATAATATAATATAATATAAGAGTATCTTATTAAAAAATCCTATCCGATCCGCTCTGTGTGCGACCCCTCTAGGACCGGACCGGACTGGGAAAGATTGTGGCGGACTCTGCAGGATTTTCAGTCCTGTCTGGTCCGATCCGATCTCGTCTCGTCCGCTCTGTGTGCGGCCTGCTTTACGCTACGCCTCTGGGTGAAATGTAGATTCGGTAATATAAACGCATTTTAATTCTATGAGCAAGGGTGGACTAGGGTCAAACAGAACTTGGAAATCTTATCAACTCTCATCAAAATTTCGTGATATGCCATCGCCCTGCTAGGAAACGCCGCGCTCCCAAAATAACATGGTCCGCCCCTGTACATTTAATAACAATTGGCATAAACTTCTGTGTCAAAGAAATTTTTGGTTTACATTTTACCCACATATGACTTGTGATTGACGGTCGGCCCCTATACCCAGGGGGAGCGCTCTGCAGGCTTAATGGGAAGGCTGTGCCCTACAGCCGTGTATCACTCACATACGAGTGCGTCTTTGGGGGGTTCCTCGATGTTGTGACCCAGCAATGGGGATGATTATACACCCAGGACCCGCAGGTGCGGTAGACACCGGGCCTGGGTGACACCAGGATATAAAAATGATAGGAAGCGAGTGCTACCGCCCTGTCAAGTAGTCCCAAACCGAAATGGAATCTCTGCAGATGTACATACTTAGTTAAGACTTAGTTAAGTCAGCATTAAAAAAATGGAGGCGGTTACCTCCACCAAAAAAATTATTAAAAAAAAAAAAAAAAAAAAAAAAGACTTGTGATTGAATTTTTTGTTGTGCAGCATGTATCCATACAAGTGTTCAGGCGGCCGGGTGACCAACTTTTCATCAAGATGTTACCTTGGTTTTTGGAATTAATTATTTAACCAGGTTAG
Organism: Sipunculus nudus; assembly: GCA_026874595.1. NCBI lineage: Eukaryota > Metazoa > Annelida > Sipuncula > Golfingiida > Sipunculidae > Sipunculus > Sipunculus nudus. The sequence continues at coordinate 60,717,644 of CM049311.1, read as the reverse complement.
CTTGCTTGAAACTGGAGGCACAACAAATAATGTACGTTTTTACATGGAACTGATCTTTAAATGTCTAAGTGATCGATTATATGTGAGCATTCATGGTAACTTCAAAGGCAGTTATTATTGGATACACGTTATTAACAACACAAAGATAAACATCAAAGGCGAACATGAAGAAGGTAAATAGGACAATTTGGGGAACCAATATTATATTAAGTGGATATCGTACAAAACATTCAATTTGAATGTTTTCAACTATATATTTAAGTATATTGAAAGGACTTAGTTTCAAACCAGGACCTGTAAAAACGAACCCTTCACCTCATTGACCTTGCAGTGTTTAGGAAATAACTATCCTAGCATGGCACCCTAAAAAAAGTAAAATTAGTTTCACTGGTCCGACTCACGTTATCTGGTACTGGCAATTAAAGCAAGGCGTCTTTGGAAGGCACAAATTTAATAGCATTCGATCATTGGAAACAAAGTTCTTGTCATAAATTACTTAATATAGGGAGAACATGTTTACAGAAGTTTACAAGTTTTTGGTATTAGGAGAGGTCCGCTGTCACTATATTTAACAGCTGTACCTTTTTAATCACACTCATCTGACCTGGAGAGTTCTCCTCTCTATGTATTCATGAATCATTGATTTGTAAGCTCCCGATGCAGCGGAAATCTTGCGCCTCTAAAGAAGCTAATGATTTTCCCGCTGCCTGCTTTGACCGTTTATGATGCATTTAAAACACCAGGTGGTGCACATGGGCCTGTCTGCTTAAAAAACTGCTGGTGTGACTATCAGCCAACCAAATGCAAGTCAACAAACACTCGACAGGCATCAGGCTACGCCAAGAAACCACATGGGGGGCAAGGCTCCCTGAGCCTGTGGCCTGTTCAAACGGTCGCCGGGGCGTTGAGCTGTCACTCAAAACGAATTGAACATCATTGGCTTCGTGTATTCCTCGCTTGGTTGGTAAACCGTTTTGTTTCCAGCACAGGGTCTCATCTGATTGGACCAAAATACAGTGCTCCCCTCTGGTGTAGAGATTCAGGATACAAGATCATAACAACAGCGCTTACGATATAGGTAGTTGGCCTATGGGTAACGCGCTGTGTAAAGAGCGTATTGATTTGTGGTTTCACAATATTTTGGCGCAGTTGGCCCCATTAATTTTAGCATTACAATGGATTGAAATAAATAGTAATTTTAATATTCTTTTCAAAAGACAGAGCCTCCATCCCGCGGCCAAGAGTATGTGCGGTTCTTACAGTGCATTCGAGTGAATACGCCTCTGAGAAACAAAAAAATCCACATTTACTGGTTAAACCTATATCAGTCCGATATGAGGTCAACTTTCGCTCCGTAACTAACATCCGTCGATTTACTGTAAGATATAAACGTTATAACAAAAATAAAATGAAAAAGATATAAGGATAATTCCGGCCGAATTGGCCAGCATAATGGAATACGTCAGCTAGTACTTTAAGACTGGATAGGTGATGGAATTAAATAGGGCCAGATATAGCTCACTTTTACCACTGGCACCCGCAGTCGATGTTGCTATAAATACAAGATATATGATCTATTTTACTTTATGAAACGTGATTGGTGCCGTCTCAAATGGAACCAATTCTGTAACTAAATCATGCTTGGCACGTTCATATTTCAAGAGATAATTAATCACAGATCGTCAGAAAGTTTCAATACACAAATCACCGCTGGCCTTCTTCATCGGCGTTCGACTGTTCCTGGAATGGACGGTTCCAATGCTCCGAAGCACAGCGCTCTAAATTTCACAAAACATAAGAGTCATGACGTAAAACGCCGACGAACTTATTTAACCAAAAAGCAGCAAGCAATGAGCTCTGATACATAGCCATTTACTAATGTAGCGAATAATAAATATCTATTTTTGTCCTCTAGAAAGTTACCTAAGTTTAATTGGCTGGCTTGCATTTCTTCGAAACCGAACTGCTCAGCGCGCTAATTAATATTACTTGCTTCTACTCGGTGGTCTTAATGTAAATATACTAAATATAATGGATGGTAAAATTCATTAATGGAGATGTCCAGCTTTAAATACAAGAGCCTAGACTGTCAAAGTATTTTTATATAATATCCGCAGAATTTTACAAGGGAATTGTGGAAATAAATATAACATTTCCAAAAACTATAGTTTAGGATTTTACAAACCTTTTATCTGGTGGTCTTGGTTTAGTTGTATAGATCTACAATGCATGCCTTTCAGTCAATCGCCAATCTCTTCTCCCTAGACCTTGGTCATTGTGTATGTGTGAGGCTATACTGCTATGGTCCACTGTGTGAGGCTTTACTTCTATGGTCCACTGTGTGAGGCTTTACTTCTATGGTCCACTGTGTGAGGCTTTACTTCTATGGTCCACTGTGTGAGGCTTTACTTCTATGGTCCACTGTGTGAGGCTTTACTTCTATGGTCCATTGTGTGAGGCCTTACTTCTATGGTCCACTGTGTGAGGCTTTACTGCTATGGTCCACTGTGTGAGGCTATACTTCTATGGTCCACTGTGTGAGGCTTTACTTCTATGGTCCACTGTGTGAGGCTTTACTTCTATGGTCCACTGTGTGAGGCTTTACTTCTATGGTCCACTGTGTGAGGCTTTCCTGCTATGGTCCACTGTGTGAGGCTTTACTTATATGGTTCACTGTGTGAGGCTTTTCTGCTATGGTCCACTGTGTGAGGCTTTACTTCTATGGTCCACTGTGTGAGGCTGTACTGCTATGGTCAATCGTCTGAGACTTATGTTCCACTGTGCGAGGCTATACTGCTATGGTCGACTGTCTGAATCTTATGGTCCACTGTGTGAGGCTTTACTACTATGGTCGACTTTGTGGAATATATAATTCACTGTGTGTGGCTTTCTTTCATGGTCCACTGTGTGAGGCTATACTGCTATTGTCGGCTTTCTGAGATTAATAGACCACTGTGTGTGGCTTTCTTGTATGGTCTACTGTGTGATGCTTTATTGCTATGGTTGACTGTCTGAGACTTATGGTCCACTGTGTAAGACTTTACTGCTATGGTCGGCTCTCTGAGGTTTATGGACCTCTGTGTGTGTTCTTTTCTTGCATGGTCCACTGTATGAGGCTTTATTGCTATGGTCGACCGTGTGAGGCTTTACAGCTATGGTCGGCTTTCTGAGATTAATGGACCTCTGTGTGTGCCTTTCTTGCATGGTCCTCTGTGTGAGGCTTTACTGCTATGGTCGGCCGTCTGAGACTTATGGTCTACTGTGTGAGGCTTTACTGCTTTGGTCGGCTTTCTGAAATTTATGGTCCACTGTGTGTGGCTCTCATGCATGGTCCACTGTGTGAGGCTTACTGGTATAGACGGCTTTCTGAGATTAACAGACCTATGCGTGTTGCTTTCTTGCATGGTCCAATGTGTGAGGCTTTATTGCTATGGTCGACCGTCTGAGACTTATGGTCTACTGTGTGAGGCTTTACTGCTTTGGTCGGCTTTCTGAAATTTATGGTCCACTGTGTGTGGCTCTCTTGCATGGTCCACTGTGTGAGGCTTTACTGGTATAGACGGCTTTCTGAGATTAATAAACCACTGTGTGTTGCTTTCTTGCATGGTCCAATGTGTGAAGCTTTATTGCTATGGTCGACCGTCTGAGACTTATGGTCCACTGTGTGAGGCTTTACCGCTATGGTCAACTGTATGAGACTTATGGTCTACTGTGTGAGGATTTACTGCTTTGATGTGCTTTCTGAAATTTAAGTTCCACTGTATGTGGCTCTCTTGCATGGTCCACTGTGTGAGGCTTTACTGGTATAGACGGCTTTCTGAGATTAATTAACCTCTGTGTATGGCTTTCTTGCATGGTCCACTGTGTGCAACTTTATAGCTATGGTTGACCGTCTGAGACTTATGGTCTACTGTGTGAGGCTTTATTGCTATAGTCGACTGTTTGAGACTAATGTTCCACCGTGTGAGGCTTTACTGCTATGGTCGGCTCTCTGAGACTTATGGTCTACTGTGTGTTGCTTTAAAGCTATGGTCCACTGACGAAGACTTATGGTCTACTGTGTGAGGCTATTCTGCTATGGTCGGCCGTCTGTGACCTATGGCCACTGTGTTAGGCTTTACTGCTATGGTCGACTGTCTGAGACTTATGGTCTACTGTGTGAGGCTTTATTTCTATGATAGATTGTGTGAGACTTTATTTCTATGATCAATTGTGTAAGGCTTGTGGTCCACTGTGTGAGGCTTTGCTGTTGTGGTCCACGGTGTGAGGCTTAACTACTGTAGTTCATTGTATGGGCCTTTACCGCTATGATAGATTGTGACTTTACTTCTATGGCTATATATATTATATGTGTGAGGCTTTACTTGCATGGCCCATTGTGTCAAGCGTCTGTTTTGTGATCCATATTTTCAGGTCCTATTTCTCTGGTCTTTTTTGTCTGACTTTTCTCCTACTTTCTATGGTGTTTTAACTTTTACTTCTATGGTGTGTCAAGCCTTTTTGTGTTTGTACCTTTTGTCCAATATATTATTACCCGACCTTTTTCAGCACATGGTTGTTAATTTTTTTTCGGCTTGGTTTTTGAATGATATTTAACCTTATCATGTATTTGTTGGAGCTTAATGCCATTGATCCATTTTTTTCTGATTAATCTTCAGCTTTTTTCTCTAGTCAGCAAATGGAAAAAGTTGATCACACTATAACGGAAGATACATAACAGTATTTTTTGTTATACACCCGAGATAGAGATAAAATTAGTTTTTTTTTCAAATTAGCATCATATACAAAAACAAATATTATTTGTGGAATTAATTTTCAGGAACTGCTTTTCAGGTTCGTCGAAAACCTTTCAAAAGTGATTTTATCCGGGGACCAATGACACAAGGTAAAAATAACAACTTTGAGTTATTATATTATGGACAGTTACCTTTCTGTTTATGCCCGCGGCTCATTTTAATATGTTTAAATATATTCTTTTATTTTAACTTCTTTAAGCACTGAACCCTTCGCTGTTATTCTGTTATCTAATGTCAGTCCCTGTCATTGTTTCCCTTACCACTACGACATTTAATAATCCGTGTGCTTCCACAATTTAGCTATCATCTTCCTAAGAAAATAACATCTCCTTAGTAGACTTTAATAATCAATAATATTTAAGGAACTTAAAATTTTCCGAAGTCTCTATAAAAATGTTGATTTAATTTTGATATAATTAATTTAATTTGATGTATAATCAAGGAGGTAATGTTTTCACCAGCATTTATTATCAGTTGATAAGAACACGTACTCGATTGCTTTTCATTAGGGAATGTACATGGAGGGGTCTTTTGATATGAGAGATGAAATTTAATTCGGAAGTTTCAGGGAATGATGAAGACCATCGTCAGGAACACGATCAATTAGACTCAAGTGTCATCATCCTCACTTTGATCACACCAAATGCTGTCCGTGTCTGATTGCCTGCCTTGGTAGAGGGGGAGTTGTTTGGCTCAGTGCTTTCTAGTTGTACATATGCCAAAACTGGTCAATTAAATATCGACGTGTTCTGAAGATTTTATTACTTCCTTTGAAATGAAATGCATGTTAACATACCTAAATCGAGAGGCAGTGCCGCCTAGAAACATAAGCTGATACTCAGGAGGACATATTAGAATATGGCTACCTCATCGGTGCATTTTAGAAATATTACATTGAACAGTCTTCTCCAGCAATACATTGTAGAGGTAGGACATTGTAAAGTTCTTTCCGGCAGGACATTGTAGAAGTAGAACATTGTATAGTCCTTTCCAGTAGGACATTGTAGAGGTAGGTCATTGTATACTCCCTTCCAGAAGGACACTGTAGAGGTAGGACCTGATATAATGCTTTCCGGTAGGACATTGTATAGTCCTAACCAAAAGGAGACTGAAGAGGTAGGACATTGTATAGTCCTTTCCAGTAGGGCATCGTGCAGGAAGGACATTGTATAGTCCTTTCCAGCAGGACATAGTAGAAGTAGGACATTGTATAGTCCTTTTCAGAAGGAAACCGTAGAGGAAGGTCATTGTATAGACCTTTCAGGCAGGACTTCGTAGAGGTAGGACATTGTATAGTCCTTTACAGAAGGACACTGTAGAGGTAGGACATTGTATAGTCCTTTACAGAATAAAACTGTTAAGGTAGATCATTGTATAGTCCTTTCAGGCAGAAACATTGTAGAGTTAGGACATTTTTTTGTCCTTTTCAGCAGGACATTGTACAGGCAAGACATTGTAATGTCCTTTCCAGCGGGATATTGTAGAGGCAGGACATTGTAGAGGTAGGACATTGTAAAGTCCTTTCCAGCAGGACATTGTAGAGACAGGACATTGTATAGTTTTTTCCAGCAGGACATTGTAGAGACAGGACATTGTATAGTCTTTTACAGCAGGATATCAAAGAGGCAAGACATTGTGTAGTCCTTTCCAACAGGACATTGTAGAAACAGGATCTGTGATGGACTTTTACGGCCGGATACTAAGCTAATGCAATATATGAACTCCAGAGGGACACTTTAGTAGGAATTTTTCATGCGATGTACACCAGAAATACGGAATTTTCCTGTCATCGTCCCTCATACCAGTAAGATCCTATGGAGGTCGTTTGGTTCCCTTTGGTCACTTCAGCAGAGAATATAATTAAAAACACCGAGGAGTCTCAGCGTGACCACAAAGCACGTTGTGGCCCCGGGCGTGGTATATGATAACCTCATCATTAGTGGAACAAACAGGTATAACATTTCAAGCCACAGACGCGCCCTATGTATTTCAGAGATTATATTTCCCATGAGCCTGTTTTATAATTACCAGGTGGATAATGAAAGATTTTAGAGTAATTGTGCCCCTGAGGAGGGGCTTTGCCCTTCCGTTATCTTGAAAGCGTAACACGCGATAATTTGTAAAGTCATGAATAATGGAAAGCAAACAGGAACAGACCAGAGTAAATAATACAATCTCGCGGATTTGAACAGAAATGACTTGGATGTCTGGGAATTTACCTGATATTTTATAAAGATTTTACTGTATGGCAACATACACAGTGAAACCTCGTTGTGTCGAAGTCGAAGGGACCCTAAGAAAACTTCGACACATCCGAGGTTCGACACAAGCGGGTTTTATTTGGTAATAATTTAACTAGAGTTGACCAGAATATTGAGTCTGTAACTTCGACATAAGCTAGGTATTCGACTTAAGCGAATTCGACACAACGAGGTTTCACTGTATGTACTTTTCACGAACAAAATTCCTAACAACCAAAAGTTTCAAATGATTATCTATTGTAGAGATGATTTCATAAAATGAGCATTTAACCCAAAGACAAGAATTATTTCGTTATCAAAGCTATACTGACCGAATCCTTGAAATCTGTACAGAAGTTGCCATACTCATGAAGCGTACTTGTGAAATATATCAATGACATATAAAAATATGTAACAGTATTACAGTAACATTAAATAGTAATATAACTGTTCAGGGAGCCATTTTGTAAGAACAAATGTAAATTTATTATTAATGTTGATAAACTAGATAGATCCAATCTGATTTTTTATAGTGGTTTCAAAGATTTATAATAAGCGTTTAGACTTGAATCCCTGTTGTCACAAACAATCGCAAAAAACGTCTTTATTTACTTTTATAAACATTCCTTTCTACTTGACCAAGATCTTAATCAGTAAATAATGTTTGTCAGTGATTTGTCATATGAATTAAACAAAACAAGGCCGGCCAACACCAGCCGACACTTAGCTTCAGCTCCGAGTCTTCCGCATAAAACGCACATGGCACAGAACAGTAATAACGTCATTATAGGAAGTTAACTAAAAAAGCGGCTGCCATTACATCAAAACCAATTACCAAGAGCTGCCGAACCATTTTACACAATGCACGCGCTTCACTGTTACGTCAAACATACATCCTATAACCGCCACCATTCCGCCAGAGGTCGTTTTTGCTCAGAACTAACTGTTTCCTGTCCAGCACTGTGGGACGGCCAACAACTTTGACAAAGACAAAACCTGCCTCAATCGATTTTTTTGAAAGCTTAGCACTGCCCTTTGTACATAAAAAACCTATTACACCATATCTAATGTCCTAAAAAGTTGGAGGTTGTGATATTCATGATACTTATATTGTCTTTACATTCATGAAAATAACATTTGATAAAAAAACAGGTATGTTTTCAGTATTAAAAAAATTTTTTTTTCTCAAAATTGCCGTTCAGTAATAATGTCATTATCACACAGTCTTCTAAAATGATAGGTTTCAAAGACATTTATACATTTGCCCTCACTAAAAAATCTTGGTATCCATCTGGCTTTTAAAGCCTTTTCATATATTTCAACATCTATCATTTTTAAACCACCATCTTCATAATTACCAATCAAGGTGTTCCTTTTATTTCTTTCAGTTGATGTCCAAACAGTATTAAAGAAAAGTCTTTTTAACTTCAGAATTAAAGATCCTTTAATCGGAAATATGGATAATAATAATGTGATTTTCGACAAAGCTTGTGACTTTAAAATCAAAATTTTTCCTCTGGTTGATAAATTCCGTTGTTTTCAGGTCTTCAATAACAAATCTATTTTGTTTAATATTACTTTCCCATACTCCATCAATGTCATTATTGATATTTGCCAAAATGGAAATACCCAAATATTTAATTATATGTTTGTCAAAATTAACACGCAGATTTGGATAAATTATAGAATCTGATAATGGGCCTAATGTAATCGCTTTAGTTTTTTCCCCTGTTAAGTCTAAGCCCAGAAACAATACCAAAATCTTCTATGACCGTCTTTAATGAACAGAAACTATCCAACAGAAGTGCAGTATCATCTGCATATTGCATCATAGGTGAACATATAACGTCATTTTTCAAACGAATACTGAGATTTGTTTTTTTGTTTAATTTGAATAGATAAAATTTCACTGGCCGAAATAAACAATATAGCTGAAACGGGGCACCCTTGACGGATTCCCCTAATACCTACACCATGTTGTACATGTGGAAGATAATGATGCATTATAGCTGCAGAGTTTGAAGCCAACAAATCCTAACCAGCAGAGTCGTTCTCTTGTGAGTCTGTGCTCTGGTACCCGTTTTTTTCGTAATTATACTTTATACTGTTTAATTTAACAAGAGGTATTCCGCAGATCGCTTGATTCGAAAGTGATTTTACTGAGACTTGAGACAAGCCTGCTAACTCGAGCAGTAGGGGCCTCAGCCCATGCAGCGTCAGAAGTAACCGACCTGTTTCATCTTATAAAAATCTCCCGTAATCATAAACAAGGGAAGTCTTGTTTATGTAGAAACTACCTTGGATACGTCATCCAAGGTCCAGGGGTATATGACTATGCAACAGGGTCGACATGAATTGAATAAGTTTAGTTGACATTCTTTTGATTTGCGCAAAATTAGCGGAACAACTGTAAATGTACATGAGACCAAAGGTTATTTGCGAAAATATTATTAAATACAAATATCGTAAAATTGGCGGATTAAATCCGTGATTATAGTGAATTTTTTTTAGATACATTGGAACGTACTTCTTGTTGTAACCCGTGTAACCTTATCGACAGTTGCTGAATGTAAGAAGAGTTGTCAGGTTCGCATTTTGCGTTGATTTCGACCGAAATCCTTGACCTTTCGCTTCAAAGTGCGATGGCGTAACACCTGCGATAGGCTGTCGGCACTCTGGGAGATGTTTCACACGTCAGTGTTAAAATCCCATCACTCACCTCAACAGCGGAGTGGCGTCAGACAGAGAATGACGCCGAAACACACCTTGTCCCTTGCACATAAAGAACAGGTGTGATAGGTGTATGTTATAATTGATAGAGCTACCTGATTTTCACCTGCAAAAGTAATATTATTAGTGGTTTAATTCAATCTCCCACGGATCCTATAAAATCTGTTAATTATTAATGACAGATTTGTTCAAAAACATGTAGGCTTGGTTTTAAAGTTTAGTATACTGTTTGTTAGTAATGTGACAGGAAATTATAAGACACAATTTATTATATTGATTTATTAACTCATAGGACTTTCTTGCCGTGGAACATGATATTTTTTTTTTTACTTACAGCCGATATAACGTATGTTCTCAGATGAGAAAGTAACTTTCTTGTTTCACAATGTATCGATAATTTTGTCTACAAGTCTTCCATTTTGGACTAACAATCCTCCGACAGTTTTAACAGAAACTGAAAATCACCTCTTCTTTACATCTTTCAGAACAAATTTGTGTCCAGCTAATTTCTTTCACTTCCAGAAAAAAGCTCGCTTTCATCTGATCTCGATATCTGATTAAACAAAAATTTCGGATCTTGACAAGATAACTCTAGGTCACATGGTCCTATTATTCAAATAATCTAGGGCGCAGAGCCGAAGAAACAGAGCAGTAATTGGTTTTGCTTACCATGGATGACTCTAGCCATTATGCAAGGTGGCATTGAGATTGCCTTTATGTTTGGCATGCATAATCTCAAACAAATTTCAAGAGTATCTGTCAAATAATTTTTATCCCTGGCCCATCAAATATATCACGCCCAGGTACTTGTGTTTGATTTCTTAGAGAGGCCATTTTGGCTTCACTGCATTCAGACCGGAAGTGTGTGAAAAGGATATACACAAGCTGCAGGTTTCTTGCTCTTTTCGCCGTGTTTAAGTTATAAATTCACATTGGAGAAAGGTTTTATATATTTGTTAAAAATTAGGTTTTTTTGGAAAGCTCTCATCTGCTCCCGATAACTGGTAGACCATAGCTCCAATCTCGTCAAGATAAGTGCTAGAATATTTAAAATACCTAATCCCCTATAAAGCATGTCGAATTAATACGAAAAATGGCGTCTTCGGTATGAATTAAATTTTTACCTGCAGAACACTGAGTGAAACCGTTGCCTTACCCCTGTGCACCAGTGTAAAAAAAGTGGACCTGGCGCTATCACAGGCGTCAACATAAACACAGCGCATCGGACTCCGTGTATCGCCCGGGCCACAACACCTGTCAATCAGGACAGGCCCAGACAAAATTGGCCCAAACAAATGTAATACATCTTCCCGCTGGCCGGGACATCGCGTGTTGCGGCCCGATACATGGGCTCATACTGTGCTATGCCCGTGTCATTTCACCTGAGGCCCCATAGACTTGTCGTACAAATCTGTTGCGACAGGTTCTACAATGAATTTACATGGACCGTAATGTATATCCAGCAGAAATTTATCAGAGGATATGAAAGACCATGTATGGAATAGTTTACACTACTTTTTGTTTGAGATCTGTAGCGCGTGCGCCAAATCGGACCTCCGGCCACGCGGCCTTGTCTTTGTTAACAGATACACATGGACTGTGTTTACTAATACGCAGAGCCATAACAAGGTGTTAAGCTGCTCAAGGGGAGGTACTGAGACCATGTGCTGGGATTGTTTCGCCTGGAAACTTTTGTATAAAGCAAAAGTGAACTGACAGTGTTAAAGAATTGGCATAATATTGCTCATGATTATGTCCCTTTGATTATGTGACTGGACAAATGTTGCAAAAAAAATCATTCGGTAAAGGGACGTGTAGAAAGCGTCCATCTATATTAATTAAATACTGGTACAAGCGTTACTCATGTCTTAACAGCTGTTAGACGAACGTTTTTATTGTTAATCGATAAACATAGCTAAAGGCACAAAGCTTGAATCTGTTAAAAAACAATGGCCACAGAATAATGCTTCAATCTGGACTTGACATCCACCACAACAGAAAATCCGTCTGGTTCAGACAAGCTGGCAAACAAAGCTTTCTAACTGTGATAATTACTACAAGCAATCTCCAATCTGTTGGAAACCGTCACCGGCTGCTTACATCATTTACAATATGACTAAGTCTGAAAGACCAGCTGTCTATTAAGACCATCCTGAGTTTACCAAAAACATTCACGCTGGTTATACCTGTCTAATAAGACCACCTGTAAATTAGGATTTAGGACCACTTTAGGCCAATCCCGCGTTCTGAAGTCATAGTCCTGAAGTCATGAACAGAATACACCATCTGCTGGCAAAAAGCCAGATATATCAGATATATATAATTTAAATGAAGCGGGCAGTCATTTGAATCAGGTGCAAGCAAACTAATCTATGTCCACGACATAGTCATTTAAAATAAAGTCTATCAAGCTTTGTTAATATACAAGATACTATATTCATTTGATAGGAGATGAATAGATTATTGATTGAACTCATGGAGTTTATATAATTAGGGCATCAGAAGCCAAATGGACATTTGTGCCAGCAGATTAAATAAAGCACAGCTTGTCCATACGTGACTTAGCTTATGCCTGTTTTAAGGTAACCCACATCCTCTATATATTTATGGCTTACCTGCTGTATCCCATAAATCTGTGTGCTCCGGTATCTTCTTAAATTTTGCTGGTGTATATATATGTTATCATATAACCAACAAACGTTCGCAGAACAAAAATGTAAAATGTGGCTCATTACTGGAGAAAATATATAAATTTTTCATTTTTATTTGACTTTTTTTGCAAACTGCTTTTTTTCATATAATGATATGAACATAGAAAAAGGATGATGTTGGTACGGAGGTCTTATAAATGCTTTGAGATATAAGTTCAAAGGCCTTCTTTGTGACAGACTTTTCCTTTTTTTTCTTTATTAAATCTACTGAAGTTGTATTTTGTCGATTTAAGATATATATATATATATATATATATATATATATATATATATATATATATATATATAAAGCGATCCCTTTGATGACACATATAGGTCCATACAGGTCAAAAGAATATGTTGATTTAATTATCTACCGATGTATTGTGCAAGCCTGATGATGTATTTACTTAAGAAACATATTAAATGATCAATATATATATAAAGCGATCCCTTTGATGACACATACGTTCATACAGGTCAAAAGAATATGTTGATTTAATTATCTACCGATGTATTGTGCAAGCCTGATGATGTATTTATTTAATAAACATATTAAATGATCGATATATATATATATAAAGCGATCCCTTTGATGACACATACGTTCATACAGGTCAAAAGAATATGTTGATTTAATTATCTACCGATGTATTGTGCAAGCCTGATGATGTATTTATTTAATAAACATATTAAATTATCAATATATATATAAAGCGATCCCTTTGATGACATATACGTTCATACAGGTCAAAAGAATATGTTGATTTAATTATCTACCAATGTATTGTGCAAGCCTGAGGATGTATTTATTTAATAAACATATTAAATTATCAATATATATATATATATGAGACCCCCCGGCCAGAAATTCAATACATGAGATTGTTTTATATTTAAATGAGCCATTACGCCAAACATATACATAAATCTTCTCGGAATTGTTTGTAACACATTAAATTTAGTTACAAACATATCAATTCAGGGTTACCTTATTATCTCCCGTAAACAACCGATTACACTGCAATAATTATCAATAAAAATAATTTTAAAAGTATAATGAAAATTAAAATTATTTATTTTATTTTGAAAAAATTGGACAAAAAATAAGAATATGCTTCAAATTTAACACTGCAATACTAAAAAAAATTACCCGTTTTGTAATGCAGATGGTTTTTGGTTGGAGTAGACATAAGAAGAAACTTAAATTTTTCATTGAATATGCAAGGTACAATATTGAAGGGCCCAATTAAAGGTAATCCCTTGGAGCATTTATATAAATAGGCAAGAAAACGTGGATATCACCGAACAACGGCTTCTTGTTTTGCTTATATCAACATGTTTGTAATATGTGGGGACCCGCCAAAATAATAAAAACAAATTGAACAAGGGCATCTGGCGGCAAGTCCGATAAGCCGGAGCTTTACAAATGGCGTTTTGCAACACGTGACCTTTCTACCTCCGCACATATGCAAACTACCACCTTAGGTTACATTTTTTCGTTTGTCAACATGACTGTGTTTACAATCATGTTGATAAACAAGTTTAGGCATCCCTCACAGAGGCCTTATAAGAACTTTTCAACACCAGAATTACCCTTAGATCATCAAAATATACACAGACAAAGCCATAAGTCACATAAATTCTTTTTCAAAAGGTAGGTGAATGAGCACCTTTAAGCCTAAGCATATTGGGTCTGACGCGAAAAAGCACATCAAATTTAATCACGGAAGCTTTGGAACTTCATAGGCCTAAGGAAACCTTTATATTACAGAGCAAGCTATACGGAGCGCGAGATGATACTTACGGGCCACCACAGAAAACAGTTGCAGAGCGTGAGTTAAAAGGCAGAGAACAGAGTCACTTACCTGTACTTCGATGAGGGTAAAGTTTGATAAGGAGATGTCTGTTATTGCCGCTTCAATTCTGCCGCCTGGCTGGCAAGTTCCTGCAGCAGAAACAACGTTGGCGTCAGTAATGCGATGTGTCAGTTAAGAGAAATTAAGATCCGGTCAAAGCAATACAAGGTTTTATGACGGTATGCCATAACGGCCACACTCTTACTGACCATTATAAATCAGGTTTCCAAGGGAACAGGTGGAGTCATGGCAACCGTTGCGACACTGACGGTGCCTGATACGCGCCCTCTCTCGCAGCGTGTGGTCCTATGCGGGTGACAAGTGTTAGTGGTAGCCGTGTCAACTGTCATCAGTTAACGCTAATGTACACCTCTAGAGTACCAAAGTAAAAGCTGTTAGGTACGTCAAATGTAGGAAGAGCAGTTTTAAAATGACTTCCATCGACATTGTTTATTTCAATACATTAACTTACTATGTTGTTTATTAATATCTCTTTGGTTCAGGTAGTCGGTTACAGAAATATGAAAACCTTTCAGCGATAATGCTGGAAAAAAATTTAACCCAACTGGAGCCAAGCGAATAATGTTGCTAATATTCATATCCCTATCATATAAATAGGATTTACAGTTTTGTTCATGTGTTAATACCGACATGTTCAATGGACATTTTAACGATAAATACATGTAAATGATAATTAGATTTAATATGGTAAAAGTATTCTTCAAATTATAAAGAGTAAGAGGTGAAGGCGTTCGTACCCTATATGGTCATTATGTTTCGATTAACATTAAAAAAAATCTATGAGTCTTCCATCGTTATATGCTATATAGACACTCTTTTTTCGTGTTAAATTCTTTCCTAGTTTGATTTTGATATGGGACCATTAATTTTAATTGGCAAAACCTGAATCTCTCTTACTGTTAGTACATTCTATTCCTTATCATCCGCGCTTTGACTTGAAGAGAATTTCGCAATTTTGTATCGTATTCCATGTCTTATAAAGTTAAAAATTTCCTGATATTCACATATGATATAAACACCCACGGATAAATGTCATTTCTGACGCAATACCCGTTTAGGATATATAAACTAACGTAACAAAACACTCCAACCGTTATGCAAACTGGGTCTTTACCATGAATGTAAAACCAACCTAGTGAAATGTTGGAGTAATTAATCCAGCTGAGCCATTAACTCTAGGAAGGAAATCATGATTATTTATTGGTATACATTTCGTTTTCCCAGCGCGATTTTTATTTTATCCAGTTACCAAGGATATATCCGGAATAAAGTTAAACAATTGAATGTATCATAGGAAATTCTTATGATACATATAGATGTTGTTCCCTTGTGAGATAAAACCTCTCATCAGCTGGACCACCTGACTCCTGTCATATTTAACCTTTCAGGCAGATCATATCCCAGCAGGCATTTTATTTCCAAAACCGTTCCCTGCTGGGTGTCTTCTATTCAAATAAAGTAAGTGTATATCCCCCCCCCCCCGCCATTACTCATGTCTGCTGTTGATATCAATCAGAGAAGACTGGGGCATTATATCATCATTATTATCAAATTAAACTTTTAATAATATTATCAATATTATATAATTATTATGATTGAATTATTATTATATAATTATTATAATTAATTATTATTACATGATCATCGGCTATCATGATATAACGGTGTAGGCTTACATTAAGAATTTAATTAAAAAAGCTGCCCTTGTTAACCTGGTCAATGTGTACCAATGTAAACCTTTAAGTCTATTATATTACCTTTTCAGTTTATTTGATTGACCTTTAGCAAACTTTGTGAAAAATACAAAAGGTTACCATGAAATGTTGTGGAAGAGTGGGACATGGGCTTTTCAACATGCTATTACATTTTGGTGCGGATACTTGTATACAAAATACCAGCCAATACGTCAAACAATTCCTGAGATAAGGGCATCAATGTATTCTACGAAAATGTGAATGTATTTTCGCCGCCAGTTTTGTGTATGAGAAAGCGATACAACCTGTATTGAGATGTAATAATATATTTTAAGCAGATACATCAAACGACCTCTGAGGTGTGATTTTCACCAAAATCAGACGCACCGATGGAAGCCACACGAACACGATTCCAAGTGGCACCGCCACTCATATCTTGAGATAAAGACACCCAAGATTCATGTTCAAATTTAGGCTGACATGTGATACCGCTCCTGAGATAAATTCATGAATTGGGCCATTTGTCTTGTCTATTGGAAAACTATCTAAGATGGACGGACCTGCAAACTTTAAGGCCAAAACACCAACCATTTATGTTAACAGACGCATGGTTACACGCAAATACGATTGTAGATGACGCCACCAGTCTTTGTTAAACGCCATTTCCCATATGACCCTACAGGTATCGGATAATTCGTCCAGCGGTTTAAGAGGAGTTCTCCGAAAACGAACCCGGCTAAACACATAGTGTCCGCAAAACTACGGATACAATTAAGTCAAACCAAACTAACTTGAAATACGCATGTAAGTCCTTGTTAAGGTTAAAGTCCGTTCCGGCAATGAGTTCCCCCTTGATTTGGAAAAACATTAGTTATTATCGAAACAGTTCCTAACAGATAATAAATTAGATGCTTCGACATTTAATATTCTTGTAAAGCAAATGATATAAAGCCAAATGTCTTAAGGAGGTCATCGTTCATAGTTCCATAAACAAGACATTATTTCGAGAGTAGTTATCGCAGCGCCATCTAGCTCTAAATTTCACCCGGCTATCGTTTGCAGCACCATCTATCTTATATGGAATGAATTTGTCGGAAAAAAATAAATATTAATATTTGAAGAATAGAAAGAACACTTTTGAAACCTGTGTTCAGTTTAAAAGAAAGGTGCCTTCATACAAAAGGGTGACATGTCGTCATTTCAAAAGAAAGAGTCAAGAGTAAATTGTAAATCTTGCATTTAATTATTAAATCTTTAATGTTGTTTTAGGCTCACCTTCTTATATGTGGGTTTCGATCAGGTTAGGAAAATATAAGCCTTTTTTCCAGAAAATTAACCGTTTAACTGCATAAGAACATTGGTTGATGAAACGTAGTTTAAACCCAGCTGTCGTTAACATAAACCGTACAGTCCACGTCTGTCAGGATTACGCGAGCCTTATTCCCGGGGTATGATTCATATTTAACCATGGCCTGAATGTTGGGTTCTTTGGTGGAAAATTTATGTGGGAGCACCATTACTCCTAGACTAAATCACCCAATGAAGGCACCCGCAGACAGTGGCCATAATCACAAGGCAACGAGGCTTAAAGCTCTACTCGTGAAAGGCACAGTGGTTTGGCAGTAAAAATTTAAATACTTCTATTCTCAGCCTCGTTTATTGTGTGAAATACATCGCCCGAGATCTTATCGTGACAGGTACGTGTACGCTCACGGAGTAATGACTGCGTGGACGGAGTTTTCATGAGGCTGACTGCACTACACTATCCACGACCACTTCCTTTCTCCCGGTTGCCATGTCAAATCCTGTTCTGTATCTGCCCCGCTGAAGTGTGGAGTGGCTCTAATCACTGATCGGTGCCATTAATTAAAACAAACACGCTTACTGAGTCACAATACTGGTACTAGAGGAGCTCTACTGAATTCACGTGGCTAACATCAAACAATCCATCTGAAAGTAGTAACCCCGGGAATAACAGAACCGCGGCGGTGAGAGACAGCACTTCAAGCTAAATTGACACACGTTCTAAAATGAGTAAGGGTTCGTATGATATAGCATGCAGATAGTTGATTCTACAATGAATGGATCCTTTTTGTCATTCAAATCGCAATTCTGATCAATAAAAAAATCCTTTCCTTTTGCCCGTGACAGTTTGTAAAAGAAATAATAATAATAAAAAATAAATAACATTTGAAGGTCATATTCATATTCTGCATATTTGGTAATAAAGAAATATGTGAACCGGAAATTCACGATGACTTGGGTATATATTAGGCATGTTTATTCCACATCAGCAAAATGTATTTAAGAAAAAACTATCGTCCATTTAGATAAAGCATTAATCTTTTTAGTAACTACAACCGTTCATAATCATATGAATCATTCATACATTGCACAATACATGTTGTACGTCTCGTCTTCATGATAACAGGTTATGGCAAATCATTTATTTAAGATGTTTCGAAATAATTATGAGTTAACAAGTTTTCATTTTCACAAAATAAGCTTCGCTCCTGTGCCAGCGGGAAGACAACCTATTTATCTCGGTCTAAACTTAAACACGGAATAGATAAAGCGTTTAATATGTATGGACCATACACTGACAGTGGTGTTTCCCCATTTTGTGTCACCAACGGGGCCTGAACTCTAATGAGCAGCATTTCAGGTCCACAAAGCAACAATCCGGACCCTGATGAATATTTGATTCAGCTGTGGCCACCGTAGTCTGAGCTACTCAAATCCTATCGTCACGCTTTTATCAATCGTCACGCGATGTGACGTTCTCTTTCAGTAACCCAACTTATTATCTTCAATTAGGTGAACGCTACACGGTCGCAGACATATTGACTCTGTCTCTGGCATCTGCCTGCATGGAACTGTCTGTCACCCTATACAGCCAGTATTATCCCCAGTTATGTATCACACACGATGACCAAAATGCTCTAGACGAGCGATCCCCCCCCCCAACGCACAAGATGGTATTTATTTACTAAACCGCGGATTATCATCAGAATACGTGTCGAATTTTCATGGAGATTTAATCGATTCTCGTTCGTATTTTGCGTTATTAGGAACACGTTATAAATGCTATGCAATAGCATTCATGACTTCAGCATACATTTTGCACTACAGATTATTTTTTGAGTAAAAAATTGTAAAAACTGTATAAAATAATTTGAAACAAACTGGTTTTAATTATGAATGTTGACAAACGGGTTTTTGTCCCTGCTTTTCGGAATATATTCACTCGAACCAAGGATCCAACACGAAATAATATATAATGTCAAAAATAATGTCCATGGTAAAAACCACAATAACAGTGCGGCAGACTCGGTTGGTGCACCCAAAAACAGGAAGTTCGGAGTTAAAGCACGAGTGAACTGATCCTGTACCACTTGATAATTTATCGATGGCACATTTTACGGCTTTGTGAAAAAGATAACACAATACATCATCTTATATCTGAATCACTCTCAGGAACTAACGTTATCCTGTTTAATATTGAGACAGAACTTTAGTTGATAACCATTGTCTTTAATTCAAGAATACATCTGTTGCATGGTAAAACATTGCCCGGCTCCGGTTTACAAAGCCTATTCAGAGAAATAATCATCTTTCAACACTTACGGATTTATGTCACATACCTAACTGACGCTTGTCGGTAACAATACATTAACAGCACGGGTGCTGATTAAGTTAGAGCGAGACAAACCCGGGTTTGGGCATTAGACTTGGGAACTGCAGGTCCCGGGTGAAATCCTAGACATTGCAAGGTACAAGGTGAATTTGTGATCCGCTTTAGCTCTAATGGATAAACCTGCGTCATGATACTAAGTGTCATAGTTACATACCGGCTGAGCGCACTGCAGCTTCACAGTCCCATAATTCTCGTGTTTTTTTTTATTTCTGTGGTTTGATTTAGATTGGCGAGGTTATATTTTCGCGACTTTTCCATTGCCAGTGATTCGTATGAGTACCTTTTTCGTGATCTCACAACCCAGCAACCAATCATAAACACAAATTATTTCGTTGCGAGATGGACATGGACGAGACATATCGTATATATATATATATATATATATATATATATATATATATATATAAATAATGAAGCTTTTACAATTACTATTAATTTTTACAATTACAGAAACTATTTAAATTAAATTAAGATATCAGTCACTAATTTAAAGGTTACATAAAATATATATTTTTATTTATTATAACCAACTTTTGTCTTTTATCTTTCGACAATTAATGCCATCATAACGTATAAATGTATATATGCGATTCCAATGATGGTATAATATAAATGACTTCGTCATATTCATGAAGGTTTAATTTTCGCGATACTTGGCCAATTGGAAAACTTCGAGAGCAGAAAGCCAAACACAGTATTGACAAATTTCGTTAATTTTATTTAAAATATGAAGATTAAAATCTGGGGCTTACCTAGGAGAGAACAGTGGGAAGGCGGTAAACAAAAATGTTGCCTTATCTGCGAAGAAACTGCGACTGAATCATTTTATATATTACTGATAAGTTTGCATACAGGAAAAAACAAGAAAGAAATTGTTTTAAATGTGCCATAAGTGTATACATACATCGTTAAGATTCATGAATGTACTGTAGACATCTTCATTAATTTGAATGTTTTATAAACTCTTCAAATGTTCTTTTTTTTTAAACATCTTTTTCGTCAATTTTGAGATTTAAGCCATGTTCCACTTTCACCGTATAAAGAGAGGAGATGACTCATTCCTGGTCAACCCCACCCCCAACCCCACCCCTCCGGTACAGTGATACCGCGCCAAACTGAGATCCATGGATCTTGGGTCATGCATTCGTATAGTCGTATCTGACATGTCTCAGAAGTTGTCAGTACATATTAAGGACCAAAATCGTCAGTGTAGAGAGCTGGGTGTCCATGTAGGACTGGTCTTCGTCAGACGATTTTTACTCTGTATCATCTGCGTTATATCGATCCTAATCTATCGTAATTCAACGATTTATCTGATTGTATATGTGTCAATGAATTGTCTCTTTGATTTGTCAAAATATTTGATCATTTTCCCGCTGCTTGGTGGTTATACACAGCCACTATCACAGCCAGGAATATTAAACGACCACGCAAATAGTGTTAAGAATACATTCCGCTTTTAAAAGAGAAAAATATAACGTATATAGGAAAGCCTGGACAAGAACCACAACTGTTCTATTGTAGCAAGATACTCTTGGTGGTGACACTGGCCCATTAACTTCTGTGGCAGTGGAGATAGACTAGCCACACAAACTGATGTCCGATACAACAAAATTGATGGTCCAGATCCCAAAGACAGATTCATTCATTGTCCCGAACGCTACTTTAAAAGAGAAATACCAGTCACATAGATCCCTTTATAGAGCTGTACCTTGGGTTTTAACAACACGTAGTGGTTAATGGCGTATTCGGAGCTGTGTTTAAGCCAACTGCCTCCGGGCTCAGGGTCTCTCACGTACACTGCCTCGCTGTCTTTACTTTAAAGTTGATACCACACATTCACGCCTACAGGGGGCTCGTCCGGGATTACAACTTGTTCTGCTCCACGGTTAACGTCTATTTGATGACTCTCTATTCATTCATCAAGAAATATCAGGACTCCCAGATGTGTTCTTTTTCTGGGAGAAAATCTATTTATTTCGTACCACCACGGAACTTGATAAAACTTTCCGCTTGAAATTGTATTTGTCATCAGCGTTATGTTAATTACCTGGAAACGTGGACTAGCGTAACTTAGTATTACTGTATTACTTACAAGCTCTTGCTATGTAACGACCCAATGAAGAACTGCTTCTACCATCTATCATAAAATTCTCCTGAGAGTTAAATGCATTGTAATAATAAAAAAACCAATACTGCGACCAAAACCGACCCTGTTATGTAGCTCTCCCTGTCATAATGTATTAACAACATTCCAGCAAAAAAAAAATTAATTTATTTCATATCCTGCTGGAGTTCAATTGTTTTCTGTCACAAGAGAAACTTATTCGTCGTTAAAGGGACATAATCAGGAGCAATATTTTACCTACTCTTCCACACCAATAGTTCAGTTTTGCTTTATACAAAAAAATCGACCAGCAAAAATATCCCAGCACACAGAATCAGTACCTCGCATACGGCGGATTAGCACCTTGTCATGGCTTCCTCGTGTTGATGAACACAGTCTACGTGTGTTTGTTTACCAAAAGTCCCGCGTGACCGGATGTCCGATTGTGAGCCGCAACACGTGATGTTTCAGCCAGCAGGAACATGTATTTCATTTTTTGGGCCAAGAAGTCAGAAAATCTCCAGAATGACACGTGTTGTAGCCCTGCGATGCATGCGCTGTGTTTATGTTTACACCTGTGATCCCGCCCGGTGCACTGTTTTTAAAATTCGTTAACCAGAGTAAGCAAACGGTTTCACGGCAATAGTTTGGCAGGTACCAATTCATTTTAAAGGGAAGAGGCTATTTTTCGTGTTAATTAAAATTGCATTTAAGGTGATGGGGCCGCTTTAATCTGTGTAGAGTCGGTCCAGAACCTTGATTGTGTTCATATATTTCCCAGATGTTTGATGAATGGGAACCTCTCTCTCTCTCTCTCCTTATATATATAGAGAGAGAGATATGTGTGTGTCTGTGTGTGTGTGTGTGAGAGAGAGAGAGAGAGAGAGAGAGAGAGAGAGAGAGAGAGAGAGAGAGAGAGAGAGAGAGAGAGAGAGAGAGACCGGGCTTCCATGTTGAAAACACAAAGGAAACATTTAACCGTAAAATGATGGACCAGACTTTTAGCTCAGCAGAATGTAAGTCGTCTGAGCTATAATCGTGGTCCATTGTCCGTCTGTCCGTCCGTCTCCCCGTTAGACTAGCACGTTTTGAAACTGTTTGACCTACGAATCCTAAATTCGGTATACTGTTAGATGTCCCCAAGATCTCCTACCAAACCAAAGATCCCCTGAGTCACTACGACTTCGTTCCTTGGAGAAATTAAGAAAAAAAAAATCAAATTTCCATTAAAAACCTATTATCACACTTCAGGACTGTCTAATATCAAAACCATTTACCCATTTTTCTTAATATTAAGCAGGAGTATTCTCCTATATATTTCCTATATACATGCCAGAAATTAAAACTGTAAAGTGTATTTTCTAAAAGTTATGGGATTGAACATATTAGAATTTGTAATTAGCACACACACACCACCACCACCAAGTTCTTGTATCTGTGGACTTGGAATATTACTTATATTTCAACTGTATACATTTTATAAAAATAAAAAATTGATATATTTAATAATATATATATATATATATATATATATATATATATATGATAAAAAAATAGATCCTGTTGAACAAATGTGTAAATTACTGAACTGTCAACAATTTATCAAAAAGCCAACCAACGATAATGGTAATAATATACATCGTATGGTCACAAACTGCTCACATCTTTCAATTTTAACTTCAGGAAATGCATGGTTGGTCAAAAAATAGTTTTTGCAACAATTTCTTACTCATCAATACAAACCAATCATGTCAACCAGCCATGGCCTAATTTAACTTTTCCTCTCAGACTTTATCTCCATTTCATATTATTTTAGATTTTCTCCTTCAAGGTCAACTTCAGCTGAGCACAGTGACCCATAGGTCCCTTGTTTTAACTGGTGGGTGATATACAATGAAATCACAATTAAGGGATGAGTTAACTTATTATTATAAATATATTTGAATATATTTAATATGTCGCTGGTGGGTTATATACTCTGTCGTTCATGCTAATAAATGTACAATTAATAACCCGATATTTTAACACTTTGACCAAGAGCATATGAAGGGTTTGATCTTATATATTTGATTTCACGTAGGTACAATATTTTATTTTAATTTTCCCCTAAAAAAACTCGCAGCGTATGTACAAACATACATACAAACATGAATATACATGGGCACACACATATATATATATCGAGAGAGACACAGTCTGAGTCTGAAGATTTATGACGTCATCAAGACTGTGAACTGTATCTAATGTACCACCTGGATGTTTCTAGTTTTAGATATATGCATTTCATTTTCATATATTAAGAGCAATCAAAAAATGTCTTGTGGTGTTCTTTATTAAGTATAAAGTGAATATTAAAAGTAAACACGCGTGAGTTCCATTTTAATCTAGTCTGATTGCGGGATTGGAGTCCGTCTGTAGAGGGATTTCCTCTTGCGGTTCAGGTATGTCTTTTATTCAGCGTCGGAAATGCCTTAAAACCCGCTGCTTTTTCCAATGACGACGCACGCTTTAAAACGCTTAAGATCGCATATGTAACAGGAAACGCACCACATGATGTCTAAATGGTCAAGTCCTATTTCAGTGTCCTTAATTGGTTCCCGTCATGTTCTAGGAACCAAGAATAACACTTCCACAATCAGCAGGATAAAGGACCACATTTTTCATGGGCTTAATTGGCCTTTACCCCGGCGTGATTACCCAGCTCACGTTTTCGGTCGGAGAGAATCACGATTATGGATGTAAAACCCATGGAAACGCTGACTGCGATGACGTCATCTATGGGGCTATTAGTGTGAATGAGCCGGGCAGGATTCAAGTTCACCGTCAGTTGTTAGACGCGGAAATGTTATTGTCAGATAGGACAAACAACGCTTCTTCCTATCTTGATAGTGAGGCAGCAGACACATTAATGAGATCCCTGAGAAGGAAATAGAAAAAGCGGGGCAAAAATTTAATACCAAGTCATTATTCCATGAATATGGAACATAATAAACAATTACCAGCTGCTGCAGATCTGTCATGCCCCAAAGTGAAAAAAGCTAGAAAAAACTAGAGCGTTATATACATGTGTATTCTATTTCTCCCCCTGAGAAATATGCTGTAATGATTAACTTGAGATTGAACAACTTGTAGGTGTATCATATATAACTGAAATACATTGAAATCCCGTCAACGCCATCTGGTGGCCACAATCCTCATGGAGATTATTATTTCATTCCCCGAAAACGTTTTAAGGAACACTTCCGTCAGATTGAAGTACAGATATGTCAGGAAAGGTGCATGTAAATATACATGCATATAAATATCAGTTTTAGGCCCACTGTATTCTTTATACATTTACAGTGGCAACGCTTGTGACGTCATGGGTATAAATATAGCATTTAAGCCAGCTTCCGTGGTGTCGTTTTCAACGTATGCAGTCGGTGATATATATCTCAATGCCCTCTCGATGGGGATATCATTTCAACAGCAAAAATAACAAAAAATCGAGGCGTAAACAATAGCTGTTGCTGTGCGACTGATGCATCATGGGACGGCGTGCCACACCGACACGAACACCCAAGTGGTACCTTGTATTTTGAGAAACTTTATTCCAAAACAGTAAATAAGACAGATCACGAATAGAGAAGTGAAGCTGCAGTTTCCAAACCAGTTTATCGAATTCAAATACCAAAGTTATTCCAAGGGGATATCGGGAATATCCATGGTTCTGGTATTGTTTTATAATTTTGCCACATTAAACGCCGGCTTTATCGGATGCATGGGGGGATAACATTGACCTCATCCCCTGTACTGACGCCCTGAAATGTTTCTTTGGATGAATGGCATAAATTGTAAAATAAACCTCTTCCAACTTATACGTCAATCAGTCTTAAATACACCATGTTATTCTAAGGCGCAACGGAGATATAAATTTCAGCTTAGGGTAGAGTACTAAAAAAATTACTAAGACGCCAACCACACTTTCTTGGCACACTTTAACAAAATAATTAGAGCAAATTGATTTCAACACAAACCCCCATTGTTGCCACTGTGATATGGTTTTCTTTTTCCATTTGGTTTATGGCAAACAGAGGAATGTGTGCTTGAGTCTCATCAGAAGTGGGCTTTCGCAGTTTATTATGGTTCCACCAATCAGAAATAATTATCTTGAATTACCTACTTGTCACGCGAATCTAACTAATTCCGCTGATGATTTTAAGTTTAATGATCATGAGCTAGGTTTTGGTGAAGAAAATGGTTTACTCTGCAGTTTACTGTGATTGTTTTCGATGTCCTTAACGATATATTTTGCAAACTATGGCCATATCAACTTATGGAATCTCCTTATTACGATAATGAACACGTCGTTACGTTTCATTATCTTCAACAAAATATACGAATATTTACACAAACCCACACATATATTATTCTTACAGAACTAAAAGAATTATCCAAATGTTTACAGGTAATACCAAGTGAATAGTTGGTATTACAGAGCATTTTCTCTCGCTTTGTCCCTGTACACATAAAAATACACATGTGCAATATCTACAATTTTTTTTACTCAGAGTCCACTAACTCAACTGTAAATCAGCTCAAAACATCAAGTAACTAGCAGTCATCAATTCCAAATTGCGTTGAGTGTACGCACTCAGTGGTAAAACGAAAAACTTTCCACAAAATAACTCCGAGATTCACCCCTGTGATGTATAGACACGGGTAAAAACATACCCTCCGCATAGCTATAGTAAAACTGTTGAACTTTACAGCAGAATAATAGAACATACAGCAGATCTGTAGATCAGGTAATTATTTAAACTAGTGTGAAGTAATTTTTATCAAGAAAATTGAGTAAACAAAACGACTCCTTCGGCCTGAGTTCTCCACCCCCTCGTATTCAGTCTGGTCAGCTGGTCCAGTGAGTTATCTGTACCCGCAAATTCCATTAAAATGTGTCAGGTAATTTATGCAATTCAACCTATTCTGTGTTATATAGGCTACAGCATTTATACACGCCTGAACTACAATGGACTCCATCAACATGTGGTATCACTACATACGTTCTCTGTGCCAGTTTTCATGACCTCTCAGATATACCTATAACGTTCAGCCAAACCAATCTACCAGTGAAGTCTAAATATCCACATATATTATGTGAAATATGTAGAGGTTATTAGCCGTCTTCACATTCCACGAGAATATCTGTGTCTGGAAAGAATAGACAAGTTCAAGATCATTCATAAGGAATTATCTACATCTATCGGCGACGTGCGACACTAAATGTTCGGGTTTGTTGTATTGACAATAATCGTGAATTTTTTTTAATATATCTGGTTTAATTTAACAAATCATGCAATGCGGACAAGTAGGGACCTGAGAAAACAGACACCATTACTCGTAAAAAATGTCTATTAAAAACGTTAACCCAAATAAGCGGCATTGGGCCTGTATCTATATTCTGTAGAAAGTGTTCACCAATTAATGTTGATTCACTGACACTTAATGAAAGAAAACTGAGCAAGTACACTGGTGTTATTAGTACCTGTCGAGAGGATGCTATAATGCTGTAGTCTAATGAAGTATGAAGTACCTGACCCGAAGATTTTTGATTTTTTAAAGCCAGCTATTCATTAACCCTTTCTGTAGAGCTCATGTGATTTCTGAATTACTCTGCCAACATATTAATGATCTGTAGGTGATTCCTGTTAGGAAAGTTCTTATAACGCCTCTGCGACGCCTCTAAAAAAGCCCTTAATATACACGATAAATGCGTCAATGTTGATAAACAAACAAAAAAAAAACATGTAACCTTAGGTGGTTATTTGCAGATGTGCCGACTTTGAAAAGTCAATAGTTGCAAAACGAAACTCTGCGAAACTCTGGTTCGCCTGACTAGTCGTCAAACGTCTTTTTTTAACGTGGTTGGATTATTTTTGCGCCCAACATGTTATTAACATGTGGATATAAACAAAAAGAACAGCCTGTGGAATCGGTGTTTTCTAGCGTAATTTTATAAAAGATACAAATGTTCGTCTTCATTTAATAGACGTCAGATGTCATCAAGAGGCTCGAGGCGGGAACACAATGTATCCGCAATGTGTTCTGTAAATATGTTTACGGCATTGTGGATTCATGTTTATTTTCTGCATTCTTAGTTTGTTTATGGCCTTTTACTATGAATTGAAACAAAAAATATAGAGACAAAATATATTGAAACATGACTTGTTGAAAATTTCAGATCCATATCTATAAATCATATAAAACCATCTACACCCACGATTTGAAACCAACTTTGTGAGTTTGAACGCTAGTGTACAACGTAAATAGATATATTTCATTTCATGGATATCCCAGTGATGACGTAAAACAACATGATTAACAATTGGAAAATGACAGTTAAAACCTGAAAGCGTATTATTTACCTGATGAGGAAATGAAAGTGGTCAACAATGTTAGTGTGACAAAACACCGTGTACATAAACCAGATTACCTTGCTTGCAGCTGATGAACACCTTTCTAAAGCACCCACGCAGTTCAAGCTAATGTTCGTCTGCTGACTGTGGATTCTCATCATCTAACCATTCATGGCTGGCTATTTTTGTAGCGTGTTATTTAGGAGCACTCTATCACCCTTTCTCCAGAATTAATAATAAGCGCATGTGTCACGCGACCCGTGGTACGGTTCAGAACCCTCTGGGTGTTTTGGCGATGCGACGCGGTAATTTCGACTCTACTCTTGGAGCATGCTGATCACAGACCATATGATAAGGCTTTCTTTGGTTTAATTTCCAATGTTGTTCTGCGGGACCCTCATCGCAGACAATGGGCTTTCAAACCCGCAAGCTAAACGGAAAGCAAAGGGGGCGGCGCCACATCGAATCAAATGCTGTGGACGTGAAAGAACTGGGTCGCCAATTGTACCACATATAAGCCTTTTTTATGTCTTATTCACCAGTCTTTCGTCCAATTAAATGTTTCCAGTTGTTAAAACTATCTGACCTTTCGAAGGAAAACAACTGTTGAAAACATATTTAACCACTCGAAGGAGGCGAACAATTACACTGTTAATCGAATGGTTCTGACACAACCAGTGAATATTTTGATTGGATCCATGCAGTATCCTCAAAGCATGATGAACAGATATATGATTTTCTATATCGTTTGCAATCTTTTCTTTTTTAGGCACTTTAAGATCTTACACTAATCACATCTATGTAATATGCCAATAAATTATCAATACCGGTTAATATGATTGTGTGAGTGTACCGTAGAGCAACTTGCATATCTTTTAAATGCCTGGTTCTCAAAAACTTGTTGCATATATGTTACAATAAAGAAAATTGGCATTTTTAAATTTTTATGTTTTTCTTAAACGTCAGAGGGGGTGTAAAGGGGGTAACACTTGAAAGAAAATTCTGAAGAAAAACAATTTACTGCGGTTTTGCATTGAGGACCATAAATACAGGGGTTAGATTATCAGGTTTCCGAAATGTTTAAAATAACACCCCCTCTACATCTACATTTATATATATATATATATATATATATATATATATATATATATATTTATATATATATATGTATATATCCTCGTAAATCATCTCGTAAATTCTCGGCTTTTCACACCACGCCGTAAGCTTCATTCTAACCACTTTCTCCTTTTTATAAGAACATATCTAAGGCCAGAAAAATTAAAGGTATGGTTCTCAGGCATCGCCCGCATCAATTTTAATCCCCCGCATCAAACATATTTATTTTGATTTTCAATAAAAACTTTCCAATTTTGAGTTGCTGCCGCTCCGACATTTCTTTCAAGAAGATAAAACCATATAATTTCCTTTGTTTTGTGGTGCTTTTACTTATTTAGCAAAATAAAACTGTTATTCTCATTTCCCTTATCGTTTGACATTTTTATCGAAACATACCAAAAAAATTAAAATATAAAAGGCGCCCGCCCGCATTGATTTCTGATAAAAAGTGTCTGGGAACCATACCTTTTTTACTTTGGCCTAATATGTACACAGAGTAAAACACATACCAGAGCTAGCATTTAGTAATTCAAGGAACACTAAATGTATTGCACATTTTATACAGTGAGCTACCATTGCCCTCCCCTTTTTTATAGTTGTGGGTGCTTTTTACACCACTCTTACAATTATAAGGTTTCTTGATCATGGTAAGTTCAGAATATTGTCAGGAGTTAAATTAGCACGGAAACATTTCGTTTCACTCGTTTCACAAAGACACTTACCATTTTGTCAGTCAAGGTCTTGTTGTATCGTAACAAAAATATATATAATCAATTTTGTTAAACAAAGTAAATGTGTCGATTATTTCATATGATATTGAAGCGAGCGTTTCAAGTATAAAAAATAAACTTGGGAAATCGATAGTCATATTTCAACTTTTTTCCAAAGGATTATTGCACATGTTCGTGCCAATGATAGTAGGCTAATGCTTTCCGCGCACAGCACCCGAAAATAACTCATTTTTTGATGAATGATGATATTGTTAGGTTCCTCACGAAACGGCGCAGTCATTAAACTACCCATACTGGGAACTGGCAAAGCTTTATTTAAATACGAGTTCGGATTTCGGATAAGTTATTCTTAGTTTTATGTCATAAAGTTTGCGGAAACATGTGGTCGCAACACAACATGCAACATTACACCATCTATTTGTAAAAATTAGTGTTTTCCTGAAGTATTATGGATGCAGTGACTCTACACGTACACTCCGGGGTCAGCGAACCAATCCAGCCTTTCCAGTATTAAACCTGTGGAAGAGACAAGATAATCATGCAATGAACCACGGGAATTCTAGTTAAAGTAGACAATATTACAAAATTCGACAATATAAAGTCAATTCAGGGAGGTCATTACCAGCTTTTATCGACAAAAGCTGTTCCCCATTGATCAAATAAGGCAAACTCACTCTGTTTGAACAGAGTACAGCCATTGAGTGACGGCGGTCACTTAACAGTTCCCGGAATGTTGGTATCCTCATCAATGGCTGCTGTAATCTTTTGCCGCATAAACGCCCACTCATGGGACGCCATATTCCGTCAGCACTTCGCTCCGTTTCATGCATAGTCCTTATGGGGAACACGCTCGGCTTTAAGCTTGAGTACCCGTCTGTCATTACTTACAAGTGGACTCAGATATGTTAAAATGATGTCAGCGCACCAAGCTAAGTAGTATTAAACTAGGATGATAATCTTATGAGTGTATACCGCTGCAAAAACAAATACATTATATTTTATCCACCTTTTCAACCGTATCAACATCAAAATAGACCTACTCTAAAATGTTTTGCCTCTCTATTTGTGCAATTGTAAATGAAAAACAAAACTTGCAGTTGAAACCCCGGATTTGTATATTTATAAAACTGACAGTTTTGTTCTAATCGCAGACTGGAAAAACTCATTTATACCAATGAGTGAATATAATCGGATTTTATTGATACTGATATTTAACATAAACACCTAAATAACTGGCTCTGTGGTGATAATTGGTCATATTTTTATTCATAATTGATTAATAATGCCAATGATTTTTATTAAAATGAAAGTGTATTCACTTTGACGTGTGTGAACTTAAAATTAGAGGCCTACGTCACTGATGACACTGATCACATGGCCTTCGGCTCCTTTATAGTTTGGTCCATTCGACCTAATTTCAATTTAACCAAGGAACGCTTAAAAGTACATTATATCACGCCATTAGTTCATTTTGGCTGAATACATAAAACTCTCAACAAAACAGTCGCAGCACACGCACTTATTACGTACATTTTTACGTAGTTATATATCTGGGTGTATCTACAGGCCGCAGCCATAACATGACTAAAGACTACACCAGAGACCCGAACTTGCGCATGCGCGACAACTTCCAAACAAGGATAAGTAAAAAACAAACACAGAAACAGAAGACAAAGTAATAGAGTAATACATATTACTTTCTATTACTTCGAGTGAGCCCCTTGATCATTAGGAATATCAGCAAATAATGCTGATCAGATATAATTCTTGTCCAGTGATTGCCCAGGATGTGCCTAAATTTTCGAGCAGTGCCAGTTTAATCTTGTTGTTCTAGTTGTTTAATCATTTTGAAAATTTATATGTGGATCATAAGAACTAACTCAAAGTAGCCCATGAAAGGTGAGGAAGATTTCCACATTACTTGATGACTGGCTAAGTGTCCTTATCATTAGGCTGTTGGCACCTCATTAGTGAGCTCTGGTTTTGTGTCCATAAGCTCACACAATTGTAAAATTGATTTAAATGTTTTAATATCTCTCCATATTCCTAAATTATCCTTTGCTGGTTTTGCTGCAATGAAGAAGGGCAAGCCTGAAGAATAAAGGCCATGCATGCTACCAATATTATAAAGTCTATCACCTCTCTGTTCACTCTCAAGATGTACTATACATGGCACGACATCCAAATGAACATATACACCTGAGAAGATGGGATACTTTTGTCTCCAGTTTGGTTCTGTCCAAAATATTGAAGTAAACAGTATTTTATTGGATATTTTAATAAGAATTGGGAAACAGGACACATAAATTCCTCTCCTGATACATACATAAAGGACTGATTTGTTAGCTTTGATACTAAATAAAATATGCAATAATCATGAATAATTTAAGTTACACTGAAAATTTTTATCTATTAATCACGAGAAAGAAGATTGAATCTAAACGGAAGTATGTAATATAATACCAATAAATTTATGTGAAATATATATATGAAGAAAAAATGTATAAGTATGCATATAATTATAAATCAATATTTCACATATGGCAGGGCCTTTACAATTGGTTGGTTTCAAATAACATGTATTCAGGAGTTCATACAGTTATCTTATATAATTTCTACTTGATATACCCCAATAACGATCATTGAGGTTTCAAAATATAATTATCATTAGGCTTTCTGTATTAATTACACAAGAAAATTGTGTAGTTATTTAGGCGCTTGTTATATTATTTAAACATGTTAGTTGCTAGTTTAAAGCACTCTTGGCTGCGCAGGGTCTAAAATCCTCCCATCAGTTTAAGTATTAGTAATAGTTATAAAAATAGATACCCCAGGAATAGTAATAGAAGATAAAATGTGGTAATAGTAATAGTAATAGTAATATCAGAAATTTAAATTAGTATTAATAGTAATGATAATAGAACACCTGTAATAGACCCCATGTCTGATCAATGTATATTCAACATACCTGGTATATGGATAGGGCCAAAAAAAAATAAAAGCTATGGTTCTCAGGCACCGCCCGCATAAATTTTAAACTCCCGCATCAAACATTTTTATTTTGATTTTTAATAGAAACTTACCAATTATGAGCTGCAGCCGCTCGGACATTTATTTCAAGAAGATAAAATCATACAGTTTTCTTTGTTATGTAGTGCTTTTACTTGTTTAGCAAAATAAATATGTTATTATCATGCTTTTCCCTTATCATTTGACATTTTTATCGAAACATACCAAAAAATCAAATATAAAAAACCCGCCCGCCCGCACTGATTTCTGAAAAAAATGCCTGAGAACCATACCTTTTTTTATTTTGGCCTAGGTCCTATTAAATAGAGTTTGTGTAGTTCCAACAAGTACTTGTCCTGCATGGGACTACTATAAATCTGTTCTTATCAGCACACAGGTAACGCTGAACAGACCTCATGTAACATATCATGTAACATTCTGTGCAGACACCTGCCTGCTAATACAAATGATGAATTTTTATACTTATATGCCAAACTGCATTCAAAATTAAATAATTTAATTGAATGAACACAACAATGTTGGCCCATTCGTGAAATAGCCCTAGTGTGTAGGTTTTGTCTTTCCTGTTGTAACTGTCAGATCAAGTGCCTTAACCTATGTTTTATTAATGGATTCATTAGCGGTCCGTAAATTGTTCATAAAATATTCACTGCTCTGGATAATTCTTTAAAGTTCATGTTGCCTGTGATATATTTTTGTGCCTTGTATATTCAGAAGAATTAATAACAAATATAAATTAAACATTTATTTAACATTTAACATAAATATACATTAAATAAATGAATATATATATATATATATATATATATATATATATATATATATATATATTCTCATAAGGTATCATAAACAATTCAGATAAAGATACTTCGGGATTATTTCTTTCTCCGTTAAAGTAATTTCATTTTAAAGTGTAAAGTAATGAAAACTGATGTAAACATGACTGATACTTTCCTGATTTGACAATTAATTGCAAACTATAATTGTTCTACCAGATATTTATTGTCTGGAAAGTTTATCCTCACCATAACATGCATGGGCCGGGGCATATAACTGTGGTGTTACCTTACCACAAGCTACTGATACCAGCTCCAGGTATAATCAGACCCTATTTAGGCCAGGAAATCTACGTTTTAAATCGCATTACACTCGGTGATCTTATAGTACGAAACCTTTTATGCCATCTTTTTTTTTAATTTATCTGCTGTTTATTAGCAAAAGGATTACTAGTATATTGAAAGGCAAATATCTGGGTTTTTCAGTGGCAAGGCAATGTTTATACTAGGATTGGGTATTAAGGTACAGTACATATTGCAAGTACTAAAAACAATACCAGATACATATTGACGATTTGTCTTGTATTTTCCTTTGTCTTTCATTTTCCGAGTTAAAAGCCCAGGTGATAGAGTGTTTATAAAATATAAATAATAGATAACAAAGCAAAATGCATATCCAACTGGGATCACATAATATTAAATTGGAAATATCTAATTAATTAGTTGCAAAATAATATGTAACGATCAACTTCATCAATGACGACTTTAAAGATATTTGAAACATTCATCTATTATCACTGACATGCGTCACCCTGTCTAGCTATGGCAACCCGACTAAGTAGGCAATGACAATAGGGCTGGTAAGCCTACTTGGGTCGTGATCCAAGCAACATCAAGGAATGCATCGCAGTGGTCTTCCATAATGTTGTATTCATATCGTTGTAAACAGCCCATCATATTAACATTATGCTTCGACTGATGAAGCAACACAAGAGAATCCATGTGAACTCACAACCAAAAACTAAAACTCTGTCTCTATGGTAACGAATCGTTTCCTGTATCGAGTACAAGTTGACTGCACCCAGTAACCCGTATGAGCCATGTCTGCATGCAGCGGTCAGTAATAAAAATTAAAAAAAAACGCAGAGGGAAATATCAATATGCTGAGTTAAAACTGAACTTCTCTCGCTCATGTTTGGTGTTGTTAAAAAGTACACTAAATGCTAACGATTAGTGTGGTTTATTTTACTTAACATTATACCGGTAATCAATGAGGCGTTGTCAAAAATGACGAAAATATTTGCATCCTCAGACGGACTTGAAATGCGTTCCTTAGACCTAGATGTAAAGGAATTCTGACAGCCTGTAATCTGGTCGTAAAGCGAGGGGGCCGATATGGTGTTACACCTTTTTCTTTGCAGTGCAAAATCACATTTCCTGTCCTTTAATCTGGGTATGTTAACACCACAATAACAAATATAAAATCGCTTTATATAGTAGCTTTATGTAGTCTACAGGTATATCAATAATGTCGACATGCGCTCTGTG
Source organism: Sipunculus nudus (assembly GCA_026874595.1). Taxonomy (NCBI): domain Eukaryota; kingdom Metazoa; phylum Annelida; class Sipuncula; order Golfingiida; family Sipunculidae; genus Sipunculus; species Sipunculus nudus. The sequence goes on along the minus strand of CM049311.1, from coordinate 60,682,214 downwards.
ATATCTGGTTTTAGTGGGTACGAAAGATTGCAGCCAGTTTCTGTGAGAAAAGACCGCACAAGAAAGACCTGTCAGGATTCGTTAAGGGGTGGGCATGTACTCCGTGGACAGTGTACAATGGAAACTTCATTGGCGAGAGTTTGGTGGCAAGGGTCGTGTGTTGGCAAAGTTAAAGAGGAATTACCCTTTTTGAACCACGCTCACGATTTATAAATATATCTATCAGTATATTGATTAGTATATATATATATATATATATATATATATATATATATATATATATATATATATATATATCGGTGCATTGAGCCAACCCTAGTTTATATATATAGGCCTAGATATCGCGCGACGAGTCACAAGCAGGATTATTTATTGATACTGCACAATCTACTATGTAGTCTGAAGGACCGTCTTAATGTGATCTCTAGAGATGAAGAACAATCTGAAGTGTTGGCGTCCATTTTTTCATACAGAGTTCATAATATTCTACTTACAGATCTCACCTGCAAACGACCCTTTGGCACATTGAAAGGTGTCCTCATCTTTAATGACGTCTGATACATCCAGCAACCGAGTACCAAGAACTCAAAAGCAGGTTGGAGCCTTTTACTTTAGCGGAACCTTGCCAGGAAATTACTTTGTTTGACAATAAGCCGCAAACAGCAGTCCTGATCCGTTTGATCGGGAAGGCGGCGGCAACATTGGCAATGTCAGGAGTTGCGGATGAAACGGGTCTTGCTGGTTTCATCCGGGGCTTATCCTGGGGGCAGCATTGTCCAAATGGTTATTGTTTGTATTCTTGGCTTGATGACGCACGCCTTTCTAAGTCTAACCTTACTGAAGCCTCACAGGATACCCGCACCTTTGATATTTTGTCCCCTTTGTCGCTACTGACCTGGAAATTGAATCCTTTGTGCTTTTTCATGCAACCTACGTGCTTTGTGCAGATATATTTTTTTCTAAGCGAAAAATTGCATTACAAAGTTCGCAAATCTGTATTTTAGTGTATAATAGTGTCAAACATGACGGAATTTTAAACTCCATGAACGGCAATGAAGATTGATTAATTATTAAAGGATGATAGTGACTCGGTGAAGTAACACAGTATTTGTAGCAGAATCACCGCCTTGCACACGGCACCTTGGACCAGAAAAGAGTTTACTCTTAATTTCATTACATCTGTATACTTCTTTTTTGGATGATAACGCAGGATTTTTCGCGATGTTACTTTATCTCAACGTCAGATGCAGGTCAGGTCCTCCAACAGGAGTTTTTTTTGCCATTAACAATAAACAGGCTTTTTTACTTTAACCATATGGGATTTCACAAAACATAATCTTATTGTATCAATATAACGAACCCGTACGTTTAGTGTTATTCGTTGCCAAAAGGTGTCACTACTGTGGTAAGTTGTTTAAATGAATGAGGTTTAAATGATTACGGACTTGTTACCAGAATTCGAGATATCAACCAATGAGTATAAAATCGACCTTGGGCGACGAGTCACAAGGTCAAAGAAATGGTTCTAGGATTCTGTGACCATGAAAAAGGAGAGAGCAAGGGAGATTTCATTTGATATTTCCCGGTCGTGAAATTTCTCCAACTTAGAAGAATGATACAAACATGTATAACATTCTTAAAATGGTGCATTTGATGTTTAATCCATATTTATTTCCATAGTTCTTTTATAAATGAAATTTTGCATCATTTTGAAAAGATTCAGCTGAGGGCAGCAATTATCATCCTTTATACCAAAGACAGTTCCAGAGCAGAAGCAATGTATCCATCATATAAACTGGCAACAGTTCATGCCATATTTTATTTCGACTAGACAATATCAAAAACAAATATATTCCTCACCCTCTGCATTTTTTTCAATATTGATCGAAGATTCGGCAGAACAAAATTCATTTATAATTGGGTGTTGCCTTAATTCCAAGTACGTGTTACAAGGCGTGACTTTGATGACAGGTGTGAATCATCAGGGCCATCCGGTATTCGGTTCTGTCAGACCCAGGTGGCAGCCGTTATCTCGACCTAATGCGACGTGGCTGTTTATGTACGTTTTAAGACAAATTACCCATGGGCTGGTAATAAAGCCAGATTTCTCTGTGGCGACGTTGGTAACACCCGCGCGCATGGCATTGTGGGACGACTGCTTGGGTGGATTCGAAAGCCTTGCTTCTTTTTGCCAGCTGAAATAAGTTAATCGCTCGTCAGTTTTGATTACTGACAATGTCTAAGAGTGATGGCCACCCAGGGACCTTTCAGCAATACAAACGAACCATATGCATTCGGAATACCGGTATCTTGTATATTTAATACTCATTGGGAAAGCCAGCCAGCAAGTCACCATATTTAGGAAGAAGAATACAATAAAACACAATATGAAATAGAATAGAGTTGACCCTGCTGTCTTTTACCTAACCAATACTGTTTTAAATATGCAATTTAAAGTGACATTAATCGTGAAGACCTGAGTTAGGGGTCAAATTAAGGTCAGGCGAATGAAATTCCTAAATGAATGGATAGAATTTCTGTTTTGAATTCGAAATATCGACTCAATGGGGTCCGCTTTAAAGTCAAATTACATGAAACTTGTTCGAGTGGTTCTTGAATTGATGCGAGGGAAAGGAATTCTGAGACCGCTGTCCGGCGGCCATATTTTATTTCTATTCTGTGCCAACTTTTCAATTCAACTGCCTTAAATGTCCTTGAGCATTGTGTGATTGGCAAAAATAAAATATTTAATAGTGAATGCGGTGAAGCATAATGCCCTATTCATGTGTAAACCAAAATATGCATTCTCAGGAAAGAAGGTACTCCGCAGCATGTGTTTACATTCACTTATCGGCCTTTATTCCCAGGGCTCCAGTATCATATATTCCCCAACAAGTGTTTGCCATTACTTATTCGGCCCATATTCCCTTTTTCATCTGAAATATGTGACTGTACATTGAATACATAAAGAAGTCCTTCCTGAATCCGGATCATGAGCCGGTGCCACACCAAACTCTAACCGATTCTTCACCTGCAGTGGTGAAAATTCATAAGATACACATGTGGTTGCATGTGTGTAATTATTTGAATATTAAACTGAAAATATAAACTATGCATATCATGTTAACAGCTGTTCTCATTTAGATGGCGACTGTTATATTGGCTAATTTTGCATGTGTTGAAATGTCTCTTTCTGTGAAAAAAAAAAACAATTTTTGATATATCGTTGATAGATCTCCTGATAAGGTTAAAAGCAGAAGGTCATTAACGTAGTGCTCATCCGGCACCGCCCCAACATAAAATTATAGGGTTTACACTAGGTGGATGGTGGATATGTTTTTCATCGCATAAATTTGATAACTCAGTAGCCCCCACATGAAAGTTCAAAATTATATGTACAGGCTTAGAAGGATGCTCCAAGCTCAATCAGATAAACTAAGCAGACTCAAAATTGGTCAAGAAACTTTGGTGTGATTTTGAAAAGATTGCATACATTTGAATTTTTAATAAGTTAAAAAATCTGTTTAGAATTTTAAGAGGCCACTACTATCCCTATCAGAAACAAAATAATCAAAACTGACCAGTGCAGCCTTTTTTTGTGATGGGCAGACAGACGCCACATCGCCATGGCATAAGATCATCGAGCGTATGGCCGGATGAGCTAAAGACATTTTAATCTTCGCCGATAAGTGATGGAAATGAAATTATATAGCTTCATTGGATTGGAGCCGTAACATGTTTTGACCGATAAGATAAGAACCATCTGATAATATTACACAGGCTCAGTGATGTATGGAAGTAATACAACATCAGTGATAAGAGAAATAATGAATATTATTCAATATAATACAAACTCATTTATAAGATAATGACAGAAGACGTCTGTGATAGCAAATTATACTTTGTATTATGGTTTCATTTTGTACTCTCCAGCTGATTCGATGGCTGACACACCAACTAGTGTACAGCTTGGTGTAGATAATTTTAACTGCTTATTAGAATCTTGCGGAAAAACGCAAGAAAAACTTTTTTTTTGCAGGAAAAAAAAAATGATATCAGGCCTCACATACACATGAAAATGCACATGGGAACACAAGATATTTAGATAAAGAAGATAATCATAACATAGACAGACTTTATGTATTTGACGTGCTTAAAGGGGTCCATTCCGTTGTCTGGCGTGTATTAAATAAAGATACTTTAAAGATACTCCTATTATAAAATAGACAACAAAGCGCTTATCCTACAGTGCACAGGTTGTCCGTTTTGTTTCAAACCGAGTTTTGATAACATGTAGGGGCCAGCTAACATGGCTGCCGATCTTAAAGGGACCCAATCACATATAAGGCATGGTGAATTAACACGAAAAATAGCTTATTCTCTTTAAAATAATCTGAACCTGCCAAAATATGGCCTTGAAACCGTTATGTCCCTTTAAATCAGAAGAACCTGAGTTTTGTAAATAACAAGAGATTGTATCGCGTGATATGCTCTCACCAAAAACAACTATATATGTAACCAATTTCATTCATTTAACAAAAGAGATATGAAAAATTATGTAGTTTTGTTGAATACATGAAGCATATAAACAGTAAACATATCATTTATATGGGAAAATTTAAAGAATAAAAAATGACAATGGAACCTTCTTCGCTTTAACTTAAAACAAAACAGCACATATCTAAATCACGGGAATTTAATGCAGTAGCAATCATTAGGTAAGCATGCATCAAATAAATTCATTCTACCATTGCTTCCACAAGGAGCTTTTGCCGTAGACCACTACTGGGGGAGCCGTGTATATTAGCGCCGTGCCAAACATGACTGTCAGCTTCCTATAGGCTTGGTCAGTTTAATTTTGTTAATTGTCTATCCTGTTATTAAAAGTTTTGTTTAATCTAGTTTTTACCAAGGGTTTGCATATCTGTTCGAGAACCTTGCCTTTTGAATACCTGATACATAAGCCCCCGGGAAAATGGTATCATTCAAAATATAAGGATCGCCACAATCATCAATTACCTTAATTTTATTTTTTCTATATGGTCGTAGGCATAGCCACAACAACATAATTTGCTGTTTTGACACAGCAGCGCACCAGTGTAATTTAGTTAAATTTCCACTGTGTTCCGTCCAAACGTCACTGAACTTTGGCTGTCTCGGGAAAACAGTTCGAACACAGCGCTGCCGCACCTACATATATATATATATATATATATATATATATATATATATATATATATATATATAAAAATAAACAGAACTCGTTGTGTTACACTAAACAGACCGTCATACTATACACATTATTGGTTACGAATAGTTAAAATAAAAGTTACGAAAAGAAAAAAAAAAACAAGCTATCATTGATACTGAGAACCTTTTTATCTTTTATCAAACAGGTTTTCCCAAATGCTTACATGCTGCATGCGTTCTGGATACTACCTTTATACATACCTCAGGCAAAGATTGAAAAAATATATTACACAACCTCTACTGATATGAAAATCAATGATAAAAATTAAGAATGATAAATGTTCTGTCGCCACATATTTTAAAATTGGAATTGGAAGATTTGCATAACATTCAATATTTAATAATCTCCCGGGACAGATATACAATGTGTTAAAGCAACGCTGCGTGGGATTAATTTGTTGCTATATTGTGTTGTACGAACTGATCAAACCTCTTTTCCATTCTGGAGGAAATCTTGGTTTTTTTCTGATGATGGGAACATATTACCTCATGATGATGGCTTGGATTAATTGAAACTACCTCCATGCGCTATAACGAAAGCACGCAGACGACATTTCCTTGAGAGAAGCATTAACGCTGCATAAATACAAGCCTGCTGCACTGATTGTAAAAGCCGAGTGAAATTAAACTCGATGGTGAGAAGTGATATATGGCTGTAATCCCAGTAATGCATTCACGACCTTCATATCCGGGCCAGAAGACTCCGTGATAAGAGCTCCGAGATAGACAAAACTTTTGGCGGGAAACAACCCTTATATGGGATGTCGTCTGCTTTTATTATGATTGGTCTTCTGAGATCGGATGAAACTTAGCGTAAAGCTGTTATGATTCCCAAGTAAATATAGATTATACAGGAATTAATCAAATTCTGCCCATTTTATCCTGCTAATATGGTAGGGTTTTAAAAATAATCATGTTAGACACATCAAAACCAACTAACCATAAGATATAGAGCCCGGAGTCGTGTCAGCCACCCATTTCCGGCTGGCTTGGATAAAGCTTGGCTGACTTTGGTCGGCAGACGACTTCCGTGGCTTGACTTGGTTTTGCAAAATTATGCGTCTTAAATGATTTTAAATAAACAACGTCAATCTGGCGATGTTGCAAAATGAATATTTAATTTAAAGTTGGTAAGTGTAGGTGATTTTATCCACCATGTCAATAACTAGGTTTTGAGTCAATGTTGCTGGTATTATTGTCCGTCTGCCCTTCGTATTCGAATAAACACGCTAGCAAAACATAAATTAATAGTTAAAAAAATCAACATTTTTTTTATTTTTAAAAATCCCGCCTATTCTGATATCCGGTTCCACAAAAAGTGTAAATGTCACCCTTAATGTTAACACACAAACAGACATTGTCAGTGACCAATAGGAACCTCAATCTTGGGGACCACATAATATCATATCCTAGCTAACGTTGTTTATGTTCTAATTTTGGCCTGTCAGCACGATTTGTCAGCAAGGGGGCTGGACGTTAGTGGAGAATAGAGCCCGGAGCCATGGAAGCCACACAAATGCGGCTTGCTTGGACAAAAAGATGGCTTACTTCAGTAGAATGCCGTGTTTCGTGACTCTCCTCGGCTTGCAAAATGTTGGCTGGCATAATATTCCGTGTGACATATTACTCCATTTTACATTCAACTAGTTTATGATTAAATATCGGGTAATGTTTATCCTGGTTGGTTCATAATCCAGCACTATCATACTAAAGGGGCCTAATCACCAATAAAGAATGTTGAATTAACACGAAAAATAGCTTCTTCCCTTTAAAATGAATTGGTACCTGCCAAAATTACTCCTGTAAACGAGTGTTAAAAGCAGTGGACGGGCGCGATCACAGGTGTCATCATAAACACAGGGCTCGGGACCGTATGCATTGCGGAGCCACTGCACTTGTCAATCAGGACATGCCCTTACTGACTTTGCCTAAAAAATGTGATACATGTTCCCGCTGGCTTAAATACCGCGTGTTGCCGCTCACAATAGGACTTCCGATCATGCAGCCTTGTTACGGTAAACATACACGCGTGGAGTGTGTTTACCAACATAAAATGTAAAACAGCCGTATGCGAGGTACTGAGACTGTGTGCTGAAGAGTTTTGTTGGGAAACTTTTGTATGAAGCAAAAATGAACTGTAAATGTGAAAGAATAGGCATAACATTGCTCCTGATTATGTCCCTTTAAACAATCACACCGTTTCCTTTGGTGGACCAGAAACTAAAATATCAAAACCTCAACATTTGTTTCAGGCATTCTTAATTATAAAAGAATTATCTTTTTGTATTTTCTTTCCAAGCCAAACTGGGCTGCACAAAATCGGCTCACTTGGGCTTAATGAATGTCAGCGGTTCAGCTCGGCTCGATCGTAACACGGTTGGCTGCGGCGCAAAATGACGGCTGCACGGGGCTCTAGCGGAGAAATACAATCGACCTTACAATCATGCTTGACTACCGGACTACCTAAATATCAAAAGTGCAAATACAGACTATTAATTAGGGCTATCTTTGGCTTTCTTCTTTAAGAGAATCGCAATATATATTAATTTGTACAATGGCTCAGTTTAGCGTGAGAAATTTCGGCGGCTGCGGTACACTTCGCTCGGCTCACCTGACCGTTTCCCGGCTGGAGAAGGTCGCAATAAAAATGTAATATTAGGCCCCCAAAAAAGTATGGTTGTCAGCGCTTTTTTTCAGAAATCAGTGCGGGCGGTAGGTTTTTATTACCTATTTTTTGTAAGTTTCGAAAAAAAATATCCTATGATCAAGGAAAAAGCATGATATTGACATAATTTTTTCCTAAACTGGTAAAGGCACCACATAACAAAGGAAAACTTATCAAAATCGTGAAAGATGAAAATAAAAATAAAATTGTTAGGGGTTAATAGTGACGCAGGCGGGATAAGACGAGAACTTATGAGTATGGTGTTTTTAGGTCATTGCCTCCGCCAGGACAACACCATTCCTGCCGTCTGACATGAGAGAGTATACGACCAGCTCACTGGCTGTCTTACCAGCCAAATTATCATTGTCGGGTTATCATGGCTACCGCCAGGAGGACATCGTTCATCCCCGTTCGTGTGTGTTTCTTTGTTTATTCACACTCACGCAATCATGAACGAAATCTCATGATATTTTTAGGACATTTCGGGTATTGGCCAATAAAGAATCGATTCGATTGTCTATCCGGCACCTGATTTAGGAACGTCATCAAGGAATATTCCCAAAAGTACATTCACTTATGTACGAATGAACCACGAAATATGGGTCAAATAAGTAAATCAAACACAGTTTTTGGAGCATCCCATAATAGGGACACCATCATGGCGGAGGCATGCATTCCTCAGAATGCAGATTTCTAGATTATAACGGGATTAACAACATGTTGGAATATTCGAAATTACATCATCAGTAATCGTCAGAACTACCAACCATATGGTGTCAGGAATTTCTAGATCGCCAAGACTGATAATGTTATAAGACTGACTGGTGTTCCCAAGATTGTCCGCATCATGGATTAACGAAAAAAGGCTGCACCAAGGTGAAAGGATCATAGCAATATAACCAGGCCGGAAAATTCTAATAAATCCATATATAAACTAGAGAGCAACCTGAGAGCGCACGCCTCTTCCAATATAATATATAATAAAATGTAAAAAAGAGTACAGAATTTGAAATATATTTGCATAAGGAACACATCAGTCCTTGCCTCAAGTCCGTCGTCACTGTAAATGTGATTAAAAGTCATTCTGAACTTTTTTTGTACATATAGAGCACAAAGACAGATGGACCTAAATAAAACATGCTTGGGCGCATATATAAACATAGTCCGACATCGTTAATAATAACCGTGCCCTCTTGCAGACGCAGTGGGTCCTAGCAGTACAGGATGAGGAGAGCGTCCGACGGTCCTACATGTATCTAGCTTCACCATTCAATCTGTTAACAATACGACTCCAGCTTCATTATCACCCTCCCAGACGTCTCTCTGTGTGTCTAAATTATCGGCTGCCACACTTTTGTTCCCCTCCACCAACGAAAATGACACCATCTTGTCTCCCTCCACGAGTCTACGCATCACAGGCAGAACTGTCCATTACCCCTGTGTCACCTTGCTCTGGGAGTTATTAGAATTGTTAATACAGCCACTTGTTATTTAAATACAAGAGGCAGGGTTCCCTTACGATTAGAATGTGTTGGCATAATGAACGATTAGCTCTGCTTCGTGTGCAGACTGTCACCATCCAGGTGTTCAAGTCCGGCAATGCATTTATCAGATAAAAGCCAGACATACGCAGGCGCCAAATTTACATTAAATAGATTGACCTATTCACATACCAGGTATGTTAAATATACACGAAATTGAGTAAATTATCATTGAAATGCTATGTTATGTGTCAATATTTCATTCTAAAAAACCGTTGGCTTACTCTTATAGACAAGTGGGAATAAACGTGTACCAGGCGCGATTAATGGTTTTAAATATAAACATAGCGCGATTAATTTTTACAATCGATATTTCTTCTGTGCTTCCTCTTTTATGTTAAATCCTCTTGTATGGGAGTTGTCGCGCATGCGCGAGATCGTATAGTAAATTGACAAGCATGTATACTTACACACAGAACCATAACACCCATTGGTGAATACATAACCTCCGAAATTTCTATTGATTTCAGCAGAGATAATAATCCTGTGGATTATTAATATTGTTCATTATTGTTCAGTGAGGACAGCAGTTACCACTATCACACGTCCCCTTGTGGACCTGGAACCAGTAAATCGCTGCTGCCGACACAATAGGTCGGTGAATGCAGCCCCCGGCCGGTCCAATGATGCATTAAAGCCATGACTCGGCCAAACACTACTTGTAAATAATTTATGAAACACACAGGTCGCGTCATCCTGTAAGGCCATAGGAAAACCGAGTCTGTCCTTAAGGATCACTGTTCACCAACTCCGCGCCCCAGCCAGTAAATCTGTAACCAGTCGTTATCTTTAAGAAAAAAATTTCCAACGCTTCGGACACAATACAGTATGATAAGGACACCGAATATATTGGTTTTGGAATAATAAAGAAATCGATTTACTTTGTGTAATGTTACGGTACAACTAGAAAGCACTAGGCGACTGCATACCTCCTCAAACTTTCTGAATTCCAAGAATGAAAAGACCCGGAATATTAACAGGATTCTGATCACACATTTGTATGAGCCAGCGTTTATTATACTTGCGAGTTGAGTTTTCTGGTCTGGGACATGTTCGTTCCTAAATGGGGATGAGGGTGTTAGTTTACAGTCACTGGATGACTGGGGATGACGGGTACGCACAATGTTTTCATCCAGACAGCAGGACCAGAGTAACGCCTTGGAAACACTAGTGTTACAGACACAGCATAACATAAGAGTAAATAATACTTATACAATGTGATAGTAAGGCGGCAAACTGTCATACCCAGAAATAAAACAAAACAAATGACCTTGCTCATCACCCGTCCAAGTAGAAAAAAATAGTAGAAACAGTTTAAGGTTTCGTTATAAACATCTTCAGGGACAAAACGACAGCCAACTCAGGTGCTAGCTAATCATTTGTCTTGAGTAACAACAAAATTTAGGGAAAATTTGTTGGGCGAACACTCTGGCCATTTGCCATCAGTGGCAGTGGCTGACTGACAAAATCAGTGTAGCCTGCACTTAATAGTAGTGCTTCTGGGTAATGAAGTTTTCCTCGCAAAACCGAAAGGTCTTTTAGGCAGAAAATTAACCGAGCCATTTTAGCCTGCACTAAAAGGCAAGCCAAGTCCAACATGGCCATTGCCAGAAGATGCGAAGTGTTTTTACGAAATCTAGTCCAGTAGGAAGGGTGAAACCCCCATTCATCGATCATTCGCAAATTGGAAAATGTGATTTCCGGTGGTTCGGCTGGACAGAACGGTTGCCATGGTTATCTTTTATCCTAACTTCCTATCAGGTCAGCGTAAAGGTCACTCTTTCTTCCAAGGCCATTGTATCGCCAGTGCGTTTTTAACTTGAATCTGCTGTCCTGTTACACACTTAATTTTATTTGTCGTGTATCAGGTAACAACATTTGCTGCGGTCTAGTATCATTAAAATAATTTGCTGCGGAATAAGATATTCTGATCTGATACCACAAACAATAGATGACAGATCAATGTCGCTTGCTTTTCACTGTGCTTTTCGTTTAAATCAAATCTGAAAAATTACATACTTTTTGGATAAAACACCTAGAAACAAACATAAGGAAATTTCTAACTGCCCGCAAACATGAACTGATAATGTTATCCAGTATCCACTGTGTTTCAACTTGGCGTATGTGTGTGCATGTACATGTGTTGGTGTGTGTGAGTGTGTGTGTGTGTGGTGGGAAAAAGTTATTTATGTTTTTATACTCACAGTTTGCTGTATATGTTATGATAATAATAATAATAATAATAATAATAATAATAATAATAATAATTATTATTATTATTATTATTATTATTATTGTAATCATATAAATATATCTTGTTTGTGTTTGGGAGTTCAAATCTTTTAACATGTTTGACATGCACCGCATTTTGTTTCGACCTTTTTAGCTAGTTACAAGAAGAAACTAAAGACACATCTTTTTAGCTTTGCATATAATTAGACATTTTCACATGAGAGAACATATTTCTCATCATTGGACCTATGAAATATCCAGAATACGTGATGTTGTGGTGTTCAGCTTATCAATACCTGTCATCCATGTGTAGAATTGCCGAGTGGGTGTCTCTTTGTGATATACCCCACGTGACATGTTACGACATAAACCCATGGATATAAACCCAGCGATGGTAAGTGAATATTAACTTTGTTATTAACGTATCAAATCCGCCAGGTTTTACGCTCTGCGTTTGCTCACTAAGGCACGTATGCTATTTGAGACGCCCCTTGGGAGCATTTGTAATTTTTTACCTTTCAAGACTAAGGTTTTTTTTGGCAGATATTGACCATTTTCTGATTCCCTTCTTTCCTTTTTAACCTCCTGTTTATTAAAAGTTTCAGTGTTTTTATTCGAAATTTCCTTAACTACCATGGCAAAAAAATTTGCATATTCTTGCTCAATCAACCAGTCATTAATTTAACTTGAAGCAATTGCTCTGCAACTATCCTATATTATTCCCTGTGGAAGCCTTTAAAAAAAACCCAGCAAATTTTACAGCACGTACAGGCTCGTCTCTCGTATAATATTATGGTCCACATATCTGAATCAACCTGGGAAATCACCTGTTCAAACTTTGACACCATCCAATTAAACAACACGCTATGTTGCCAGTCATGAATATTCATGAATATCTTCGAATCTCCACTGTAGTGGCCATCGAGTCCTGAGGAGTTCAATTCAGATTTTAAGCATAGGCAACAGGCCAGAAATAAGGCGAGGTTAACCCTTAAATAATAACTTCTATACCATCATGTACTGAATGTGGCATTACCTACTGTGATTTTATTGGTCTCTTCTTATATTCTTAAATACCAAAGCAAATCCACAACCATTTAGAAAGTGTAAACAATATAGTCATTTGTGTAATTTAAAGGCATATATTAATTATAAGGAGACAAATAAAATGTGTGTTACAACCAGCAGTTCCAGCTCCGCATTAACTTAATGAAACTAAACCAGGATATAAATTTCCCATAGTGCAAGTCAATATGTCCCTCCCCATTCGTCACATTCAAGACTGCCAAAAAAGGAGAGCTATAGGCATCCGAAAAAAACCTAGAACCCTAGGAAGAAAATAAAACTATCCTTGTAATGAATATTTCATGTTAGTTTCATGGTACCACCAAGTGATAAACCAATTATATGATTCCCCGTAGCAATGGAACTGCTGCAGTTTAAGGCCACGCTGGACTGGAAATCTCCGGGAAGCCTCGCAGCCCACGACCTTTTGGTGACATATACTCCTTTGAATTGGAGAGAGAAAGTGTTATTACTTTGACGGGGACTTTACAGTTTCCTTGAAAGCAATATATATTAACTTCTGGTAGTGCCAGGTACAGAAAAAAAAGCATTTGTCTCCACATACATTAGGTTGAGTAACAGCTGGTAACTGAACTTTGTGGGGGTATATATAGGGTGCACTTCTTGTTGGCTAAGATGTTGGTAATATCAGTAATATGTCAAAAGACCATTATACTAAAACGTTCTTTTTTTTTACATTCACCATATTTCTTTACTTATTTCTGTTTGCCTCTCTGTCTTTCAGTATGTTTTGACTGTTCCAGCCTTGTGTACAACACCGAGAGAGTGACTATAATGTTAATTATATTGGTTAAAGGGTTATGATGGTACTGGCATGAACATGTATATTTGACATCAGGATTTACCTAGGAGGTTTATGTAACCATGAAAAAAATGTTCAATCCAGCTCCTGCATGATTCATCGCTTTATATAGCTTAATCTAAAAATAGACCAAGCATAAACCTTTACATAAACCTGAACATAAACTTCCTACGTCATACAATTTTATTTGGCTTGTAAAAGATAATTTTATTTTCTTTAGGATAAAAAATGATTTAATATTTCCCATAAGTTCAGTCATAATGTGCAAAACTACTATCACCGGATGATAATGATGTTTTAATATTTTAAAAAATTGCAAATGTATGTGTTATAAGTAAAATATTGCAATTTGTATGATCCGATTATGCTTCTGGAGACTGACATGACTGAGCGCTCCACTTACAACAAACATATGAAAATAAATAAAGAGCGTATCATCAGTATGTGCGGATCGTGCTTATAGAGCTTAGGGCTTATTTTCAACAAGGTTAATATATACCTACCTTCCACCTTATTTTAGAACCAGAATTATTTAAAACGATGAGAAATCAGTCTACATTTTACAACATATCAGCCCCACTTATGGCAGTCTAGGTCATTGGTCACATGCAAAAAGAGCCTCAATAGACAGCTGCGGACGGGATGGTGTCATGTAAACACTCTAAGAAATATAACCAGACAAAACAGGCTACTGGTGCATGAGGACATCTGTTATGTCAGATTGTTGTAAACAGTTGTGATACATTAACTTGAGATTTATAGTAAATCTCTTAATTGCTGTATTAGGCTGTCACTTCCATATATACACCTTTGAAATATATAAACTTCCAAAAAATTATCTAGAAAAACAGTCGGACACAGGTTGGTGGAATGGAGTACATTAAATCTAGCCTTAAAGTGAAAACTGGCTACAACGTATAACATCTGTAAAGCGGAGCTCGTCCTAGTTTTTAAAGAACGATAATCATCTTGCGATGACAGTACACTAAATGAGTATATTATCCATACGAGGTTATAATATAATTAAGTGCGACTCCTTTCGAATTATTCAAATACTGTGTTAGTTAGTTCGACATCTATTTCGAATATTCATTTATTTTTCTACACTGAAGACGTCAATGAGCGTCTGTATCAGTTATACATTATGACTGATGTTCAATGCATAGTGGTAGTGCAACACAATCATTCCGTAGCATTACAGAACAATATACACCATCACAAGTAAAAGTTAATTGTAGCTATATAGTTTAAATCACTTATTTCAACTGTAACGGCAAAACGTCTGGTCATGTGACCGGTCATCCAGGTGCGCCACCTGCTGATGGTTGAATACCTAAAGATGTGTTATTTGAAACGGATACAACTTTGTTAGAACTAGTTGTAAAGACACCGAATCAATTACATGTATTTTTAAACATAATATATAAAAAAAATTCACTGCTAAGAAATTATCTAAGAGAATATACTTTTCATATCCCAATCAGCAAGCAGAATACTGCAGCGGCGAACTGAGTTCTTGCAAGTTTTAAAGAACGTTGGAGAAAAAGAGTATTGAGAGGACATTAGTGTTGGAAATAAACGAACTCTTTAATTTGGACAAGAAACATAAGAAAATTATTTAGAGATTAATAGTAGTTCTTCGGGGCTGCAGCAACGTAGAGACAGCCCTTGGTTTATATGAGCGCAAGCATAGCAAGGGACAGCCAGAACAAGGGAAGCCAGACAAGCGGCAGAAGGTAACCGGAACAGCAAAGACAGACCATCTAGGCAGGAATAATGTAATTTGAAGCGCCCACAAGAACAGAGTCATCCAGTGTTGTTTTTCGCTGCAGGCAATTTATTAATTTCCGTAAAGCCGTTTGTCTATTTTATCCCGGAGTTAAGAAGCTTTTGACAGTGGCTTCAGGGTAATTAAACTTCTGCAGCAGGTAAGATCGTATGAATAGTACTCGCGTTTTGATTTCATCTGCTAATTATAGCTTTTCCACATTGAGAGAGAGGGAAGTTATTTCATTTCCATAATCAGGACTATATAAATCAGCTTGTGCCACTTTGTAAGGAGCTGATCTACCTACTGAGGGACTGTAAGTATCATATTTTGTTGAATATATTAAATCACCTTTCTGTTCATTATAGGTCTAAGGCGCAGCAAATTGATCTTTTCTGCGACTATATACACACTGCGTGAAGCGACGTGTCCACTAAAACAGTTGTGGTGTGGTAACGCATGCGTATATATATATATATATATATATATTCCACTTCGGTTTTAGGTCTCACATTTTTTCAAAATGGCATCCCGCACATCGCATTACAACTTGTGCACCATCAGGAAGAGATCATTAGTTTTTTTAGTGCTGATAAATAATTAAAAAATCAAAAGAAAAAAAGGAAATAAATAAAAAAAGGAAGCAGTTAAAAAAAGAAGTAAATGAAGTAATAAATGAATGAATTACTACATGAATGGAAAAAGCAAAAACAGGGAATACTAAAAATTAAAAAACAAAGAAAGAAATTAAATGTGTGAATTAAGTCCCAGATAATATGTGCGTAGCTAAATCTTTGCTTCATAGTCCCAGTGTCACCAAGTGCGATGGTAAGTAATCATGCAGGGGGAGCTAAATTTAGTTAAATAGAGGTAAATTGTAGTTTAAAACTAAAAAAGTCCATATGGAGACTAATTTTCTGGCGTGTAATCACTGCGCAGTGCGGTCGATTCAAAAGATCTTGGATACGCTCCTGTGTTTTATGGCGTTACCATGGTCACATAAATGTTCGGTATTTACAGCCTCATACATACGGTATTATTCTATACCTATTCTAAGAGAAGTTTGCTTTGATGCATTAAATCAAACTGGGAGCTCGGCCATGTGTTCAACTGGTCCTTTTAAATCTATGGTGCTTTCAGAAGTAAATGTAATAAATAAAATAACTTGATTATATGGAAACCAAAATTTAGAAAAAATATATATTTTTTAAAGGCAGGCCGAAAATTATGTTCATAATTTGTCTTCAATGCCTTTTTGGTATCCTTCAATATCCAGATAATCTATGTTTCAAATTAATAGTTCTTTTACTTTTACCATCGCAAACTGTGCTGTCTAGAAATAACACTGTAAAATAAAAGAACACGTTTTATCCAGGCTATATAATAAAACAAGAAAACTCCTGTACCAGCTCCATATCTTTTCTAAAACTGCTATGTCAAAGGCGTGTAGAATACAACACCATACACTCAGCCAATATAACTCCAGAACGAGCTCTATATCTTTCCTAAAACTGCTGTCCAATACACTAAACCAAAAAAAAAACTAGATGTGTCGGAACGACACGAATGCCCCCGCCTGGGGCAAATTAGAAACATTTGTTAAATTTTGTAAAAATTTTTAAGTTCAGGAAGTGTTGTATGGTCAAAAGTAGGTCAACAAGGGCAAAATGCAAACTCGATCTGTAAAGGGTCATTATCAAGCAACACACCAAAAATCAGGCCAGTATCTGCAGGCATTGTGAAAAAGAGTCCACATATGTGCATTTTTCATGAAAATTTCTGTCTTTCATGAAATTTTCTATGTTCAGGATCTGTCATATGGTGAAAAATAGGTTAACTGGGACGAAACGCGAACTCGATCTGTAAGTGGTCATTATGCGCCCACAGACCTAACATTAGGCCAGTATCTGTAAGCATTGTATTGCGAAACTAGAATATTAGCAAAAGTTGATAATCATTTATAAATTTAAATTGGAGAGGCATATACCATGTTTCATAAAAATCCACCAAATGCTTCCTGAGAAATAAGCTCCTAAGTTTTTTTCTATACTAAGCTCTGTGACCTTGAAAAGTAGGTCAAGATCACCCATCTTTGAACTTGACCAAGATTTTGTAAATGTAATGCAATAGCACTGAAGAAATGAAGTTCCTGTGTTGAATACCTTTGGAGATATCCTGCACAAAAGGCCAAAATTGAAAAAATCCGATAAAATTTAATAAAAAAATCAGAAATTGCAGGTGGCGCCACCAAAATTGTGCAGCACATACAGACCATCAGTCCCAATGATCATAGTAAGTTTTGTGAAAATCCACACAATGGTTCCTGAGATATAAACTTCTGAGTGTTTTTCTATAATCAGCTATAAAATGTAGAAAAATGGGTCAAGGTCACCCATCTTCGAACTTGACCGAGATTTTATCGATATACATCTTCACTGATGAAATAAAATTCCAACAGTGAATCCTTTTAGAGATATCCCGCTCACAAGGTAAAAGTTAACAGACGCAGAACGGACGGACGGACAGACACCGGACAGACAGATGGACAGACGGACAGTTTGGGTGACGAAAATAGCCCATCAGCCTATGAGCTGAGGGCTAAAAATGGCTGTACATATGTATTTGTCATGAAAATTTCTATTTTTCATGAATATTTCTAAGTTTAGGAGCCGTAAAACGGTCAAAAGTAGGTCAACCGGGACGAAACGTGAACTTGATCTGTAACTGGTCATTATCTGCCCACACACCAAAAATCAGGCCAATATCTGCAGGCATTGCGAAATAAAGTCTGTACATGTGTATTTGTCATGAAAATTTCTATTTTTCATGAAATTTTCTAAGTTTAGGAGCCGTAAAACGGTCAAAAGTAGGTCAACCAGGACGAAACGCGAACTCGATCTGTAACTGGTCATTATCTGCCCACACACCAAAAATCAGGCCAATATCTCCAGGCATTGCGAAAAAAAGTCCGTACATGTGTATTTGTCATGAAAATTTCTATTTTTCATGAAATTTTCTAAGTTTAGGAGCCGTAAAACGGTCAAAAGTAGGTCAACCAGGACGAAACGCGAACTCGATCTGTAACTGGTCATTATCTGCCCACACACCAAAAATCAGGCCAATATCTCCAGGCATTGCGAAAAAAAGTCCGTACATGTGTATTTGTCATGAAAATTTCTATTTTTCATGAAATTTTCTAAGTTTAGGAGCTGTAAAACGGTCAAAAGTAGGTCAACCAGGATGAAACGCGAACTAAATCCTTAACTGGTCATTATCTGCCCACACACCAAAAATCAGGCCAATATCTCCAGGCATTGCGAAAAAAAGTCCGTACATGTGTATTTGTCATGAAAATTTCTATTTTTCATGAAATTTTCTAAGTTTAGGAGCCGTAAAACGGTCAAAAGTAGGTCAACCGGGACGAAACACGAACTCGATCTGTAACTGGTCATTATCTGCCCACACACAAAAAATCAGGCCAATATCTGCAGGCATTGCGAAAAAAAGTCCGTACAACTGTTTGATTTCGGAATGACGGAATGACGGAATGACAGAATGACGGAATGACGGAATGACGGACATGGGTAAAACTATATGCCCCGGCCACTTTGTGGCGGGGGCATAAAAAAACTCCAGTACGAGCTCCTAATCTTTTCTAGAGCTGCTAATGTTCAAAACGTGTAGAATACAACACCATACACTAAACCAAAAACTCCACTAAGAGCTTCATATATTTTCTAGAGCTGCTAAGGCCAAAACTGTGTACAGACCGTGCATTAAACCTTAGGAAAATACCTTTCAAAAGGCCTGTAGGAGTATGAAGATATAAAACACTCTTGTTTGGGTTCAATTCCACGAAAAAATGACAGAAGTACTATTTTTTATTTATATCAAACAACATTCTTAGTGTTTATCGGCACGATTTTCAAGACCTTGCCTTTCCATTATTCACCATTTCCAGAACTGAAGCGAGTTCTTGTATTTTTCCTGACGAGCTTGTAAAATTCCATGTAGGCTAATGTATCTTGACCGATGAATTAAAAAAGTGGCTAGTTCGCCCGATCATTTTTGTTCTCAGACTATGTAGAACAATTAATTTAACGGGGACCTGGCCTAATTTGTGTGTGCATGTATGTTTAATTTGTGGTAATATTGGCATATTAGTAAATGTATAAAAAAGCCATAGGTAAAGATATGTTTATATTTTTATATACTGAAAATAAATTCTACCAAAATTGCATAGTTTGCTTGTTTGGTGTTCAACAAAATTTAACTGTTTTCTACAATCTCACATGACAAAATAAAATAGGTACTGGGGTGATCTGTTACTGGGCTTGTCTTCATAGCGGAGTGGCCCCGTTACCGGGTTGTCATCATAGCGTAAGTGTCCTGTTACCGGCGTTATGGTCATCAAGAGTGGCCCTTTTACTGGAGCGGTCGTCATCGCTCGTGGTCCTGTTACTGGATTGGTCGTGATCACGGGATGGACCTGCTGCTTGAGTGGTCGTTGGGAGGAATACTATTGTACACATCCTTCAGCACTGACAATGTAACGTTTACAAGCACAACCTGTACAATATGTTATATCAATAGCTTCATTCAACCCAGTTTACCTGAATATCTTTCCCACATGTGTTTTGCTCGCATATTATATAACGTATACAAGCACAACCTGTGCAATATGTTATATCAGTAGCTTCATTCAACCCGGCATACCTGACTATCTTTCCCACACGAGTTTTGCTCACATATTATATGCCGTATCACACTTCCGTTTCATGCTTGGAGGGCGTTCATGGGTAGAGTCTGCAGCTTCCGGCGCTCTGCTCCCCTCTCCAGTAAATCATGTTGGCCTCAGTCATCCATCCACGGCATGTCAGGCAGTGCTGCACAAGGCAGATAATATGTGACTTGACGGCTTTTCAATTAGGATACCTTACTGTTAATAACCCTTTCTTCCCGATAAATATACTGTTTTATAATGATAACCAAAGCCCTGCTAACAGAGAGAATTCTCTCTCTCTCTCTCTCTCTCTCTCTCTCTCTCTCTCTCTCTCTCTCTCTCTCTCTTTATATATACTGTGCATATACTGTGGTTGGCTTCATATACGCGGGGTTAAAATTTTCACCATTTCAGTGTTTCGTGAGGGATCCATTTTTGCGATCTCACAATACAATAGACAAAAAAGAAACAGTGAAATAATTTTTTAATATGTGCATTAAATAATCAAATAATATGTGCACAAAATCTTATTGACAAATCACATAGTTCGTTAATGGCAGACAATTGGAAATATGTGATACCATTAAAAAATTAATCTTTGAACATACATGATATATTTTTATTCATAATGTTTTTCATAAATTGAAACCCTCGCAAATATGAATCATATCTAAGTACAACTGTATATATAGAGGAGGACATTACCGATTTAAAAAAGTCCCATCTAATTATATATATATATATATATATATATATATATATATATATATATCTTAGAATACTGACATGTGAGGTTGTGCAATTAACGCAAAGGCCCATACACTTCCAGTGCGGGCTCAGTGATGCTTGAAAAAAATCACATGCAGAGACAAAGAGAACTGACCAAAAATGTATATTTAATCATCTGAAACAAAATGGCATGATTTGAATCAGTTATAGTTGCGTATAAAGGTCTAGAAGTGGGCCATCCAAAGCAACATCTGATGTATAGCCTAGTCAGCATATATAAATCAGTAGGATAGATCTGTGACCATGACCTCTGACCTTGTGATGTCAAATCAATATGGTTCTTCTATTGTTAGGTAACCCAAAAGTGAAAAATTTGAATGAAACATTTGCAATGCCTCCACGATCTGTGTAAAGATGTGAGTCCAGTGACCTTCACCTGTGACCTCGTGACTCCGAACTTGAAAGAGTTCTATCATTTGTAGTTTTCCAACTATAATTCGAGTTTGAAAGGCACATGTCAATTCAAACTGGAGTTATCATCCGAAAACAAATTTGTGGACATATTGTGCAAATGACAGGAATCTTCCCCTATAGGCAGGGAGCTATATGTGCAAGGTAACTAATAGGTTAGGGATAAACAGTTTGGCAAAAAATGCATCCACAATCTTATCAAGTTGAGGGTCTTGTGACCTTGACCTTTGACCTCATGACACCTAAATCTATATGGTTCTTACTCTTTTGGTGGGCAATAAATAAGTCAAGTTTAAAATCCATATGTCGATCTAAACTGGAGTTGTCATCCTGAAACGAATGTGTGGACGGACTGACGGATAGGCAGACATGGTGTTTCCTATAGGGCACTGCATATTCAAGCGGCGCCCTAATAAGAAAACTCTTGAAATCTTACGCACCTGTTTTATTGTAACTGGCGGAATTCTATGGATAGACTTGATATTCAAATCATTGAATAATCACACGAACAAAGCGCTGCCAACAAGTAAATAAAGAGGAGGCCTTAAAGTAACATTTAGTGAACAATCTCGTGTTAAAAAGATATCAGGAACTTCCCATTTACGTCAATAGAACATATTTAGTAGAACAGTCGCCTCGTGCCGGATTGTAAATGTCAGGGTTGATTAACTATATGACATTTTTACCAGTCAGGCATATGCGCTGCGGGGGAGGAGCCTGTCCTTTATCTTGAAACCGCATATCTTATCTACAGAGTCCTTTCTTTCTTATTTTATTTACAAACTATTGATTAATTTCCTTTCTTCTCTTATAGTAAATATTCATATATATATATTTATATATATATATATATATATATATATATATATATATATATATATGAATCGTTATAGCTGATATGTATTTTATATATATATATATATATATATATATACATATCAGCTATAACGATTCATATATATATATATACAGTCGAACCTCTATAATGTGGGCACCCTTGGGACTGGACCAAAGTGCCCACTTTATAGAGGTGCCCACTATATGTAGGTAATGGCCAGCACGTAGAGTGCGGCCCCCTTGTATGATATATTGCTATATTTACCCATGTTTTGAGATTACTAAATTAACTCTTTCATGTATCATCTCTCTTTATTTAATGATAAGTTTTTCAGTTACAATTGTTTTTAATTTTTAAGACATTTTAAGACGTCAGAAAATACGTATTTTATTACATAAAAGTTTGGAAAAAAATAAGCACAATAAAAGGAAGCTGTTAATTAACTCTTTCATGTATCATCTCTCTTTATTTAATGATAAGTTTTCAGTTACAATTGTTTTTAATTTTTAAGACATTTTTAAGACGTAAGAAAATACGTATTTTATTACATAAAAGTTTGGAAAAAAATTAGCACAATAAAAGGAAGCTGTGTGCAGATGGTCTATTAGATAGCTAAACTCATATATATTTATATATATATTATATATGTGTGTGTATATATATGTATTTATTTATTTTTTTATATTTTATAAGCACGAAATGGCAAAGCAGCATACGGTTTTTAGCATTGTCATGGCAAGTAATAACTCTTAATATATTCTTTGAAATCTATTACTTTTCTGATAAAAAATACACAAGTAAAACAGTAAAAACTGTACGTCACTAATCTAAATACTGTCATCTTTCATTCTTTATCAAGTTGACAAGTAAGTAAAACAAAAACATTAATCCAGTCACTGGAAGTCCATAAAACATTCGAAGTGTGTGATACACTTTGAATGTGTTAAATTGTCATAATTCTCATTTCTTGGCGAAAAAGTCTGTGACTGTATATTGTTTGGACAATAAAAGTGCACGTTGTAGCTGTGCAGTTGCTTTTAGAAAGTCCAGGTTGAACACCATTTCAACAGTATGAATCGTTATGTAACATCTATTAAATAAACACTACCCTGGTCTAGTGGGCATGTACCTGACTACCTGTGATCCACCAGTGGGGCATTTAGCTGTGTCACCTCATCACTGAGTATTAATTTGTTGAATGAGCAGGGCTTCCTGTCAGAGGGATCTCTGACTTGAGCCGATGCAGGCATGTTAATCTAATTAGTATGCATGCATCCCAAGCTTAGTCATGAGTCAAGTAGATTATAATCTGTATTATGCAATGTAAACTTGTACACCTCTAAATTTGGTTCATATGTTTTGATTTTTATTATTAATATGCAGATTATTAATTATTATTAATAAATAATCAAGAATTAAAATTATCTTAATAACTTTAAATGCACTATAAAGAATGCTTACAAAGTTGCTGTTAGGAAATCTGTGAAGTGCCCATATTAGCTCTGGTAAACTGCCCACTTTACACAGTATAGAGGTGCCCACATTAGCTAAACATAATAAAGAGAAGAAAAAACGGGGACTGCCCAAAATTGCCCACTTTATACGCTCTTTACACAGCGCTTTAACCCTAGGTCTACTTCCTATATGGTAAGCGCTGTTTGTTATGACCTCGTATCCTGAATTGCTACACCAGAGGGAGCACTGTATATTTGTCCAATCAGATGGGACCTTGTGCTGGAAGACACGGCCAAACGAGGAATACACGGAGCCAATCATGTTCATTTTTTTGTGTGTGTGACAGGTCATCGGCCCGGTAAACGTATAAACAGGCCTCAGGCTCAGAGAGAATTGCCGCAGACGTGGTTTATTAGGGCCTAGGGCACATAGGATGCCCGGTGGTGAGCTGTAATTCAAAAGAAACGTAACAACAAAGGCTGCGTGCACACCTCGCTGGCTAGTTTCAGTTCTGCAGACACCAGACACATGGCTACGCTAATACAGTCATACTGTCAGAATCGAATCGGTCGATGATGCGAGAATGCAGAGGGAGCGATTAAAATTCGAATGTAAACTTGTCTTCAAACGGCGCTTGAAGCGCAGCTATGGGCGGAGCCAGGATGTCTTGCGCGTGTTTGTTTATTTGCATCTGGTTGGCTGCTTGTCACATCATACACATGTTTTGTTCAGCGGACAACGAACCGCCATCTGGTGTCTAAATATTTTATAAACGGTCAAAGCTGGCAGCGTGAAAATCAGTTGCTTCTTTAGAAGCGTAAGATTTCCGCTGCCTCAGGAGCGTACCCACTTTATAGAGGTGCCCACTTTATAGAGGTGCCCATTAGGAGAGGTTCCACTGTACATATAAAAGAAATGGAATTGGATTTGTGCAATGGGATTACAATCGATGCTAATATAGATAACAAGAATTTTAAACTTACAATGTTTTAGAAATTTCTTGTCTTTTATATATTAATTATGGTAAACTGAAACCGAAGATCAGTTTGGTGTGAAGCTGTAGACATCACTGGCCAGGTCTGTATACGTGATACTTAAGACAATATATGAATAATACAGGTAATTAAAATATACATATGACATACGTGGGCCCAAGCGGTTTATAAACTCCCTGGTTGGCCTTATCTGAGATGATTTACTCTGAGACATTTATATACGTTAATCCTTCCTAATTTTCACATCACTATAATTTTGGAGACAGCGTGCGTTGGGTTTCGTCGGGCGTCAGTTCGACTGGCATTATAAGCGAGTGTCTGTTACATAAAACAAAATGAGGTTGGAAACATAGACTAATACGTATCCCATTATACCACACAAAAGAGTAGATTACTCTGTGGACTCTCAGGCCCAAATATACGGAGGAGGCTTATTTTTTATTTTTTATTTTTCATTTACCGAAAAAAATAGTGGAAACTTTTCCAGCATACACTAAGAAATAAAAAATATGAACAATAACATTTTTAATTATAAACTATATCAATGTTTATGAAATTTGATACATTAAAGTCAATTTTATTTAGGTAATGTCGATCAACATATACGGATCCAGGATTTTTTACATAGTAAACTATTTCTTTGAAGAGGGTGAGACCATCAACATTCAATGGCACTTAATTATATAATTATTATTTAATTCAATGGTGTATATTTAATTAAGAGAAAATTAGAAAGTGTAAATTTCGAACGGAGTTAAGTTATCCCCTGTGTGCAATCTGCATTAATGTCACTTATAATACGGATTCCTGTATTCTGGCGGAAAAGCCTGGCCTGTGGTGTAACTTTGGTGTAAATATTATTTCTGTATAGCGGGGGAGGGGAATGATTACACAGATCACCCCCCCCCTCCCCAACCCTTCCCTTGCCAAAATGTGTGTGGGTGGGGGGGGGGGGTATATACCCCCATCCCCTTATATTGACGCCCTATCTATTTGCCATAGGAGTTGTTGAGAGGAGATTTTGAGGGGGTGTCCTAATTCAGGGCGGATACACTTTTTAAATATCCCCTCACTGTTTCTCAGCTAACACGGCCCGTGTTACACTCTTATCTATCCTGATCCGCTCATAATAAATGCGGTCTTCTCTAGTCCGTATCTCGTCAAATCAACAAATCAACGACGAAACCTCGTTGGAAGAGACAGCAGTGGTGTTTTACAGCTAACGCATGTAGAAGTTACGATACAGTTAGAAATCCAGCATTATCTGATCCATGTTAATTCAACGAGCAAACACGATCTTCATCGGCCAAATTATCTAAATAAAACTTACGGCCTGTGAAATATACTGGTTCATATGTGATTGTGACATGAAAAACAATTCACTTTAATATACAGATAAAGTAACCTCTGTATAAATAAAAAGGTCTTTGTGACCACGATAATTTATATTTCCTGTACTAACGTCTTAAGTCCAGCTCAACTTACTTCCACGCTATTATTAACGTTATTTTTTTTGAGGAAATAAACATAGTTCTGCACACAAGTTAAAGGTAAAATGGGGGGAGTTTCAATCACCTTACTACCTCATTTGTTTTGTCTGTGTGCTCAGTTTTCTCTAATCTATGACCTATACTTCATTAACACTGATATCCATCGATTTTACATATAATCGCAATTTGAAGGAGAGCAACATATAATTTAAGGTAAAGATATAGGGACCCTTCACTCTATGTCATCTATACACTCTAAGAAAAAAAGGGTTCTTGATTGTTCTTTTAAGAACCCACATGCTTTTCATCTAGATATATTTTATTTAAAGATATACTCTGTATATTGACCGTTACAGTTATTCCTCCAATGCCGAGGGTACCGGTCCCAGATATATAAATAAAAGTTCTATTGGCCAATCTCAGTTGATAAATAAGGTCTTGAGTGGGGCCAAAGCACCCAAAAACCCCTGCGTGTCCCGTACCCCATCCTGAGACATTCCGAATCCTGTATCCACAATATTGGATATTGATACCGTCCCTACATTGGTGATGTGATAATGTTGGAGTCCTCCGTCGGAGCCGTTATTCGCAGCACGTTCCTCTGGTCTCTTGTGCTTTACGCTCTCTGACTATGCAGGATCAAGTAAGCGACAAAGAACGCTATAGAAGCAATATTAGTGGCCAGGATACGAGGTCAGCAAGCCGGGCCATCTCGTGCACGCCATGGTAACGGAATATCACACCAAGGCTAAACCAAACATTTTCTGGTTATTGTTACATCCTGTTAGAATAAAAAAGTATTACATCGTTTACAGTATCAATGAAGGCGGGGGGGGGGGGGGGGGGGGGGGGGGCTCATATTTACGCAATGAAATAAGTATATAAATAAAATATAAGCCGCGATTGCTAGTATATACATCTCTAGCCGGCATTAAGAAAATTTGGGAAAACGATGCGAGACTCAAAATAAGGACCTACTCTGATTCTATTTTAATTGATTTTAATAAAAAAAAGAGGGGCTCCTATCCCTGCAAACCCTCTTAATCGGACATTGTAATTATAAACAAAATTATTCTTAATAGTCTCACCAGAATGAAACATTTAATAGGATAACCCAAATGTAACTTTTAAAGTCTTACCCGATTGTAACCCTTAATAATCTCATTGGTATGTAACCCTTATTCATCTCATCCAATTGTAACCCTTAAAGTCTCACCCGAATGAAACCCGTAAAAGTCTTTCCCGAATGTAACCCTTAATTATCTCACCCCAATGTAACCCTTAATGATCCCACCCCAATATAACCTTTAATAATCCCACCCCAATGTAATCCTTTAAGTCTCATGCATCTGAATGTAACCATTAATAATCTAATCTGTATGTTACACTTATTAATCCCATCCACATGTAACCCTTAAAGTCTCAACCGAATATAACCCTTATTAATCTCACCCGACTGTAACCCTTAATAAGCTCAACTAAATATAACCCTTAATTATCTCACCCGAATATGACCTTTAATAATCTTACGCATTTAAGCAGAACTTTAATATTCTCAGCAGAATGTAACCCTTAATAGTCTAACACGAATATAACCACATCATGTTTGCGTAGGTGTAAAAGACAACTCTAAAATACTTTTGTAATATACTTCAAATTTGCCCTGATTCTACAAAGATGATTAAAGTTGCAAACAAAGAATGTTGGTCTGGGCTTATTAAATCTTTTTTTTCGCTCATTCATTGAATAAGAGTTTTTTGATGACGTCATCTTGTTTGTATTACACGAGAATTGATCGTGAGTTATGTCTGCCTGAAGAATGAAACGAGACCGGTCAAAGGAACAGAAACACTGTGTAAGCCTACAAAAAAGTACCAGGTCATTGTTCACGACGATGAAAACATTCAAAGTACTAATCATATTCCAAAAGAGTCATTATTCAATTAATTTTACTATACTGTCAGTGAACACGTGGGGCAGCTAACAACAGCAATGTTTTCTGTTATTTAGGGACGGGAAAATATATCTGTCAATAGACGTGATTTTTATGTCCTATATAAGAAAATACATAACAATTCCTTATGTTTTTTTTTCTTTTTTAAGGGCATGACGTAATACAGAAAGAAAGGGGACAGATGTTGTAGTATTGATTCATTTATGTATTTGAATATAAGAAACTACCGGTATATTCTACCTGAGAATTTCAGTCTTACATTAGGAAGATACATGGAAAATGTTTATTAACACGACCTACAGTCAGACGACTTGCTAAACATGTATTTACTTTAAACCCCCATCCCATTCCCACCGACGTACACCTAATTGCCCAATTAGGTTTAATAAAAATTATAAATTAATTTATCCCTAAGAGCACTGAAACTTATTTTGTAAAAAAATTGGTAAAATGCAAAAATAAATATAATAAAAATCTTTAGTTATCCTTTTTCACCGGGAACCTTACAGCTGGATAATTGTCTTTCCCTTTTCCCTTTTCTCATTCCCAAATGGTCAGGCGGACGCCAAATTTGGGCCAAAAGTTTAAATCATCTTGTTTTGATATCTCAAGAACTATTTCCTCTATTTTCAAACACAATACCTTCGCTATGATAAGTACGGTGGGAAGGATGATGAAAACAAACAACAAATGGGGTCGAATATTTCACCAAGTTCCATATTTAAAGTACTGCGCCAATCTGAAGTCCGTGTCCTATAGGCGGCTGCTTAATTTGCCTATAATGGTACCGCCTAACCTGAGCGCTAGTTCAAATAATGCTTGTGTTACACTATTTTTTAACTGGCTACCCGTCTGTCAGAGAATTAAATATAGCTGAGTCTTGACATTCAGACCTTTGACATTCCGAAAAAAACAGGCGAACCGATGGTATCTAATAAACAACAAAAGGATCCCACAAAAAAAGCTTTTGACAATCCGACAGCCTTTTGTTCCCACTCCGACGTGATATTTTATGACACAAATAAGGATTAAGACGAATATGACTCAGCTGTCACACATTATTATTCATTTACCTTTGACGTGTGACGATTGGTTGAAGGCTGCTGATTCTTCAGTCAATACCTTAATAATTAAGGTAAGTTTGTATCATTTTTTTTGGTATAGGTAAAAACGTTTAATCCCTTTTCTGAGCGCATGGTTCGGCAAGGTGGCACCCTGCATGTCTAAATGATATTGTGATGAAAACAAACATTGTGGACCTCCCTTATTTTCCAGCTGACGTAATTAATTTACTATAACCGTAAACACACATTCCCCCCTACAGTATATATGGATTTTCTGTAAATTGATTCGACCTCGGTAATCATTTGGAACCAGTAACTGGGTGTCAGAAAATGTGAACTATGCATATACTATTTTCACTCGGTGTTTCGTGCTCAAACAAAAACATGTTTTAAAAATAAATATCATGATGAATATAAAAATAAAATGCTGTAAGGAATATATATATTTATTGGCTGCTTATAACTTATGCATGAATATATGGTGCAAATTCTAGCGCTAGTGACATCAGTTTCTGAGAAAATACGCTTCCAATACCATCTCGTGATTTCACAAACGACAACCTTATAATCCGACATAAATATCACATTTACCATTGGTGTCGGATTATCAAGTGACTATTGTGTCACGAGCATAATATAAATACCATGTTTTTGTTGATTGCACTTACCTTATTTAAAATCACAAATATTGAAAACGAACCCTCGATCATTATATATATATATATATATATATATATATATATATATATATATATATATATATATAAACGTGTGTGTGTGTTAATATAAGCCTTATAAACAATTATGTATGCACAATGTTTTCCTATATATTTTTGTTTTCATTTATATTATCAACAAAAAATAAATGTACCAGATGGCTATGTTCGTATGTGTGTATTTTCATGGCAGCTCTTAAATGATTTGTCTTCAAATCTCGCTAGATCTTCTTATCAGACTAATATAAATAATATTATTGTTAAAAAGAACCCTCACAAAGACATTTGAATTTTCTCATCAATACATTTTCCAAAAAAAAGTAGATAAAATTATATGAACGTTCAGCAGTGCATGTGCTTTGTGATTTGCACAAAATACGTTGTTCTGAGTGTCCAAAAACCAGTGAGACAGAAAGCGTGAAACGGAAAGTTTTATGTATGGCTGTTTAGGGAATAAAGGGTGTTTACATTGTCATTCATTCAACCATTGAGGAATTATCAAAGCACAACATATATACATGTCGTGGTCTAATGATCATTTGACGTCTGAATGAATGACGATATTTACCAACTTTTTTTATTTACAATTCTTTTTACTAATGAATAATGTGGTTCAGATATTTCCTTTGGAGAGGCGGGAACTTATCTACTTATCAAAATTTTGTGGAACATATGTTCGATTGGCCACATAGTATTCCCATATACTATTTATTTCATAGGAATGAAAATAATATGAATCCCCGGGTCACGCACAAGCGCTCGGGGGATTGCCGAAAGCCCTGCATTAAACCGACTGGTACTGATAAGCGTTGGAGATGAAGTGCTCATTAGCGTGGGCGGCTGATAGAGATAAGTGCCTCACTCACCTGTGCCTTAAAGTTTCTCCTCCAAACACCGGCTTCTTGATCGATCTGTGTTTCGCGTCCAGTGCTGCGAGTCCTCAGCCTAAAATCTGGACCATATGGTTGTCTTTTGCAACACCTAGACCCATCTAATGCGCAAAACTACCACAATGAATCGATATTAATCAATTAACGATATGTCGGGGGCCTTTAGGGACGTAGGTCTGAACACATTGATTGTTGTCAGTTGCGATGATGTCGCAGAACGCGGGAGGCGCTTCAGCGTTGCTATGTAACGCGGGCTATACGCGGTCGCAGGCTTAAGCTGCCGCGAAAGAGAGGCTGCTGTTACCGTCTGCTGCAACTGGTGGTTTGCTGTTGCTGAACAGGCTTGCGCGTTTGTGAAGCACTGTCCTGTTTTAGCCTTATAAGGTTTCTAATTGGTCACACGGATCTTTGGACAAAATGGCATATCAATTATGCGGCTTTCAGATAAATGATGGCGACCTGGTGTTAGTATAATCAACAAAATCATGTAAGCCCTCTCGAAAACCTGCTAAGCCCATCAATACCACCGGCTGCGAGGCTTACCAGGCGATACTTCCGGCTTCCATCTGACTGGGCGCTGACAGAACCGTCCATCGAATATATCCAGGTTTTTGCGCCTTCAGAAACGTGCCTACAAAATGGAGCTTTTTCTAGACACCATTGGTTCTTTCGACAGGCGCTGTCTGCTTCATTGAAATTTCACAGGAAGTTATGCGACTCTCCCCGGTGCAGTCAACAAGACATAAAATCACGAAGTACAGTCCCAAAGGGGCAACGCTAAAGGCTAATCAGTGTTCCATTACTTTACAATACATCACAAGGGGGTCTACCAATACTCTAGGTTCTAAATATATAATAAGGACCAATAATGATAGAAAACAGACTTCTGATCCTAATAAAATAACTTTTCATATTTTATTTTCAAATGGTATGGCCATATAAATATCAATTTTCATGTTTATTTTCTTGTGCAATGTGGATTTATAACAGATGGGTGGAAGAATACCTTGTCTGATGTAAGAATCTCAAGGGATCGAGGATTACACGTGTGCTAAACTCCATAAATATTATTTATACAAAAAAGGAGAAAATTATTTTGAGAGTTTTTTATAAGGAGTCCTATATGAGTGTTCGGTTGATATTTGTCCATATCATGTAGAGTTAAAACACTGTAACCAGGGAAGGCGTGTTCATTAGTTCAGGTCAAATATCATCAACTGTTGACAAACGTGTAAGTTAAAAGCTAAGCCACTCCAGTAAAAAGACTTTGGCTATAGGTTATTATGAGATACCTTAATTTAATAATACCCAGATCATGAGAAACAAACCTCATTTTCTTCTTAATATACCCAAGCAAAGTAAAAATTGTTGCAAATTCTGCATTGATAAAACGTTATTTTATGAATTAGTCACCTAAAGTAATTTTGCAAAAGCGAGCATTTCACCCCGAACAATCATAGCTCTCGTATCCAATTTCCACTTTCTACTGTTTTTGTTGAAAACAAAGCCTTTTCTATCTACCTCCTCTGGTGATCTCTCACAATACTTTGACGTCTGTGATTGACCTGGATTCGTAAAAAAAATGTTTAGTCAAGGACTACTTTCCTTGTGTTATCCGGGCTTGTTCCAAGCTTACTGTTAGCTCAATCACACACACAAATAAAAAAACAACCAAAGACAGTTTGAAATAAACAAGTGTATAATACTACATTTAACATGATAATACAAAAATATGTACTTTGAAGGTACCTGGATTCCTCTCTAGCTGCAGCGACCTAAACTGTAATCATAACAAATAGGTACAGTTATGTATCATTAAGTCTCGCAATGTAAATACTCCTATATCCGGGAATATTATCTTCACTTAAAGTTCAGTAGGTGTACGATTGCATTTCTGAAGATCCATTGCAGGGTAACGCAGGTTGAACACCACTTTTTGATCAACTGGTACTTTCAATTCAAATGTAATGTTTGTTAAGGTGAACAGATGGATAAACACATCTGCAAGTCCAGCGAACCTCTGGTAAGATTACTGTGACGTCACATCTGATATATTTCTCACAAAAATATATATTATCCTGCTAAACTTTAAAAGGAAAAGTAAAAACAAGGCAATATAATAAAAAATACGAAAACAATCAGCCGTGGTTCTTAAACACATAAACGGCAGCGAGGATGCGAGACCTAACACAGAGCTCTCTCTGTGACAATCCTGGAACAAAACAACACAGATAAAATACGCAGTTAATAAAGATAAATGACACATACAAAAGAGTGTGAACATGCCTGGCACAGGATAATAGTTCATACAATATAACATATGTAAAATGCCGCATGCAGGCAAAGTTGCAGAGAGTAAAGTAGAACAAACAAAATCTGTATATGCAAATCTGCCACCGAAAAAGCCATATGCAAACCTTATATACATTATATAAAACTTATATAAATATACAAACACAGCACAGGGAAAAACTGATCATATAACAATTGCACAGGCAAAAGTGTGGAGGACATGAGTGGCAAAAATTATTCAAATAATTTGGCAAAGACGAAATATAAAATGCCCAAATGACGTAATCTGAACTGGTAACCAACGCTGATACGGACTGGTGTTTTAAATCGTTCTGATTGACTATGGGTAAATAGCGCGAGGTACAAATCTTGTAGGCACAGTTCATATTAACCGGACGTTTTCACCATTATACTTGTCGGAAAAGGTGGTCAAGGCCCCTATTGAACATTATTGCATCTGAGCATCTTTTCATCGACCCACAGAAATTTCCCTCATGTTATGGGTAATACTGATGTCTGTGTTAATATATTACT
Source organism: Sipunculus nudus (assembly GCA_026874595.1). Classification (NCBI taxonomy): domain Eukaryota; kingdom Metazoa; phylum Annelida; class Sipuncula; order Golfingiida; family Sipunculidae; genus Sipunculus; species Sipunculus nudus. Next base: position 60,648,719 of record CM049311.1, on the reverse strand, counting down.
CTTTGATACTGCGCAAGCATCTGTCTGAAAACTGGATGAGGCAAACTAGGAATGGATAATCTAAATACCAATATAAGTTTTCAATTGATAAAAATTACTCAAATCTTCGCAGTTAGCAATTAATCTTGTTTTCGACAATGTTCGTGTGACATCGTACCATGGGATTATATCATGTAATTCTGACTGCCAGTCATTAATCCCGGTCGCTCCGGCATTATACAGAATACATCGAAACAGATTAGAGTCGCAGATTGATGTAGCTTCTCTCATTAACAGAAATGCCGGAAACGCCAATCATTCATCTCAATTTAGCTGATATTGCAGGACGCCATAACCGCAAAGAGAGAACTAATTAATATCACGAAAACAGAGTGACAGACGGCTGTGCTTATGTCAGCATGGACATAGCAAGACTGATTCCCACGGTGACAGTTTGGATATTTATGTTTAATCATTAACAAAAAGGCGCATGGTCAAGACACTTTTTTTCCATGGATTCGGTAATAAGTTATTCATTTCTGACACAATCGTAATGTTTTAGTAAACATTTAAATTCGAAGTAAAGGTACACTTTGCCCACGAGCGGGAGATGCAGTTGAGTCGCTGTCCTCGCGTCATCTTAAACATCTTACCTCTATCGCAGGATAAGTGTAGAGGTTGATATTTTCCTTTTTTATTCTAAATTCATTGTAAGGCCGTAACGGGAAGTTCTAAGGATTAAATTAACTTACCAGTTAAAGTTCAGCAGAAACAATTTATTTTATTATCGTGACTTAATTGCATGTGCATTTGTAACACTTCTTTAATATTCTGACTTACTGAGCTAGTTAATTTTTTAGGGGACAGGCTTAAAATTTTCGATTTGTATAAATTTTTAATTTTATTCGTTAAATTTCCAGATTGTTTTTTTTACTATTTGACACGATATGCTCTCTCTGTTATCGTATAATATATGTTAGCATATGACCCGTTCCTGTGCTAAGACTGGTCCACAGGTCCCAGGGACTGATTGACCATGAACCGAGTTTAAGTCTTGGATTCCCACAGTTTGTAGTTTCTGATAATCCTGTCTTGAAAGTGTGTCGAATTTCTCATGAGTTATAGAAAAATATGGCTAATGCCCAAATATAGGTCAGACAGCCATAGAACAATGACGCTTCAGCAAATCATTTACGTACTTTCGTGAAGCAACGCGCTTCAGCCAATCATGTACGATCTTTTTAAATGGAGCGACAACGCTCCAGCCAATCATGTAATTACTTTCGTGAGCAACGACGCTTCAGCCAATCATGAAATTCCATTTGTGGAGCAAAATGCTTCAGCCAGTCATGTACGTACTTTCTTGAAGCAACAACGCTTCAGCCATCATTTACATTCTTTCACAGAGCATCAACGCTTTAGTCAATCATGTACATACTTTCGTGGCGAAACAACGCTTCAGCCAATCTTCTTCGTACTTCCATTTAAGGGCTTTCCTGCCTTTTTCAGATTTATGATAATATTATACCAGGAGGAGCATATCAACGCCAAATACGTAAAATTTATCCTGGATTTACCCAGAAAAATGACAAACTAAGCTGAAATGTATATTCAAAGCAGTGCGAGCGCCGGTGTTTAAGTTTATCTTATACAATGTATTTCAATAAAGACAGTTGAAGATAATAGTGGGCTCTCTAAATTTTGAGATCATGAAGTTACCAAGGATATGTTAAAAAGCAGCAATGTAATTCTGTCTCGCAAATAAGTCGAGCATTACTTGAATATATTTTATTTAGAGGAGCAAGAAACAGTCAGCTTTAAACACTCACATTGACCAGCCTTGGTACCCCATCTATCTATACCCTTATTTATTTATTTATATTTTATTACCTTCTTACTTTGGATATAACAAATAGTGACCGTTCTTAAACATGTTATGCGGGCCCAAGGATACAATTTCAGTAACGGCCGACAGGGGTTACTAATGAGTAGGGAAAGGTCTGTCGCCTATCTTATCTATAAAATATATCCCTGCTTGTCCGCTCATCCACCTAATAGCTGTTACACTTTACAATTTTCACAGTGTTGTATCAGCTGAAATGAACACATCACAGGATTGAAAAGCATGTAATTATGTAAGACATGACTCTAACATGTTGTTGTATTTCTCTTTCACTTGGTATAATGATATATATTAGACGATATATTAGAATTTATTTACCAGGAACATTCACAGCTCTGATAGGGAGAAAGAATGCTCCAATCTCAGATAAATCTTTTTCCAATTCTCTCATTCCTTCCATATTTCCATGCTGTATCATTTTTTGTCTCAAAAAGTGATGACACTCAATAAAAAGACCTGTCTATATTTCTATTGTAGTTTTAACAGTTCATTTGTATTTCACGGATGTTGCGTCAGTCCCGACAACTGCATCGAAAAGACTGACTAATGTTACCGTAAAAGCGATTTAAAACAAATTGACGTTACCGCTCATACGCTGCTATGATTAGTAGTTGCAAAATCGGTGCAGGTTTGGAGTTATTTCAGCGGCGTACCTGGCCTCATTGCCGCCCGGGGCGGTCTTAGAAATTGGCGCCGCTCTAACAAAACATTACAAAACTGGATTACATATTGAAACATATCGTGTCAAATGTCCTTGTTACAGGCTTGTATTTGACAACAAATCAATTATATGGATTACCTGGCAGGGAATTCTTCCGCCACATATTAAAGAGAAGACATCTCTTTGCTAATTTAAATCAAAAGATGGCTCGAAGCTCAAACAAGTATATTTCATTATGAAGTGAATAGAATGGAATAAAACGAAAAAATTGTAACTATAAACATATTACAGTGCAGGATACACATATTATGGGAGAACTTGATCTTTCATCATTTATGTTAACACGATTCATGATTACTTTATACTCAACTTGGGGGAAAAACTTTATTTGGTGAGCGTTATTCCATTCTCAACGCATACAAATTCCTTGTCACATCTATAATTCCACCTCTTGTTGTTGACAGCAGGTACACCTAATAGAGCTATTGATATATGCATGGTGCTGCTGCATGCAAAGTATTTTAGTCTTTACTAAAAAAGCGTAATTTATGAGCTAAGCTTATATATATATGTAGGCAGGGCATGTTTATTATTTTCACATAAAAAATTCACTGTTTGGACAAACTGACTTTGTTTAATTAAAATATCCTCAAAGTTAAAAGCATATTTTAATTCAAGGCTACATCAAAATCATTTTAGAATTATAGTGATTATGCACTTTGCGAGGTTTTATTAATGAACTTATGACTATTTGTTATTCAATAAAGTATTTAAATAAATTTCAAGTAATGATATAATTTAAATATATATTAAAATTTAATTTCAAATAATTTGTCACAATATACAACAATTGTCTGTAGGTAGCGGATCATTAAACTGTTAACAACAGAATTAATAGTACAGGTAAATATATCTTTAATTTAAGTTTTGAACTCTAACAGTTAAAACTGATACTTGATACGTATATTGAATATGTGGCTAAGCGGCCAGGGGGATTTATCCTGCCGGACAGTTAAAATAGAATTATATTTTAAAGTTAAAATAATTCCTACATAGGTCTTGGTGTTTATTGTTTTTATTCACGTTACATATAAGATCATGCAGGTCATATTGGTTAATCAAAAGACACAGGTATTTTGGTAGTACTCATTATATACACGATAGTGTAAACGTCTGTATTTTAACAAGATTGATGTAAGAGTATGAAGAATCATGGAAAAGGACATTTCAGGTTGTTTCAGGCTGTTTAAATATCCTGGAATTTCGGGAATTCAAGGGTTCAAGAATGGAAATTCTTAATACTTTCCAAGGAAAGAGCAACACAATTCGCACAATGTGTACGACAGACACCCCACCCACACCACCGGGGGCCATTGGTCTTCTGGCAGGGTTTTTCCCTTGTGATTATCAGGTGCTTCTAGGGATTTCTGTAAACTACGACCGTCCTGAAATGCAGGCATTTTGCATGATTTGTCAGTTTGTCGATGGCGTTCTGACATTGCAAGACCACTTATCTAACAAAGAATAACTACAGATATGTTTTCTTTTTTTTTGCGTATAGCTTGCCTCTATAGAGATCGTCCGCAAATAATGCGGTTGGTTCCACTGCCCAGTTTTTAATCCATGAAATTCTCGAAAAGGGACAAAAAGGCCAAATTTGAACTTTTTAAGGAACTTCTTATGCCACTGATTATACTAAATCCCAGAAAGCCGCCCCCAAAAATGTACAAATCGTTCGCTAATCATTCGGTAGGTTCCACTGTACAGTTTATAATCCCTGGAATACTTGAAATGGGGAAAAAATGCCAACTTTGGACTTTTTGAAGAACTCCTTTTGCCACTCATAATTCTAATTCCCCGAAATGCCGCCCCCCAAAATGTGCAGCCCGGGGCGGACCGCTCCTGCCGCCCCCTTAGGTACGCCACTGAGTTATTTTTGTACTCCGTCTTCAGTAAATGACCGGTATCGACCATTAGAGATTGTCTATCATGTTCTAATGTGCCAGACAAGGAACAGTCGATTGGCCTTCAGAATGGAGAAAAGAAGTATTAATTATATTTTTATGTTGCTGAAAATTAATTCTCTGCCCAGGGATATCAATCATAAAACACAGGTAGACAATCGAATCAAAGAATGGAATGGTTTCGGAGAGGTTCCTAATTTGTAAGTATAAACTTGCAATATATTCTGTTTAAGTTTAACTATATATTTTTTTATGTTATGACGACACCGGAAGGGGCAGGCCTAATCAAAATTCTGATGGGATATGGTCTTTGCTCATAATCCAATGTTTAAGCAATAAATTAGTTTTAATTTTTATTTTGAGTCGTTGGTTTGTTCTTTTGTACCAATTTACCTTAATCTGTTTGAGGTTAATATAGTTTTATTTTATATTACATATTGTAATATATATTTATATATATTGTTTGTTTTATATTATATATCATATATTACACATAAAATGTATATTGTACATGAATATCATTTACCTATGGCGTCTCAGGTTAAGTGGCCCGACAAATGTTTATGACTAAGATATTAAATGAAACATAATCTCGTCCACGCCTCTGTTTTGGTTTAGTTAAACTGACTACTTGACTGAATTTCGAAATGATTACGTGTGACCTCAAAATATGGATGAACTACCAGAAAACTGAGACAGTCAGTAGCCTACTAGATGCACTTGTTTTGTTTGGAAATACCGAGTTTGATGACGTAAAATTGGGTAACCCCTTTTTTAGAAGTTCATTGAATGTGATTTAACCTACTTAATCACCTCCATGAAGACGTCACTAATACATTTAATTCTCAAATATTCCACAATGTGGATTCAGTGTTGTAAATTTACTTTTATAGATAAATAGTGGGTATGGAGTGCTAGCCACAGTTAAGGCATTTACTCTTCAGTTATCCTAATCTTTGAAATCTTTCGTTCTGAAAGTCATCTGCTAGTTGAAACCCTTCAGTCCAAAATTGTCTCACCACTTCATATTCAATGAATAAATGCTTAACAATTCTAATACTTTATTACAAAATGTTCATATAGACGTTTCTACTTTGCCTCACATGAACAACGTGTCGTTTAAATATTTCCTAGCTTAAAGACATTTTAGATTAAAAAACTGAAGGATTATTTTTTTAATTATATAAAAACTATTATTATATATGATGCATTTTTCTTCATTAAAAACAACTCTTTCCCAAAGACGGAGCTTACACATTATAACAGGTAAATAAGACGACAGACCAGTAAAGTCTTGTTTACGAGAAAACGTTTCTTTCTAACCCCGGGAAGTCCAAAAATCCCTACAAGTGAATCAATCTTGGACAGGCAGAACAGCGCCTCGAAGCAATTCTCTGTCAAGTCAATCAATAAGGGCAAACCAAAATAAACTCTAAGATCAGAGGCTGTTTATCTAAATGCCGCACACTTCCAGGACACCATTTTAACTTCCTGTGAACCCCTCTGAGCGTTTCATGCTAATGCCGACAGCTGGGGAGACCACTGGAGTTTGAATGATAGGAGGCAGAAATGCCACAGGTTTACGCTTCTGTTTCCTTTCATGTAATACTTTCGTCTGCTGTGACGCCTCTGGAAGTGACCACGTGACCCGGAATCAAGCGTTTCTTCTCAGCCGCTTCCATGCCGAGCCCTAGTGAAGCCTTGTCAATTCACGAAGAATTTTCATAATTGGTCCTGGACCACTATCTGTGTCACCTGCGGTGCCTCTTGTTATTTTATTAATGAACTGACCGACACAGGAAGTTGTCGTTTATACCTCAGGCATTGTTACACATTTCCAATAATGGGACGAAACACATAGGTCTTTCAAATTTCTTAGAGTTTGATGTACTAGGAGAGAAAACTACGGTCTGCTCTACCAGTATGTACCCACTGCGATTATTCGCTTAAACTTCAATATACATGATCACACGAAATAAAACTATTTGAATTTTAAGGCTGATGAAATAGGAAACAGCTAATATATATCAAACGAGAAAACAACATTTATATTTCGCAACCTTCTGGTCCTTCTTAATCCTATGGCCAAATGACATGGGGTCTGTCATTGATTGCCAGCCTCACTTAGATAGTTACCTTTTTTAAAATATATACGACACTAAACAGCCAATCAGCAGCTTTTAAATGTACCAATGCAGTTGTTTCAGGATTGACCAGGAACCCTGACCTTCATAAATGGGGTTGAATTTTTGTATACAATAGTCTGGGATCTTTGATGTAACCAGTGTTTCCAAAAATAATCAGAAAACTTCGCAAGAACTTAAAGATTCGCCATTGTGTTTAAATGACACATAATGACATAATGACTTGCATATTTCACACTTATATGTGCATATAGAACATGGAATCCAGAAGACTTAATATTATTCCTCATTATACTAGTGTAATGCCGGTTATTCTTATCATAGCAATGACGTCATATAAAAAATCAAAAGAGCTACATTTATCGGATAGGGTTTTATCATCGTAAAGGAAAGCTAACAGACCACCGGACTGTGAGTGAGTTAAAAAAGAAATATCACTGAGACCAGCTATCAAGCTTTCAGAAATCGCTGAAAAACTCTGGAACCAAATGCTTTCCGTGTAGTCAGTATTACCAAAAGTTTTCTGTAAATTTAATGAGGAAGACGTAGCAACTTTTTCTTATAAAAGTAAATCAAAACGAATTACGCTTCAATCAATTTTGGAGCGGCTCAGGTTAAGGACCAGGCAAGATTTTGGCGGAGGTATGCACACTGGTAGGGCTTTCTAGTTATTTCACTTATGTATTGAAATGTTTAATGAAGTCTTTTATGTCATATTTTCCTTTTTAATTTAGTATAAAAAATATATTGAATATGACAATTTTCATCCTCAATAATGTGTAGAAGAAATATTCCTTCCTTATTGTAAAACTCATTACGAGATGATTCACAACGACGCTGCTGACCAATGCCTCCTAAATACATTTTCAGCTCCCCTGCGGTAACAAGTCTTTCAGATCATTCTCAGCCACGATAACGTAGAACTGGATGGATCGTTATGTTCACAAGGTTCCGAATTTCAAAAGGTAAAACCTCTCCATCATCTACAAATTATCTTCACTTCTTAATGCGGACAGAAAATAGAGAGAGCTTCATGCCTATATAAGAATGAATCCGCTCTCTAGGCATATGTTGACCACTAGCTTAAATAGATTAGAAGATAAACACAAGATGTCTGCCATCGCACGGAGACGGTGATAATGGAGTATCGGCCATTGAACGAGTTCCCATACTCCTCAGTGTGAATATGAAAAAAAACTGACAATTTGTAGGTAATTTTTAGCTCGAAAAGAAGGTTGCATTAGGCCAAAAAATAAAAATAAAAGATATGGTTCTCAGGCACCGCCCGCATCAATTTTAAACCCCCGAATGAAATTTTTTTTATTTTGATTTTCATTAAAACTAACCATTTTTGAGCTGCAGCTGCTCGGACATTTCTTTCAAGAAGATAAAATCATACAATTTCCTTTGTTATGTAATGCTTTTACTTTTACTTTTTAAATCTGTTATTATCATGCTTTTCCCTTATCATTTGTCATTTTTATCGAAAAATATTAAAAAATCAAAAACAAAAAACCGCCCGCCGCATTGATTTCGGAAAAAAAGTGCCTGAGAACCATACTTTTTTTATTTTGGCCTTACTGTTAGGAAACTTGTGGTTTACAGATAAATATTTGATAAAATCTGTATAGGCCTACTATAATCTGTATTATAAATATAACAGGAGAATTTAGTCATGGATCTCATCTGTGGCTACTTCACGCGTATGGACTTTTTTAACTTGAACTGTTGGGAATGACGCATAGTGTGTCCTGTGACGGGTCACTTCCCATATTTTCACCTACATCCCGAGTTATTTCACTTCATTTTTCCCAAGGGGCGATTGAAGCGCCACCTGGCGGTAACTACGATTATACTTCAAGGCGGGAGCAGTTTGTTACTTTGAATCAGGGCCTGAGGTACTCTCATAGTATATAGAGTCCGACATCACAAAATGTTAAGTTCTTCGGAGAGCATCAACAAACATAATTTTATAATATTTATAAAATGTGTATTAAGTAGGATTTGAAATTAACATTCGTCTTTTCTGTTGCTTATAAATTTACAAATTATGTGTGGGAATGTTTTACCTATTTATTTCTGTGGCCTTTGCAGTAAGACGTTCTCCTCTAACGGGTGTTTTGTGTTATTTAATGATATTAAAATAGGTTTACAAGTCTTCGTTATATGATAGCACTATACCTGTCGTATTTGGGGTGATACTAGTCTTCCAAGGCCAATATTGAACCGGTATGAGAAGCTAGTTGTTTATAAATCAGAAAACCCCAAATACAAAACAAAGGAAGTACATCGATACATCTTGATTATCTTCTCTTTTCTTGCTGTTCACATGGAAAATAACATTAATATGATTCCATTAATGACCAAATGGCCATGGTTTGCTGAAGCCTTAATGAGAATAAAGTACATCCTTCTACAAACCATGCACCCTTGACCATATATAAGCACTACACTAAGTCACTATCAGTACTCAAGTCACATTGTAAGTCACAAGACACACACACACAAACATATAAAGAGAGAATGATAAACATGCGTTTATGAAATTTCATAGCGATAGACAATAACCATCTTAAATAGGCAGTATGAACATAATTTGATAAATAATCAAGATAAAGCAATAACAATAGCCTGGATAAAAAGAAATTTGTTTCACACAAACCAAATGGAAACTGACGTCTGATAACAAATAAATAGTGTAGACACTCTTTTGAATGAAACTGTTTTGAAATATAAAACAGCAGATTATTCTGAGCGTAGACATTATCCAAACCAAATGTTTCTAGATCTATTTTCAAATTTTCAATATTTATATTCAGAAATATGTTTTATATACATGCACAAATGATTGTTGTCGTAACAGGAGTAATGTTATTTTGACTTATATACACATGTAATTATGTTATGGAATACCAGTGCTCATCCTTTTTGGAACCTGTGACAACTCTCACTTTATGTATTGTGTGGTATTAGTGTGAATAAAAGATAACGACAGTTTCATACAACATATATTTGGGTTGTAACGATTCATCACAATACATCACAATACAAAGCCAAATATCGTATCGGTATCGTGGGACGTCCCTGTATCGATATACGTTGTTGAAATATGACTATCCACCAGAAAGTCCGACATTCAATTATAGAAACCTTCTGGATTCACTGGTTATCGGCGGCCCAGCGCATGTAAGGCGAAACAGCATTAGCTAGAGACCAGTTGATCGGCATCTGATTGGCATCTGAACTGCACTATCTGACCAAAGGGAGTGACTGTTTTATTGTGAACTTCAGAGAATGTGGTAAACTTGAACAAAGAAGAGCAATGGCTTAGAATATGAACCCTGATACTACTTATAAGAATCGTATGGTGAGCAATGTATCGTGAGATAATGTATTGTTACAACCCTTGTGAATCTGATAGAAACATTTATTTTTCATATAGATAATTTTTTATATATTTTTAATGGAAATTTAAAGAAAAAAAAACACTACGCTTGCTTTAACTTCTCACAAAAGCAGTTATATAAGAAGGATGCCTTCCATTTGAATATTATGTTGAAACAGCTGATAATTTATTCTGATAAATATTTTCACACGCACGAATATAGTGTGGGTGTGGGTGTTATACTGATGGCCAATCTCTTTAGAAAAAGAAAATCTTTAATTCGGCACACACACAACAAAGATGTGTCGGAGTCGACAGATTTTCTGTGCAAATTAAATTTGTCTCGTTCGTGTTATTGATTTGTTTCTTTCTCAAGCAGACAATTGCGTGAAGACCGCGGACAGATGACACTCCACGGAACAATCTCATGGTCTGTTTTTTCTTGTGAACGACCAGAAGCGCAGAAGCAATGAAAATTTGGGAGGTCAAGGTCGTTCTGTACAGTCGGCATGTAGAATCGATGAAACAATAGTGCTTTCGGGTCCGCGTGTGTTGTTATGTTTCTTCTTTTTTTAAGCATTTACCAATAAGAAACAAAATAATAATTATTTGTAAGGGAACAAACCCACACTGACGTCTTCTGCATGCTTAAAGATAACAATCCGATATCAGAATAGTCAACATTCAGACAGTCAGCACGCATGTGTAGCATGGGTTTTCACAGTAACCATGCTTCAAGATAGTTAAATGTGGCCATATAAAGGAGGTGACGTCACCTGCCAATTAAGAATTATACTACTCACGTATTTCTGCCTTTAATTTTTTATGTATATTCTGGTCAACAGGTCCGAATCCATTGGTCGAACCTGACCCTGTACGCTGGTCACAGAATAAGAATGCCCGAGAATACCATTGATAAAATCCAGACATATATTGTAATAATTAACAGTGTTAACTGTATTGTCCACTAGTGTGGTACTTTTACCCTGTTAATAACAAAACCAGATGCTTTATTGAAATGGACCTTGTATTGTGCTCTAAATGATAAAACATCAAGTTTTATCAAACTATATATGAAGCAAACACGTACAGCCTTGACGTAACTCGGATATATGCAATAGCTGCAGAGGTATAAAACAGATATGGAGTAATTGTCGTGTGTCTGGTCAAATACATGTATCTTATAATTATTGGTAGTGACACACAACCACTGTCGCCAGGGATGGAGGACTAGAGTCTGGACTTGAGTCAATTAGACTTGGACTCGAGCGTCCTAAACTCGGACTTGGACTACAGGATCCGGTACTCGGACTTGGACTCGAGCATCCTGGATTCGGACTTGGACTCAAGCATCCTGGATACGGACTTGGACTCGAAGATTCGGGACTCGGACTTGGACTCAAGCGCCCTGGACTCGGACTTGGACTAGAGGATCCGGTACTAGGACTTGGACTCAAGCATCCTGGATACGGACTTGGACTCGAAGATTCGGGACTCGGACTTGGACTCAAGCGTCCTGGACTCGGACTTGGACTAGAGGATCCGGGACTCGGACCTGGACTCGAGCATCCTGGATACGGACTTGAACTCAAGGATCCGGGACTCAGACTTGGACTCGGGGATCCGGGACTCGGACTTGGACTCAAGCATCCTGAACTCGGACTTGGACTCGAGCATCCTGGACTCAGACTTGGACTTGAGCATCCTGGATTCGGACTTGGACTCGAGGATCCTGGACACGGACTTGGACTCGAAGATTCGGGACACGGACTTGGACTCGAGCATCCTGGACTCGGACTTGGACTCGAGCATCCTGGACTCGGACTTGGACTCGAGCATCCTGGACTCAGACTTGGACTCGAGCATCCTGGACTCGGACTTGGACTCGAGGATCCGGGACTCGGACTTGGAATAGAGGGTCCAGGAATTGGACTTGGACTCGAGCATCCTGGACTCGGACTTGGACTCGAGGATCCGGGACTCGGACTTGGAATAGAGGGCCCAGGAATTGGACTTGGACTCGAGCATCCTGGACTCGGACTTGGACTCGAGGATCCGGGACTCGGACTTGGAATAGAGGGCCCAGGAATTGGACTTGGACTCGAGGGTCCTGGACTCGGACTTGGACTAGAAGATCCGGGAATCAGAATTTGACATGAGTATCCGGGAAGCGGACTTGGACTCAAGCATCCTGAACTCGGACTTGGACTCGAGCATCCTGGAATCGGAGATCCTGGACTTGAACCTGGAGGTGAGGACTCCGGTCATGTCCAGTGGAAGAAAAGCCCTGTCACAGAAGGGCAATTAAATACATGAATGAGCACACTTCTAGCAGAATATAAAAAAAAATTTAAATTTAAATCAAATGTCAGCTTCACGCAGTTCCGGTACAAGCGACAGGCCCAATGACACCAATTTATGACAAAAATATCGGCTGAAAAAAATTGGGTACATCTCGATAGATTTCTCAGGGATAATTCCTCCTGTGCCTATTAAATAAAAACATACCTGTCTGAATGTATAACTAGTTTAATGAGAACAAGTCCCGGCGCTAGGTGTTGGTATGTCGTTCGTTCAGAAGGTAATGTGGTCTTATCTATTTACATGACCTGGAGTTACCTGAAGGAGAGTAGTGAATGGTTTGGCCTGTTCTGGTTTGCTCCAGCCTTTGTGCCAGGAGGCTTTTAAATACCTTTTGTTTGTTTTTTATAAAACTATAGCCTAATCTCAAACAAAATTTATATGGGATCAGGCAATTAATTTTAATATGTGGCCAATCAAATGGTTATTTTGTACTGCTTGGAGGGGTAATTTTGCTTCACTGCAATCAGACCAGGATAGTGACAAAATGAGATACACAAACTCTGATTTTCTAGGCCTCATTTCACTGTACAAACAACAAATTCTTAGAAAAAAAAAATATTAAATAATCAGAATTTATTTGGAAAATTATTTAAAAGAGGGCCAAACTTCAGGTGTTTTAATGATGTTATATAGGGAAAATAAATACAGCCACGTGTCCAGAAAGTACCAGTCTAAGAAGGTATCCCCTTTCGACTCACGGCCCGGGAAAGAGGCCACAGTTAGACTTTGCTCCAGCTCATAATTGTGCTCAGCTAACCGTAACTCACCACCCAGTAGGTGGCTAACTAGATTAACTCTGCCGCACGGTTGTTATTCCCTCGCAACGAAGTTGCGAAGGGGATGTAGTAACGCCTCTGTTCGTGCGTGCGTGCGTGCGTGCGTCCGTCTTGCCGTCCGACTGTCCGTCTGCCGTCCGGCATTGGCTTGTGCATCGATTTCAAGCCAAACCGTTTGACCAAAACCTTTCATCTTGCACATATGGCTCACCCACCCATAGATGAATCCCTTTCGATTTTGAGGTCACGGAGTCAAAGGTCACGGCCACAGGGCCCGCTTCTTAAAAAAAGCTTGTGAACCCATTTTAGGCCAAACCGTCTGACCTACACCTGTCAGTGTCATCTTGCTCATATGGCTCACCCACCAATGGATGAAGAACCCTATTTAGTTTGAGGTCACAAGAGCAAAGGTCAAGGCCAGAGAGCTGCCCTCCTCATTTTCACTCCGTGTAATACGCCCATTCTAATTATGCCATGTGCGAGGGAATGCTTCACTTTGCGTTGCCCTTGTTTATTTTTTTATTTAAACATGAAATTCTTCCACACGAACAAACAAATAAGATTAGCAGGGTAAAATGACCTTTACCTACGACTTTCAGCGAGATAATATGAGAGAAAGCAAGTCCACATACCAGTGTAAGTGCAGACACACTTTCAAACAGTCACGGTCACTTGTAAGTCCGACACTGATGAAATCTTGATTTGTTTGCTCACCAAAAGGTAGAAAGAATATCTTTCCTCACAATATAAGTATTTTTTTTTAAATTTATGGGCTACATGTCGTTTTCTTTGCGTTTTATTAATCAGTACCATTTGCTAGCATGGACGTAGGGTTTTTAATTTCATGAATGAAGGTTACCAACGCATTTAAAAAAAAACCCAAAAAATCCACAGTATATATATATATATATATATATATATATATATATATATATATATATATATATATATATATATATATATAGAAGGTAGAGTTACCCTCCGTTGTAAAGTGCTCAATGGCCTACAGACTAGGCCAGAGCGGTATAACTCTGAAGAAAAACAACACTGTTAATTCACAACAGTCTTTTTCACGGGTCGCAGACTGTTGTGAATTAACAGTGTTGTTTTTCTTCAGAGTTATAAATATATATATATATATATATATATATATATATATATATATATATATATATATGTATATAAAGGCTGTGTTTTGAAAATTTATGTAACTAATCACTTTATACATGCCAGAATTCATCTCCATCTGACCATGCTTTTTTGAAGAAGTCAAACTACCCTGTTCTTTTTGCTTTAGGGCTAAATATCAAAATCTTCTTTTGTACATTTATACTCCATGTAATTCTGGTATTTTTAATCGTATAAAATCGTTGTAAACTTTTACAGGTGTGCAAATTATAATATATTTCCGACACAAAGTTTAAAAGTGGAAAATCATGCATGGACAAAGTTTAAACAAACCTTGATGTCATAAAATTCATATTCTGTTTATTTATATTTTGAGAATTCTATTACAGTAGAACGCCTGTATTACGGTCACCATCGGGACTGGATGAAAGTGGCCGTAATACAGGAGTGGCCGTAATACCGGACTTGACCAGGATAGGGGGGTTAAAATGTAACACGAAACCTAGTTCAAATCTATTTTACAATCAACAAAATAAACGTATATACAGGGTATTAGTATAATTACTGTTATCAATACAAAAATTTAATATTCACAATCACGTAAACCCTATTTATAACAATCACCAACAATATATACAAAGACAGTGTTTGTAATTAAATTACAAACATATTGTATATCCATAATATTTGTACAAATGTTGAGAAGCTCTTTGTATCCATAAAGCATACCAATAGCATGGAAGTATCAGCAGAACGTTTACAGAATACACTCTTAACTTCTGGTTAAAGAAAGCAGTTATGGAAGACTGTTTGTTACACACTTTCGAGTTAACAATTTCATCTTGATAGGCAAATTCCAAATTCTTGGTAGCCATAATGGTCAAAGTGATAAGGACAGAACATGCGTAACATGTCATGCATGTAACATTGTCTATTTTGCATTCTTAATTATTCATGTATGAGTAAGTTGTGCGATGTTTTCCGCACTGTTTTCGTTTGATGTACGTGTTCACAAGGACATTAACAGTTTGCCTAAAACTTTTCTGATAACATAATCATCGGGACCCGATGATTATGACAAACATCCTGATTAAGATCCGGCTCGCCAGACTGATTCCCAAACATACACGCAGGTGGGAACACATACCTTCCTATTGTGCATACTCATGAGGCTGAGTGGGGTAGTACGACGCTGGCTACGTGTCAAACAACTCAGTCACGGTCGAGTGGTTACCTGCCCCTGACCGTAATTGAGGCGTTTCCCGGCCTGCGGGACCGAGAAACCTGGCCGTAATACGGAATAGAGGAGTGACCGTAATTGACAACAATATGATTATGAAATATAACGGTCGAAAATTCGGGACCGGAAAATCTGACCGTTATAGACGTATTGGCCGTTATTGAGGCGTGGCCGTTAGCAGGCGTTCTACTGTATATACTTTCCTATTTCGCGGAATCAAAGCGTGAACTGAAAATAACCATTTAACATACTAGAAAATGAATCTTGAAAAAAAAACTAGAAAAAATAACACACATAATCAAATGTTTTAGGGAAAACGGAAATAACACTCCTGCTTTAAATAAGATATTATGGTTATCCAGGTAACCTTCAAAATGTTTTGGAGGATTTTTCCTGAGCCTCAACAAAATTTCACCAAAGTCCCTTTATGCCCCTTTGAGTAAAGTTGCTAACAGACAAGCCTGCCAACGCCAAAATATACAGATTACATCCCGGCGGAGGTATTAATTAAATTTATAAATTAAATAAATAAAAAAAATCTATATAAGGGAAAGGAAGATAGAAGTCTTAATAGTAAATGATGAGAATAACCTGAGCACTAATTAATAGCTGATTTATAAATGAAATATAGACTTGGATATATAAATAATATCTTTATGATATCAAATAGAGATGAACAAGATAAGTGAGCAAAATGCCCAACACTTTAATATTTTCTTGTATTCATCCCAAGTAAAGGCTCAGTCATGAGATAAAGGCACAAATATTCAAACTGTCAAATGTATTTTACAACATTACAAAAGAATATATATAAGTGCCAAAGTGATCAGACTGTCTTGAATGTGTAAATCATTTCCTGGCCACAGAAATAAGAATGAATCCAGTTCAAGAGATACATTAAGCGCACAGGTCTGGCAGGTCCGATGGTCAAACAGATAAGCCCTAAACGAGCGAGACCTATTAATGTCACCTGCAAAAACCGTAATGACAGAGATTCTATACTAAAGGTGTCAGTGTCTGTATTTAGAGAAAAGGGAAACAACATATATTTTACTGACGACGTACACCCACACACAAGAGGCATTCATAAGAAGTTAATCCCAGTAATGAAAGAAATGCGCCAAAAGGGATGGCTCGCGTTTATACGGTCCCTCGAGTGATTAAATTACAAGAACAGTCCAAAGAAACACCTGGTCCACGCGGAGACCTCCCGACATGGCATGAACAATCCAAGGCTTGACCGGGGCCACGATCCATACAGACGGAATTAGACCATGACTTTAAACGCTGTGTGTATGATTTTGCTTTTGAGATGAGTGGGAAGCGGAGTGAATTCCCCGCGGTATTATACTTGAAGCGCCCGACTGTATGAATTTCACTTTATTTTCAACAAGAATACGGGTCGTCGACAAGCGACTACGTGTATCCGCCGAAGTCAGAGTTGGACGGGTGAAGTGAGGCATGGATTGAGTGGCAAGGGGAAATAGAGCGAGGTGTGTTGCATATTAGCATGGGTGTCTGCAGCCGAGATGTGTATGTAGGTTACGCCACATACCACAAAATCCAGAAAGCTATCCAAGTTGAAGAGCTAAAGAGCTATGAGAGATCTATACACATGCAAAATTGCAGGAGAATACAGCATACCAGTCCTGAGATATAAGCCTGGATGTCTGCAGCGTAAACATAAATGTGGGTGGTGCCACCTGCCAAAAAAACGAGAAAGCTATCCAAGATGTATAAACCTGCAAAATTTTAGGCAGATAAGTCAAACCACTGCCGAGATATGAGTGATTTTATCCCACGGCAGACAAACAGACGGACGCAAAAATGTGCAAAAATGATTAAGGTCGCGCCACCAATTTTGCGTATGATAAAGAGCTATGTAAAATCTATACACATGCAAAATTTCAAAAGGATATGTCAAACCAGCCTTGAGATATAAGCCTGTATGTCTGCAGCCTGAACGTAGATATAGGTGGCGCCACCTGTCGTAAATTCAAGAAAGCTATCCAGGATGTATACACATGTAAAATTTCAGGTGGATAAGTCCAACCAATGCAGAGATATGAGTGATTTTACCCCAAGGCAGATGAACAGATAGGCACTGTGCATAAATGGTTGCAGGTAGCGCCACAATTTTAATGTATGTTATAAAGCTATCCAAAGGCTATATTTGTGCAAAGTTTTTAGCCTTATTGATCAAACGAGTTCGAAGATATGTGGGTTAATGTGTCAAAACAGACGCACAGATGGACGCACTAGAGAGAGTAAAAAGGTCAGAGATCAACCAAAAATGAGGGCGCAGCAGTTCACACGTGACCCGATCATAATTCCGAATTTTTAAAATTCTGCCCATTGGTTACGGAGGAGTTCTCCGGAAACCTATAAGGCAGCAAGGGCGGCGGGGGAGGCGGCTTCCAACTAAAAACATAGTATCCGCAAAACTCTGTTTTGGCGGAAACAATTATCTGTCCATATGTTTGTAATGCCTCTGTTTTATTCTGAGCTGCTACAATATTCAATGGGAATTTGCTGTATAAAACACAAAAGTGTCATGTTCGAGTTTGTCATGGATCAAATGTTACAGAAGGATTATGTTACTAAATGGCAAATTTTAACCTGTCAGAACTGAAAATAAAGCTATATTCTCACAATGTCACAGGACGTAGGGATTATAGGAAAAGAAGGAAAATCCTTAATTGGTTTTCAAAACATGCGGGAAATGCAAGTAGTTGTTTTCTTCAAGAAGCGCATTGCGATAAATCCACTGCGCTTGCATGGCGGAATCAGTGGCACGGGGTTTCTTAATTTTCATACAGTCGAGGGGTAATGGTCTTGATTTGGAATTGGGTAGAATTGAAATGTTTAACAACGAAATGTGGTACTAAAGGTAGATATATACTTATTCATTGTGAATTATATGGACAGCAATTTTAATAATTAATATGCCAAATGAAGAAAATTAACAGATTGGATTAAATTCAGAAATTAAGCCCTCAGATTACGAATCTTTTTCTGTTATAATAGGTGGGGATTTTAACTGCCCAAGGGGGTAATTACACGCCGAAAATGCAAACCTTTTTATAATAGAAGACTTATAGCAGATTATGACCTTGCTAATATTACACAGCACACTATAATTGTAACAAATACACTTACATTGTCCCATTTTCCAAATAAGACTTGATTATTTTTTTTTTCAAATGAACTAAAACCATACGTTATTAATTCCGATGTTTTCCCGGGGCTGTCATCGGATCACTCTGTCATTCTAGTGGAGATAAATGGATTTTCAAACGCAAAGTATGGGCCTTCCCTTTGGAAGTTTAATACTTCATTGCTTGACGACTCCCAGTATGTGGAGTTGCGATCGAAATAAACTACACGGAAAGAAATATTTCCTTCAGGGAATTTTTTTTAACTCTAGGAGTACTTAAAATTCAAAATCAGTGACTTACCGACTGCATACTCACAAATGAAAGCGCGAAAATTTCTTTAAGATCGTCAAGAGTTAGAAGCCAAAGTAAAATCTATTGAAAACACGTTATCAGACGATACTATGAACTGTAGACTCATTAGGTAATATAAAAGTAAACTAGACCAACTGTATGAAAAAAAAATCACTGACAGTATAATAATAATGAGGGTGAAAGAAATACAAAGTATTTTCTAAGTCTGGAGAAAAAATATAAAGGCTTATTAGAAAGTTATTGATTAATGATGAAGAAATAATAGTTGCAACTCGCCTTCTTATGGAAATTAAAACTCACCTTTTTATAAGTTATAAATGAAAAATTATGTTTAAGAAGAAGATTATTGAAAATTATTTTCAAAATGTAAATATTTAAACTTTAAGTGAGACTGAAAAGACCTTAATAGAATCTCCTATAACAATAGCAGAACTCCATAAAGCAATAAAAGATATGCCCAATGGAAAAACATCCGGTAATGATGGGTTTCCAAAAGAATTTATAATAGCATTTTTTGTTATTCTTGGTAAAGGTCTTTTAAATAGTTTTTAATGAATCTTTTGAATTTGGATCACTGAGTCCGGGCCAAAACCAGGCTGTCATCACCCTCAATGAGAAACAGGGCAAGGACAACTGACTGTTAATCGGTTGGAGACCCATCAGCCTTATATATACTGACAAAATTACTTATTTGTAAAATTCTTGTATAGTGTGTTAAGCCAATCTTGTTTAAATTGATTTATACCGATCAGTATGCGTTTGTACCTCTAGAAGGTCAATAGCAGAGGCTAACAGGCTTACATCAGATATATAATGGAATACACTAAGACAGAAAACATGAAAGACATCTTTTTTCGCTGCAGACTTTGCAGCTGCCTTCAATAGTTTGGATTATACATTTCTATTTACAGTTCTTGAGCGTTTCGATTTTCCTAAAACTTTCATAAATCGGTAAGAATCTTGTACACATATACCGAAAGTTGTGTGATGAATTTTGGGAGATCAACAGGATATTTCAATCTACTGAAGGGAGCCCGACAAGGTGACCCCCAGGTTCCTTATCATTTCTTGTTTGCTATAGAAATTTTGTCGGCCGAAGTTAGAGATAAGGATAATATTAAAGAATTAGCATTAATTAAAATTTCATAAAACAGTGACTTTTTGCGGATGATGCCAGTTATTTCTTAAAAGATAGCAGCTCACTTGAATATTTGCTTTCTATTATCGCCTAGTTTTCAACTTACTCTACATTAGAATTCAACAAAAGTAAAACAGAAATTGCATGGATCGGTTCAAGCAGATTTTCATCCGAAAAGATTGGAGAGTTCTCATAGACAAACCTAACAACGAAAGCCATTAAAGTATAAGGCATATATTACACCTATAATAGAGACCTTTCTGTAAAACTAAATTACGAAAAGGTTATAGGTAAACTTAGAAATACGTTTAACTTGTGGAAATGTAGGAGTTTAACGATTTACGGAAGAAAAGAAATTGTCCAGTCATTAGGGATGTCACAAATATATTATGTGAGCAATATAATTGATCCTCCGGTGAAGAATATCCAAATAATTAAAGAGCTTATGACAACTTTATCTGGAATTGGCGGCGGCCAAAAGTGAAACATGAGTAATTAATTCGGGACTATAGTATTTGAGGAATTACATTACCATATTTCGAATTAAAATATAAAACTCAACGAGTCATATTGATTAAAAAATTATAAGATGGTAAAATCGGAAAATGGAAAATCATTCCACCTTATTGTTTATTGAAAACTGGGGACAAGATATTGAACATAGGAACTAATTTTGATGTTAAAAGTTTAGTGTCATACAAGTTGTCTTTCTATAAGAAAGCGTTTCATATAAGGTCTCGGTTTGCAAGCTGCACCCCTGAAACTCCAGACGATTTAAGTACTAGTCCAACCTCTCTGGCGAAATAAACTAATAAAAATAAATAACCAGTCCATAATCCTTAGCCAGCTGGGCAAGGTTGGTATAAATCATATAGCAGAGTTAGTCGATGGAAATGGTTGTGTAAAAGAACCTTATGAAATATTACCAGAAGACGAATATAACAGCTGTGTCATGTTATACAATTCGCTATTATGTTCAGTTCCACCGAAATGCTTTTCTCTTACTGCTAATTATGTTACACAGGGTTCAGTTGACAAATATAGGCAAACCAACAACTTTTTAAATCAAATCAGGTATATAAAATGCTGCTATCCCATTTATGTTAAGAACCATCGGCAAAATGAAACTTTGTGAGTAAATCTGATGAGCAAACTGGGCAAAAATATGTAATAATATATATAAAAAAATTGTGATAATACTTATTCTCGTGAGTTCCAGTTCAATGTAATTTACAACTATATAGGTGTTAATAATAAACTTATTTCATGGAAACTGATAGAGACTAGATTATGTTCATATTGTTTCACCGAACCAGAAACTGTTAATCATCTATTCTGTATAGTTGTCATAATGCGAAAAACTTGTATTTTCAGACCAAGGAATGGGCAAAGACGTTAAATGTAACGATGTGGGATATCTCAGAGTTAGTTATTGTATATGGTTACATTGTTAAAAATGACAACCGCTGTCTCAATAGTACCTTGGTAAATATATACAAGCAACATTTTTATATGAACAGGGACGCAGGTAAATTGAGCTTGAAAGCCTATCAGTCAAAAGTCAATTATTTTAATAGTATTGAACATAAAGTAGCTAAAAAGAAGGAAAGATTACAGGTGCATTATTTGAAATGGAGACCAACTGATACTCAATTGTGAGCATGACAATGTAATAATATTATATTTGTTATACTTGGTATATTTTTATTGAAATAAAAATTATCAAAGTTCCCCAGTGATGGATATCATAATCAATTTACTCTGCTGGATTTTCATTTATAATTATGCGTGTTTATTTGTATTAACCTGCATGTGACTTAAAAAAATGTTTGTGGTTTCTTATATAGTTATATATATATATATATATATATATATATATATATATATATATATATATATATATATATATATATATATATGATGCTTTCATACAGTTCAAACGAGGCCCGATCTCTGAATGGTATGTAAAAGTCTGGGCGTATTATAAAATGCTTATTTTATATTACATATTTATATCCAATTCCTTCTTTAAAAATACAAAAAGGACATGGATGGGATATTCTGCGCATTTCTCCCGAGTTTTCTGAACATTTTTTTCAGCTTTTGTTTTTCAATAGAAAGAGAAAGAATGAGAGTTTTTTTTTTAATGAACTGGTAAAAGAACAGGAGATTTTTTAAATTTTAAAATCATTTGCAAATGATAAATCACCTGGATAAGATGGTCTCCCTGCAGATGTTTATAGGCATTTTCGGAAAGGAATCAAGGAACCCCTTCGGTCCGCTATTAGATATGGATTAAATATTGGATGTTTAAGTATTACTCAGGGACAGGGAGTTATTACTTTGATACCGAAAAAAAATCACCTCTTAAAATAAAAAAATTGGAGGCCAATTACAGTACTGAACCCTGATTACAAACTTATTTCAAAATGTTTAGCAAGCAGAATTAATACTGTTTTACCAAAATTGAATAATGAGGATCAGACGGGATTCATTAAAGGTAGGTATATTGGGGAGAAAATAAATAAGATCATTATAGTTATAAATAATACATTTGAACAAAATAAGGAAGAGTATCTTACAACAGTGGATTTAAAATAAAAATTTACTTCTTAGAATGGCAATTCATTTGGAAAACACTGGCATATATTTTGAGTTTGGGAGAACTATAATACATTTTTAGAGCATTATACCATGAAGGAAAAATATGTATTATAAATAATGTGTGGGGGTCAGAATTTTTTTAAGTTTCAAGGGGAGTGGGACAGGGATGTCCGTTGTCTCCATACCATTTTATAATATGTACAGAATTGTTAGCAAAAAAAAAAAATTAGAGAATGAGAATAAATTAAAAGCAATCTGTGTAACTGAATATAAATATATTATACTGCAATATGCTGATGACAGTTTTTTTTCTCAGACATTAACAGTGTTATTGATTTGTGAATATAATAAAAATGTTTTGAAAAGATTTCAGGTCTTAAAATTCATCTGGGGAAAACCGCGGTAATGCCTCTAGTATACAACCAACGAGGTATCAACAAAGCTCAAAAAACAATGGTGGGAAATGGTCTGAAATGGTCAGAGGGTCCAGTTAATATTCATGGTAAACTCTTAAGACCATCTTAAAATAAAATTATAGAAGACAATTATCAAAGCCATTTATGTTTAATAACTAGAGAAAATCCTACATAAATTTATTTGGTCATATAAACCAGACAAATTTAAAGGATTTTCATTTATAGCACCTTACAGTAAAGGTGGATTAAATGTGATCCACCCTGAAACTCAAAACTGTGCTTTAAAAATTAAATGGATTTAAAGAATATAAAAGAAAAAAGCTGACAATCCTTGGGAGAATCATATATTAAGTATCTTACCTATAGGGGAGCTTTCATTCCAATGTAATCTAAGTCCAGAAAATTTGGATGAGATAGTTTCATTAAAGGATACCATTTGGAAGGAAGTCATGCAAGCATGGTGTTAATTTAACTTTATACCAACAGAAGTGAAAGTTATTTTTGGCCAGGTTCTGTGGTATAATTCCCATATTAAGTTTGATAATAAGGTAATTTGTGTTAGAAAATTTTACGACTCAGACATAATATACATAAATGATATTTTAGTGAAAGATAGAGGAATCTTTAGATTTCTTACAATTGAAGAAATTCAGGCATGCACCAATTTAAATATGAACTCGCTTTGGTTTAACGGTATGATTGATGCAATACCAAATGACTGGAAAAAGTTTTTAAAGTAAACATAGAAAATAACCGGATTCAAAACAATATAGAAACCCTTTTAAGTATGAAAAATGTAACTAAGCAGATTTACTGTAAAATGGTTGAAAAGGTTTATGTTGTGTCAACAAATCCACTAATTAAGTGGGCTGTAGCCTTGAATTTATCCAGCTGGGAAAGCGTTTTGACTGCTTTCGTTTGACTGAATAAGTTTCAAACTCAGTCTAGCTTAGAATGTTCTAGTTCAAATTACTAAATCGCTTCATGTATCTCAATAGTCATTTGTATAAATCAAACATAACTGACAATCCCAGGTGCGCATTTTTTTAAGTCAGGTGTATTCATTTATTTTGGTAATGCACGTTTGTTAAGTTAGTATGGTCGGATTTACTTTTATGCTTAAACAAGATAAAGTGGCTGAACATCATTTTCAGTTTGACTGTGCACTAATAATATTAGTGCACAGCCATACACAGACATATATTGAACAGGCATTAAAGGCAGTTTCGTACTTTTTGATGATATATATATCGTGAAGTATTTCACGCAAAGACAATTGAGTAATTGATAATGGTGTGTTGATAATGGGAGCAGATATATGTCATAAAAACTGTAATATTAAACAATATAAAGGAATGCTAATTCATATTTACAAATACTGGTAAATTGTATGACTAGCATACATATACAAATGAGCAATGTGTTGTTATTAATCATAAAAGTCGTGCATCTTAAGTTTAACTGCAATGTGATGTATATTGGGAATATCATCACTGAGTCAGGTCTGTAAATTGAAGTCTGTTTCATAAATTAACTGTAACACAGGTATTGTTATATACCATTACAACTGGTTTGTCTCCTGAATGTATTTTTTTTCAAATTAAAAGAATGTATTAGCTATATCATAAAGATATGTATGTTTCGCTTAATTATCACTAGATGACAATAAAGAGAGATCCAAATCTTGTAGAAAAAAATAATTAAAGGGACATAATCAGGAGCAATATTATACCTATTCTTTCACACTATCAGTTCAATTTTGCTTTGAAAAAATGCTAGCAAAACCATCCAAGCACAGTGTCATTTCCTCGCATACGGCTGTTTAACATCTTGTTGTGTAAACACAGTCCAGGTGCGTGTGTTAACCATAACAATGCCACGTCCGATTGTGAGCCGTAGGTTTTTCCCACAGATAATAGAAAACAACACAGGAATTTAAGTTTAAAATCACTAATTGGCCGAAAGGTCTGTCCGAAAAATATACTGCCAGTCTTGTAGTAAAACGAGATAAACAGGGAGCTAGAACGGTCGCGGCAAGCTACTGAACTTTGATTATCGTTAAGCCCCTTAACACGTTAAAATGATTTAACCAAGTGCCGATCAGACGTGGGCCACCAAGCCTACGTCTGGATCATTCAAGCACAAGCGGAAGAGTGGGGTGACATGTGGATTCCCGGCTCCAGGCCACCCAACGTCACAATAGGGGTCAGTCAAAATACAAATGAGGGGTAGCAGACTTGATGTCTTACACTCTCCCCTTGTATAAAAAACGCAGTATTTAGTGTGTATTAAATAAAATTTTGAACAGACGCACATTACAGCCTCAAAGTAAAAAATAAAACACACAAGTGACCAATGGGTCATGACGCTCAGCTGACTGAGAAGAGATTTGCAAAAGGAAATTTTATCATCTGAATGGTAGTATATAACCATTGAACTGAAGCATCAAATAGATTAACCAACAGGCTGAGATTGTGTCTGTATTAATATATCTCAAAAATAGAGAAAAAATGCGTAAACTTTAAAAATAATACAGGTGGCTCCACCAGTCTGCAGAAACTAATTAAAAGACTTAATGGTCAATATCCATGCAAAGAAGCATGGTGGTCTCTGGATAAGTTGTTCAGATCCTTCAGCTTTTGTATCAAATTTTCCATTGTTCTGAGGGATACTTTGGAGTCCTATAGCTTGAAGGATATGGGTAACAGAGACCTAATTTCAGGTTTTCACAAACACTTTTCATGGGCCTCCTTGCATGACAAGAATGAAGATTCTAGGTCCAGTTGTTACCATTTGTACCCTGTTAACAGATAACCACATCTTTAAAGGTTCAAAAACAGATAAAATAATTCGTAAAAATTTAGAAAAAATAGAGGTGGCGCACCCAGTCTGCTGAAACTGATGGAACACGTCATGATCAATATGTATGCCAAAAATCATGAGCATCAGTGGTGTAGTTATTGAGATACTGGAGTTTTTGTATCAAATTTTTCATTATTCTGGGGGGTATTTTGGAGCCATACAGCTTAATGGATATGTGTAACAGAGACCTTATTTTAGGTTTCCATGGAGATTTTTCATGGGTCTCCCTGTGTGTAAAGAATGATGATTCTAGGTCCAGTTGTTATGATTTGTGCCCTGTTAACAGATGTTCATATCTTTAAAGGTCTCAAAAATAGAGAGAAAAAAATTAGAAAAAAAAGCCCGAACAAATACATGTGGTGCCACCAGGCTGCAGAAACTGATGAAACACTCCATGATCAATATCCATACAAACAATTATGGTATTCTCTGCATTAGTTGTTCAGATACTTCAGCTTTTGTATCAAATTTTCCATTATTCTGAGCTGTACTTTGGAGTGCCATAGCTCAAAGGATATGGGTAACAGAGGCCTAATTTCAGGTTTCCATGGAGACTTTTCATGGGTCTCCCTGTGTTAAGAATGAAGATTCTAGGTCCAGTCGTTAGAATTTGATCCCTGTTGACAGATAACTACATCCTTAAAGGTCTCAAAAATACAGAAAAAACATTGTAAAAATTTGAAAAAATACATGTGGCGCCACCAGTCTGCAGAAACTGATGAAACATCCTATGATCAATATGTATGCCAAAAATCATGACCATCAGTGATGTAGTTAAAGAGATATTGAAGTTTTTGTATGAAATTTTTAACTATTCTGGAGGGTACTTTGGGGCCCCATAGCTCGAAGGATATGGGTAACAGAGTCCTAATTTCTTGTTTCCATGGAGACTTTTCACAGGCCTCTCAGAATATCAAGAATGAAGATTCTAGGTCCAGTCTTTACGATTTGTGCCCTGTTAACAGATGTCCACATTTTAAAGGTCTCAAAAATAGAGAAAAATAATCGTAAAAAATAAAAAAAAAATAGAGGTGGCGCACCCAGGCTGCAGAAAGTGATGAAAAACTCCATGATCAATATGCATGCAAACAATTATAGTGATCTCTGCATTAATTGTTCAGATACTTCAGCTTTTGTATCAAATTTTCCATTATTCTAGGCTGTACTTTGGAGTGCCACAGCTCAAGGGATATGGGTACCAGAGACGTAATTTTAGGTTTCCATAGAGACTCTTCATGGGTCTCCCTTTGTGTAAAGAATGAAGATTCTAGGTCCAGTCGTTACAATTTGAACCCTGTTGACAGATAACTACATTCTAAAAGGTCTCAAAAATAGAGAAATAAAGGTGGCGCCACCAGTCTGCAGAAACTGATGAAACATCTCATGATCAATATGTTTGCCAAAAATCATGACCATCACTGATGTAGTTAATCATATATTGAAGTTTTTTTTATGAAATTTTTGACTATTCTGGGGGTACTTTGGGGCCCAATAGCTCAAAGGATATGGGTAACAGAGACCTAATTTCTGGTTTCCATGGAGACTTTTCATATTTCTCTCAGAATGTCAAGAATGCATGAAGATTCTAGGTCCAGTCTTTACGATTTGTACTCTGTTAACAGATGTTCACATTTTTAAAGGTCTCAAAAACAGAGAAAACAATTCGTAAAAAATCGAAAAATACAGATGGCGCCACCAGTCTGCAGAAACTGATGAAACTTCTCATGATCAATAGGTATGCCAAAAATCATGACCATCAGTCATGTAGTTAATCAGATATTGAAGTTTTTTATGAATTTTTTTACTATTCTGGGGGGTACTTTTGGGCCACATAGCTCGAAGGATATGGGTAACAGAGACCTAATTTCTTGTTTCCATGGAGACTTTTCATAGGTCTCTCAGAATGCAAGAATGAAGATTCTAGGTCCAGTCTTTACGATTTATGCCCTGTTAACAGATGTTCACATTTTTAAAGGTCTCAAAAATACAGAAAAAAATTCGTACAAAAATCGAAAAATACAGATGGCGCCACCAGTCTGTAGAAACTGATGGAACATCTCATGATCAATATGTATGCCAAAAATCATGATCATCAGTGATGCAGTTAATGAGATATTGAAGTTTTTGTATGAAATTTTTGACTATTCTTGGGGGGGGGGGGGGGTACTTTGGGGCCCCATAGCTAGAAGGATATGGGTAACAAATGCTTTATTCCACGTTTCCAAGGAGACTTTTCATGGACCTCTCTGGATGTAAAGTAAGAAGATTCCAGGTCCAGCGGTTACAATTTGTGCCTTGTTAACGGACAGACGGCCGGACGGCCGGATAGCCGGATGGCCGGATGGCCGGACGGACGATGGACAAAGAGTGAGCGCTAAAGCTCAGATGACTTACAGTCAGCTGAGCTAAAAAAAACTTGGGACAGATTTTCAATGAAAGTTTGTAACCGTGCTTGTGAGAACTAGCAGTATTTATTGTATATAACTTTAATAATTTAATCTATTCCCCCTCCCATATTTACTATTGTGGCACGAGTATTCAAATAAACACATCACAGAGTCATTGAGTGATAACAACATATAATGGCAATTTATGCACCAGTCAGACATAATTGTGTGCAAAATAATTTGTATAATGTCCAAATAGGCTGCACTGTGTCAGCATTGCGCGACATATAAGACAGCATTACTCATAATCATAGCATTGAAGATATCTTTTCCTTATAACTGTGCACAAAGTGGCAGGTCCATTGGCAGATTTTTATTAATTGTAAAAAATAATTATTTAAATATATATGTAAGGAGCACTGCCGCTGGGCAACATCAACTATATCCTCCGTGTTGTAGCTGTGTTGAACATACTGGTGTGCACATGGGGCAGAACATGTCTTTCTCCTGCAACAAGTAAAAATATAGCAGCAGTATCTATTCCACACAAATTGTATCACAATATATATCAATAATGAACAACTCTTATTTTAAAACCATTGTGATTTTCTTAATGACTTTCTGGGTTTTACAAGTAATGATATACTAACAGGCAGAAAGTAAATGCAACCGTAAGCTGTATCAGTAGATGGCTGTATCAATTTTGCAGAGAGACCAGCAGAACGGTTGGTCGAATAATGCATAAAATATCATACTATTTATTCAATTCTTTAATGCGAGAGAGTGAACCAGCTAATAACAAGCTAACAATAATATATTGGGTATCATTCCTTAATTAACATGTCTGTTTTAATAAATTTAAATGCTTACATTTAATGTTTAAATCCATTAATTTAAAATGTGTCCTAATAGAAAAAGAAATGAGCTGTTAATTTTAATTGTTCATATGTTGAATTGTTAAACTGTGTACAAGGTATATAAACCCCCCACTTTTTGGCAAGGGGGGGGGGGGGGGGGGGGTGGCCAATGTAATCACCCCCCCCCCCCCACTTCTCAGAGAATAATATTATAATATTGCAAATGAAATATATTAATAAATAGATTTAAAGACTTTGGATCCATTTACAAAAACCTGTTATATCTAAACCTTGCTTTGAATTACAACTTATTTTCAATTACAATATTATAATTATTTGAAATATTATTAACATTGGTATGTTTATATATATATATATATATATATATATATATATATATATATATGAATATGTCACTCAGAGACGCTAAAAAAGGTATATATGTGTTTATAAATATACAAAGTCACCCCCCCCCCATCCTGGAAGAAAACATTACGCCACTGGTTCCATCCACAAATATTACAATGTTTCCTGTTTCGTAAATGCCAACTTCAACACACTTGACTCTCAGCAAAGATACATAATTCTCAGCCAGATTTAACTGATCTGGGATTACTGGACCTTATCAGTTTTTTCTTACACTCGAAAGGTGCACAAAGCTAAATTGCATTTGATGAGGTTTTGACAGCTGACTGCTTATGCATCAGAAATATGACTTGAGGCCAGGTGCTAGGTAGATATCAGACTTGTTATCATGCAATGAGCGTGGCTATATGGTAACCATTGAAGGTCTTGTTTGTATCTCGGACAATGCGGGCCAGTGATAAGTTGTCAGGGATGGAAATTATTATTAATGTCGGGGTTCACAAAGGGCTAGCTGTGACCGTTCGGTGTTACAAAATCTGATACCAGTATGTTCTCTTGGCAAATCTGCCTAAACTGGTGATTTGTATTATCTCACCGTGAATGTACATGTGACTGGACATGTGATAGATTCTCTCAATATAGCTATTTACCGAATTTACAAATACACCTTTAAGTTGCCAAAGATGTTAATTAGGGAAATAATTTTTTTAGGCAAAACAGAAAGATATTTATACTTTATCTCACAGAAAACTAGGTTCATTAATTTAATATATATATATATATATATATATATATATATATATATATATTATTATTATTATTATTATTATTATTATTATTATTCAGAGTGGAACGCCGATGTCTGGTTTGTTATTTACCACCATAAATTTTTCAATGAAAGTTTAGATGATTGATTACCCAAAAATACCCATTACGATTGAAATTTAAGGAGAACTGACCTTCGCCCTAAACAACAAATTCTGCACCTGCACAAATTATAGATAATCCATTTGAGCCCTGGAGTTATACATTTTTTATTTGTAATTTTTCTGTTTTTCTTTTTATTTATTTTAATTTCATAAACTCGTACTCGATATTTGGTACCACTACTTTTTTTCACAGGTGAATTGGATGTTGGCATGCTTTTAATCTGTAGATTAAATTCATTCTAAAATGAGAAATTACTGGTTTTATTTGTTTTAACATCAAATGTTATTTGTTCACTTCTAACTTATGACCTTAAGCATTTAAATAACTATGGAATGTATCTATTTTAGATGTTTATGTTAAATTATGCTCTTTACCAAGCCTTTCCCCTATGAGTTAAGTTAATACAATTCTTGTCCGTTAGGCCCTATAACATGTAAGCAACACACCTGTGATCCTGTGATCCTGTAAAACCTGTGATCGCGCCCGGTCCACTGTTTTTAACACTCGATAACAGGAGTAAGCAAACGGTTTCCGGGAAAGTACAAATTTATTTTAAAGGCAAGAAGCTATTTTCCGTTTGCTTTCTCCTGTAATCGAGTGTTAAATCACTCGTCTGGTTACAGGACGCAGGCAACTTGCAGGCGATACAGGAAATGAATAGTTACCGTAGAGACGGCGTTTCAGTTTTTGTTGTGAGAACACATGTATTCTCTTGTGTTAAATAATCATCCGTAGCATAATAATGATAGAAAGAACGGAGTATCCCACTGACAATCTGAATTAGAGCATGCATTAATTTACCAGCAGTTTAGCCAGTGGGCTAGACTTTCAGCAAGGTTAATTTTCCCTGCCGGCTGTTTAGCCTGTGGACTAAACTGCCGGCATCCTGCCGGCTGTTTAGCTACCTCTTTTTTTGTAGAGTTGAAAAGTGTTTGGATTATTTCTCACATGAGATACATCTTATGGTTAGGCATTGAGTCTTGTTATGTTAGATTATACTGCCGGCTGTTAAGCCACTTCAGTTTTTTTTTTTTTTTTGGGTACAGTTGAAAAGTGTTCGGATTTTTTCTCACCTCAGATACATCTTATGGTTGGGTATTAGGCCCTGTTATGATAGATTATACTTAATGTGTTCCAAAATTACATATTTAATACTTTGCTGAGCCTTTGACGGATGTACTTTTGATTCCAGGGTGTATCTGATACAGAAGCGTGCGCTTACCCAGAAAATACAAAGAAAATACCGACTTTAAAAATAGTTTTCCTATTTCACGGTAGGTGTCAGCAGTGTGGCTCGGAGATATCGAACTTTGTGACAGTGATTTTCTGTAAAAGAGGGAAGAAATAGAGAGCAGGCCGGGAGTCTGTCAGCTGTGTCTGCGTGAACTTGTAACTTGTAAACAAACATCGTAGCAGTGCGTGTCTCCTTGTGCAAATGGAAACCTCTCACAGCAAAACAGAACATACTATCTGTACCAGCCTGTAGTGATGGAGCAAAGGACGTGGAACATCGTTTATAAGGCTGTTTTACTAATCGCGCAGCTGTAAGTTTTGGCTGTTGGCCGAGATGGCTGAGGGTTCGCCGGTCTCTCCAGATTTGAAGGGTCCAGAACCCTCGATTGCTGGAGATTTTGGATATGAAGAAGATGAAAAGTATCAGGTTTTAGCAATTCCTGAGACAGAGTTCCTTGATGATCAGGACTTGGAGGCCAATTGCAGAGCAGGTAAAAAAAAAAAAACCACATCTTTTCATGTTATATATTATTATAAACATGTTATTTATAAGGTAAAAGTGTAATATTGCACTTTTACCTAATGATTAGCTAAAAAAAATAAAAGGTATGGTTCTCAGGCACTGCCCACGTCAATTTTAACCCCCTGTTTAAAAAAATTTGATTTTGATTTTTATCAATCAAGAAGATTTATAGCAGCACTTTTACTTGCTGCAGTCTTGCAGCGCTGACTTATATATAGTAAACAATACAAACACTGCAGCCTCTGGCGGGGAGAGTCTATACTATCTAAGTTTGTACGGATCCGTACAGACCCTCAGACACGTATATGCCTTGTGAAGCGTGAGGACACCAAACAAACCCCACATATTTTAATTGTTACAGATGCTTAGACTCCGTTGGGACCAAAACTTTTGCTGGATGATCAGCATTAATAAAGTATGGGCACTTACTCTGGTTGAAGTCAGATATGGCTTCGTCTCCGTCTGGCTGATGGCGCTTTCCGGTTGGAACAACCAATAGGAAATTAGCATCATTGACAACACGCAATGTATGATGGGAAGGATGCTTATGAAAATATGGTCTATCCTAGTGCACAGCACTGGCATTCCTGGGAAAAGCCCCCCTGAATTCATCTTTTGCATAGATTGCCCACCTATTTTGCATGGGATTCCTTTTCCGGCGGTATCCAGTTGGAATGCAACAACTGAACCCCGGCAGTTCAAAGGATAAAAAACATTTACTGGCGCACATAAAGGTGATATATCGATTTAATTTGATACATAAAAAGTTTATTTCTTTTTATAAATACAAGATTGTTTCTCTATCGCACAACAAGCAGTGATAATTCATGTTACAGGTCCCTCCATGTACGGCAGGGTGAACTCTCACCGCTAGACGGTCGGACTCCATATCACAGATAAATGGAGTCCGTACATGGCGGACTATACTTTTACCTGTTCAGCAAAAAATGTTATTTTCATGCTTTTCCCTGATCATATGACATTTTTATCAAAATGTACAAAATAAGGTAAAAATGAAAAACGCTTATGAGATGGAGGCTTATAGTTATACTTGAATGATACTGCAGTGTCTTCTTATGCATTATATGCTTCAAAGCTACTACATTTACTGAAACTAGACTTTTCTTATGGGTAGACCTATTGATATGCATGCTCGATGGCTCTGTAATCTTCAATAATAAACTCCACAAATAGGTCTGTTTTCACAGTACAAATGCTGGGAAATGAACTCAGTTTAACAAATTTAGTGGGAACTTGGATGTATGGTTTTTAGTGATACTTCAAAGTACTTTTCCTTTGTCTGTTCCATTTAACAGCATTCTATTTCTTCTGTGCTATTTTTAATAAACATGTTCTTCCTCTTTTACTCTCTCTCATTTTTCCTTGGTAATGATCATTATGATAATTATCTATTCCATGTACATACCATTTGTTTGTTCTATTAAAGTATATATTTGAGTATTTCCAGTGTATTTTGGTGCGGTTTGACTAGTTGTATGACTGCAATTAGTTTCCGAAACACTATGGTTAATGTATTAAATATGAAATGAACATTTAGAGCAAGATGTACAGGCATTTATATGCATAGGGTTAGCAAACATATAATTAATTCAATATATAACACCAAAATACACTGAAATAACTGTCATTACTACCAGTGTAGCGTTACAACATGTATATATATATATATATATTTGTATATTTATAATTATATATATTTATATATATATAAAAGGTATAATTATTATCCCCTCAAAGGTATAGTAACGCCTGAGCCCTCTGTTCGTGCATATGTCTGTCCATCTGGAATCGGCTTGTAGATCGATCTCAAGCCAAACCATTTGACCAAAACCTTTCATCTTGCACATATGGCTCACCCACCCTTAGATGAAGAACCCTATCAATTTTAGGGTCTTGGGGTCAAAGGTCATGGTCACAGGACAGTGTGACAATTTACTGTTCTTGACCGTCCGACACCTTCCGGGACTCCCTGAATACCACCCGGGATACCAGAACTAGATTAAAAATATTACTTAAATGCATACAGACACATATTGATGTTAAGTTCACAATTTTATTGTCCAGATCCCAATGTTTTTTTTTTTCATCGTATCAGACAAATTTTGAGGCCTGAAACCCCAGACACCACTCCACCCCACCCCACGCATGTTCCTGAAATTGGGACCTTGAATTAGGTTTTGTCATTAATCCTCCTGGGTTGAACTCTCCATTTCAAAAAGCGGGAAACATGTGTTTTTAGCTCAGCTGACTATAAGTCATCTGAGCTATAGTCGTGGTCCATTGTCCGTCGTCCGTCCGTCTGTCCGTCCGTAGATGTGGCACGTTTTGAAACCGTAAGACCTAGGAATCCAAAATTCGGCATAATGTTAGATGTCCCCAAGATCTCCTACCAAGCCGAAAACTGGGTCTTTGCAACTTCGTTCCTTTGAGAAATTAAGGAAAAACCTCAATTTTTTATTAAAAACCTATTTTCACACTTCAGGACTGCCTAATATCAAAACCACTCATCTGTTTTTCCTCATATTTACAATTAATATTCCTCTATATAGTTCCTATGTACATGCCAGAAATTATGTCTGTATTATTTAATTTAAAAAAATTATGGGCCCAAACATAATGCATTTTGTAAAAAATCAGGAAAGATATTTGATCACTTAACACAAAAAATGTTAAAGCTATCGACCATTTTTCCAGTAATATAACTTTAATTAATCAAAATTAAATTGTATACCAAAAATTAGATGAAAATCTTTTAAATTTTCTAAAATATTAATAAAAATAAAAAATTGGTACCTTAAATTTTGCCCAACTTTGACAATGGCACGTTTTTTTCCTGTAAGTACTGTGGATTTAATTTTCACAGCATGTTTTTGTTAGCATTTCAACTGTTAACACCAAAAATTTAAAACCAGTTGATCAAAAACTGTAGATTTTAATAAGTTTTCAAGCACCATGTAACATATTGTTTACATCAAGCTAGTGTTATGCAGTTTGCAAGAGCTCAGCTCCCCAGCTTCAGCTCTTAGTTCCTTAAATTCGGCATACAGTTAGATGTCTCCAAAATCCCCTACCATGCCAAGAATTTGGTCACTAGGACTTAACACCTTCGAGATATTAATGAAAAACTTCATTTTTCCATTAAAAACCCATTGTTACACTACAAGACTGCCTAATATCAAAACCACTGATCTGACTTTAATCATAAATAATATACATATTTTTCATTCTCTATGCACATGCCAGAATGATGTCAGTATTGCATAATTGTTTTAAGTTATGGGCCCAAACATAATGCACTTTGTAAAAAATCAAGAAATATATTTACTCCCTTAACAAGGGCATTGCTGAAGCTAGAGATTTTTTTGTCAGGGATGTAACATTATTTAATCAAGATTCAATTGAATACCCAAAATTAGTTCTGAATTTTTCAAATTTTATAAGTTATTAGTATAAATATAAAGTTAGTACCTTAAATTTTGCCCAACTGTGACCATGGCACGTTTGTGTCCTGTGAGCACTTTTGATATAATTTTCATATCATGCACACATTAGGATTTCAGCTTTTTAGTTTAGAAAGCTGAAAGAAATTGGCCAAAAAGTGTAGCTTTTATTAATGTTTTTTATGAGAAATAATATTTTTTTATCATATATAACAGCTGAGCGACGTGACCCATAGGTCCCTTGTTCTCTTTTACTGACCACGCACGTGGGTCAAATCCCTCATTGAAAGCAAGCGTTATTCATATGAACAATAGTCCTTAGTGTTAGGGGTTAAGTGACCACGATGCAAGCATTCCGGTAATTGCCGAAGACAGTTCGGCTGTGCTCAGTAAAAAAATGGAAAAATCACTCAAAATTATATGTATATTAAAAATTATTTATTTTCATATCACCTATGTCACTGGGGGGATAATAACCTTTAAAATGATGTATGGCACAATATTGTACACAGTGCGGTTTTAGAGAACATTGTGCACAAATGTGAACTGAATTCCTTTTATAAGTATTAGATGACATGATATGATTACAACAATACGGATAAGCACACTGCAAGTGTCAGCACCATAGATCACAGCCGTCAAACCGGGAAGATGGTAACGGTTCAACGGATTGTATAACAACTATCAATCACACCACTTGGTTAAATAATAATGTCAAACCAACAGGCGTGCAGGGTTTCGGTGGTGCAATTAGTGGCAGGCGGTTAGTGATCATAGGGTCAGTTTTCCCCGACTTTCGTCCTAAAACTAGGTGAGAATTTTTCAGGGCTGGTTCTGTTGCCCCAGATGGTATATTGGCAGGTATAATCACATTCTGAATACATATGATTAAGCCTACTAATTATAATAATATTAACATGATCATTACCATGGCAATATAGGCCTACCAAACAATTTTATTCTTATAAAAAATATAATAATAATATCTTTTGAGTGTTAATATTATAATATGAAGTATATTTAATTTGGCTATTGCGTATGGTTGATATCAGGCCTGTTCGGGGCTGGTTGTTGTTGCCCCGTACGGTATTCTGGGCAGAAGAATTATATTCAGAATGCATATGATTAACAATAATAATAATAATATTAATAATATTACTAATAATAATGTAATCATTGATATATACTGATATATTCATATATTCATATTAAAATATAATTATCACTAGCTGTGGAATATAATCACATGATCTTTGAGTGTTTTGCAATGTAGTATATTTCGTAATTGTGCATTTGTGCACAACAGCCAGGTCTGTTTAGGACTGGTTTTGTTGACCCGAAAGGTATACTGGAGGCCCGGTCGGTCCCGGAAGGTCTGTATGCATTTAAGTAATACTTTTAAGCTTATTCTGGTGTCTGGGACGGTGTCTTAATGACCCGGGCGGTACAGCTATGTCCCAGATGGTATTCAGGAAGTCCCGGACGGTGTCGGACGGTCCCAGACGTCCCGGACAGTAAATAGTCACACCTGTCACAGGGCCACTTCTTGAAAAAGCTTGTGGACCCATTTAAGCCAACTGTTTGACCAAAACCTTTCAGCTTGCAAATAAAGCTCACCCACCCATGGATGAAGAAGTCTTTCGATTTTGGGTCACGGGGGCAAAGTTTACAGCCACAGGGCCCACTTCTTGAAAAAACTTGTGGATCCATTTTAAGCCAAATAGCAATTACCCGTGCTACGCACGGTTTTGGGCGAGCATTTAGTTCTGATGTCAAATAGTCTGTCATAGTTTCATCGCTTGGGTGTACAATGTTACTGTCTCTTTGAATCCGACATTTGGTATAAGTGTTCTGTCTCTGAGTTAACCTTGTGTCGGTGTCTGAATAACCTGGACGAATACGTTCTTGTCCGAATGGTGGAATGTCTTCGGACATTTGAAGCCGAGAGGTTGACCGGAGAATTTTCGAAGAATTTGATATGTTAAATAAAATCATTTTTTAAAATGAAAATATATATTATGCTGAACATCGCCATTTAAAGGTGCGCTCGTGAATCTGCCAGTAAGGGAACCTGTTATCTTGCATGGTAAAGTCTGTTTCACCACCTGCTGTCCACCTGTTTTTTGTAGATGATTTACTTAAAAGTTTATATTTTTCAGTAATTTCCAAGAAAAAAACATATGGAAGTGACAACCTAATATGGCAATTTAGAATATAACAATAAATCCCCCATTTATGTTTCACAACATTTTGGTCTCTTCACCATGATCTGACAGATATGATGTGTCCCTCCATAAGTAGCCATATTTGTTTTAGCGGGTTATATTTTTTAGAGTATTTACATGAGATCATCCAATCAGAAGCTCTCAGTTGAGGCTGTTTTTGCATGTGACCAATGACCTTGACTGCCATAATTGGGTCTGATATGTTGTAAAATGTAGACTGATTTCTCATATTTTCAAATAATTCTGTGTCTTAAATAAGATGTTAGGTAGGTATTTATTTACCTTGTTGTAAATTAGGTCCTTTAATCCTCTACTCAACACTACAATTGATTCCCTTAAAATGTAACTATTAAAAATTTTCATAGCAAAAAACGGGCGGCATGAGGGGATGAAATGGACTTTAGTACAGTACAGCGCTGAGACGTGATCTCAATAATTGCATTCCGATTATAACGCACAAAAACTGAGCACTTACATGGTCGGGCAATCTCGCTGCGCAAAAGTTCGTGGTAGCATTATGTTATGTGGTACATTTAATGGCTGTATATATTTTTAAATATCACGCACTCCTTTCTGTTTGAAAGCTGAGCCAAAGTTTTCCAGTGAGACAGTCACTGCGTTCAGGCAGTGTGTTAAACCCGGATCCCACTCCGCATCCCGGAACCCAAGAAAAATTTGTAATTCTTAAACTCTCATGGTAATTTGTCCAGATATTTTAGCAATATCGTATCTAAAGACATATTTTATATTATGTTTGGTTAAAACATAAAAAAATAGTCTGTTTTGCAACAAAATTTGATAAAAAAAAACCACTTACGGACCCTGGGGCACGGACCTCACGGATTACATGGACCCCGTTTTCTTGTTGTTTTACCATTTCTTTAGTACATACATGTATTTTACATCACGTTTAGCCATGACACATTTGTGATTTATTATTGTGTTAGTATCTGTATTTTTACATTTCTGTCTCAGTTTTTATTCATAATTTTATATTTGCTATTTATTTCATTTGTGTAGTGTTTTAAAAAGTATTATAATTTAAAACATTTACAAAATCATTATTTTGGAACCTGAAGTTGCTTGAAATGCAAGTAATCAACAATTCCTTTCCATATTTATATTATTGCCAACTTTAAAATTGCATGGTTGTTATGAACGGAGCACGAAACCTGTTGTTATGTGGAAGTGCTCTGATATATCAGTCTCAGGTCCGCTCAACTGTTAGTGCACTTCAAATTAAATCTCCCCCACTGTGTCCGCACTAATATATTTTCATTTAAAATAACAAATATTATATTTACTTTTTACTTTTTAGTGTGTGACATGAGTGCTATATTTGTCCTCTTTTAGTCATAAATAAAAAAATGAGCGGTGGTTACTGGGGTCCGTCAAATTTGAACAGTCGGCAAATTCAAGTAAATGAGGTCTGTCTTCATTGAAATATTTTTGTGATTATAAATCTTTCAGTGAATCAGTCATTTACAAATGTGCAACATTTAGGGACTTTGCTCTGTCCTTACATCAACAATAGTGGTGTTTTTATCGGTATAAATAATGGAAAATGAGGAAATAGGTTTATGGGGTCCGGGGACCGTGGAGTTCGGGTTTTACACACTACCCTGAATTCACTACTGCTCGGAAAATTTTCATTCTTTGAAAGATCCCCCTTTTGAGCATTTTCCTCAAGATCTCCTTGTGCACAATAGACCTATTCGCTGTGCGGAGGTTGCCTTTTGAGAAGGGATCACCAATGGGGATTATTTTGGGCCGGTGACCGCAAATTTAAGAAAAGCCCAGATAGGGCCCCCGGAGAAAAACTCTGTCCCGCCATCAAACACTCAGTGGCCATTGTGTTACCAGGCCCGAAGACACAAAGAAAAGAGGCGCCCGCGGGGGAGCAAATATTAAAATTATTAATTATGCATGTAATATGCAAATATTGCAAATAAAAGTGGGTGGAATCTCTTCAGACAAACCCTGAGCATATGTATGTCAGAAATCCCGGCAAACCGTACGGTAGTATCAGAGGAGATACGGAAAATCACAAAAATCGCCTTACGCTATTAATATATAGATTGTTTGACCAAAACCTTTCATTTTGCAAATATGGCTCATCCATAGACAGATGAAGAACTTTATTGATTTGAGGTCACGCATTCAAAGGTCATGGCCACAGCGCACAGTTCTTGAAAAAGCTTATGGACCCATTTCAGGTCAAAGGGTTTGACCAACACCTGTCACTGTCATCTTGCTCATATGGCTCACCCAACCATGGATGAAGAACAGGGACCGAGTTTCTGCAGGATATAAATATGACGAATTTCTTCACAATTTTATAACGAAACCCCGGATTTGGTGCATATATCCTCTTGGGAAATGATCTATTAAACAGTAACCGAATGGAAACCATGGTTTCTACAAGGTATCATTGAACCTGCACACAGTTAAATTTCGTAAAATAATGTAGTTCTCGAAAGTCCTAATGGGTCATTACCTAATTACGTTTTTCCTTCCTCACTGGTAAAACGGAATAAATTAGGACCTGACCGACGTCGTTTACGCAAACGTGATATATTTTGTGGGAAAATTTGGTGACTGTGACATGGTTGTGGACAGGCCAGGAAAATGTAATTTTCGTTGGTTTAAGATTAACACGGAATAATAAATCAGGAAGCCTAGTTAAGTAGAGCATCATGGAAGCCTTGGTTTCGTGCGCTGTCACTTGTCTACCTTAAACAACTTGTGGATGTGAACGCTGATATGCACTGGGTGTTTAGGGTGATCACCCTAAAATTATGTAGAAGACTGATATTTCTTCGAAATAAATGTATCTTTTTTAAAGAGGAAGGTGTCAATGCCCTGTAATGCACATTCTCTTGACATGTTAATTCTTAGTGGGTGCCATCTCCTGGATAATAATTTATTACCCTAAATTTGACCCTTTGAAGTCTCTTATGATATTAATTTGAATTGTTGCATAATACTCATTCTTTGATATGTTTAATTAATTCTGTGTTGGTCTGCTCCATACCTTTCTACATTACTTTCCTGTTTTCACTTGTAGCATCATAAAAAAAAACTGACCATTTTAAGAATAAAAAATTATAAAATCCCATTTCAATCATCAGTTTTAAGGTAATCATTATGCTAACAAAGTGATCCTCAGTAGCTGGCAGCTCCAACCTAAGATGCTGAAAATAATTTGATCCAATATTTGAGGCTCAACATTGGGGGGTCGTCTTATACACACATAAATACGGTATCTGCTCATATGCTTAGTGAATTAGTAAGAAACTGAATGAATGCGAAGTAATATGTATGGCAATTGATATTTATGTATACTAAGATTTATATGATCTGTTACCCCTATGCTGCCTGTCACTGGCCTCCTGGGCTTATATAGTTTGGATCATTCACAGAAACCAACCCTTGCTGTGGATGTTTAAAGGAAGCAGGTCTATACTCCATGATTTGGTCTCCTGACATCACATAGGAAATCACTCTTACATTGATGCGCATCACATAGGAAATCACTTACATTGATGCAGTTTGATTCAGGGACTTCCTCTTTAAACATCACAGGTTTAACTGTCAGCATAGAGGCACATCCCCCTTGTAACACAAGTAACCATACGTTATTAACTGACTTGATAAAACTGCTCTTAAGGAAATAACCCAGGGAAAAATCAAAACCTCCCCTACCCATAAATCCATTAATTTATTTTTTTATCTTCAAATTCAGTTTACTTCAACAGTGCTAGAAATGCAACCTAATTACAATAATCTAGTAATGAAAGTTTTAGTATAATCAAGACAACAAATAATTTTAATTTGACCTGATATGATAAAATTCAATTTGCCAGTATTTACCAGCAAATTCCAGTATTTGCCAGCAAAAAGTGGCATTTCCTGGGATTTATTGCCGGCATGGACTTAATGAGTATTTGCCGGCATTTTGCCAACCCCGATGAAGAACCCTATTAATTTTGAGGTCACAGGAGGAAAGGTCAAGGCCAGAGAGCTGCCCTCCTAATTTTCACACTGTATTACACCCATTCTAATTATGCCCCATGTGAGGGGATGCTCTGCTTTGCCGTGCCCTTAATGTGTGTTATATATATATATATATATATATATATATATATATATATATATATATATATATATATATATATATATATATATATATATAAATATATATATATATATAATGTGTATTGAAGACATATGCTGGTGGTAATTACTGTTAGTTCAATGTATTTCGGTGTTTTTCAGTGTTTTTCAGTGTATTTTGATATTTAGTCTAGCCCGGAGCGGGCAACTACTGTATAGGATTTCTTGCCGAGTGCTGACTATCCTGGATACCACCATATAAGCAGGTTCAGGAAAATGCTTGAACTTAAAACCCTTGCCAGAAAAAAATTGTATAAAATCAGATATTGTGTTAATAATCTGTTTCAGAAATAATTATTATTCGAATGACCAAGAAATTTAGCTAAATATTACATATGAATGAAAACAGAAGAAAGTGGCTAACCCGCTGGCAGTGGAAATTTACCTCAACCACAGTTTTGATACCAGGCCAAACTGCTGGCATAAGAATTTATGCCCTAATTTCAGTGTAATTATTCTTAATTTATTATTTTTATGATAAAGAGCTGACAATGAACATCAGACTAGCTGGCTGATCAAATTAGGTATTTTA
The DNA here is from genome assembly GCA_026874595.1 of Sipunculus nudus. Lineage (NCBI taxonomy): Eukaryota > Metazoa > Annelida > Sipuncula > Golfingiida > Sipunculidae > Sipunculus > Sipunculus nudus. Next base: position 60,605,995 of record CM049311.1, on the reverse strand, counting down.
CTGGTCTAAATTAAGTTCATGTGTACATTAAAAATTCATGTGATCAACAAAAGTTAAGTTCATATTTTATGATATTTCCTGAGTCCATGTAGTTTTATCTCTAATTTTTTTCGGTAAGATTTCATTGGGAATTCTTGGACTGGAAAGTTAAATTTTGGTCTTTTGCCTAAGGTGTATCATGCGGAACTTTACCTTGAAGTTTATCTTGGTCAAACCTCACATTTTAAGGATAAGTCAGGAACCGTGAGGAACTTGATCAAAGCTGATCAGGTGAGAATTTGATACAGGTCAAGCTGTATCAGCCTTGTACGGTATGCTTGTTAGCAAACAAGCAGCAAAATGTGTGAAAGTGCTAACAACTCGATCAGGAGGGCAGGATGGCAAATTCTCAACTAATGCAAGAATGTCAAACATCTTCAGCCTCCCCTAATTCAAGCTGCTGATGTTGCATCATATTCACATTATGGATAAATTGAAAGTAATAATTACAAACACACTACACACATCTGTGATATGATAAAAAAAATCCTCAGTACAGGTAAAATTTTCAACAGCAGATTCAGGAGAATTTACCATTCTCATTGCAAAATGTGATTGTAGCCCAACAGTACACACCACACTAATAAATGTTTTAAACTTAGTGTAACAGAAATGCCAATTATCAAACACTATATAAATTCTCAGGTTCTCATATAATTTATATGTATACAACTATTCCTAAATTTATCAAGTTTATCATTATATGTCAGGTCTGATCACTGTTGTATCCCTTAACAACAGCATTGTATTGGTAAAATTTTGAAAAGAACTCCTGTGCCACTGTTCATTGATGATATTGTTATAAGGGCAGACAGTAACTTAGCTGGCCCTATCTTTTTGCTGGAACCTGTAACTGTTAGTGTTTTGTTCAGTGATCTGCTCTTCTGTAATTATCACCATTGGTCATCACTTATATAACAGCTGGCCCAGGCTTGCAATGACAGTAGGCACAGCCCAGGCAGTCACTGAACCAGAACTAAGTCAGCTTTGTTTAATTTGATCATATGCTTGACGACCTTGTGGGAATGTGAATCAAGTAACAGGAAGTATTAAGTTTTACTCCACTACTTGGCCCTCTATTACTATTACAGTTCAATTTTTACCTATGTCTAAAACTTTGAGAAGCTGTAATTTTTAGCTTGCCAGAACAAAGTTCAGGAGACCTTATATCCTATCCCCTGCATCGGCGGCATCAGCGGCGGCATCAGACATTCCAAGTTAAAGATTTTGTTAACTCTTTATAACTCGGCAACAGCTTGTACCCAATTGCTTACAAATATGTATTGTTTAGGGGGGTAGGAAACCCCCCTATGATTTGGGGATTAAAATGTCAAAGGTCAAACTCACAGGTCCCCCGTTGTTCATGAACAAGTAAGGTTGAAGTTTTTTGTGATGCTCATTTCTCCATTGCTAATGAAGACATTTCTGTTAAACTTAATACACTGATGGACAGTGACAGTACCTAGCACAGCTATTAAATGTTTTTACCATATTTTTATTTCGGGGCGAGTAATTAGCACTTAATGAACAAAATTTGTACAGATCCCAACCCAGCTCGGTTTTTTTGTTAACTCTTTATAATGGCAACCACTTATCCTGTTGCTTTCATATTTCACATATGTATTGAATAGGGGGTAAGGAATTCTCCTCCCATGATTTAAGGATCCAAAGGTCAAGGTCACAGGCCCAGTTGTTCATGAACAAGTCCAGTTAATGTTTTTTTTGTTAGGTTCATTGATCTGTTTGCTAATGAAGATTTTCAATCAAAATTAATACACTGATGAAGTGTGACAATTTACCTATCAGAGCTATTAGAATTTCCCATTATTTTAATTTCTGGACCAGTATTTAGCACTTAACTGTTAACGAACAATATTTGTACACATCAAAATCTAGCACAGATTAACAGAGAAGTCATATTGTCAGGAAGAAAAATCTTTTAATTATCCCTTGCCTTATCAGAGCAGGATATATTCAGAGATCAGCTGAATTGAATGACAGTACTCTTGAGAGGCTCCTGTTGATAAGACTGTAGTAGAGACTATACCATAAGAGCCTTATTACTCCATAGTATTGATTCCCCCGTTCAGGCTTACCACATGGGAAAGTTATGTCAAGACTGAATCTACTTGCAAAGAACTGTGTCATGGTCATTCACACAATAAAAATATATTTCATTGTGTTTGCAAAGGTATAAAACCATATATTTCAATTCATTCAGTACTTCATTTTTTTTTTCAGGATATTAGTAGTCGCAAGGTTTAAATATATTTGCTCAATGGGTGTACCGGTAACCATGTATGCATTTTGTGGTCTTATCAAATCTGATAAACTGCTTGGCTGGTGTATGCTGTATGCATTTTGATGTTATCTCATTCACATTTAATCCTTCAGACAGTACTAAATATAAATAAAGGGTATGTTGCACTGCTATATGCTCTACAGGTCTGCTTGAGTCATTCATATAGTACCACTGAGTGATAACCCCATCAGGCCTTTAGTATAAATAAATCTTATTCAAGATAACAGGTTCTTTTATCAGTATGTTTTAATATATATATGAATATATATATAGCTTTTAATGTGTGTTAATTTGTATTTTGTATTTATATAAATATCAAGTTCTATACCAAAAGTAATAAATATGTATTTTAAATTCGATTTGTTAATTGTGTGTACGGATAAACAATAATCCTCTGTCAGAAGTTCATTACAGTTGCTAATTTTATCTTATATGAAAGAGAAAATATGTTTCAATTTTCATTTCCTGTGAAATTTTTAGGAAGAATCACCATTAAGAATGTGTGTGTGTGATGTTTGGGGAAGGGGGGCTGCCACATATTTTCTGTATTGGTACTTCTGGTGAATACCGGCACATGTTTACTACTTCCTTGTTAAATACCTTCCAGTAAAATGAAAACTGAGAGGGCCTCAAATCCAATGAAAGCTGTCAATCAGAGGGAGTTTTATATTGACAACTGGTCCTTGATTGTGTATTTATTAAGTACAATATATGGTACATATTATCACTTTTTTGTACTTGGTAAATCTTGTGTATCTTCAGTCTGTGTAGAATCATTTTTAGTACTCTGTTGAGTGCCTTTGTGTTAAAAATATCTACATGTTCATGAAATTCTGAAATTAGTTTTATCAGGACACCACATTTATAATTGTCATTGGTGCTTGCCATGTATCACCAATTCCTCACCTAATCCCCCACTGTTAGTGTTATATCTAGCTTGTCCTTAATTAGACAGATTTTTGTTGTGCAGCATTTGAGGGAGCTGGGACATATAAATCGTGACATGACATCAGTCAGTGGGGACATCTCGTATTGGCCCAGTATTTAGCGCGATATAAAAATATTTTCCATTTTCTTTGCCACGTGATCATCAAACCTAGTGCAATTACCAAGCTCCATGTCAGCCATTTTGCCAGATCTTCCAATAGCAAGATGAAAGTTACATCCCTCAAATGTCTTTTTGGGGTTATGTTTACACTATGCAGATGCTAATTTTGAGTTGGATTTTGCCAGAAATAAGTTAACATGTAAAAGAATTGCCCAACACCAGTCCCAGGTAAAAATCATTGCAGAAACACTCTCATTTTAGCCCAAAAGCACACAATTTTTCTTGTACAACAAAATTATTGTGATATATACATGGCTTTAGAAAATAAGTCCTATGCTTGTCATTAGGAATTAACTTTTAAGTTGACAACCACCATCAGATAAAACTAGAAGGTGTCTAGAGCAAACTTAGAATAATATACTAGATATTGTATCTTCTGGGATAGTGCCAGTGTATCATTGTATCCAAGGGGTGGATACATATGCTTGGTTCAGCCTGGCCTGGTTAGTCTTTTCTAATTCCTATGAAAGAAGGATGTGGCTGACTGAATTCACAGCATGTCCTTAGTGTTCCCAGCTCCTGGCCAGATCAATATGTGGCTGGGATTTGTTTATAGAATACTGTAGGCTTGTAGTGTGTAGCACATGATCACCAAAGTCACGGGATGGGATGTGGAATGATCTTCCAGGCGCTGGATATGATGTACCAAAACATAAGGTCTCCTGTCTCCATCACTGTGAAAGTGGCAAAGACTCAACAAAACCATTTGAAAAATTAATTAGACAATTTATAGGTCTGTAAGGCTTGGGCTGCTGAGATGATTACTCAATGATTGACTGTATTAACAATATTAAGCAACAATTTTTGTATCATGTCCTTCACTAATTGTATCCGCCAAAACAAAGTTTGCTGATACTGTTTTTGACCAGGTTCCGCTGCTGCGGCGTTCGTTTCCGGAGAACTCCTCTAAGACTACTAGATGGATTTTTCCGAAACTTACACCAATTATCAGGTCACATATGAACTAGTGCCTCACCAATTTGCCTTGTCTCTGACCTTTCCTCTCTGCCCAGCGTCCATTTGTGCGTCTGTTTCCACACATAAACCCACATATCTCGGGAATCGTTTGACCGATCAGGAAAAAAATTTTGTACTAATGTAGCACTTGGATAGCTTTATAACTTACACAAAAAAATGGTGGCGCCACCTGCAACCATGTTTGCACAGTGTCCATCTGTTCATCTGCCTTAGGTTAAAATCACTCATATCTCTGATGACTAATTCATCTGAAATTCGGCATGCTGGATACACAAATTCATATATAACATTTATTAACACTACCATTTGGCTCACTATCTCTTGTTTAACATTCTTGATTAAAGCAAGAATATAAACAAGAGGAACCATATTCATGATGTGAGGCTTAATGACCAGGAACTGTCAGTGAATGGAGTGGATGTGAAAAGAAGCTGGGCTTTACCACCGAAATACTAAGGGGTACTGAAGTCAGAGAATCTACCATATACATGTATTGATATAATTACTGTAAACTGATAATTTCCATTATCAGTATCATTATATAAAATCTGATTCCGTCTCAACTCTAATGACAGTTTATTGTTGGCACCATGAACAGTAAAGATTTATCTTATGCTTAACTTTTGCAAGTGGTCAACAGTTGAGTTTTGCAAGGGCCCAGGTGGATAGGATTATGGTCTATAAGTGTTGTTGTCCCCTGTCAGTGTTCAAGATCACTGATAATTCTGGCAGGCTGATCTCTTTGTGACCCATGCCTAAGACTCCAGTGTCACGCAACCACATAGATTGTGACACGGATGCTGGGTGCATCAGTTTATCATAGCGACTGTCACCTGATGAGTATAATAACACATCCACACAGATTTTGTTCCCATACCAGATCTGCCGGGATATCTATTGAGGATAATTTACCAGCAGATTATCTCTCCCTGCTTTATATTTCACTCCACACTGGAGAATCCACCGTGGACATAAAGTTGCTGGGTCATTTACAGTCAAGGGGTAAAATGCTTGACTCTCCGGGGTTGATCCTGGGCATGCCTTTGAGAGTTGGTTGTAGTGGCATGTTCAAGGCTGATGTTGTCTCCCAGTTCTTCAATGTCCTCCAGTTCTAGACATGCACAAATGCCACCATCTTATCCATGGAAAGAGCCTCAGTTAGTTATGATAACTATTTTTACAATCCATGTAAAAATAATAAAATTTATGTTTTTTTTTAAGTTCTTTGTTACTCCATCAGTTGGATGTACCAGTGTAAATGAAAAGGTCACCATATGAGTGATCCATGGTTAAAATCCCAGTAAAGGCACCTTGCCAAGGGTATACTTCTGAGTTTCCATGTTTGTAAACTTGTGTTTGTTTATGCACTGAGAGCTTTAGCAAATACAGACATGTCCAGAAGAAAATTCAATAAAGAATATGTTTTCCTGGTATTCATTTCTCCAGGGAAATAAGACTACAGTGGTGAGTCCAGTCAAAATACCGGAAGTCGAGGACAGAATTATATATCAAAGATTCTTCTGTTACTCAGCTTTTTGGTTGAGTATTAATGTAGTTCATTTAGATGGTCTTTATTACTCAAATATAAAATTCTGTTGGTTCTAATCAAGTACATTTAGATGATTAAGAATAACCAGAAGCTTCACTTCTATGGATGCACATGGTTATCCCTCCACCCTGAGTAAACATGTTTTATTATTATCATTAGGCCTGGGCATTGTGAGAGGCATCAGAATTGATTTGATTATCAATTCTTTACCTTGAATTCAGTTCTTAATTCATTTATTACTTTAGTAGTAAATGTATGTCTTTCTTTTAAACAAAAAGCATTTATTTTACCACAATGAATGTTTGTTAAAGTTCAGGGATTGAAATTAGTTTTAAAATCTGTGGGCCTGCTAGGCCTGTAGATCAGACATCCCCATGCCCGCAAGGAAAATTACAGGCTCACAACACTCCTTTGATACAGAAAACTACAATGCAACGACCATGATTTGAGGGTTCAAAAATGGTTTATTAACAAAAAAACAATATAATTTGCAACAAATAAACTTAAGTTTGCATTAAGCAGCTAGAACTGGTATGTACAATTTTTTGGTGCATTGTTGCACTCCTAATCATCACTGGTTGATTGGTGAATTAATTGAATAGTTCGTTGTTTGGTTATTTTGAATGCATCATGGTCTCTGTACTTTATGCATGTGTTGTTTACCTGTCATAGATTTTGCATCGTGTTTGCTTTATTTCAGGATTCTGTCTGTCCTTTGCAAAGTCAAATGTTATTCACTCATCATCCGCATGTACCTAATCTATATATATATATATATATATATATATATATATATCTGGTGTACTCAACTGCTTGTAATTTTTATCATATCATAATATTTTTTTCTTACTTATTCATTAACTTTTATATGTGTTTTAACTGCTCCCTTCTTCTTCATTTAAACATGCAGGATTTTTCCAATTCTTATGGTGAGAAGTAAACTGATTCCAGTTGCCAATCTGCAAGTTTGATGTGGCAGTTTTTATATCATTAATGTCTTTGCTTTGCACAACAAAACATGTTAAGACGAAATTTTGTAAGATTACCAAATTGCATCTGTCATTGCATCTTTCATCACAAACTCATTCTGAAACATTTCCAGGCATTGATTTATTTTGATAAGCTACTTTACCTGTTAATTACCATGGGATACCTCAGAATATGTCTTCTTTATTAATGATGCTGATACAGCATTTACATATCAGTATTTGCATTTGTCCATTCAATGAAACACAAAGCCTGTGTGAGATACATTCATACTGGATGATTCCTTCATACATCCTGATAAAATAGGAGGATTACAAACATGATCAGCTTTAATTATAACCCAATGAACTGAAAAGTGATTAATGCTACTGTTTAATATATGAGAAATATTAAAAAAATCTGAGTTGTTCAAAATTTGTATTGTATAGCCAAAGCAGTATTACCATAAGTAACAGTAATCCTGTTTCAGAGTATCCCATTGATGATTTAATACACATTTTCATATAATTCTTACCATTTTTACCATTCAAATTAATTGAAAATTACTAATGAAGTTTTATAACCAGTCTACTTCTGCTTTAAATTGTCCATTATCTTCCTTTCAACAACATAAGTATGCTCTGGAGATTCCAATTATAAAACCATAGTTGATCATCAAAGTTTGATGAAGGAATTTGGAAAACCCTGCATGTTTTAACTTAATATTCACTTAATATTTTCTATCTTTAACATCTTGTGCTGTCGCTTTTAGATTTAGAATGGGAACCTGGAACACTGACAGAAACTTTGGAAAAATTACAGAAGTTTTCTCAGGGTATGCATACCGGTACTGCCCCTGTGTGTTTGGTGATGGTACCCTAATCCTTCACCCTTGACCTCTGTGTGCTTGATATGCAGACTGCTTGGGTCTTTCTGCCTAAGAAAGTATATTTTTAAATGTACAGAAGCTAAGCTTGGTCTAGTTACATCCTATAAATCATCTTGTAAAATATCTGAATTGCAGCAGAGAAATGTAAAGCCAACGTCATACTACCCCAGTTTTGCAGTCACTTAACTCAAAACTTTACATTTGCACTTGTATGATTGCTCTGATGATGGTAGCCAATCATCATCATCATGGCTGAACTTATGGAACTGCTTTGTTCCAGTATCCTTTGTTCAGTTAAGAGGAGATAGGTGGGGCTGTTTTGGCCGTCTTGGTACCTTATTCCAGATGCAGTGCACAAGGCCAGATTAAAGACCAGTTGCTGCCATTGACTGATATAGAGTTCAGGATTATCCATATATCCAGTTTAAAGCAGTAATTCTAGCTCCATTTTCATGACTAACTAGGCATTAAAAGTAAACCAATCAGGCTAAGCTTTAGTCACTTTTAATTGTAACTGCAGTTCATACTTTTCCCACTACATTGCTGCATATAGCCAGCATTCTTAATATTATGCAGTCAGGGAATCAAGTCTTACCACAGCAAATATATCTGAAAGAACATAAGTAAAATGGAAGTCCCATCTGCATGTCAGCAATCAACATTTCCCTGTGACTTGTATTTCTACCAAGCAAGCCATACTTTTTTAACCAGAACAGCAGTTTATACTTTCCCACTATATTGCTGCATATAGCAAGCATTCTTGTTATTATACAGTGAGTGATTCAAGACCTACCAAAGAAAATATATCTGAAAGAACATTAGAATATGGAAGTCCCATCTGCATGTCAGCCATCAACATATCCCTGTGGCGTGTATTATAACCAAGCCAGCCAGAATTTTACAGGCATACAAGTGGAGTTTGATTTATTGTTATAAAAGATAATATTTAATTCATACATAGCAGCATTTATTGTTATTAAAGATACTCTGTCATACATAGCAGCTTCAGTTAAAAATTACATATACATATACATTCAAGTTTGGCCTTTTAGAAGTGAAGAAATATCATTAAAAAAGGGATATGCTAAAGAATGAGATGTATTTCCTTTGGAAGATGTTCACTGCTGTCCAGTACCGCTCTGTCACAAGTCATTAGGACTTGTTGTCAGATTGCCAAAATTGCAACCATGGTAACCGGTACAACTAGAATAGTGGCTCAGGCCTGACTAACATATATGCTAATGGCTCCAGACTTTAATATAAGGTGTGATGTTGGCTATGTTCTGTCCAATTAAGCAGTATTCCTATGTATCCTTCTATCTGATTTATCTGCTAAGGAGAAAAATATTTTTTTTTAGAAAAAAAACTCACAGAATTCATTGGTGATTTTCTTGTGAATCACTTTTTTATGTTTTTTGGTTTACAGTTTATGAATAAAAAAAAGCTTGACTGTTTGAATATTGAAATGCAATTTAAAATATAATGAACTGTATATATAATTGATCAAAAGTGCAATGTTCATTCATTAGTATACATATAGATTCTTCTCATGTGATATATATTAGTATACAAATAAATACACTGATAATCATGGTATTTCATTCTGCCCATCTTGCTTTCACCATATATTTATTCATGCACCTTTTTCACCTGTACAACAGAATGTTCTGTTCACATGCTGTTCCCACTTCTTTAAAACATATGTATCTCTGAGCATCAGTTCCTCATAAATAGGCTTCAGACAATTTTAACACAAGTGAAACAGTTTCAATATGTTTTAGTTAATAACATTGTATTGCTCAGTTGGTAATTCCACAAGATGAGCTGCATAAAACAATATGATATGAGATATATTGTAAATAGTGATTTAAGTCAAATCCACATTTATTTACCTGTCAGGTAAGTGGTATAAATAAGGACCTGGCATATGTGAATATAGACATGTGTAGCCTTTTAATTGACAGCATAAAGTTATACATTGATTGTTGTGGCTAAGAAGAAACATTGTTTTTCAGCAGTCTGTCATGCAACACCATTTTTAGTGAATGTACAAGGATTTGTCATAATTCATTTATATCATATGACTGCTGTGCTTTCACTATATAGTTCTGGGTTTAGAGCTGATCTGAATGACTCTGAATATGAAAATATACAAGTTATAGGACCAAAACAGGTATCAAACTCTGGACTCAAGAACTCAATAGACATTACCTGACTTTTATTTGAGTGCTTATTGCCACAGCATGAAGTTGAAGATGTAAATGGATGTTTACTAAAATATGTAGTACAAAAAAATATAAATTTGACTCGCTGACTTGCTTTCTCTCAGTTGAGGAACAGATTAAACTAGAGTGTAATCCGCTCTTAAGCATACAAATCATAGCACAGAGTGAACGAGCAATGATTGTGAACAAATATAGACTGCCTTAAGTTTGCAGTAATGTAAGTGAGGACTATTCCATAATTTTGGTAATTGGTATTATGTTAAGTATTTCCTGGGCACAAGGACTGGTGCTCAAAGACCTCCTTTCCGCACTTAAAACTGAGAAGGGCTCTCTGAATAATTTCATTATCCTTAATATGCTTTTGATATAATAGGTTTGGTAACTCATATAATTAGTATTCATATGAGATGTATTATTCATGATGAAAATGAAAGTCAAGCTTAAAGTTTAGAGTGTATCAAGTTAATGACCATAATGCCGTTATTTTGCTGGTATTGACAATGTTTTGTCCGGGCACTTGTATAACCCTTGTGCCATGCAACCTTCACTGTTCACCAGCCTGCCACATGATTAAAGTACTTGTTTTTGGCATTGATTCCCATTTCTATACTGTATGAAAAAAAAAACCACTCATGATTTTATTATAATTTCTGCATTAAATAATTTGGTAAGGTTGCATTTTATCTCAAAAGTATGACAGATGACTTGATTGCAGCTCATTATGGCATAGTGTTTAAATGTCAACTCCTGATGCTGGCCCTGATCCTACCTGTCATTTGATATGTAGCACATGATGTATAATTTTGTCAGTCCAGAAACATATGGCAGCTGGTGCCATATCTTACCCAGGTAAATACCAGCACATAGCTATAGGGACCAATCATGCCTTATTGAGCTCTACCCTTTACACATATACAGTCTGAATGTCAGACTCAGTCCTGGGTCAGTGGAAATGCGATGTTCTGTTGATATCACTGGCTGTTTAATACAAGGAGTGTGGACATTATGTGTGTACTGATTGCCACAGAGAGGTTTTGAAGCACCACAAAAGTTGGCAAGATGTCAACATGAGCTGATGAACATGAGCTTTTTGGGAAACTTTCTGAGGTGATCCTCATGGCTTTCAGCTTAGGTAGGAACAAGAAGCTTATATGAATGGAATAGGCCTACTAACTTCATCCTAGGCTTATGTGAGCTGATACCTAATTGCAATAAAGACAAGATAAGCCTATTAACTCAATTGGGCACCTAATGTAGGGGTGTCACATGCAGCTTGGTGCTGTCTCTGATCTTGGCCAGGTGTAGGATGTTACTGATGGGTTTCAGGACACATGGTCTCCAATCAGAGAGAATACTGTGGTTGGCTTCCAGAGGCTGAAATTTCATGATTTCTAAATTTTGAACGTTTCACAAAGGTTTAATTTTTGTAATTGTGCCAGCATCTATAAATTCTAAAGGAAGTGTCTAGGCAGCCAACAATGTTGGTTGCGGAGTGTTAGACCCCTGGACTGTCTAGGCAGCCGACAGTGCAGAAACTTTCGGCTGCCTAGACAGTCGACACTCCACCCACTGTGCAGCCGACAATGCTTAAACTGATATCACTAAGTGTCAGCTGCCTAGATGTGTGACATTCTTGACCTAGTAGCTGTTTATTTATTTGAACTTTTATTGTACAAATATACATAAATATATATATATATATATGTATATATATATATATATATATATATATATATATATATATATAAATATATATATATATATATATATATAGTATTCATAGCATATATGACACTGAGATATAGTATGGTCTGGTTACATATACTTAACTATACATCAAGGTAGTGCTCAGAACTGGTTGAATTCAGATTTAATTAAAAAGCTTATATATTCAAACATGTACAACCAAAACAAGTTTATATTTATCAAAATGTAGAAAATCTCCTTAGCTTTCAGAAAATGTATACTTTAATGGGACCTGAGGGATTAGATTGTTCAATGCAAAGGAAAAACTGAAATAAAGTCAGGTCATGTGGGGGGACCAGTCCTGCTACCTTAAATCAGAATGGACAATATTTTTTATATTTGCGGCCACCATGGACACCTACATATGTGTACAAGGGATATGTATTTTATTTCAGGGTTAAATGACTTATTAGAACACTGCTTCTTAGACCCAGCAGTGGTTTTAGAATCCCATTTCCTCAATTTGACATGATGGGACTTTTGTATTTACAGATTTAACTTTGTCTACAAATCACAAAAAGAGGGAAATTCGTACCCAACAGAGATGTTGACTTCCATAATGCTGACAAGTCACTATTAACTACCCTTGATTTCAACCCTAACCTTTGTACTTTATGAAGCCCTAAAGGCCAACATATATTCAGTATCTACTCACTCACTACTCACCAGGCCCTCGGAATCTGCTCTCTCACCACTAGTGACCTATGAAATCATTGGTGTACCTGATTCCCAAACCACTAAGATAAATACCCACATTAAAATCAAAGGATCATCAAAGGGATCTAGTGCAAAACAAACACACAATAAACTGTGTACACTGTTTTAATCATCTGACCTGGTCAGTCAATGAAATGCAAATACATGCTTTTGAAATACATGTAGTGTAGGTGTATGTATTCTAGTGCATAAGAATTAAATTATTACCATATTTTTATCCTTTAATTACATGAAATGTGATGCTGCATTAAGTGTTTTCATTTTTTAAGTTAAAAATCAAACCCTGTTACCTTTTTTTCTTAATTCAGTAACATTTTACTAACTATTACTACTAGGTCTAGAATGTCAAACACCTAGGCAGCTGACACTTAGTGATATCAGTTAAAGCACTGTCAGCTGCACAGTAGGTGGAGTGTGGACTGTCTAGGCAGCCGACAGTTTCTAAACTGTTGGCTGCCTAGACAGTCCAGGGGTCTAACACTTCGCAGCCAACATTGTCGGCTGCCTAGACACTTCCAATTCTATAAGTACAGCAGTATTTGTATTTATTTTAAATTAAGAATTAATTCTATGGTATCTCACTCATTCCTATATTTCAGCCGTTCACTTGTGATTTATGTCACAGTTGATATATCTCCATTGATTACCGCAAGATTTACAATAATTAATGCTTGTGTGCATTGGACAGTTTCAATATCATGCACAGGTTAGGATGTTACCAGAGGTGTGATAACTAATTATATGTTTGTGTAGATACAGTTGAGGCATCATCCCCTTTTATTCATCTTAATGATAGTTGATGGGGCCTCTTATTGCTGAGGATTTCATATTCACGATTATTTCTCATTTGCGAATATGGTGAAAATAAAACCTTGTGAATATAACGTCAACAACAGTATCCAGATACTGATTGGTACCTTACTAATATGACATTGAGTTTGAATATGTACATGCAGACAGCTTGTGTAATTTAAAATTATGTACAAGAGATATATTTTCAGTGGAACTGAAGGGGAACTGTAGGGAACTCACTTGAGCAAGGTGTGAACAAATACGGGTAGTTACCTGTAATTTTTACTCTGATGGATTAAGCATCAGTGGTTGCTAAAACATTTCTTCAAATAAATGCTTATTTTCATTACTTCACACCAGTTTACCTGCTGCACATTGATCATTAAGTTAACCATGCAGATTAATGAAAAACTGTATATTTAAATGACTATTTGAGGTTTCTCTTGCTCTCGTTCCCCAGGGCACAGGTGATATACATAAATATCACAGCTCATCACTGTTAAAACAGTAATAACCATTCATCACAGGTGACCTTGCTTAGTGTCTTCTAACTGTAATGAATTATGCTCACAACTGTGTGTAAATAAACCAAAGTCAAAGATCATTCCTAGCTTGCCCAAGTACTAATTTCTCAACATGCCTGAATATACACTGATATCTAGTGGGCACTTTAAAAGTATTATTAACTGTATGGGCTTTAATTTTACTGAAAGGACATTACTGAAAGGATATTTGTTATATTATTTCTATATGTGTTTGTTTAAAGGAAGCAGTATTTTTACATGTTGAACTAGGCCTTGATAGGAACAGGCGCAAACCAGTGTTAGTGTTAAATCAGTGTTTTTTTATAGAACACATAATGCATTAAGCAACAGTTACAAGACTGTTAAAAAGAATTTACCACAGATCTCAAAACTACAAAATTGAAAAGATTCCACTACATGATGAATATGACCATTTGAATCAATATCACACTGAAAATAACATGAAATTTGTACTCTTGATTGTACAATCATTTGAAGTCAATGGGCTACAGATCATTTAGATCAGACAGCAGCAGGGTTAGTTACAACCAGACTTAGCATGCCCTAGATTAATTTGGATATTAAATGCCTGCAGATTCTGATTAATATTTTCCAGCAGAAAGATCAGGTGGTATAACCAAAGTGCATTATATTATCACTGTACAGTGTCCTAGACCAATAATGATATGAGCATATTTCACTGGCTTCATATGCATGCAGGTCATAAGTATATTTATCCAGCCTGGAGACAAGATAACATTCAACACTAGAGGCCTAGTGTGTATTTACCTTCACTAAGGCTCCGATCAAAAGTAGTAAATGAGTGAAAGAGCAAGAGAAAAAGATAGAGAGACAGACTGTGGATGAGAGAAAGAAAGAGAGACAGAGTTGGGAAAAAGACAGAGAGACAGACAGGGCAAGAGAGAAAGACAGATAGAGTGACAGAGAAAGAAAGGAAGACAGGGAGACAGACAGAGCAAGAGAGAAAAACAGAGAGATAGACAGAGAATGAGACAAAGACAGTGAGGCAGACAGAGAATGAGAGAAGGACAGAGACCTGCGGGGAATGAGAGAAAGACAGAGAGAGAAAGAAGGACAGCACTAACCAGGATCTATGTTCAGATCAGGATTAACACCAGTGGGACTGTATTAAATGATACAGCCTTATAAACACACCGGTCTCACACATAGAGTTTGAGATTTACATCACCATCTCTCATCTCACACTACAGATTATTAAACCCACACATTCTGGTTTTGACAGCTCTATGTGTTTGTACTTTCAATTAAAGAGAGGTTGCAACAGGGCCAGCCTTCACTTATGACTTTCATTCTCTTACTGTATATTGTTTCCTATGTATACATTTTTTGAGTTGAATCATGTTTTAAATAGTGAAAGCATAATGTAAAAACAAGGGAATTTTTAAGTTCAGTTGAATATACTTTTTTTTTAATTTAATTAATACCAGTGCTTTTAAACAAATTTTTGATTTATAGCATATCCACAGATTCTCATAGAATTTTGAACTGACAGGTTTAGATTTCACTTACTTTGTGTCTTTGCAGACTAGTACCTGAACCAGTATTATTAAACTCTGTTACAAATAATGTCACCAAAAAAAAATTCAGTAATTAAGAAAACCACAACACTGATGGAAGCTTAATTTCTGTGGTAACATTACTTGAAAAATAGGTAACTCACCTTATCTGCAACCCCTATGGATACAGGGAGTATTTTATAATGCATTTAAGATCCTTACCAATGCAATAATGAACACCCCCCCCCCCTCCCCTAACCACCTCACCCAAAGAAATGTCAAAGGGCATCAAGTCATATTTCAGGATAAATAAAATGTACATTAATTAAATTAAGCTAGGTACCTTTCTGAATAATTTGACCTTTTCAATTTGAATTTAATATCATGTAAGGGAAAACTGCAAGTGTGTACAAATTTCTAGCCATTTGAAAATGTTATGGTTATGTCATGTAATTTGAAAAATTGGATTTTTTGTTTGTTTTAATATAAAAATATGTTATAATATATAATATGAGATATGACGAATTGAAAACTTTTTTATGTTGATTAGAATTCTAATTTAGAAAAAAAAAGAAGTTCTTAGGCAATCATGTATTGTGAGTCATTAAGGTCTTGTATACAACAGAGTGATCTGAGGTGAGTTGTACTGTTTAGCTAACACCTACAGCAGGACTAGGAACATCTATTATTAGAATATATTACTGGCACATACATTGATTTCCACTGTTGAGGAACAGATGTGTCTGAGCCCTGGAGATACAGGCATTTAAAAACCCCCTCCCATTACATGAGCTCTGTTTCTTTCTGAGCATCTGGTATTTTAAACACCATGACATTATTAATAGACAATGATCTATATAATATAGTCCAGTGTTATTTATTTTGATTCTGCATTTTTCCAGTAGGATCTGATAATTGTTGATATGAATGCCCTTTGTTTAATTTATTTTACCCCTGAGGACTATTACCTTGTTGATTAAACACTAAGATTGATTTCCAGCATTATCGTTCTTAAAATTCCATCTGCTCTGTGTCTCTATATTTTGCAGTGCTACCAGTGATCTGATCAGCATCGCTGTTGAAATTGATTCTTTATCTACTTTGTAACATGACTAAAAGTATATAAACATGGACAGTATATTTCCTGGCACTTGGTGTAATTTAGTCAAGTGTGCCCCATCAAAACTTGAGTGTTTCATCCTACTCCTATGCAGATGGTATAAACATGTGTATCCTGTGTTTTATATATTTAATATGATATGAATACATATATATATATATATATATATATATATATATAGACAAAGACAAAGACAGAGCATATACTGTGGTTGGCATCATATTTGCAGGGTTAAAATTGTGTGATTTCCCCTTAGTCAGTTTTTGTAAGGGTTCCATATTCATGATCTCAAAATAGCCATGTACACAGAGTATGACCATAATTATGTGAATTAATTATGTCAAATATTATGTGCCTAATATCTTATTAACAAAAAATATTTTTTTGTTAATGGCAGACAATTGGAAAGATCTGAAATTGTTAAAAATATCAATCTTTGAAGAATGGAACCCTCTAGTTTTGTGGTAATAAAGCAATAATCAGAGATTCAGAATGAAAACAAAGTTTTGCAGATACTATGTTTTTGACCGGGTTCCTGGAGAAATCACTCATATCTTTGCAGTGGTTTGACCAAATTACCTGAAATTTGGCATGCGTATACATCCGGCATAGCTTTCTTGATTATATGACAGGTGGCGCCACCTACATTCATGTTCACGCTGTGGACATCCATGCTTATATCTCCGACTCGTTTGACTGGATAGCCTTGGATAGCTTTATAACATGCACAAAAATGGTGGCGCCACCTGCAGCCATTTTTGCACAGTGTTCATCTGTTTGTCTGCTGTGGGATAAAATCACTCATATCTCTGCAGTGATTTGACTTTTCAACCAGAAATTTTGCATGTGTATACATCTTGGATAGTTTCTCGTCAAAAAACAGGTGGCACCACCTAAAATCATGTTTACGTGGCAGACATCCATTCTAATATGTAACACATGTATCTCTATTTCCCCTAGCCACTCAATCCATGCCTCACTTAACCCCTCCTACTCTGATTTTGGCGGATACACATTGTCACTTGTTGACTACCCGTATTCTAGTTATCAGGGTAAAACTGGCCCGGCATCTGTAGCTAGATCCAGAAAAGTCTGCTTGGTCCTGTATGATATCAAAAAAAAGTTGTCCCACTAAGTTTTCTGTAATTTGTAGTTTTGCATTTAAAGAGATAAAAAAACCTAAGTGAAAATGAAACCATCTGCTATAATGAATAAGGTAAGGGATTGAACCATGAGGGTAATTAAGGGTTTTAGCCCCCTCCCTCCCCCCTTTCTTGGAAATGTTCACTATTATCAGTATGTTTCTACAATTATTTATTAATTTATGCCTGACTGGCAATCCCCACCCCAGTAGGGTATTGATCCTTGCGTGTAAATGGTGGTAACTCCACCCTTCCCAAAATTCTCGAGCTGCCAAGGAAGGTAATGTAGTTTTTGGCAGAAAGAAAACTGATACATCTTAGGCCAAAAAAAAAATAAGGTATGGTTCTCAGGCACTTTTTATAAGAAATCAGTGCGGGCGGGCGGTATTTTATTTTTGACTTTTTTTGATGTTTCGATAAAAATGTCATATAATCAGGAAAAAGCATAAAAACAACAATTATTTTGCTAAACACTACATAAATTGTATTATTTATCTTCTTGAAAGATAAAAATCAAAATAAAAATTTTTGATTGGGGGGGGGGGTTAAAATTGACGCGGGCGGTGCCTGAGAACCATACCTATTATTTTTTTTGGCTTTATCTGATTCATTTGTAATCTGAATGTAAAGGATTTAAAGAAATCAATCATGGTGAATATTGATTTATAAAATATTAATGAGAAATAAGAAATAAGTCAGTGTGAAAGTGAATTAAAAGAACACACATTACTTTCAATAATTGCAGTGCTGGGAAGCTACCACCACTTTTATAATAATAAATATAAATAGTATTATACAGTGCCAATTCTTTGATAGTCAGACTCACAGCACAAAATCATCTTAAAATCATTATATTTTTATAACTCAGTCATAACTCAGTTTTATTGTAACACTAAATAAACAAGTGTCCAATGGGTTATGACAATCAGATGACTAGTGTGACATTTTAGCCTGACATTCACAACAGGAATTTTATCATCTGAAAGCCAAATTGAGATAGCTTCAGATGTCATCTTGCCCCGTGCCTTCTGACACCAAAGTCCACAATGAAGAGTGAAACTAATCATGACAGGTTATTTCAGGCTGTACAAGAGAAAAATGAGATTGAGATCAAATGATTTCAAACTCCTCTGTGAACTTGGTTGAACCATTTTGTCTGTCAAATTGACATTGTACTTGTGGGTCCACCAAGAAGTCCCTGAAAGGCGCACTCATTTGTGAGTGAAACACAGCTGGGGGTACTGTCTCCCTCACCCTCATTTTGCACCAGCATGAGAAATCTTGCTGCTCCTCAGCTGAGAATTAGACTCATGATCTCCCAGCTTTGAGCCCTTTGCTCTAGCCCTGGACCACCTAAATGTTAAACTTATTTAAGTCAAATATTCCTCTTGTGTCAAAGTCATCAGCTGTATGTTCTGGATAAATCCAGTTACAATTGCTATAAAGTAAAACCTGTACATGTCAAATCTGAGATTTGTCAAATTTATTTTTTTGTCTCTCACTTTGACATTGAAATTAGGTGTCTCTATATGTAAAGCTTGTCGATTATATAAGCAAATTCTTGATACAGAAGTTTGACCAGTGTCAATTATGAGTCACAGTTCCACATCATTACACATACGTTGTCACCAGACAACTTACATTTGTACATGGCTTATTAAGCACCTGTGAAAAATACTCTAGTGTCTTCCCAAAAATTATACCCTTGAAACAGTATAGATCTGAGGTATTAACTGTGGGGATGAGCTACTGCTAATGTTTATAACTGTATCCTGTTACATATTAAATCACTGTCAACATGATGACCACAGATACGGAGAACAGTCCAAGGGATACACCAGCAGGTACAGAAACAAGGATATAAAGGATCCAAACAGACAGAGGAGCTGTATATAATGGGGAAAACCAGTTTACCTCAATCCTTAACTCAGTATCTGTGATACATCTTAGAATGTCACTTTCCAAATGATATAATAATACTTGTGCATCATGTCGGCCAAGGAGGCTGTTTTATCATTAATGTTCTGTTGTTCTGCTTGCTGATATTCATGTGTAATGTAGGGACCCTTTATCATGTGTACTGAGGGGACCCTTTATCCATATGGTGGTCAGCCAACAGCCACGCACTGGGCCTTGTATATTTTTTTTTAAAACCTACAACCTCCTAATTTGGCATTTACGTACATTTAATCAAGTTCTCAATATAATTTTTATGCAGACATACTGAACACTGTCAGTAAGCCATGTATTATTAATATTCTGTTGACATTATGAATTTATAATTACAGTCATTCAGAGTTATCAGTCAGGTGGCCCAGTCTTTATCTTTGTATTAATAGCAATGTTTTAGGCCATTTAGTTAAGATGAGCAACAAAACATATGGACCCCTTTTGTCTGTTCAGCAGCATATTGTATATGTAACTAAAAGTCTGCATTCTAAGGAATGCAAGCCTCCACCATTTGAAATGTCCCTATTGTGGGATACACCCAAAACAGCGTTCACTTATTTTGCCCATATTCCAAGGTTCATTTGTGTATAAGTGTCTGTACATTTGTAAATATTCCTTTATGACATTCCTGTATCTGGATCATGTTCTGAATTACCACCAAAATTTAATTAATTTTTCATTTATCTATTCCCCAATTGCCCCGAAAGTTTCATGAGATTCCATTCATGTTTGGACTGGTTATGTTGTGAACAATCACATAAATTTATCCTCTCTGCGGACACAAACAGCATGCCTAATATTGAAGCTGAACATCATGATCTATTGGTGAAGTGTTATTTGTTTACATGGAAGACATTGTTGGACTTGTCTAATGGCAGGCTGCCCTCAGTAACCCCAACTCTCCTCCCTGTCCATTCCTCATCCAGTCATCCCAACTCTCCACCATGTCCCTTCCTCACCCAGTCATGATATTCAGGGACACTCTTGTGCAAACTTGGCTGGTTTACAAGATGGATGGACTTTGAGACATGCTGATGTTGTTTGTATAGACATAACAGCTGTGGTCTGTGTACAGTCAATATGTAGAGCAGTATACCTTCTGGTGTATATGGTATTGATTTTATATTCATACCTGGGTACTAGTGTGTGTATGATCTGATAAATATATATGTAATTAGTGAAAAAAAGTAGTAGCATATTATAGAATAGGTCAGTAAAATTCATTTCATACACAATCACAAGTTTTTCTGAAATATAGATTACTCTCTTTGATGTGTACTATCTCATGTCATCATCCACCACAGGTTATTACATAGCTGATTTTAAGTAAACAAGTCATGCACTCCTGGTTTGTTAAACTGATATATTATTTGTATAGGAAAACTGATCAAACTACTTTAAAAAGTTTCATTTGTTAACAAATGGTTCTGGAAGTAAGATTAGGGCATATATCATTAAAATAATGAATCTTCTGTCGACAAAAGCCACAAGTTTAAATCACTTTAGGACATCAGTACTATTAAAGATTTGATACTTAATTATTTTTCATCCTTGTTTTTGTAGAATTTACCCTGGTGACTAAAAAAGAATGTTTGTGATTCACCTCAAACTCTGGCATTAATGCAGATGCAATTATGGCAAAATGATTTTTCCAGTCCAGTTTCAAGCAAGCATTTATATGTGATGTCTTTGATTAGCCATGTATAAACAAATTTTGACCAATTAATCCTCTCCATTTCATTTGCCATCATGCCAGACATTATGGTCACCATTTCTTCTAGAGGCACTCTTCCCTTCTGAAATAATCTTAAGTCCGTCAATTTGACTGGATGGTATTGCTTTATTGTTGATAACTGCATGGGAAGCTCAATGGAGATAATAAATCATACCTGACAGCTAGCCCTTCAGGGTGTACAGTACACGTACATTATCACTTAAAATAAGCCTTAACAAAATTTAAATTTTGTTTGTGTACCTTCTTACAACATCACCATATGATATAAACGTTTCATTGTCAGATAAAAAAAATGATTGCCCCTTTGCTTGTGGAATTACTGAACCATCTCATGCACAAGGTTTGTGATTGACAGCCAAGTCTTACAAAGAGGAGGAAAGATTGGTGGTTACAATCAAGATTGGATTACCCTTTGGTTGATACATTCACAGGTATTCTATTGTGCGAGTACCTCACTTATTGCCAAATGTTAATATTTCTGTTATATATAGTTATATGCTTGTTACAGGGTGGACGGCCTTTATACTACATTTTTCTGTGTAACAGGGGTCATGAAAAAAGTAGGCCCCCTTGGTCTAGCATACCATCAGAATGAGTTGTATGTTCACAGTTACTCTCTATGGACACTAATTGGACACAAAACATTCAGTATATCTGCCAACCAAACACATAAAATATTGATATGCTGAATTTTTTCTATGTACTTGTTTCTAGTTTCTACCAGGATTCCATTCTCTGCCATCCACAGTGAAGCACAACCATTTGACTCCATCAAGAGGCGATGTTTCATGCCTGGTCAGAAAGTGAAAGTTACAATTGTTGACGCAGAGAAAGCAGAGCCGGGAACCTTCACTTTGAATCCATATTTGTGAGTCTCTTAGGCACAAATAACAGAAAAGGAGATTTTATCCGATATTGGTAGAAATAAGCACAGCTGAAGAGAATGGCAGCTTTAAATGATAAATGGATTATGCATTACCAGACATTGGGCAAACCTGCTTAAGTCCTTTGTTACAAGTTTTAGAATATTTAAAGGAATGTATATAATCATTAATTTCATGGAATTTCATGTGATTTACTACAGCTACCTTGTTTGCGGAACATTAGTTCTAACAGGAATTGATTGAACTATATGGTAAAAAATGCAACATTAGTACTTAGCAAAACAATACACATTTAGTCCCATCACTGTATGAACAATGTATTTGATTTGTTCCTTTCATGTTTTACTATATTGATTCTAAACTTTAAAAGAAAGGTTTAACTTGTAAGATATATCAAAATCTAGACTTGTTAAGAGCCTGATTGAGACTGTGGAGTAATTTTTAGCTCAGCTGACTTTCAGTCATGCTGAGCTATAGCAATCACTCTGTTCGTCGTCCATCTTTCTGCCGTCTGTCCGTCTGTCCATTAACCTGGCACAAATCGTAACCGCTGGACTTAGAATCTTGTAACTTGAAATTCTGAGAGGTCTATGAAAAATCTCCTTGGAAACCAGAAATTAGGGTCTCTGTTACCCATATCCTTCGAGCTATTTGGCCCCAAAGTACCCCCGAGAATAGTAAAAAATTTCATACAAAAACTTCAATATCTCGTTAACTACATCACTGATGGTCATGATTTTTGGCATACATATTGATCATGAGATGTTCCATCAGTTCCTGCAGACTGGTGGCACCACCTGTATTTTTCGATTTTTACGAGTTTTTTTCTCTATTTTTGAGACATTTAGAAATGTAAACATCTGTTAACAGGGCACAAATGGTGAAAGATGGACCTAGAATTTTCATTTTTGAAACAGTGAGAGACCTATGAAAAGTCTACATGGAAACCAGAAATTAGGTCTCTGTTACCCAAATCCTTCGAGCTATGGGGCCCCAAAGTACCCCCCAGAATAGTCAAAAATTTCATACAAAAACTTCAAAATCTCATTAACTACATCACTGATGGTCATGATTTTTTGGCATACATATTGATCATGAACATCTGTTAACAGGGCACAAATCGTTTAGACTGGACCTAGAATCTTCATTATTGACACACAGGGAGACCCATAAAAAGTCCCCATGGAAAACTGAAATTAGGTTTCTGTTACCCATATCCTTGAAGCTAAATGGCGTAAAAATACCCCTAAGAATAATGAAAAATTTGATACAAAAACTGCAGTATCTCAATAACTACAACACTGATGGTCATGATTTTTGGCATACATATTGATCATAAGGTGTTCCATCAGTTTCTGCAGACTGGTTGCGCCACCTCTATTTTTTCAAATTTTTTCTCTTTTTTTTGTGACCTTTAAGATGTGGTTATCTGTCAACAGGGTACAAATTGTAACAACTAGACCTAGAATCTTCATTCTTGTCATGCAAGGAGGCCCATGAAAAGTGTCTGTGGAAACCTGAAATAAGGTCTCTGTTTTCCATATCCTTCGAGCTATAGGACTCCGAAGTATCCCTCAGAATAATGAACAATTTGATACAAAAGCTGAAGTATCTGAACAACTAACGCAGAGATCACCATGATTCTTTGCATGAATATTGATTATGGAGTGTTTCATCAGTTTCTGCCGACTGGTGGTGCCACCTATATTTTATTCAATTTTTCGAATTTTTTTCTCTATTTTTGAGACCTTTAAGGATGCTGTCATCTGTTTATATGGCACAAATTGTAAAAACTGGACCTAGAATCTTCATTCTTGTCATGCAAGGAGGCCCATGAAAAGTGTTTGGGGAAACCTGACATTAGGTCTCTGTTACCCATATCCTTCAAGCTATAGGACTCCGAAGTAACCCCTCAGAATAATGGAAAATTTGATACAAAAGCTGAAGTATCTGAACAACTAATGCAGAGATCACCATGATTCTTTGCATGCATATTGATCATTAAGTCTTTTTATTAGTTTCTGCAGATTGGTGGAGCCACCTGTATTTTTTACACATTTTCTCTCTATTTTTGAGATATATAAATACAAACACTATCCTGGCCTGTTGGTTAATCTGTTTGATGCTTCAGTTGAATGGGTATATACTACAATTCAGATGATAAAATTTCCTTTTGCGAATCTCTTCCCAGTCAGCTGAGCGTCATGACCCATGGGTCACTTGTTTTATTTCAGATACTGATTGTTATCTGTTCATGTATACTTCTGAAGATAAAACCCTCAGTAATTCACAGTAAAGATGTCAGTGTCACTGAAAATGTTTGCCTGATTGCCTGTTTGGTTAATCTGAGAATGCTTGTTTCAAATATGCATCAGATTACATTGCAGATTATAAATGCATTTTTCTTGTACTTCTTTTGTGGAATAACTTGGTGACACAAAGGTTCAACTTATGACAACAGGTACCACTTGAAGCTAGAGCATGGAAACCATACATGGCATGTGTATCGACGGTACAAGGAATTTCGACACCTCCATGAACAACTCATGCTGTTCAGGGCTAAAGTGTCCATACCAATGCCCTCTAGACAGTAAGTACTGCAAGGTTTAGAAAAGTTGGTATCCGGCTTTAGTATGTAAACTCCTGAAAAAAATATATTTGCTATTATAGTATTTATACTGACCAGATATTGGGCTAATTCACATATGACTGGATAAATCTTAATTGTTTCAATGAACAATTTTTCCACAATAACAAATAAAGACAAAATCATATAAAAATACACCAATTAAATTTGATTTGTTAATATTATATTACAGGCATAGACAAAGAAGAAAAAGTTTTCAGGTCAGGTCGCAGCACCTGCCACGCTTCCCCATGACCTTTGACATACTTATTAGGAGTGAGGCCAGACTTGAGGAGAGAAAGGTAGAAAGGGATTAAACAATTGTTTAATAAATTAAAAACAAAGATATAATGAATCAGTTAAATTATCTTAAATCCAGCTCTTTTACTGATCTTTGAATAGTTTCACTCAGAATTTTTTTCAAAACAATTTTGTCCATGGTCCATATTGTGCATGTACATACACCAGAAATGTAGAAAAACAGACAGGTGATGCTAAAGAATACAAAAGAAAACCTGACGGAATTGTTGATAACCTCTTCAGTTTGATAGAACAAGTCTAATATGAGTGCGCAACTCACCATTTATTTTTGCCTCATAGCTGAAACGCAAGTTTTTTTTCCACCAATTTCTTAGAAGAATTTCAAAACTGGTGTCCTTGACATTAATCTTTAAGGACCGATCTGCGAATTTATATGTTTTCTGAAATGCCATAGCTTATGAAAGAGTGCATATTTCTCTCCTCAATTCAGGGATGGCGAATTGGGGGAGACATATCTAGCCATTCTAGGTCAGGCTTTCTGCAATTTCCCCCCCCCCCCCCCCCCCCAGAGCCTACCTAATTTAATATGATAAAGCAGCCGTCTCTTCCCCCAAGAGGAAGAGAGAAATAACCTCTCCCAAGACAGTATGTGTTCAAATGTCGATATAATGAATATTTAATTCAGTGAACACTGGCTGTTTAGGTATCCTGCCATTTTGTATTACAAGTTATTGCTAATTGCAAATAATGTGTAATTAATTAGTAGACAGGTTCATATTTATCCTTAAGCTTCAGCTAATAGATTTCATCATATGTATTCACAATGGAAAATAATAACTGTTGATTAAAGGTCATTTCATCCAGAATATATGACTATAAAGCAGAAAAACTTGGTTATTTAGCTGGTTTGAATGTTTATTTTATGCTGAACTTTTTTTCCAGAAAGAATTAGAAGAATACCTGCAAAACATTTTGCGATGCACACAGTTCAGAACACATGAAGCAACGGTAAGAGGGCCAGTTAATGGCAGACATGTGTATGCTCATGAAAACGGTAGTCTTTAATAAGATTAACACTTTATTCTGCTACTGAAAATATAAAACAAATAATATCACTTCTGTAAATCTCATGTCCATGTAATATCTGCCTTTTATTTGGCTTGTCATATTCTCATAGAATGCCCAATACTGGACAATTTCTCCAGTTCATGTGTTGAAAATATAAAATAAAAACTAACCTTTACCTGTTAAACATTTTTATGTCATCAGTGACCTGGGACCTTATGAAGTAGCATAATCAGGGTTTAAATCACTAATGTGTGGGTGAGAGAGAGAGAGAGAGAGAGAGAGAGAGAGAAAGAGAGAGAAAAGCACATGCCAGCCACATTTTTGCCCACAGCTGCTGATATAATCTTTTTGATAACATTTGCTCTTCTTACCTTTTTTTAATCAAACATGCATTTTGATTTCTGTTGTGGCTAGCTTGAGTTCCTGGAGGTGAGTCACTTGTCGTTTGTGTATAACCTGGGCAGCAAGTCCAAGGAAGGGCTGGTGGAGAAGCGATCTGGTGGTCGCAGAATCAGGATGGGATGCTGTGGCCTGTGCTCATGCTGCAAGTGTAATCCATGTGCCCACTGGTCAGAAAGGTATAAAGTTTATCAAGATATATGAATAAAACAGCCATATATATATAAATATATATATATATATATATATATATATATATATATATATATATATATATATATATATATATATATATATATATATATATATATATATTGTAATGATTTAACTACAGTTTGTAGAAACTTCAAGCTGATATCTTTGACCCAAGTTAAGCATTAGAATCAATCAGATTTCATCGTGTATGTGTGTATGTGTATTTGTGCATGTGTTTTTAAATAAATATATATATATTGAGGCAAAATCAAAAAGACTATCATCACTCTCATCAAACCAGACAATCTTCCAAAACACATTGCTAATCTACAACTCTGATTTAAATAAAGCTGGATACAAGGAAACTGTCAATTACATCCTTGAAAACAATGACAAAGAGAGGCCAGAAAAAAAAAAAAACTAGAATGAGGAAAATAATTTGGCACAACCCATCATACAGCAAAAGTGTCCAGACAAATGTTTGTAATAAATTTTTAAAATAAATAGACAAACAATTCCTGAAAACCAACAATTTGCATAAAATATTCAACAAAAACTCCAATAAAAAAAGCTACAGTTGCATGAGGAACATAATGAAGATAATAGCAGCACATAACAAAAGGATCATGACAAAAAATGATTGTAATTATTACCATAAATAACAATGACTGCAGGGAAAAAACATTTGCCCCCTAGACGGAAACTGCCTAGCCATGGGCAAAATTTATATTGCCAGCATGATAACTGACCAGCAGACTGCGAGCAAGATACAATAACCACAAAAAATCACTGCATAATAAAAGATATGAAAAGGAAACATCTGAACCTAAAACAAAATAACATAGCCTTTCAATCACCTGGGAAATAATCATAAAAATCCAGCACAGCAAAGTGCATCAGGACAATGTAACCTTTGTATTGAAGAAAAGTATTGTTCAACAAAAGCTACCAGACACGGATTAGTCTGTATAAGCCCTATGAGCATATTTAAAATGTCACTACTCCTCAAAGCCACCCAACCATGCTAAAAAGAAATAAAAAAAAAACAGCCCAGTGCCTGTGTAAGGCAACAGTTACCTGACAATCACCAGAGTATAAACACCATCTTCATCTTAGGCGGGAAACTCAGAGTAGTAACAAAATGCTTCAGGTGTTTGATACTCAGTATATATAATATATCTGCCTAGTTATTCAAAGAAGAGGAATCAAATTTTCTGAGATGTTTTCTATCACATAGCTTAATGCAACATGTTTTCACACTCATCACGTAAGATATATGCTGCACAGGAGCTAGGCATCATCACACTTACTTGATGAGTGCGACACAAAATTTTGAAGTAGAAAACATGTCTGACTTTGCATAACTATTCAGCTCTAGCTCAATACAAGAGAGCACTCTAGCAATTGTTTCTTGCCGAAAAATCAGTAGATTGATTATAAATTAAATGCATTAAGTGAGGCCCATAATCTCCTATGGGAAGTGCATAAAACAGTTTTAAAAAAAAATCCAATAAATTTTTATCTCCAAAATTTAGCAACATAAAGATTGGAAGATGTGCTGTGCTGTTGTTGCTATGCTGTTTTTGTGAATGATGAAATGAATAAAAAATACACTTCTCACATTGTTATATAGGTTTGCTCAGGAGTGTCACATGTGGTAACAAAAAAGTTAAATGGTAGTTATTTTGACATAATGTTTTAAATAATAATTGCTTGCTGACAGCATTTTATAAAACCAGCAATGCCATTAAGCCACTTACTTATTGCAGATGGTTGGTGGTGAAGGACTCCTTTATTACATACATGCGACCATCAGAAGGCTTGATAGGTGATGTTCTGCTAATGGACAGGGACTTCGATGTTCAGTGTGGCTGGGATGAAACCGGGACCAGGCATGGACTCCGAATCTCTAATCTGTCAAGGTAAAGATCCAAGATCTAAAATATTTCAAGACACAACCTTCAAATCTTTCAAGGTTAAGATTCCAGATCTAAAATATCTCAAGCCAAGGACTCCGAATCTTTAATCTCTCAAGGTAAAGTTCCAAGATCTAAAATATCTCAAGCTGAGGACTCTGAATTGCTAATCTCTCAAGGTAAAGATCCCAGATCTAAAATATCTCAGGCCAAGGACTCCCAATACCTAATCTCTCTCAAGGTAAAGAACCCAGATCTAAAATATCTCAGGCCAAGGACTCAGAATCTCAAATCTCTCAAGGTAAAGAACCCAGATCTAAAATATCTCAGGCCAAGGACTCAGAATCTCAAATCTCTCAAGGTAAAGAACCCAGATCTAAAATATCTCAGGCCAAGGACTCAGAATCCATAATCTTTCAAGGTAAACATCCATGATCTAAAATATCTCAAGCCAAGGACTCCCTAAACTATAATCTCTCAAGGTAAAGATCCATGATCCAAAATATCTCAAGCCAAGGACTCCTAAATTATAATCTCTCAAGGTAAAGATCCCGGTCCAAAATATCTCAAGCTAAGGACTCCTAAACTATAATCTCTCAAGGTAAGGATCCATGATCCAAAATATCTCAAGCCAAGGACTCCTAATCCATATCTTTCAAGGTAAGGATCCATGATCCAAAATATCTCAAGCCAAGGACTCCTAATCCATAATCTTTCAAGGTAAAGATCCATGATCCAAAATATCTCAAGCCATGGACTCCTAATCCATAATCTCTGAAGGTAAAGATCCCAGATCCAAAATATCTCAAGCCAAGGACTCCTAATCCATATTTTTTCAAGGTAAAGGTCCATGATCCAAAATATCTCAAGCCAAGGACTCCTAATCCATAATCTTTCAAGGTAAAGATCCATGATCCAAAATATCTCAAGCCAAGGACTCCTAAACTATAATCTCTCAAGGTAAGGATCCATGATCCAAAATATCTCAAGCCAAGGACTCCTAATCCATATCTTTCAAGGTAAGGATCCATGATCCAAAATATCTCAAGCCAAGGACTCCTAATCCATAATCTTTCAAGGTAAAGATCCATGATCCAAAATATCTCAAGCCACGGACTCCTAATCCATAATCTCTGAAGGTAAAGATCCCAGATCCAAAATATCTCAAGCCAAGGACTCCTAATCTATAATCTTTCAAGGTAAAGATCCATGATCCAAAATATCTCAAGCCAAGGACTCCTAATCCATAATCTTTCAAGGTAAAGGTCCATGATCCAAAATATCTCAAGCCAAGGACTCCTAATCCATAATCTTTCAAGGTAAAGATCCATGATCCAAAATATCTCAAGCTAACAAACTAAAGTTTAGAGGAGAACGGGATGGTCAAGAATTCATTCATAATCTCTATCATGTCCAGGTAAAAATTCAGACCTATGAATTTCTCTAGTTAAATGTGGATAAATTTGATTAAACAAAGACCTTTAAGGTCTTTTAAACTCTCAAGGTATAACAAGGATGTTAGAGTTGGTGCCAGGAGCTCGTCATCTACACTTTGTTTCCAGTTTCTTGATGTAAAAGAACTTGATATCTTGGATGATACCAGCCATGAGATATTGGACTGTAATTCATTTAACTTAAAAGGGTGTAAATGATAATATTAAGGGTCAGGCATGGACTCCAGGTCTCAAAATTGCCAAGGTAAAACGAGTTATCTGGATTGTACCAGACATCAAGTAGTCTCTGATCTAAAAGTGGGTACCTTGTATGGTACCAGACATTAGATAAGGACTGAGCAAGGATAGTCACTGAGCAAAACAGGAAGTCTGTGATGATATCAAGGGTCAGGAATGGACTCTAGGTCATTCAATTTAAAGTAAAAGGAGTTACCCAGATTGTACTGGACCTGAAACATGGACCATGTGTCTCTGAACAAAAAGAGGACATAATGGATGATAACAGGCATCAGACTTGGACAATCAGATTATTTATGGCCCTTGGTATAGAAAACTTTAAAGCTAGAAGACTTATTACTTATATATCCTACTTTTCATATTCTTACTTTTCTGTACAATAGTCAATGCTACTTGCATGCAATACAACTATCCAATAAAAAATTAAATAAATATTATAAAATGCTGTAGTAACCCAGAAATTAGGTTGTGTATGTTATTGGATAGAGGGGATGTTGTAAAAAAAAGGAGTACTGTGAGCAGCTGCATATGTTATCAGCTTATGCAAGTTGTTGGACTTAAATAATTATAGAAATGTAGACACATTTTATACATCAGAATTATAAACATGAAGCACATGACTGGTAATACTTTTTAATGGGACTGTTCTTTGTTTCCAGGCGACTTCTGGTGAAATGCTTGACACATAAAAAGTCAAGGTTATGGAAAGAGGCGATACTTAATGCAAAGAACACCACTGGGAAAGAATATGTCCAGGAAAATCGTTATGACAGCTTTGCACCATTCAGAACATCTTCTTATGCCCAGTGGTCAGTATTTCATTTTAAATGAGTTAAACAACTTAATATTATTGTATCCACCAAAACAAAATTTTGCGGATACTATGTTTATGATTGGGTTCTGTTGCCGCATATCCTTTTCTGGGGAACTCCACTGAGACTACTGGACTGATTTTTCTGAAACTTACACCACTTATCTGGTCATATGTGAATTGGTGCTTTACCGTTCAGTGTTGACCTCTGACCTTTCCTCTCTCCAGTGCATCCATCTGTACATCTGTTTTGACACATTAACCAACATATGTTCCAACTCGTTTGACCAGTCAGGAAAAAATTTTTGCCGAAATGTAGCCCTTGGATAGCTTTATAACATACATGAAAAATGGTTGCAGGTGGTGTTTGTCTGCCTTGGGTTAAAATCACTCATTTCTCTGCAGTGGTTTGACCAATTCACCTGAAATTTGGCATGCATAGACATCCTGGAAAGCTTTCTTGATTATATGACAGGTGGCATCTCCTGAAAATTTGCATGTTTTTGGATCTCACAAAGCTCTTTATCATAAACAAAACTGATGGCGCAACCTACAACCATTTTCGCACAGTGTCCATCTGTTTGTCTGCTGTGGGATAAAATCACTCATATCTTGGCAGTGGTTTGACTTTTCCACCTGAAATTTTGCATGTGTATACATCTTGGATAGGTTCTCATTCAAATAACAGGTGGCACCATCACAGTCATGTTTACGTGGCAGACATCCATGCTAATATGTAACACATCTAATTCTGTTTCCCCATGCCACTCAATCCATGCCTCATTTCACCCTTCCTACTCTGATTTTGGCAGATACACACAGTCGCTTGTCGGCTACCTGTATTCTAGTTAGCTCAGCTGACTATAAGTCATCTGAGCTATAGTCATGGTCCATTGTCCGTCGTCCGTCCGTCTGTCTGTCTGTCCGTCCGTCTGTCCGGATGTCCGTCCGTAAGACTGGCACGTTTTGACACCGTTGGACCTACGAATCTGAAATTCGGCATACAGTTAGATTTCCACAAATCTCCTACCATGCCGAAAATTGGGTCAATAGGACTTCGTTCCTTGAGATATTAAGGAAAAACCTCAATTTTTTATTAGAAATCTATTTTCACACTTCAGGACTGCCTAATATCAAAACCACTCATCTGGTTTTCTTCATATTTACCATAAATATTCCTCTATATAGTTCCTATGTACATGCCAGATATTAAGTCAGTATTATATAATTTAAAAAAAATATGGGCCCAAACATAATGGACTTTGTAAAAAAAATCAGGAAGATATTTGGTCACTTAAGACCAAAAGTGTTAAAGGTAGGGACTTTTTTCCAGTAATACAACTTTAATTAATCAAAATTTAATTGTATACCAAAAATTAGATCAAAATCTGTTAAATTTTTTTAAATATTGGCAAAAATATAAAATTTGTACCTTAAATTTTGCCCAACTTTGGCCACGGCACGTTTTTTTCCTGTAAGTACTGTGGATTTAATTTTCACAGCATGTATACATAAGGATTTAATCTGTTTAAATCTGAAATTTGAAAATAAAAGCTGCAAAATTAGGCTAGTTATTGAATTTTTTTGGAGGCTCTTGTTGTATTCCCTTACATTGTCAAGCAGTCCACTTTGATGACTGTAGGTCATTCAGTGCACATCTCTATGCACCCCAGGCTGTTGGCATAATTTTAAATGTCCCCAAAATCTCCTACCATACCAAAAATTGGGTCATTAGGACTTCGTTCCTTCGAGATATAAAGGAAAAAAAACTCTGTTTTCCATAAAAAAGCCATAGTTACACTTCAAGGCTGCCTAATATCAAAACCACTGATCTGTTTTTGATCGTATTTAGTATTCACATTCTTTCATACATTTTCTAAGAACATACCAAAAATTAGGTCAGTATTGGGTATTATTTTGAAGTTATGGGCCAAAACATAATGCAATTTTTTTTAAAAATCAGGAAATATATTTACTCACTGAACATGAGAATTGCTGAACCTAGAGACTTTTTTCAGGAATATAACTTTATTTAATCAAGATTCAATTGTTTACCCAAAATTAGATCTGAATTTTGCAAATTTTTCGAGTTATTAGCATAAATAAAAAATCAATACCTTAAATTTTGTCCAACTTTGGCACTGTTGATTTAATTTTCACAGCATATATACATAAGGATTTAATCTTTTAAAATCTGAAATTTCAAAGAAATTGATTGGAAAGAATAGCTTTTATTCATGTTTTCATACACCATGTCAAGTGTTGTTTACATCTAGCCCACCTAGTAGTACAGCCTTCACTTGCATTATGTAACCCACCCCAGGCAGCTTGCCTTGGGTTAGCCTGGCCACTAGCAGCAGGCTTCCCCTCTGCCCTGCACTCCCCCCCCCCCCAGATGGTGCATAAACTAGATGAATGTTATTATTTTCTGTATTTGATTCATTCTTATTCTAGGCTATGCTACATTTTAGATTTTGTATTGTACCATCAGGGTTACAATGATTAAAGTGTACATTTAATTGTGTCTACAAAGTGGTGTATTGTTATGAAAGTGTGGATGTTCATCAGATAAGTAATTCCTTACTTCAGAAGAGTAAAAACTTCACCAGGTGTGAAATTGACTATTAATTCCAGTAATAAATTAAAGCTGGGATAGTAATTAGCACAATGATATTGTTTTGTCCCTCATTCAACCAACAGTGTGTATACTTTATTTGAAAAGATGTTTTATTTTATCAAATTTACTTTTATTTAATTTTGGTGAATAAAATTAAGCATGTACTGAAAACTCCAATGTGCAAAACTTTTTAATAGTGATCTGGATATATGATGATTGCAACTTTTGCAACAATTCTAATATTTTAACTTATAGTTGAAGTTTTTTACTCTGTATTTATATGATTGCAACTTTTGCAACAATTCTAATATTTTAACTTATATTTTCAGGTTTTTTTATTAAAAATTTATAAAACCTGTAAATAAAAAAATGATTCAGATAAAAACTTCTTAATGGAAAAATTTGATATGCTTAAAAAAAAAGGATTATATATAAACTTAAATGCATTATTCCCTTGAAAGTGAAATAAAGGTATTAGTCCATATGTCCACTTGCCTGTCCATCTGTAAATTTTCATATGCATCACAGTATCTCAAAATTTTACTGTTTTTCTTCATGACAGTCCTGTCAGAGTATTAGTTTGCAATCATATATTTAGAACTTTACTATAACCAAGTAGGAGGGCCCCTTTCCTCTTAGCTTTTCATATTCTTATTTAAATGAAAAACATTACAATAGAATATTTCTACATCCACCTTCGTGCTGCCCTCACTTTTCCCTTCTCCGAACCCCATCCCAAAGTCAGCCTCAGTAAGCCAGAACAAGATGAATCAGATATATTCATACTTTAATATTTTGTATAACTATACGTCCATAGGTACCTATGTACATGCCAGAAATTATGTCAATATTGTGTAATATTTAGACATAGTGGGCATCACAATAATGTACCTTGTCAAGACTAAAGAGATATTGTGTCATACAGTCACAAATTCATAAATCACTTCATCAGCATAGTTTATCATAACATCATATCTGTAAATACTAGACATGGTGCGAATGCTTTGCAAATGTATTTGAATACGAATATGAATATGTACTGCATTAAAAAAATTTATTGCATAAGAATGGGAATTCAGGTAAAAAAGAAAGTATTTGAATACCAGTGCAGATACTTTTAAAATGTATTCATGAATGCATTCATGAATATATTCTATAATATTATTTCAGTAATCATTTCAGTTATATTTTATTTTAAAAAATCATGATTTTCTTATTATTTTTTTAAAAATAAAAATTATATTGGCACAATATTTTTTATTAAATTTTAATAAATAGTTAAACTCTTTTATAATATGTGCTGCTTATAAGTTATATGGCCAAGTCAAAATCTGTGTGACAATAGCATTCCATTTGTTAATAAAATAAATGAAATCAATCCTCTTCCCTGTCTCCAAAGATACTATCAAAATCATACATAAGCTAAACACCAACAACTCATAATAAAGCTTATATTTATTACCACACAAAACAAGCATGTGCCTCTTTCCCAAATCATATTTTTTATCATATATAACAGCTGAGCGCCGTGACCCATGGGTCCCTTGTTTTTATTTATGATTACCTGTTCATAATATACATATATGTCCTCAACACTGAATCCTGATTCCCAGGCCTGTCTTTCTGTACACAGGGCCTGGAATAAGGATACTTTAGATAAAACCTAATGTACATGCAAATGCAGTTGCTTCAGGTCAGTTTTCTATTCAAATATTGAAAAGAAAACGAACTGTTGATGTTACTACAAATTCAGCAAATATCTTTATTATATTTTTATTTTTAACAAAGATATGAATATTTAGCCTTAATGGGGTACTTTGCTTCATACTAAGTGTTTTAGTTTTTTTTTTCTGTCACCAGGTTTGTTGATGGGGCATCCTATATGTCTGCAGTAGCTGATGGGATAGAAATGGCAAAAGAAGAGATCTTCATTACTGACTGGTGGTATGTATGACTCTTGATCCAAAACATTGATCTTGAACACAGTTTTTGATAACTTCCATCAGGAACAATAGTGTATCACGCCTTTGTACATCTTATTACATCATAGTACATCTATGTTGTCCCCGACTCAATGAAAGAGGGACATTGAGTTGGGTTTGCCTGTCTGTCTGTCAGTCTGTCTGTCTACCTTGGTTGAGATAGGTTTTTGAGTGTCTGTCTGAAAATTTATTCTCACCAGCTCCAAAACAAAAAAAAAAGAAATTATTATCCTATTTCACAACCAAAATTATGACATATAGAGACAT
This sequence comes from Sipunculus nudus, assembly GCA_026874595.1. NCBI lineage: Eukaryota > Metazoa > Annelida > Sipuncula > Golfingiida > Sipunculidae > Sipunculus > Sipunculus nudus. Next base: position 60,569,958 of record CM049311.1, on the reverse strand, counting down.
CTTAGGGGGACCATGAAAACTAAAAACAACCACCCTGAAATGTGGAAACATCTTCAGGCCAGAATAAAAACTAAAACATTGATAAGGCAAGCATGAATGACAACAAGAGGCCAAAGTGGGGAATATAAATTCCACAAATTTGCCTGTTTGAATATGCAATGCTGCTGCGTACTGTACAAAACTAGTTTTTTGTTCACTTTGTGAACTTATGCCATGGCGCAGTGACCACTGTCCACCATCAACCCTCCACAGTCTGTTACTGAATATCTCAACAGCCACAGCAGCTACATTCATGAAACTTTGGCCTTCATATCATATCCAACAGTTCCTGAGAGGAAGGGGAGTAATTGTATCCGCCAAAACAGAGTTTTGCGGATACTATGTTTTCAGCTGGCCGCCGCCGCCGCCGCCGCCGCGTAGGTGTCCGGAGAACTCCTCCGTAACCGCTGGGCGGAATTTTCCGAAACCCGGGATTATGTTCGGGTCACATGTGAACTGCTGCGCCCCGATTTTGTTTTGACCTCTGACCTTTCCTCTTGGCTCTGCGTCCGTTTGTGCGTCTGTTTCCACACATAAACCCACATATCTCGGGAACCGTTTAACCGATCAGGAAAATTTTTTATAACATACACCAAAAATGGTGGCGCCACCTGCAACCATGTTTGCACAGTGTCCATCTGTTCGTCTGCCTTGGGTTAAAATCACTCATATCTCTGCAGTGACTTGACTAATTCACCTGAAATTCGGCATGCGCAAACATCCTGGATAGCTTTTCTGATTTTATGACAGGTGGGGCCACCTACATTCTCATTTACGCTGCAGACATCCAAGCTCATATCTCGGGAACCGTATGACCGATCAGGAAAATTCTTTTGCACAAATGTAGCCCTTGGAGAGCTTTATAACATACACCAAAAATGGTGGCGCCACCTGCAACCATGTTTGCACAGTGTCCATCTGTTCGTCTGCCTTGGGTTAAAATCACTCATATCTCTGCAGTGACTTGACTAATTCACCTGAAATTTGGCATGCGTATACATCCTGGATAGCTTATCTGATTTTATGACAGGTGGCGCCACCTACATTCACGTTTACGCTGCAGACATCCAAGCTCATATCTCGGGAACCGTTTGACCGATCAGGAAAATTCTTTTGCACAAATGTAGCCCTTGGAGAGCTTTATAACATACACCAAAAATCGTGCCGCTACTTGCAACCATGTTTGCACAGTGTCCATCTGTTTGTCTGCCTTGGGTTAAAATCACTCATATCTCTGCAGTGACTCGACTAATTCACCTGAAATTTGGCATGCGTATACATCCTGGATAGCTTTTCTGATTTTATGACAGGTGGCGCCACCTACATTCACGTTTACGCTGCAGACATCCAAGCTCATATCTAAGGAACCGTTTGATTGATCAGGAAAATCTTTTTACACAAATGTAGCCCTTGGAGAGCTTTATAACATACACAAAAAATGGTGGCGCCACCTGCAACCATGTTTGCACAGTGTCCAGCTGTTCGTCTGCCTTGGGTTAAAATCACTCATATCTCTGCAGTGGTTTGACTAATTCACCTGAAATTCTGCATGCTTATACATCCTGGATAGCTTTTCTGATTTTATGACAGGTGGCGCCACCTACAATCAAGTTTACGCTGCAGACATCCAAGCTCATATCTAGGGAACGGTTTGACCGATTGGGCCAAAATTTTGCATGTGTATAGTTCTCACAAAGCTCTTTATCATACGCTAAACTGGTGGAGCCACCTGCAACCCTTTTTTGCACAGCATCCATCTGTTTGTCTGCCAAGGGCAAAAATCACTCATATACAATATAGTGGTTTGACTTATCTGCCTTAAATATTGCATATGTATACAACTTGGACGGCTTTCTGGATTTTTTGGTAGGTAGCGCAACCTACATACACAATTTGGCTGCAGACATCCATGCTGATATGCAACACTTCACCCGTTCCACTCTGATTTAGGCGGATACAAGTAGTCGCTTGTCGACTACCCGTATTCTAGTTTGATTATAAATTCAGTCAAGCCATTTTTAAGATGGCGTCTCTATGGACATCAAATTGTGTCAGTCGCAAAATTTGACAACTTGATGTGTTTCCATACATGTATTGTCTGTTACCAAATTTCTTAGGAACTGCTGCAGCCTTCAATTTCAAATTTCACAGGAATATTGATCATGTGACTGCTAAATGATTTTGACCTGCAGGTGGTGCCACTTGTATTGAGCTACTTTCTGCAGGCTGTAATGGTCTTTTCTATATTTTCCAAGATATGTCATAAGGTATAAATATTTTGGCTTTCATATCAAAGTAAATATTTGCTTAAAGAAGCAGAATGAAATGAATATAAATTCAGTCAATTTATTTTCAATATGACATCTCTAAGGAACTTCAAATGGTGTCAATCGCAAATTTTGACAACTTGATGTGTTTGCATGTATGATGTATTGTCTGTTTCCAAATCAGGAACTGCTGCAGCATTCAGTATCAAACTTAAGGGAATATTGATCATGTGACTGCTTAATGATTTTGACCTGGAGGTGGTGCTACCTGTGCTGAGCTACTCTCTGCAGGCTGTGATGGTCTTTTCTACTTTTTCGAAGATATGTCATAAATTATTTATTTGTTATAATCGGCTAAATATGTCATTGAGTATTTATTTGTTAAAATTGGCCAAAACAGAGTCTCTTCTGTGACCCTTGGACTGATCTTTCCGAAACCTGGCATAGCTGTTCCCTCGCCTAAGTAGTTGTGCATAACAATCACGGGTGGCGCCACTTGCAATCCTTCCTATGCAGTACTAACCTTGGTGTCAGTAAGATAACAGCCCATATCTCAGGAATAGTTCAATGGACTCAACACCTCCGTCTGGTAAACAAGACTGGTGGCACCATCTGCATTTGTTTTGGCATGGCATCCATCTGTACATTTGCTTTGGGCGAAAATTGCTCATATCTCAGAAGTGATTCAAAAAATCTGAAAATTGCCATGTCCATTAATCTTGAAAAGTTTTCTCGTAAACCACACAGGTGGCGCCACCTACCTTCCTTTTTTTTGTAGAATAAATTAATGCCTTTTTCTAAGGAGTGTTTTGCCATATTTGCCTCAAATATCCATAGATCTTGGACTCCTCCATCTTGTACTCAAGACTGGTGGCACCATCTACAATTGTTTTCCTGTTGCTTCCATCCGTACATTTGCTTTGGGTGAAAATTGCTCATATCTCTGAAAAGGTTCAAAGTATTGGTCTGAAATTTGGCATGTCCATCCATCTTGAAAAGTTTTCTCATAAACTACAAAGGTGGCGCCACCTACCTTCCTGTTTTCATAGAATAAATTAATGCCTTTTTCTGAGGAGTGATTCATCGTATTGGCCACAAATTATGCATATCTATAGATCTTGGACTCCTCCATCTTGTACTCAAGACTGGTGGCACCATCTGCAATTGTTTTTCTGTTGCATCCATCTGTACATTTGCTTTGGGTAAAAATTGCTCATATCTCTGAAAAGGTTCAAAGTATTGGTCTGAAATTTGGCGTGACCATACATCTTGGAAAGATTTCTTGAAACCCAGACAGGTGGTGCCACCTACTTTCCAGTTTTTGTAGAATAAATCAATGCCCTATTCTGAGGACTGATTTACCACATTGGCCTGAAATTGTGCATCCATAGATCTTGGACTACTCCATCTTGTATTCAAGACTGGTGGCACCATCTGCAGTTGGTCTGAAATTTGGCATGTGCATCCATCTTGGAAAGTTTTCTTGTAAACCAGACAGGTGGCTCCACCTACCTTGTGCAATAGGACAGAGTCCACTTCGAAAGGAATATATGGTATTTTCATATTCACTTTTTGTCCCCCCCTTCGCGGATGTGGGGGACATTGATTTGGGTTTATCTGTCTGTCTGTCTGTCTCTCTGTCCGTCCGTCAGGTTTGGTTTCCTTGGGATCACTTTTCTAAATATTATTCGATTTTATCCAAATTTGGGTCAGTGATTGCTCTCATGCATACCTTGGTTGGGATTGGATTTGGAGTGTCTGGCTTCTGTCTGTCTGTCTGTCACTTTATCTGTCTGTCTGGTTTTTATTTCTGTGCAATAACTTTCTTAAATTTTATCCAATTTCATTCAAATTTTTAGTCAGTGGTTCCTCTCATGCATACCTTGGTTGGGAATAGTTTTGGAGTGTCTGGCTTTTGTCTGTCTGTCTGTCACTTTGTCTGTCTGTCTGCCAAGTTTTTGTTTCCGTGCTATAACTATCCTAAATGTCATTTAAATTTTGGTCAGTGATTGCTCTCATGCTTACCTTGGTTTGGATTTGTTTTGAGGTGTCTAGCTAATGTCTGTCTGTCACTTTGTCTGTCTGTCAGTTTGTCAGGTTTTCATTTCTGTGGGATAACTTTCCTAAATATTATCCGATTTCATTCAGATTTTGGTCAGTGATTGCACTCATGCTTACCCGGGTTAGGATATGTTTTGGAGTGTCTGGCTTCTGTCTGTCTGTCTGTCACTCTGTTTGTCTGTCCTTTATCAAGCATGAAAAACAACAAGATCCCAAAGCTGGGGACATTAATTCCATGAATTTTGCTTGTTTCTTTCTTAATCACCTGCCATTGTCCACAGTAATTCAAAGAGTGAACATTATCCATGGGTCTCTTGTTCCAATCCCTTTTCAGGTGAATACTGTTATATTTTCCCCATATTCTTTTTTGTTGGTAATTTTATTGTATTTAAACAACATAATGGAACTTATTGAGGAGACAGACAACCCTGACAGCTTTTCAGGCATCTTACTCAGGTATCCACAGTAAAAAAGGTGTCACTGTAATCTCATGGTATAAAGCACATTTTTATTTGTGTAGTAATAGAAAATACTTTTTAGCGAACCTGTGAGCTTATGCGTTGGTGTGGCGTCTTCCGGCATCCGTCGTCTTTCGGCCGGTGTCCGTCGTCTGTACGTTAACCCATACTATCTTGAAAATGGCAAGAGTTAGCATCAAGAAATTTTCTGCAAAAAATTAGTCATCTAAAAAACTCTATCAGATTTTGCTTATTTTTTGGCTAACTGCATTTTCTTAGATTTTATAGAGAAAAAGCTAAAAAAAACTTTTAAAATCTTCTTCTCCGAAACTTTTCAGCGATATTGTCCAATATTTCACAGAATTGGTTCCATGAACAATCTCTCTCAAGTTTGTCCAAATAGTTTTAATTTTAGTGATTTTTAGCCGAGTTACAGCTAGTTGAACTTAGTCATCTGTCCAAAAAAGCATACTAAATTACAATCTTAGAAACGGCTGGAGCTGTCATCACCAAATTTTATGCCAATGTTGGTCACATGAGTCATGTCTTAAATTCAGGTATTGATGGTGCCAACTGCATCGGCCTTTCTTGAACGGGGGTCATCAGTGCCCGTATCATACTGACAGCTACAAAAAAACTTCTTCTCTGAAACCATTTGGCCAAATTGTTTAATATCGCACAGAAATGATCCTAGGGTAGTGCTTTCTGAAGTTTGTTCAAATCGTCTCAGTTCAGTGACTTTTGGCTGAGTTATAGGAAGCTGAATTTAGTCATATACCATAACAGCCCATTTTAGCTTAGTTGCTACAAAAATCTTCTTCTCAAAAACTACTGGGCCAAATTCTAAAATCTCACACAATAATTATCCTTAGATGTTGATAATTCAAGTTTGTTCAAATGGGTTTGGTTCAGTGATTTTTGGCTGAGTTATTGGAAGCTTAACTTAGCCATTTTGCTTTATTTTCCCATATGAGTTATAAACCAGGAAAACGTTTTTTGACTGACGCCACTGAGGCCTATTTGTTTAATATTTTACAAGAATAATCCCCTGAATAATTCTTATAATAATTGTCTTTTATGGTTCCAAAGAATGAATTTTGGCTGAATAATAAAGATTGAATAGAGTCATTTTACCATATATGTTAGCTGTGTAAAGCAGATACATCTAGCCTGGAACCAGTTTATCAGCATCCGTTACATCATGCCTCCAGACATTTAGATTTCAGGTTATCTATGGTTAAAATTGACAAGAATGTTTTTAAAAACTTTCAAAAAATGTAGATTTATGATTTTAGATATTCCTCATGCCAGGTAATGTTTACAATCACAGGTATAAGTTAACCCATACTATCTCGATAACAACTGGAGCTAGCATCATGAAATTTAATGCAAAAAATTAGCCATCTGAAAAAAAACTGCATTTTCTTAGATTTTATAGAGAAAAAGCTAAAAAACCTTTAAAAATCTTCTCCTCTGAAACGGTCAAGCCAATTTGTTCAATATTTCACAGAAATAATCTTTTATACCATCTCTCTCAAGTTTGTTCAAATGGTTCAAGTTCTGTGAATTTTGGCCGAATTACAGGAAGTTGAACCTAGTCATCTGTCCAAAAAAGCATACTAAAATGAGTATCTCAGAAACGGCCAGAGCTATCATCACCAAATTTTATGCCAGTGTTGGTCACATGAGTTATATATGAAATTCAGGTATTGATGGTGCCACCTGCATTGACCTTTTTTTGTACGGGGGTCATTGGTCATCTGTATATCAACCCATAATGTCTCAGGAATTGCAGGAGCTACCATCCCCAGATTTTATGCAATTATCTGTCACATATCAAATGTTGTGGGATTAAGATTATGTTTTTTGCTATCTGCATTTACTTAGATTTAATAGGGGAAAAGCTGAAAAACCTTTAAAAGTCTTCTTGTAAAAAGTCCAGCCAAATTGTTCAATATTTTACAGAAATGATCCCAGAGGCAAGCACTCTCAAGTTTGTTCAAATGGTTTGCATTTGATGAATTTTAGTGGAGTTAAATGAATTTGAACGGGCATTTGGCCAGGTAAGCATACTGACATAGTTATCTCAGAAATTACAGAAGCTAGCATTACCAAGTATTGTGCAAATGTTGGTCACATGACTCATATTTGAAGTTGCAGATTTTGATGTGCCACCTACATTGACCTGTTTTTTATGGGCAAAAACCTCATAATTTTAGCCTCTTTCAGCTTAAAATGTTTGTGATAAAACTGTCAAGTTGAACTGTCAGTTTTTCAAAAGAATTATCATAGGACATGGTTCTTTCAATAATATCAGAAAAAACTTGAGTTGGTCTTATGGCCATTATTATGTCTAACCCATACTAAGGACTGCAAAACTGTTCTTCTACAAAATTATTTTTTCAGTTATAACTTCTGTTACATGTCACAAAAATTATTCTTAGGTGGCCTTTGTTCAAGTTTACTTGAATGATTTTGGGCAGAATTATTGGACCTTTAACTGAAAGAACTTTAACTAAAGAACTGAATCTTTTATTTTTCTAGATATTTTGATAAAAAGTTTATGAATATTTCAGCTTGAAAAAAAGCATTTTAGCCAAAGTCTTTCAGTATGTGTAAACAGATTTGCCAACAGGCCAAGATTTTGTCTGTATATTTACATATGTTAAGAAACTGCCAACTGTTTCAGATTTGGCAAAAGATCAAGAGTTCATTCAGTGCAGCCAGATATAGGTCAAGAGTTCAGTCAGTGCAGCCAAGCACAAGGCATGTGATCCACCTCATGGGCACCATGTGATCACCTCATGGGTAACATGCCCCTCAGGGCTGCATGTGGAGCCAATCTATTTATAGCTTTGACAGACTGCCAACTGTATCAGATTAGGCAACAGGTCAAGAGTTCACTCAGTGCAGCCAGGTACAGGTCAAAAGTTCACCCAGTCTAGCCAGGTGCAGGTCATGAGTTAACTCAGTGCAGTAGCCTGAGCTAGCAAATTTGTCACAGTTCACTCGGGGCTGCTGCCTTTCGTACCTAAGCGTGGTCAGCCCCATGCATCAGACTTAAGGTAAGTTTGATGTATTGGCCTAATATTTTGACCTGTCTATGTGTCTTTGATGGGTTTCTCTTTCACAAGACAGGTGTCACCACCTACAATGACATTTGCACAGTGTGTTACTTTTGTGCCTGCTTATTTCTATAGAGGAATTTGATATATCATCCTGAAATTGGGCATATTTATACCTATCGTATTTTAATTATTGTATACTTGGACTATACAAGACAGGTGGTGCCACCAACAATAATTTTTTGCACAGTGTGTGTCCCTGCTTATTTCTCAGGAGGGGTTTGATATATCAGTCTGAATTTGGGCATATGTATATATCTCTGAAACCTTTTTGTATACAAGACTGGTGGTGCCAGCTACAATCATTTTTAGCTCAGCTGACTGTAAGTCAACTGAGGTATAGGAATGGCGCTTTGTCCGTCGTCCGTCTGGACGTCTGTCCGTCCGTCCGTTAGCAGGGCACAAATCATAACAGCTGGTCCTAGAAACTTCTAAGTGGACATCCAGGGAGGTCAATTAAAAATTTCCTTGGAAACCTGAAATTAGGTCACTGCGACCTTTTTCTTATGAGCTATGGGGCTTGAAAGTACCCCACAGAATAGTAAAAAATTTGATACAAAACCCTCAATATCTTGATAATTAATGCATGGTTTGTCATGAATTTTGCCTTGAATATTGACCATGACTAGTTTTGTCAGTTCCTGAAACGTGGTGGTTTTCCTATTTTAACAAATATTTTTCTATTTATTTACTATAAAATGACAACAATCATGTCAGTTTCTCAGCTGTCATTACATCTGGTGTCCCAAAACCTGGTGTGTTTATTTATCACAAGTGGATGCCCTATACTAATCACCCTGTCTGTCAGTCTGTCTGTTTGTATGTCTGTCTGTCTGTCAACCCTTCATCCACACAAATTAGTTTCCAGATGATAACTCCAGTTAAGTTTGATATATTGGTTTCAAACTTAGCTTATAAATGGCCCACCACTAAGGAATGTGTATGCATTTGAAGCCAAACTTTTCATCGCAAACCTTCCATCTTCAAGATATTGCTAACCAGCCACTAGGGGAAGATTCTGTTTGATTTTTGGGTCATATGTCAAAGGTCAAGGTCACAGGGCCCATCCATTCACAAATTAGTTTATGGATGATAATTCTGCTTTGGATAGACAGACTGGCTTCAAACTTGATTTAATAATGACCAACCACATATGTAAATTCATTTTGATTTTCAGGGTCCAGCGATCTAAGTTGAAGGTCACAGAAGCCACATTTTTAAAAAGATTGTGGATGCACTGTAAATCAAACTTTTCATCCTGAACTTTCCAACGTTCACACATGGCTTACTTGCCCAAATTGAGGAAACCTGTAGAATTTGAGGTTATCTGGTCAGAGGTCAAGGTCACTTTTTAAAAGATTGTTACAATAATCCTAATGCTGCAAGTTCAAGGATATTAAGTTCTAAGATTTTTTGGTTACAAGGTCATTGGTTAAGGTCACAGGACTGTCATTCTGAAAAATTTCTTACAAAATATCCTTATAGACAAATTCAACTGAGCGTTGAGACCCATGGGTCCCTAGTTGTGTTGTGTGCATGCATGCCAGAATTTCAGCAGTGATGTTTGTGTAATTGTTTCTTATTCAAAATGTTTAATACCTGCATTTTTCATATACATGAGAAGTCATGGTCCAGCATTGAAGCATAATACCTGGTGTATTTCCCAATGCACAGGTTCGCATTAGGCCTGTAGGCCTTGTTTTATGTTTACCCACTGAACATGATTAAAACTATAATTACAAGTATCAAGTTGCACATGTATGAAAAGTTTTTTGGCCAATTACAGTACATGGACCTCCACAGTGAGGACACTTGAGATGGTGAAAATTCAGCCTTTGTATATGTAACCTATCTAATGCAGACACCTCCTTATAATGGACATTATCCCAGTTACTGCCGGTGTCTAAAATAATGAAGTTCCACTGAATTTATTTGTTGTAAAAAAGTTGATAGGAGCTATGTATTGATTTGTCAAGGTTGAGCCCTGAAGTCTACATGAAGCGACCAGTTGATGGGGACCATTGGCGACTGGACTGCATGTTAAAGCGCAAAGCTGTGAGTACTGTCAATGGACATAGCTTGTTATCATTTGATTTTGGTAACATTTATAAATTATAAATAAAAACTTTTTTTGCATAATTGCATTACTTTTAAAGTACATGCATTTGAAAAAATAAATTATCATGATTTTTAATTTTTCTATAAAACCTCACTGTTTAACATTGAAAAGAATATGCCTTTTAAAGATTTGTCAATTTTGAAATAAGCTGTTTAATTTTTGAAGCACATTTATAGCACTTGTGAACTCTTGGATACTTATTGTTATATAATGGATTCAATCACATCACAGGAAGAGGGTGTGAAGATTTTCATCATAATTTATAAAGAGATGGAAGTTGCCCTTGGTATAAACAGCTACTACACTAAGCAGGCCCTGATGAAGCTTCACCCAACCAACATTAAGGTATGCAAAATAACACGGGTAAAGTCTGTCCCACTACTTGTACCTGTGTCCGCATGTTTTTCCGAGAAAAATTTTCTTACAAGTGCAGCAGTGTAAACCTTTCTGATCAAAAGGTTGCAGGAGCTTTTCAGGTTAAAGTACAAATGCAATTGTGATGTCTTCTGCATGTACAGTCTAACCTCTTTCATTTGCCCCTTGTTAATCCGCTAACCTCGCCTTCCGCCAACTAATGACAAAGTCACGATTTCCTTACTACATTATTTAACCCGTGCATTTGCCAGCCTCACTATCCACCATCCGCCTGGTGCTTTTTTACACAAATGTGCCATATTCCCTTGATCATACCCCAACTTCCAGTTTCTAGCTAAAGACACGTCAGAAATATTTTGTCAAGCCGGGATGTTATTGGCTTGGGCTCAGCTGACCTGGCCTTGTCTGTGTTTACAAAATGTCACGCCTCACTGCTTATGGATCAAGTACCCAGTGCCAAGGATTAATTAATGACTTAGCACCCTTGAGTTGTTTGAGGTCAGCTGTCATCAGCTGAGTGACCAGTATTGATTTTACACCTGAGGCAAACCAGATGAGTAGTTTGGAGCACTTAACAGGGGTACAAGTCCCAGCAGCTTATACATATCATGTACAGACAACAATGTTGTCTGTTGGGAGGTCATTAATAAATATAAAAAAAGGATTGGGCCAAGAACAGTGCCCTGTGGCACTCCTGATGTTACTGCCACTCTGTCTAAATGTTTCCCTTCAACCTTCAACCTTCTATTTCAAGAGCTCCTACTATAGTGAAAGTCTGATATTGACACATTTTACGGAATTGACCAAAGAATAACAGCTCTTCAGTCACAAGCTGGCAAACAATGCTCCATTACGGAATTCTTTGGGGGCACACTTGAATGAAAGTGAAACGGCACCAGGAAAATTTTATAATTTGACCAGATATATTATACAAGTATATCTCTGTTAAAAATTTTTACACTGTATTTTTCTGTAGTTATATGTAATTTTTTTCTTCTTTATGTGAATGAAGTTATTTAAATGTATAAAATGTTGTTTCTATAATATATGAGCCTAAGAAATGAATGGTCCGATTTTTGTTTCCCTGTCCATCCCATTTGGACCCCTCGATCAACTGCCAACCTTGCTTACCACCATAAATTCTGTCAGTCCCAAGGTTGATGAATGAAAGAGGTTGGACTGTATTGTCAAATGTGTCTAGCTGAATCTCATCAGCTTAGGGAATCAATTAAATGTGGCAGTGCTGTATATTTAGGTCAGATTTCAACTTTCCTTCATTATATAAAAGTCATGCAAGGGAAAATATTGCTTTGTTGTCAGATGATCACCACATGTTTATTTTTTTTTCCTTTGGGCAGAAAAAGGTTAGCTTTCAATGCCTTTACATAGCTTTAAGCACAACAGTACTGACACAGAAAATAAGACAAAAGTCTGAATACAAAACAGACAAATCAGATATAGCAACAATATGATCAACAGCCAATTACTATATAACACATAGAATTAGCGATGAATAAACAACTCACTGAAAGGGCCTACTATGAATTGTAACCCCTGTGAAATGGGAAAACTTGAATATTCATGTTTATTTAACCAGGTATTGCGACACCCTGATGGGATCTCATTCTGGGCACATCATGAAAAATGCGTTGTTATTGATCAGAGGATTTCCTTCCTTGGTGGAGTAGACCTGTGTTACGGGAGATGGGACACACCCTCTCACAGGTATGAGTCTTCTAATCAGATAATATAATCAGAATAAGAACCCTTTCAGATAGTTAAATAGTTTGAACATTTTCAAATCTCAGTTTGAACCAATTTCAGTTCAGATTTCAGCTGAACTTATTTCATAACAATAACTGATATATGTTTCAACATGTGATCCAGTCTAGTATGAATTGATTTTGGCCTGTGTGATGTGTATTCAAACAGTTGGAAGACTTTGCTTCATTTCCAAAACTCAAAAAAAAAAAAATTACAAAAGATTCATCATTTGTGAGGGAGGTTAATCTCAGCTTGAATATGTCTTGTATCAAGGTTTGAGTCTTAAAATGCCAAAACATTATTTTAATTGTTCATACAGGGATAAAAATTTAAGTTTTGCAGACCCACCATGAAAAATTCAAACTTGCTGGCTTTTTTCAAGCAGCAGTTTGCATTAAAGCTGATTGTTACCATTGATGTAGCACATTGGTCATCATATAATGTCTCCCCTCCCATGGGGGAGACACATAGTGTTTGGTTCGGCATCAGCGTCCATAGTCTTTGGCATCTGTGTCATTTCATGTGAACTTGATAACTTTTGAACATATCAATATTTTTTTATGAAATTTGAAATTTAAAATGTTTCTACCAATATCGTGAAAGAGTTACTGACCTTGACCTTCCTCATCACAGTCAAATAGGTCGCAATATAATTTTTTGTGACTTTTGAAGTATCACATACTTTTTCCTCAATTGTTGCAACACTTGATTGTTTTGACAAAATTTTTGACAAGTTGGAAAACTGGTGACCTCTACCTGGATCTTTAAGGTCATGTCAGCAGGAACAGAAATTATTTGTTAATGCTTTAAATTTTTAACCACTCAACATTTTTCATTAAATTTGATATTTATTTATTTATACCAATATCTTGGATGAGTTTGAAAACCGGTGTCCTTGACCTTCATCATCAAGGTCAAATGAGCCAAAATAGAAATTTTTGTGATCCCCATAATTTTGGTAGTATCACATATTTTTTTCCATAAATTTGAAACACTTAATGTTCAACAATGTCCTTTGAGGAGTTCAAAAACTGGTTACCTTGACATAAAGTTTTGATATGCTGTGCTAGTCTCTTACTTACAAAAAGTAATTATTTACATTTACATTACTTTTGGTTACCTTGATCTTTATCTCTAAGGTCAATTCAGCCTGAATAGAAGAGCTATTTGTGAACGCTTTGACTTTTGAACCACTGAATACATTTTCCTGAAATTTGATAAGTGAAATGTTTCTAGAGAAATCTCAGAAGTGTTTGGAGACTGGTGACCTTGACCTACATCTTCAAGGTCAAATCTGCCGGAATAGAAATTGTTTGTGAACACTATAACATTAGAACCACTCAGTTCTATTTTTAAAATGTTTCCATCAGAATTTTGGGAGTGTTAAAAAACCAGTGACCTTGACCTTCATCTTCAAGGTAAAATCAGCAGAAAAAGAAACATGTGGTTTACACTATCACTTATGCTGATGACAAAAAGACTTGCTAAAATTTGCTAAACTGGTTAAAACTGGTTAATACGGTCTAAATGGCTGAAACTGCAAGTATAAAGGCAATCCGTCTCAAAACACTGTCGTTCACAAGATTGGGTTCAGCCCTCGGATGACATGGCTGGGTCTCCTCCGCTGGGATTGGTAGAGGGAATGTGGGTTGCTTCTGCCTTTGCAGCTTTGGATGGTGTAGCTTTCCTATTAGGTCACCGGTATGGAATATACAGTGGCGGTCTCTTGCCGCTCTATGCTTGGCTTGGTGTGGCATCGCTTCTGTTGGCTCAGAGAACATGCTTAAGGAGTGCGCAGGGCTGAGGTCTTGACCACAGCAACCTGTAGCTGCTTGACGAGCGAAAACTTCTTCAGTCAGTCAGTCAGTCACTATCACTTTTGAACCACTCAATATATTTCCATGAAATTTGATACATCTGAAATGTTTCTGGAAAAATCTTGGAAGTTTTTGAAAACAAGTGACCTTGACCTTTATCTTCAAGATCAAATTAGCTGGAAAAGAAATTATTTGTGAATGCTGTGGTTTTTGAAGTAGTCTGTATTTTTCCCTCAAATTTAGGGATGGGAGGCCCATTTGGAAGGGAGACAAAAATCTGTTTTTGCATTGTAAAAACAAGCTTATTCTAATTCACATTAATGTCACTGCTTTACTTTTTGTAGGTTGTCAGATCTTGGAGTAAAGCATGATTCCATAATGAGGCCACTATCACAGGTGAATCAGATAATACTTCAAAGTAAAGATTAGTACAATCAAGACTGCAGTGAACAACGTGATATTATTAGGTGATATTTATATATGTTACAGATAACGTGAGTCAGACAGTTAATCATGCACATATTTAAGTAATTTTTCATGACACAGTAGTGTTTGTCATGTGTACCAATCATTGGTGATGCTGGTCTGATATTGATATGTGAAAGTGATGTGATAGGTGATTAATCCTTACAGTGATTGAGATTTGATAGTCAACATAGTGGTTTTGAATTGTCTGATGGACCCATTATAGAATATTATGATTCACTTGCTATCATAAAGATACAAATTTGTGTGAATAGTTCTCTTGCGACCTGTAATTATTGAAATTGTTGTAAACAGAGAGCTTATACTTCAACCATTGGCTGCTTTAAACTGCCAAATTTGGTTGGTTATATCTTGCCTAAAGTTTAAATGCCACAAAAAAGCTTTCTCTAGATGGCAGTACCAGTGCCAGTTTCTGACCAGGAGGTAGGTGTCCAGATAAACACAACAGTGAAGCTGCCACACCTGTGTCCTCCATAACTAAATCATTTCTCCTATATTAAGACACACCCATGACATAATTTAAGTGAATTAGCTTTAATCAATAGCTGTTATGGATCTCACGTGGAGAGATAAGTGCTTAAAATGGACCCAGGGATTTTCATTTGCAGTTAAGTTAATGAAAGTCACAAATGTGCTAGGATACTAATTTCCAACTTTTTTTTGTCATTGATAGGAAATACCAGGAATTGCAGTGTTCAACAACCACATTCCAAGCAATGCAGAACTGAGAGACAGACCAGCTTCAGGTCATTTACAAACCTCTGATATATATTTAATTGGGTACTTTGAAGTGATTGATATTTACAGATAATTGTTATTTACAGTAATACACAAACTTTAGCAGTGCCATCTGGTGTAGAGTTAGTTAAACAAAGTTAACTTTATAAAGGCATGTTCATTCAAGAAAATTTGTATTTTTTATAAGTATCAATCAAGAACCAGATCAGTGTAAACAAGATAAACTGAAACATTAATTCAGTTTAAAAGACTTCAAATAACATTTGTGTCCAGAGAAGACGTAAATGGTGATGCAGTTTATTTCATGTGCAAGAGTACAATAAAACTGCACCAAAGCACCATCAACAGAAGATTTACCATTATATACTAAGCTACATCAAAGCAACACTTCCATCTGTAATAAACAGTGAAGTTTTATAATGTTATCATTAGTTTACCCAATTATGGCTGTTAAGAAGATATTTTGTTAATTATATTGTTTGCTCCTGTGATAATAAATATCAGTGATGTGGCGTGGAGTATAATTTAGCTATGACAATAGCATTTAATATCTTCAGTTGTAATCTGCATCCACATGTGAATGTATTGTTAGTTATGGTGGCTTTGTATCAGCTAAGCGTTAGTGAATACTCTTCACTTTTGTTTTCCATATGCCCAAACAAACATTTTCATGGGGCATGTTTTGAATTTGAGAGCACAGTTGCCACATCATGACATGGCATTTTAGTTTTAGTACTCAGGCCAAGGCAGGTCTCCTTAGTGTTTAATTTTCTGTCTGTATGTCTATCAGTCCATTGTGATATCTTCTTCCACATCTTAAATTTGATCAGAAAAATTATACTGAAGATTGGCCTCTCTGTGAGGAAATTTTAGTCCCCTCAGAAATCCAATATGGGTGCCAGACAGAGGTCTTGGATTATCTCAAGAACTGATTTAGAGCTTGCTATGAAATGTTTTCAGATGGTTGGTCCCTGTGAGATGATATAAACTTCATCCAATTTTATATCCATCAGATATCTAGTGTCACCAATAGACAGCCAGAAGGAAATTTTCTTTTGTTGTATGGCCCCGAATTGGCCTAATTGAAAACTGTACTCCCCTTACTGCTAGTTTAAATCTGCTAAATAAATTTTGTAAAACATTATTGAGTAGGGTACCTTAAGTAACCATTACTGGCCAGTCAAGGAGTAAATCTATTTTGATAATATCTGCTTTAATACTTCACTTAAAGTTACTATGACTTTTAATACAGTTTGCTTTAATTTCAAATCCCATGTGCTAGATATAAGTAACTGCCTAATTATTTCTCAAGAGAAAATGAATGCTCAATTTCTATAAAGTTCTAATTCTGTTTAGATCTAAAAAAACTCATAAAGATTCTTTATACACTAAGTTTCCAAATTTAGCAAAGGGATAAAATATATGGTTGACTGTTGTTTTCACTGGGTATGAACAACATGAAGTAAGGTTTACAACCAAGAGCTGGATTACTCTTTTTAATGAAAATTATTTAAGTAACCACATGATTACAGTCAGCGTTTTGGATTATTTGACTTATTTTGTCATGGTCCTTTCAGTTTAACACCAATAATTTGAATTCTGTATGATTCTGTATGGTAAAGAAAATATGTGGCTCTACAAATGACCGCTGCATGTGCTCTTCATTTTATTGTGAAAATATATGTCATATATAAATATATATGTATATATCTAATGAGCTGAGGTTTATCAGGGTTATGCATTAGTTTAAGCTGTCCTGTATTGTGTTTGTAGGAACTATAAACCTAGAAACAATACCAGAAGATTCTCCTGAAATAAAGAGAGAACAGAGCATCAAGAAAAATGTTACAATAATTGAAGAAACTGAAACAATTGAAATCACTCGGAACGGAGCTGAAACAGATCGTGTGCAGCTGAGGTTTGGCCCTGAACAAACTATACCTGACATCCAAATCACCCACGACCCAGGCTTAGACGAAGTGGACAAATCAGTGGTTCCTGAGAACAGCACTGATTTATATACAAAAGCTAATACTGAACATATGTTATATAATACAAGAAAAATAAAAAGCAAGTCTGTGGGTGCAAAGCTGGCAGAAATGATGCAAGAAGGTGGAGCCTCTATTGAAGTGCATAGTGGTCCAGTGACTGATAGTGGAAATGAACTGCCTGTGGTCACCAAAGAAGATGTTGTGACCATCACACGGAAGAAACCTCTGTTAGATGAGATTGATTCAGCAAATGACCAGTCATCAGGCACTAAGCCAGTAGCCGACCAATCAGCAAATACTGGTACACAACAGTCCATGACATCAAAAAGCACAGAAAACAAAACAAATAGAAACATTTTCCAAAGGAGTATCTCACTGGATGCAGCACCTACAACAAATTACACTATAGACCCAGACCTAATGGAACAGATTGAACAATCATTGAGACGGGTCAGTTCTAAAAGGACATCTGACCAAGGTAGTGACAGCCAGTCAGACAGGGAGTCAATAGAAATGAGCCAATCAGGGGAGAGGAATGGGAGGAAAGTTTCTAACAAATGTTTTGATAATCAGTCCTTTAGTAGTGCAGATGAGGATGAGTTAGATAAAAGCTTTGACTCCCAAGAGTCTAAAGAGCACCTGCTTAAACAGAATTGGACCTATGGCACAGCTGGAGAAACCAGCAGTGCTAGAGACGAGGGTAAAAATCAGTCAAAACACAAATCAGCCAAACCTTCTGCTCAGGATGTCAGCTATACAGACATATCTAAAAATGGTGAATGTCCAGATGCTAGTCATGACAGTAGTTCACAGAGCGTGATGCCAAAGAACAGCTCTGGGTTAGTCGCAGTTAAAGAAGATGTTGTACATGTGAGTATTTTATGTCCACATACTTTCATACTGCATGCTTTTGCACTGTTATTCTGCACAAAGATATTTGTGAAGAACCAGAAAAAAATTATGAGCTGTTGGTATTAAAAAGAATTATGTACAACATTCTTTAAAACCATTATTTATTTTTGAGTATCGGCTGTAAACTAATGGTTGTTAATCTCACATAACACAGAAGTGCTTAGCTTTAAAAATTTCCTTATTACAATTAAGCAAAAATGATGGTCAGTGATAGATGCACCTTTACCCCTTAAATAGTACCTAAAAGTGGAGGATATTAAGGATAATTAAAGAGTAATTTTATGATTGAGGAAATAAATTCATATAATTTTGGATGAAAAGCAGTTTTATTTAAAATTTGTAATTCACATTGTTTATATGACAATTTATGTTGTATAAAGACATTTGGATTTATGTGGATGCAAGTGACAATCTTTCACTGCAGAAAAAGCCTTGAAAGTCAATTGATAATATTTATGGTAGAGAAAAAAAATTTGCCATAAGAATAATAAATATTATACTGATATACATACCTTGAAAGTAATGAGACAGTTTAATAGCAGAAATATTTCTGTAAAATTAATGAAGTAATTATACAGTCAGGTTGAATATCCATGGGATATGTATGACCTATTCTTTGGCACATATGATATATATTTCATCCAGACAGGTTTGGCCGTTAGTCCTCTTCTCATGTCATTGGGCACTGCATTCTTATGATTCTCCATGTTTAAAAAGAAAGACCTAGAGCAGGCTTGTGTTCAGTTCTTAATGTGTCACTCAGCTGCATGCTTAGAAAACAGTGTCAATCCTGGTGCAAATTCAGAACACCTGATCCCCCTGCAACATATACGTGTTTACAATGCAGTTTCTCCTTTCAGTGAGTGCATGTTCTGAACATAAAGTGAAATTCAAGGAGCTGCACATTAATGATACAAGGTGTCACTCAAATTGGTGCATGTTCAGTACACAAGGTGTCACTCAAATTGCTGCATGTTCAGTACACAAGGTGTCACTCAAATTGCTGCATGTTCTGTACACAAGGTGTCACTCAAAATGGCACATAGGCTGCACATCATAAAAATCCCTCTCTTGCACTAAAGATTTATATGTTTTCATGAAATATTTTGACTTCACCATCATCAGGCATGGCTGAGTGAATCATTTTGACATCTTTGTTTTATTATAGCTTTCTGCCAAGCAGCCTGAAAAGAAAAAGCGAGCAAAACTTTTTAGGCAACAGTCACAGTCTTCTGATACCAGTGAGAAAAAGCGATCAAAACTTCACAAGCAACATTCACAGTCTTCCGATACCAGTGAGAGCTCTCTGAGTAAACTCTTCAAGAACAAACGCAGCCGGCCACCTGACCTTGACCTGTCTCTGGCTGAGCTAGCTGACGGTCTGCACAACATGAGTCTCAGTTTACCCCAAGGTGTGGCAAAACCAACCACACCAAAAACCAGGAGGAAATTTGTAAGTATTTAAGCTTCCCTCAGTATTGACTGGGGACTTGTAGGGATTGATAGATTACATTTTTTTTTTACTTTTTCCTTCTTTGGACTAAGTTTGCACTCAATATCAGATATGGCTGGTTTACAAAAACTGACCTTTTGGCACAATAGGTAACAGATTTGGACTTGATGTTCATTTTTGACCTTGACTTAGTTTAAGACTAAAATTTTAAGTCTTAATTTATAAGTTTGTAAACACTTATTGATCTATTCCCTATTATTGCTCAGTGTCAGGTGTCAGGAGGAGGCTTCAATTGATTGCTCAGCAGTTGCAAACATCTAGTTATAAATATGGTTAATTTATATTGTTGATATTTTTTAAATACATTATTTTATAAAGTAGTGAAAATAATATTACTGTATGAAACACAGTTGATTGGAAATAATATTTTCTATCTCTCCCTGCAATGGTTAATAGAACATGAGTTTTTATTTCATATTTCATAATATTACAAAATAGTGCAAAATGCCAAATTCAAAATGGAGAATACATACAAATGATAAACTCAAAATTAAAAATGATTGAACAGAAAAATGTATGACTGAGGATCTTCAGCTGACCATCCTGTTTTCTTACAGATTTGAACAGCTACTACTTTTGTTTCATTTATATGAATTTATTGTATCATTTTAGGCTGAGAAGGCTCACAATTTAAAGGAACGATTTCGGAGGAGAAAATCAATGTCTGTAGAAGTGAGGTTGTCCAATGAGTCCACAGAGTTTGATTTCAGGTGATTATAGACAGCTTTATTGACATAAGAGATTATAGTAATCAAAATCATGTCTACTCCAGCCTTTTACGTTTAGCTAAGTATGGTACAATATATGCACTAAATACCCCTTCCTTTTAAATTGCAAGCTTAATAGTCAATTGATTTATACATAAAAAAAAAAATCTGTTGTGTACTAAGTGCTCTTCTGTCAAACCTACACCTGTGCCATACTGCAACCTTTTATAGAAAGAGTAGTATATGTACAAACTTAAAAATGTGTGCCAATTTCAGCTCTGCTTCATGTGCCTTTAGCAACTTATTTCCTCCTGGTCATGACATAACAAGGATATGGAGTGGGGGGTGGGGGGATGACATTTACTCTGTATTCATGAACTCCCCCCATTTGAAACCACAGCAATGAGATTTAGATATGGGTATCATAGATTCTGTATATTAAAAAATATCAACAATGATTTTTATGTCCTTTTTTAGGTAATTTTCACACAGTTAATTTTCATTTCCACTTTGTTTGTCTCATACATTTCCGATATATGATCCATGCATGGTGGTAAATGTATATCCAGTATCATCACAAAGTATAACCAGTCAGTTTTGCTTGTTGTACAGTTCATTCCGTCCCCTACATGTAGAACAAAACATGGCTGAGGAGGAGATGCTGAGAGAGATGGGAATAGAGGGAGGCACCAAGATCTGGATAGGAAAAGATTACACCAACTTTATAGCAAAAGACTTTGTAGATCTTGATAAACCTTTCTCAGGTAAGTTTTCTAAGATAAACAGAAGGTACAGGAAAACCTCATCTAACGACCACCTTGGTTTAGCAACCACCTCAAAATAACGACCAGTCGTTCAGGTTCTCGATTCTACTTTGCTCTTTATATAAACCTTACTTAGACGACCACCTCTGAATGTGACCACTTTATTGAGGTCCTGTTGGTGGTCTTTATAGCAAAGTTTAACTGTCTTAAAATGTTTTTTAGCGAACCTGTGAGCTTATGCAATGGTGGGGCGTCGTGCATCGTCTGTTGTGCGTTGTGCGTCGTCTGTACGTTAACCATAGCTATCTCAAAAATGGCTGAAGCTAGCATCACCAAATGTTTTGCAAATAATCAGTCATCTAAAAAACTCTATTGGATTTTGTTTATTTTTTTCCTAACTGCATTTTCTTGGCTTTTATAGGGAAAAAGCTAAAAAAAAGCTTTAAAATCTTATTCTCCAAAACTGTCCAGGCAAATTGTCCAATATTTCACAGAAATGATCCCTGGAACAATCTTTCTCAAGTTTGTTCGAATGGTTCCATTTCGGAGATTTTTGGCTGAGTTACAGGAGGTTGAACTTAGTCATCTGTCCAAAAAAGCACTCTAAAAAATTAAAATCTCAGAAACGGCTATAATCACCAAATTTTATACCAATGTTTGTCACATATGTCATATCTGAAATTGAGGTATTGGTGGCACCACCGACATTGATGTGTTTTTTACTAGCAAAAATGTAATTTTAAACTCTATTCAAGCTTATACACTGATTTATGATGAAACTGTTAAGCTGATTGGTTTGAACTTTACTAGAATTATTCTTTGGTAGGGTTCTGCCAGTTTTATAAGAATAGATTGGGTAAATACAGCTTAAAAAAGCAGTGTAGCCATTTGAAAAAGGCTTTCTGTGTTTGAAAACAGATTTGACAACATGCTGAGTTTCAGACACAGCGTCTAGATGTCTAGATGTCTAGATGCAGGATTCCAAGATTATTGGAACTATATCTTTCAACTGTTTGAAAAAATTTGGTTTGCATTTTTAGCGAATCAGGTTTTTCATCAGGTCACATGTGAACTGCTGCGCCCTCATTTTTGGTTGATCTCTGACCTTTCCTCGCTGCCCAGCGTCCATTTGTGCGTCTGTTTCCACACATAAACCCACATATCTCGGGAACCGTTTGACCGATCAGGCTAAAAATTTTGCACAAATGTAGCCCTTTGATAGCTTTATAACAAACACTAAAAATGGTAGCGTCCATCTGTTCATCTGCCGTGGGATAATATCACTCATATCTCAGCAGTGGTTTGACTTTTCCACCTGAATTTTTTACAGGTTTATACATCCTGGACAGCTTTCTCGATTTTATGACAGGTGGCACCACCTACATTCATATTTACTCTGCAGACATCCAAGCTCATATCTCGGGAACCATTTGACTGATTGGGCCAAAATTTTGCATGTGTATAGATCTCACATAGCTCTTCATCATAGGCAAAACTGGTAGCGCCACCTGCAACCACTTTTGCACCTGTAGGGTCCATCTGTTCATCTGCCTTGGGATAAAATCACTCATATCTCAGAAGTGGTTTGACTTATCCACCTGACATTTTGCAGGTTTATACATCCTGGACAGCTTTCTTGATTTTATGACAGGTGGCGCCACCTACATTCAGGATTACTCTGCAGACATCCAAGCTCATATACCGGGAACCGTTTGACCGATTGGGTCAAAATTTTGCATGTGTATAGATCTCACATAGCTCTTCATCATAGGCAAAACTGGTGGCACCACCTGCAACCACTTATGCACAGCGTCCATCTGTTCATCTGCCTTAGGATAAAATCACTCATATCTCAGCAGTGGTTTGACTTATCCACCTGAAATTTGCAGGTTTATACATCATGGACAATTTTCTCGATTTTATGACAGGTGGCACCACCTACATTCACGTTTAAGCTGCAGACATCCATGCTAATATGCAACACACCTCACTCTATTCCCCTTGCCACTTAATCCATGCCTCACTTCACCCGTCCCACTCTGATTTCTGCAGATACACTTAGTCGCTTGTCGACTACCCATATTCTGGTTTTAAAATGTCCTAGTCTGAAACTTGCAGGTCTGAAATTTCCAGTTTGCTGAAATCATAATGACTAAGGTAGATATGCAGGACTTAAGAGGATCAATATTAAATTTCTAAAATAAACCTCCATTCATACTCCTAAACTTTGCACAGGTTCGCATTAGGCCTGTAGGCCTTGTTAACCTTAATCTTGAAAAACTTCGCAGATTTCAGTAATTCCTCTTGAGGTTAGTCTTTAAATAACATCAAGGTAATTAAGTTTTATACTCAAGTTATTTGCAAAGTTCACAACACATTTATATCTTTATCAGTTTTCTGCACCAAATATTGAGAAATTAAATGGTCAGAGCAGATACCACAGTAATATATATTGTATGAATATTTCCTATGTTTTTTTCTTTTGTTTCAGATTTCATAAGCAGAGCAGTCACCCCTCGAATGCCCTGGCATGACATTGCAGCTGTGGTGTACGGGAAGTCTGCCCGAGATGTTGCACGACACTTCATACAGCGATGGAACTTCACAAAGGTTAATAAATATTTGGTTGTCACTTCACCTTACATTCTTATGCAGTGATCACTTACATACCTATTATACAACAATTTTAATACTGATATTTTATTTTTTTTATGTATAACTTTTACATTTTTAGCTCAGATGACTCTCAGTCAAGCTGAGGTATCGCGATCGCCCCTTGTCCCTCATCTTTCCGTCCCTCATATTAGCACAGCACAAATCATAACCACTGGATCTTGAAACTTCTCACTGAATCTTCATGGAGGTCCTTGAAAAATCTCCTAAGAAACCTGAAATTAGGCAACTGTGACCTATATCCTACAAGTTGTGGAGCTTGTTTGTTCAACCCCGAATAATTAAACTTTTGATACAAAAGCTCAAGAATCTCAATAATTTATGCATGATTTGCCATTGTTCTTGCTAATCCTACTGACCATGGCCAGTTTCAGTGGTATGTATTGCTATAAAAGTGTGAGTGTGCATGTTGTGAGGAATTCCATGCTTAATAAGATTTAAAATTGTTTGCTCTCTTTTTTTACATGTGTGAAGTTCAGTATTAAATCATAGTGTGACACCACAAGAGATGTGAACAACCAGGTTTTTAGCCCTCAGCCCTTAGGCTGATGGGCTATTGTCATCACCCAAGCTGTCCATCGTCCGTCCGTCCGTCCGGCGTCCGTTAACTTTTACCTTGTGAGCGGGATATCTTGAAAAGGATTCACCGTCAGAATTTTATTTCCTCGGTAAAGATGTATATCGACAAAATCTCGGTCAAGTTCGAAGATGGGTGACCTTGACCTATTTTTCTACATTTTAGAGCTGATTATAGAAAAACACTTAGATGCTTATCACTCAGGAACCATTTGGTGGATTTTCACAAAACTTACTATGGTTATTAGGACTGTTAGTCTGTACCTGCTTCACAAGTTTGGTGGCGCCACCTACAATTTCTGATTTTTAATGAATTTTTATTGGATTTTTCAACTTTGGGCTTGTGAGTGGGATATCTCTAAAAGGATTCACAAGAGGAATTTTATTTCTTTGGTGAAGACGTATATCTACAAAATCTCGGTCAAGTTCGAAGATGGGTGACCTTGACCTATTTTTCTACGTTTTAGAGCTGATTATAGAAAAAACATTTAGAAGCTTATTTCTCAGAAACCATTGGGTGGATTTTCACAATTCTTACTATGATTATAGGGACTGATGGTCTGTAACTGCTGCATAAATTTGGGGCGCCATCTGCAATTTCTGATTTTTAATGAATTTTTCTTGGATTTTTCAACTTTGGCCTTGTGAGTGGGATATCTCTAAAAAGATTCTCAAGAGGAATTTTATTTCTTTGGTGAAGACGTATATCTACAAAATCTCGGTCAAGTTCGAAGATGGGTGACCTTGACCTACTTTTCAAGGTCACAGAGCTTATAATAGAATAAAACTTAGAAGCTTATTTTTCAGGAAGCATTTGGTGGATTGTTATGAATCATGGTACATACCTCTCCATTTTAAATTTATAACTGAGACATGTACAGATATACATCCATGTGAGAACAGATATTTAGTACTTGTTACTGTTATCACCTCTAAACACTGTTGTTTTTGGCTGAGGGCTTTTGTCAGCTTCTGCTGATATTCTAGTTTAAACTGTCAAACCAACTGGCTGAAACTCAGCATACATACACTCAAAAAGATAAATAATCTCGCTCCATACATCTAGGCACTGAAGATCATAAAAGTTATATAATAATCACAGAAACAACCACCAAGTCTGTTAACTACAGTACACTCACTGTTTGTTCGCATCATGTACACAGTACAATCAGTCCACTTTTGATACACAGGAGCTCTGACAACCAATAGTCCCTCACTGGAGTACACTCGAGACACAGTTCACACAGTACTCACTAATTACAACAGACGATCCTATCTTTACTTAAAGTCAGTGTTGTTCACAGCTGATTTGGAACCAAGCAGCTCTAGGTAATCGAATATGCTTCCACACAGCAATATCCAGAACCTCCAGAGTTATGCATTTTAATTATGGCCTTGGTTTGTTCCTGAAAGTGCTCCCAACAGGTTTAAATTGCCAGATTAACCAGTCTGTCGGCAAAAATGCGATTCTCACTCTGTAGTCCATTACAGATAAATCACTGTGGCCTTACTCAGACAGGCCTGTCTAAACTCTGATGCCTGCAGACCTGCCACTCTTAGATATCGTCAGGCTTCACGAACTGGCACACTGACCAGGCACTTGTAGTGAATTTCATCTTTATCACGTCTTATATATGCATGCTAATGTCACAAGTCCTGACCATCTTCTGGCTAATCACCACTTCCTATTATGCCGACTGCCAGTTATTACATGTCCACAACAAACAGTTGTAACTATAGAGACTGCCAAACAGAGATGGCTCACACAGAATTTAAAGGCCTACTTCCATGAAAAAAATAAAATGAAATACTACTGAAGGTTTATTCATTTACATGTATATGTTTAAATTATGGTATAATAAAATCAAGTTTTGCGCACTTAACTGTTAAAATTTAAATCGAAAGACCCATAATCCACCCCACTCAGGGGCCCCAAGCCAAACAGAAGCGTCCTGGCCAAGGCGATTGTGACGTCACAACCAGAACACACCGGGCGGTATTGTAATGGCATCAGTTGAGTTTAACACGATCTGGGGAAAATATGCCAAAGTATTGCGTCGTCGGGTTGAGCAGTAACATCAAGGGTGATGGTGTGAGCTTAATCATATTTTAACAAGTGTATAAGCCACATGTTCGTGCCAAATGGACAGGATTTTCTTAACAGAAGAGGCTTAACTGGACCCGGCCGAGCATGATCTGGGAAGGGGATTCCCCAGGTTTGGCCACTGACATGAGGGTGCGGACGGACTTTTCCTGACATTTAGTCACCTTTGTTGCCACTCTACATCCCTTACATACGTAGGCTGCTAACTAGGAAATGATGCTGCTTTTCATCTTTACGACTCCTGTATCTCTTAGTCTTCAACTTTGCAACTGTTATTCCCCGACTTGGCCTTGACACGTTGGGAGCTGGCACCACGCAGTCTGCACTGACGTCGTATCAGGATTTCAAGCGACGTGTTATATGACAACCAACATATAGCTGCTTGTTGATTTTTTTTTTCGTATAAGTTTAATAATATCAAACTGATCAATCAATTAATTTATTATTAAATGTGTTGAACGCTTGTAAATGATAAAAACCTTATTTTTTATTTTGGGCCTTTTTTTTACAAGTTTCAAGACACATATGACCGTAGGGGTCAAGTAAAGCTCGGTGCATGGTGCCGCAGCAAAGGCATTAACATTGGAGAAACAATTTATAGGATTCTTAAGAAAATAAACCCAGGACCATGTTAAAAATCGTTCCTCCTTATTGTTAACAATAATCAAAATAATTAATTTTAATATTTCAAATCTTTTGAAATATCAGACAATTACCAATTTTAAAAAATTATACCATGCATTTCAGCATATTTTATTTCTGTGCCCAAATAATATGAAAAAATAGGCTTCGTAATGGCTTCCTTACATTAAACGTGTGTGTTATATATGGGTTGGGGATATTTTCACTCTGTTTGAAATTTTTTTAAAGTTTTCATTTAAATATATGTAATTAAAAACAGTTATATTGTTTTAAAAATGTGTATTTGTTGTATAAAATGTGATAAGCAATGTTTTATCCATTTTTATATAACAAAAAAAAAAACAAATTCTACGCCAAGTATTCACACACACGCATACATATAATTTAAGAGGTGTGATTAAAATGTAATAAGTATGTAAATTTAAGTATGTAATACTTGTATATGAAATATGAATATAAAACGTGTATACATGTAAATATGGTATATATATATATATATATATATATATATATATATATATATAAATATATATATATATGTGTGTGTGTGTGTGTAGATATATAAAGATAGACACTTGTAGTATGTATATAACAAAATATCAAATCAATTACCCAGTCAGTCATAAAGAGAACTCCAAATCTGTTTCAGCAGTCTCACTCCTTCCTTGTTAGTATGATTTGCCATATTGCACTCAAAGATGTTACACTTGAACCTTCAGATGATACACTTGCCAAAGTACCCATGCATTTAGTCCATATATACCTATACATATACTGATCAACCTTACCAAAGACAACATATGGGTAATTTTGTATAATTTTAAATGTTAATTTATTGTAAATGTACTTTTCTTGGAATTAAATCTGCTATCATGCAGAGTATTATAACTGGAATACATGTATGGTTTCTGAGCACATTTTTTTTTTTCACATTACACATTTCTTAAATTGGGGCATACTAAAAGTACCCCTGAAATCCAGATACACTGTTTTACATCAGCCCAAACAAAAACAGAGCAATTATTCTTAAAATCTTGCTTGTTAAATTTTTGTTTGCACAAGTAAAGCCTAGCTGAGGCAGTATGGCAAGAACTTGACCTATAACATTGCCAACATAAAACAGATTAATAATACTTTCATTAATAGCCATGGTCATGGGGCTTTCCGTCTGGTGGAGTGTTATATACAGAACTGTATCATACATATATACTGTGTATAATTATAATGTCACTGTGTGTGATTTTTGTATTATGAAACATGACTCTTTCATAATTCATTTAAAAATGTGAATTTCATGCTTTGTATTATATATTTCAAATTTATTAAATCTCTCTCTCTCTCTCTCTCTCTCTCTATATATATATATATATATATATATATATATATATATATATATATATATATTAAATTATAAAAGGAAAGAGTGTAAATTATATAGATAATCAAATGTATGTATCATCTCCATGATGATGGGCCGAGGGGGGGGGGGGGGAGGAGGGAGTTCTTAAAATTAGTACCACCCTCCATCGGGATGGGTGTGGTACGTAAACAGCTTCATTTAAGACTAGCCCCGTGTGTGGTACTATAAGGTTACATGTATTTATGAGGTAAGGCCTGCCAAGTCAAAACTCGCTTTATATATTATACGAAAAGTATATATAGTAATACTACCGCTATACAAAAAAGCGCTTATCAATGTCAAAACAGCAATTTTGCATTTCTGATTATGAAGCATGTATTTATAAATTATGATAAAAAAAAAGGACCAGCGCTTTATTCATACGACAAAACCAAGTTGCTTATCAGCTGATATTTGCAGAATCAAAATATGCCACCACGGCTCCAGTCACAACATTGTTAATGTATCACAACAACAAACTTTGTTGCAAAGCGTCGCGAGCGATATTGGACAAACTCGACCAAGTCAAGATTCACCATTGGCATCTGGTACTACTCAACATTTTCTTGCTTCAAATATTATATTACTGAATAATCTCGTTATTTTGATTATAAACACCAGATTGAGAATATCCCTTAAAATTCCCACAGACTCCATCCTCGATTTTGTACAGCCTGTCACTTCGTCACTGGAATCAAACCTGTTGCCAGTGTTGGCTTGCAGCGGCCGCTGTCTGTGTCACCGACTTTTGTTTCTAACAACGTATACATGGTCCAAAATTACATGAGGCTAATGTCGAAGTTGCCATAAATCTACAGATCTAAATTCGCCGCTTTATTCTCCTTTAACGTGTCTCAGACATTGTCATCTTACGATGATTCCTCCGACTCGCTTGATCAGATCGACCCGTCCGGCCTTGCTGAAACCACGTGGACGCGCAACCAAGGGCTGTCTCAACTTTTTCAGGGGGCTCCCAGGACTCTGTTCACATATTCGTTCCTATCACGGATAGTAGCTCCCCAATGTCAGTAATTTTTACATCTATTCTATTTGTAGGTTCAGACCTTTCATATATGCAAAAACACCCAGAGGGTGGAAGCAGGCCTTTAACTGTATTGAAACCAACACCAAATAAGACACGTGCTCTTTTATCAAAGATCTCAGGCTAATAATAAAACATGATACTCCATAAAAATGTACAGTAAATTATCAAAACAATCATCTGTTTATACTCCCTACTATAACATGCAATACAATAACTAAGTCACAGTCCTCTTGCGACACATAGTTGAGATTATATTTAGCATAATGATCTTGTTCTTCCCTCAACCAACCAACAGTGTGTATGCCTGATTTGAAGAGGGAATTTTTAATCAGTTTTACTGAATCTTTTTTTTTAGTGAATAAAATGAAGTATGTACTTGAAACTGAAAAACTCCAGTGTACAAAACGTTTTTGGAATAGTGATCCAAGGAATAATCTAGAAGATGCCATGTTTTTAGCTCAGCTGACTATAAGTCATTAAAAAATAATTCAAGGTGTAATCCAGAAGATGCAATGTTGTGTAATGTAGCATTTTTAAAGAAATCAATTTTCTTTTAAATGATTTTAACAAATATATTTGAACCCATCAGTATGCTTAAATTATTATAAAATATGAAGCACATTATGGATAAATAAAGACACAATTAAAAATTGTGAAATCTAAATCAAGTATTATTTTTAGATATTTATTGTTTTGCAGATTTAAAAGATATATTTTTGTGGTAAAAATAAATAAACATTTGTATGCATGATGTGGTGTTATCTGACAAGATTGAGATTTATGATGATGCAATTGAGAATTATGAATCAACTTTTATATTCAGATATATATGTTAAATTGGAAATGTATAGAAATATAAACTTAAATTAGAAAATAATTGATGTGATAAAAAAATGAGGATTTAATACAAACATTTGTTCATTATTTTCCTGCCTCAGCAAAATTTGAGATCAGGCTTTGTTTGCCCTGTTTTATGTTGTTAATTAGCTATATTTCAACTGTATACATTTCATAAAAAAAATACATATATATTTAATAATATATATTATACAAAAAATAGATTCAATTGAACAAATGTGTAAACTACTGAAATGTCAACAGTTAATCAAAAAACCAACTAATGATCATGGTAATAGTACAGATCATTTGTTCACAAACATAAGGAAACACATGGCCAGGTCACAAAATATTTTTTGCAACAATTTCTTGCTCATCAATACAAACCAATCATATAAACCAACCATGGCCTTTATTACCTCTTCCTCTTGCACTTTATCTCCATTAGCTATTATTTTAGATTTTTACCTTCTAGGTTAACGTCAGCTGAGCACAGTGACCCATAGGTCCCTTTTTTTTTAGTTATTTTATCTTTAAAAATAATTTCTTCTAAATTTATTCAAGAATTTTATGATTTTGAAAAATAGTAATTATGTGACATCTTAATTTGACATGATCAAACTAAGGATAAATAATGATGCATCTTATAATTCTAGATATACTTATATTTGCTGATTTTTGTTTATATTGCAATTTTATAAAATTTGAAAAATTGAAATAAAATTCAATATAATTCATTAAATTCATTAAATAAAGCCTTATTCTCCTGCCAAATGGACATGCTGAAAAACAGAGTTTAATATAAACTAAAAATCATATCCCTGCCTAAGCAGAAATGAAAAGTTTATCAGTCTTTTATGTCAACCTGTCTGTCGATCTGTAAATATTTCATACACAATACATAAAAAAAGCTGTTTTTACCATGGCAGTCATATGAGAGTATTAGTTAGGCAGTAATATGTTTAGTATATGATTATCACCAAATAGCAGGATCATTTCCTCTTAGCTTTGCAAATGCTGAATTTTCAGATTTGTTATGTTATGGGTTCTATTTCTTTCAGGTGCAGAAAATGAAAAAAAATCATTTATACCCATTGCTCCTGCCAAAGTCTAATGCCCGGGCCTTTGTACCCCCAGGCTTTCAAAAGATGTCCATCAAGTGTTCCTGCCAGGTTCGTGCCAGCCACTTTTCTTGTTTGTTTATTGTCTAAATTTTTCATGGTGCCATTAAATTCTGTACTATAAGGTAGAATGTGATTTCAAGATAAAAGTCTGAAATTGAGTACCACTCATTTTTTAGATGTTTCTTATTGTTTTCTCAATTGTATGGGTCCTTACTGTTAGCACCGTATTGAGCTGAGCATTGTGACCCATGGGTCTCTTCTTCTTACAGATCCTCCGCAGTGCAAGCAGGTGGTCATGTGGTATACAGTATGTGGAGAGTTCAATACACAAGGCTTACCTAGACCTCGTCAAGAACGCCAACCATTACATCTTTATAGAGGTATGAACTGTGAGGCTAATAGTCACCATGAACTTTGTAAAGACAGTGGGGGTTTGTGTGTAAAAATATAGGTCTTTTGTCTGGTTTTGGTGAAGCAGATAAGAATCATTGTAAACTAGGACTGTAACAATACATAAAGATAATACATATAATATGTTTCCTGGTACTTTACTAATGATATGATGCATGATGTGATACAAATACGGTATATAGAATTCTTCCTTGCTCTTATAAAGATCAGAAGACTTATCATAAAATAAGAATCCAAACCATTACAAAGTAAAATAATTTCCAGACAATCAGCCATTCATATTTCATTTAGCTTGTTTCTAACCAATAACTTGGGCTTGTAGACTTACCAATGTTAGATGTAGTAGGACATAGCTTTCCATGAATGATCAATAATAGCAAATTAAAGTCAGTACAAAAACAGTACAGAAACTCACTTTTACTTTGAGAATGATGTTTAATTTGATACATATGTATCACAGGCAAATGTTCAGTTATAACCAAATAATAATATTAATTAGCAGTAAATATATCCATATTGATCAAGGTTATGTTTTCTTTTTCTTAATCTAAATATGAAATTTATATGTCAATATTTGAAAAATTTATATCAGTTTATGGCTGTTACATGGCAGGAACTCAAAATAATTAGACATGTTTTGGAAGCAACTTTTCACATTGTTGAGTGTTCACATATATTCTGACTTTGTAAACACCTCTCTCCTCAGAACCAGTTCTTCATTTCGATTGCGGGACATGATGTGGTAGAAAACAAAATAGCTGATGCTTTATATGAGAGGATAGTCCGGGCTTACAGGTGAGGATATCTGTAAAACATTTTTATGCCCCCACCACAAAGTGGCCGGGGCATATAGTTTTACCCATGTCCGTCATTCCGTCCTTCCGTCATTCCAAAATCAAACAGTTGTACGGACATTTTTTCGCAATGCCTGCAGATATTGGCCTGGTTTTTGATGTGTGGGCAGATAATGGACAGTTACAGATCGAGTTCGCGTTTCATCCAAGTTGACCTACTTTTGACCATTTTACTGCTCTTGAACATAGAAAATTTCATAAAAAATAGAAATTTTCATGACAAATACACATGTACGGGCTTTTTTTTGCAGTGCCTGCAGATATTGGCCTGATTTTTGGTGTGTGGGCAGATAATGATTAGTTACAGATCTAGTTCCTGTTTCATCCAAGTTGACCTACTTTTGACCGTTATACAGCTCCTTAACATAAAAAAATTTAATATAAAAGAGAAATTTTCATGACAAATACACATGTACAGACTTTTTTACGCAATGCCTGCAGATATTGGCCTGATATTTGTTGTGTTGGCAGATAATAACCAGTGACAGATAGAGTTCGGGTTTTGTCCCAGTTGACCTACTTTTGACCGTTTGACGGTGCCCTAACATAGAAAATTTCATGAAAAATATAAATTTTCATGACAAGTGCACGTGTACAGACTTTTTTTCGCAATGCCTGCAGATATTAACCTGATTTATCGTGTGTGGGCAGATAATGACTAGTTACAGACATACTTTAGACCATATGACACCTCCTGAACTTAAAAAATTTTTCAAAATTTAACAAATATTTCTAATTTGCTCCAGGCGGGGGCATTCGTGTTGTTCTGACACATCTAGTTGTATTTGGAACTTTGATACACTATGATATTTGCTATGATTTTGTGAGATATTAAACAAAGTAGTTGGAAACCACAGTGTGAGAGTGTACACTCAACAACTTAATGGGTCAAAATCATAGAGTTTGAAAAATGTTTACAAATTCTATTTGTGAGATTTCTGTGAAATTGAAGTCCATTATATATGGGACATAAAACGTTCTTATCAGTCACAATAAAAAAGTCCAAGTGTACAGTCATTGTGTGACTTCAACTTTTGACACTGTGGGTGTCTTTTATCATGCCAACCAAAGAAAATCAGTAAAACATCCATCAGAACTATATTATCTTCTTTCCTCCTCTAAGGGAAGGGACAAACTTCCGTGTGTACGTGATCATGCCACTGTTACCAAGTTTTGAGGGAGAAATTGGAACACCAACAGGAACACAGCTGCAAGCCATCACCCACTGGAACTACAGCTCCATCTGTCGAGGGAAAAAGTCACTACTAGGGCGACTAGCTTCCATTGGTAAGGATTGATCTGGCACAGGAGTTTTAACAGATTTTATGAATACAAGTACTTCTGTAGCCAGATTATGAATTGTGTTTTAGCTCAGCTGACTGTAAGTCATCTGAGCCATAGCGATCACTCTTTGTCCGTCTTCCGGCCATCGGGCCGACTGTCGGTTAACAAGGCACAAATCCTTACCGCTGGACCTGGAATCTTCTTACTTTACATCCAAAGAGGTCCATGAAAAATCTCCTTGAAAACCTGGAATTAGGTCTCTGTTACCCATATTCTTCAAGCTATGGGGCTCCGAAGTACTCCCCAGAAAAATGAAAAATTTGATACAAAAGCTCAAGTATCTGAATAACTAATGCATTGATCACCATGATTCTCTGCATGGATATTGATCATTGTGTGTTACATCAGTTTTTGCAGAATGGTGGCCCCACCTGTATTTTTCCATTTTTTACTATTTTTTTCTCTATTTTTGAGACCTTAAAAGATGCGGTCATCTGTCAACAGGGCACAAATTGTAACCGCTGGACTTAGAATCTTTTGTCTCGTCATGCTGGGAGGCCCATGAAAAGTCTCCTTGAAAACCTGGAATTAGGTCTCTGGTACCCATATTCTTCAAGCTATGGGTTCCGAAGTACCCCCCAGAAAAAAATTTGATATTAAAGCTCAAGTATCTGAACAACTAATGCATTGATCACCATGATTCTTTGCATGGATATTCATCATGGAGTTTTTCATCAGTTTCTGCAGACTGGTGGTGCCACCTGAATTTTTTCGATTTTTTACCATTTCTTTATCTATTTATGAGACCTTAAAAGATGCGGTCATCTGTCAACAGGGCTCAAAGCGTGACAACTAGACCTAGAATCTTCTCACTTTACATCCAGGGAGGTACATGAAAAGTCTCCATGGAAACCTGAAATTAGGTCTCTGTTACCCATATTCTCTGAGCTATTGGGCTTATAAGCACTCCCCATCATAATTAAAAATTTGATACCAAAGCAAGGCACAAATCATATACATTGGACCTGGAATCTTCTAACCTAAAATCCAGGGAGGTCTATGAAAATCTCCTTGGAAACCTGAAATTTGGTCACAGGTAACTATATTATCAGAGTTTGGGGGTATGTTTGAGCACCCTAGAAAAATGCAAAATACACACAAATTACCAGATTCCTCATGAAAGGCCAGTTGGTTTGTCATCAGATTCGTTGTGCTTATGAGTCTTGATAAACTTAAGCTATTATGCATGAACAATGATGCCACCTACATTATCTTAATTAGTTGTCTGTGCAAGGACATTGTCAACATGTCAGTCGGCTGAGCGTCATGACCCACGGGTTACTTGTTACATGTCTATATTTATTTGGTCTAAGATCAAATGATTGAAGCAGTCAGGTGAGAACTCATCCTCAAAATCTGTCTCCTCATTTTCATGAAACATTTTGGTCTCATCCTCCCAGATGCCCAACAGAGCCCAGTAGTTATTAGCCAGATGTTAAGATAATGATGTGTAGTATCAGTAACTTCAGTAATCAGCAAGGTTAAGGTCAAAAGGTAAAGGTAAACCAGAGATCTGCATTTGAAGATAGCAAGGGAAACTGCTCCTTTACCATTCAACTCCCAATACCTGCAGCTCTGTTAATGCAAGATTTTAAACTTCTGGAATATATATGACCGGGGCCCTTTTTCTGAGAGGACTGTTTGATTGTTATGGGGAAAAGCTGTCCATGGAAGCGATCCATACAGAATACCATTGAGCAATAATGGACTTATTAATGAAAAAAGTAAACTGTAAATTCACAACTTAAGTGGGTCAATTTCAAAACTGAATCCCACATGTGAATCTGTCACCTGTCATTATTATTTTGCCCATAGATCAGTTTTGGAAAATTAGCCATGTTGAAGGTCTAGAGCAAACACAGACCTTTTATCACATTGCTGCCAGGGCATTTTTATGCCCCCGCCACAAAGTGGCCGGGGCATATAGTTTTACCCATGTCCGTCATTCCGTCCTTCCGTCCTTCCGAAATAAAACAGTTGTACAGACTTTTTTTCGCAATGCCTGCAGATATTGGCCTGATTTTTGGTGTGTGGGCAGATAATGACCAGTTACAGATTGGGTTCGCGTTTCGTCCCGGTTGACCTACTTTTGACTGTTTTACGGCTCCTTAACTTAGAAAATTTCATGAAAAATAGAAATTTTCATGACAAATACACATGTACGGACTTTTTTTTGCAATGCCTGCAGATATTGGCCTGATTTTTGGTGTGTGGGCAGATAATGACCAGTTACAGATCGAGTTCGCGTTTCGTCCAGGTTGACCTACTTTTGACTGTTTTACGGCTCCTAAACTTAGAAAATTTCATGAAAAATAGAAATTTTCATGACAAATACACATGTACGGACTTTTTTTCGCAATGCCTGCAGATATTGGCCTGATTTTTGGTGTGTGGGCAGATAATGACCAGTTACAGATCGAGTTTGCGTTTCGTCCCAGTTGACCTACTTTTGACTGTTTTACGGCTCCTAAACTTAGAAATTTCATGAAAAATAGAAATTTTCATGACAAATACACATGTACGGACTTTTTTTCGCAATGCCTGCAGATATTGGCCTGATTTTTGGTGTGTGGGCAGATAATGACCAGTTACAGATCGAGTTTGCGTTTCGTCCAGGTTGACCTACTTTTGACCGTTTTATGGCTCCTTAACTTAGAAAATTTCATGAAAAATAGAAATTTTCATGACAAATACACCTGTACGGTTTTTTTTCACAATGCTTGCAGATATTGGCCTGATTTTTGGTGTGTATGCAGATAATGACCAGTTTCAGATCGAGTTCGCGTTTCGTCCCGGTTGACCTACTTTTGATTGTTTTACGGCTCCTAAAAATAGAAAATTTCATGAAAATTAATTTTTATTACAAATGTACATGTACAGCCGTTTTTAGCCCTCAGCTCATAGGCTGATGGGCTATTGTCGTCACACAAGCTGTCCGTCTATCCGTCCATCTGTCTGTCGATGTCCGTCCGTCCGTCTGTCCGTTCCGCATCTATTAACTTTTACCTTGTGAGCGGGATATCTCTAAAAGGATTCACCGTTGGAATTATATTTCATCAGTGAAGATAAATATCGATAAAATCTCAGTCAAGTTCGAAGATGGGTGACCTTGACCCATTTTTCTACATTTTAGAGCTGATTATAGAAAAACCCTCAGAAGCTTATATCTCAGGAACCATTGTGTGGATTTTCACAAAACTTACTATGATCATTGGGACTGATGGTCTGTAAGTTCTGCACAATTTTGGTGGCGTCACCTGCAATTTCTGATTTTTTAATGAAATTTTATCGGATTTTTCAATTTTGGCCTTTGTGCAGGATATCTCCAAAGGTATTCAACTGAAGAACTTCATTACTTCAGTGCTTTTGCATCATATTTACAAAATCTTGGTCAGGTTCAAAGATGGGTGGTCTTGACCTACTTTTCAAGGTCACAGAGCTTAGTATAGAAAAAAAACTTAGGGGGATATTTCTCAGGAAGCATTTGGTGGATTGTTATAAAACATGGTACATACCTCTCCAATTTAAATTTATAACTGATTACCAGCTTTTGCTAATATTCTAGTTTCGCAATACAGTGCTTACAGATACTGGCCCAGTGTTTGGTCTGTAGGCGCATAATGACCACTTAAAGGTCAAGATCGCGTTTCATCCCAGTTAACCTATTTTTGACCATATGACAGATCCTGAACATAGAAAATTTCATAAAAGAGAATTTTTTATGAAAAATGCACATGTATGGACCTTTTTTCACAGTGCCTGCATACTGGCTTGATTTTTGGTGTGTTCCTTGATAATGACCCGTTACAGATCGAGTTTGCATTTTGCCCTTCTTGACCTACTTTTGACCATACAACACCTCCTGAACTTAAAAAAATTTTACAAAATTTGACAAATGTTTCTAATTTGCCCCAGGCGGGGGCATTCGTGTCGTACCGACACATCTAGTTTTAATTGCTTTGATGTATTGTTAATAAATATACTGAAAAGCTATATTTCTTTATTCACAGTGCCTGATGCCAAGGAGTATGTGACATTCTGTGGCCTCAGGACACATGCTGAGCTTCCCAAGGGGCTGGTTAGTGTCCACTCTTTATAGTTAACCAAGGGTCTGGTTAGTATCCACTCTTTCTAGTTTAACCAAGGGTCTGGTTAGTATCTACTCTTTCTAGTTTAACCAAGGGGCTGGTTAGTATCCACTCTTTCTAGTTTACCCAAGGGGCTGGTTAGTATCCACTCTTTCTAGTTTAACCAAGGGTCTGGTTAGTATCCACTCTTTCTAGTTTAACCAAGGGGCTGGTTAGTATCCACTCTTTCTAGTTTAACCAAGGGGCTGGTTAGTATCCACTCTTTCTAGTTTAACCAAGGGTGTGGTTAGTATCCACTCTTTCTAGTTTAACCAAGTGGCTGGTTAGTATCCACTCTTTCTAGTTTAACCAAGGGGCTGGTTAGTATCCACTCTTTGTAGTTTAACCAAGGGGCTGGTTAGTGTTCATTCTTTCTAGTTTGACCAGGGGGCTGGTTAGTGTCCATTCTTGCTAGTTTACCCAAGGGGCTGGTTAGTATCCACTCTTTCTAGTTTAACCAAGGGTCTGGTTAGTATCCACTCTTTCTAGTTTAACCAAGGGGCTGGTTAGTATCCACTCTTTCTAGTTTAACCAAGGGGCTGGTTAGTATCCACTCTTTCTAGTTTAACCAAGGGTGTGGTTAGTATCCACTCTTTCTAGTTTAACCAAGTGGCTGGTTAGTATCCACTCTTTCTAGTTTAACCAAGGGGCTGGTTAGTATCCACTCTTTGTAGTTTAACCAAGGGGCTGGTTAGTGTTCAATCTTTCTAGTTTAACCAAAGGGCTGGTTAGTATCCACTCTTTCTAGTTTAACCAAGGGTCTTGTTAGTATCCACTCTTACTAGTTTAACCAAGGGTCTGGTTAGTGTTCATTCTTTCTAGTTTAACCAAAGGGCTGGTTAGTATCCACTCTTTCTAGTTTAACCAAGGGGCTGGTTAGTATCCACTCTTTCTATTTTGGCCAGGGGGCTGGTTAGTGTCCATTCTTGCTAGTTTAACCAAGGAGCTGGTTAGTATCCACTCTTTCTAGTTTAACCAAGGGGCTGGTTAGTATCCACTCTTTCTAGTTTAACCAAGGGGCTGGTTAGTATCCACTCTTTCTAGTTTAACCAAGTGGCTGGTTAGTATCCACTCTTTCTAGTTTGACCAAGGGGCTGGATAGTATCCACTCTTTCTAGTTTAACCAAGGGACTGGTTTGTATCCTCTCTTTCTAGTTTGACCAAGTAGCTGGTTAGTATCCACTCTTTCTAGTTTAACCAAGGGGCTGGTTAGTATCCACTCTTTCTAGTTTAACCAAGGGTCTGGTTAGTATCCACTCTTTCTAGTTTAACCAAGGGGCTGGTTAGTATCCACTCTTTCTAGTTTAACCAAGGGGCTGGATAGTATCCACTCTTTTTAGTTTAACCAAGGGACTGGTTTGTATCCACTCTTTCTAGTTTGACCAAGGGTCTGGTTAGTATCCACTCTTTCTAGTTTAACCAAGGGGCTGGTTAGTATCCACTCTTTCTAGTTTAACCAAGGGGCTGGTTAGTATCCACTCTTTCTAGTTTAACCAAGGGTCTGGTTAGTATCCACTCTTTCTAGTTTAACCAAGGGTCTGGTTAGTATCCACTCTTTCTAGTTTAACCAAGGGGCTGGTTAGTATCCACTCTTTCTAGTTTAACCAAGAGGCTGGTTAGTATCCACTCTTTCTAGTTTAACCAAGGGTCTGGTTAGTATCCACTCTTTCTAGTTTAACCAAGTGGCTGGTTAGCATCCACTCTTTCTAGTTTAACCAAGGGGCTGGATAGTATCCACTCTTTCTAGTTTAACCAAGGGGCTGGTTAGTATCCACTCTTTCTAGTTTGACCAGGGGGCTGGTTAGTGTCCATTCTTGCTAGTTTAACCAAGGGGCTGGTTAGTATCTACTCATTCTAGCATTAAATGTGTCAATATTTCCCATATCAGGCCACTCTTGTTGTAACTTTCTATAAATTCAGAAAGGTTTACATATGTTTTTATAGTTGAAATATTAATTACTTGTACAGAGATGATTTTGCTAGTCTACTGAGGAAGGTGAGGGGATGGGGGTAAATATTGTGTCTCGAGACCCTCTTTAGGGGTTCACCTTCATACATCATACTAGCGTAGTGTGGTGCATTTGCTAGTATATTTTGACCTCTTATTCATATGTCTGTTGTGGGGTTTGCTTTGGTACACTTCTAAGCATTTGCCATACATAGGTCTTGGCCTTTTACTGTTCAGTACTTTAATTTATTAGTAATATCTTACTCACCTTTTGTTGTATCTTCACAAACTTTACACCAGAGAGGGTTATACCTTTAGGTTAATGGGGATCATTTGAAAATAAGTGTGCATTATGTTTGACCAAAGAAGACCTTCACTCCTGAGTGTGTTCAAGGTGCCAGTCTTGAGTGAACTTTAGCATTCCTCTGAACAGTATTGTTATATTGGGATTCCCTCAAAAGTTTAATCACTTTCAGAAGTTTACACTACAGA
This sequence comes from Sipunculus nudus, assembly GCA_026874595.1. Classification (NCBI taxonomy): domain Eukaryota; kingdom Metazoa; phylum Annelida; class Sipuncula; order Golfingiida; family Sipunculidae; genus Sipunculus; species Sipunculus nudus. Next base: position 60,529,246 of record CM049311.1, on the reverse strand, counting down.
TCTTTGTCTAAAGTTAATAAAATCCATGATTCATTCATCAAATGTCTTGAATGAATGTGCACAAACACACACAGTGTTAAACTGTACTCCTCCTCCTTTTTAAGTAGGAGTAATTTTGAACTTAATCAGAGTTCACTAATTAAGGTAATATAAGCTAATTAATAGAGAGTAAAATAATAGGCAATATCTTTACTTATTAAAGAGCTTAAAAAGCATAAACTACATGTACTATCATTTATGAATATTTCTTCATAATTTCAGACAACTGAACTTGTGTATGTGCACAGCAAGCTCATGATTGTTGACGACAGAAAGGTCATCATAGGGTCTGCCAACATCAATGACCGCAGCATGCTGGGTAAGCGAGACAGTGAGCTGGCCGTGCTGGTGGAGGACACCCTGACTGCATCCTCAGTGATGGACGGACAGAGCTACCAGGCTGGATATTTTGCCACAAGCCTCAGAAAAGCTTTGTTCAGGTTCAAATCTTATTTTATTTATCACACACAATTGCAATTTACTTTGCTTTCTAAAGTTCTATCTAAATGTTGGCATCAAACTGGAGACCCTCAGATCTGAAGTCAAATGCCTTAACCATTTGCCTATGTCCTCCTGAAAGTTTAAATCTTAAAGCACTGTGAAGGACTGAGTCATTAACTTTTTATCTCTTTTTCATTAAGACCTGAAAGAGACTCAGCTGCTCCTATTTCTGTCATATTTTTTTATACAATTAAATAAAAAATACAGTAAAAAAACTCATTATGAATACTTGTATCGGCCAAAACAAAGTTTTGCGGATACTAAGTTTTTGACCGGGTTCCGCCACCACATTCGTTTCCGGAGAACTCCTCTGAGATTACTGGATGGATTTTTCCGAAACGTACACGAATTATCAGGTCACATGTGAACTGGTGCATAACCAAGTCCTCTCTGCCCAGCCTCCATTTGTGCGTCTGTTTTCACACATAAACCAACATATCTCGGGAACCGTTTGACCGATCAGGAAAAAAATTTTTGTACAAATGTAACTTGACTCTCTGTAAACACATTGACTGTTTTGTGTCATTCAGGGAGCACCTTGGCCTGAAGAAAGATGATGGCACAGACATCAGTGATCCTGTCAGCAAGAGCTTCTACAAAGATGTGTGGTTCACCAGAGCTGCCACTAATACGCTAGTCTTTGACAAGGTAAGACAGAAGAAAAAACAGAAAACTGATGAAAACTAAAGGACCAAACACACCTGCGCAGGCAACAAAGTGGAAAAATTGCTTTCCTTTATTTTACATATGACTGGCATTGCTGTTCAGTATTGTATCAATGTTGTTTAAGGCCTGCATTGTTCATATATATGTTACACATGTACTTGAAAGTAATGGTCCAGTATTGCAGCATTTTACCTTGTGTATATCCCATGGCACAGGTTCTTAGGCCTGTAGGCCTTGGTCTATATGTAACTTAAATGTATATATGTTATATATATATATATTAAATCATAATTATGATTCACTTAGTATTTTCATGGCTATTTTATAAAATCTTTGCTAAAAAGGGGTATATATTGACAAACATGTAAAATACCACAAAATTTCTCAATATGCCACAGTGATTCTACAAAATTAGCTGCCAGTCTCTTTTGAAAATGCAGCGGACCTGCTGCATGAATGCTTGCTGGCAAAGTCCCACCAACATCAGTGTGTTTTGCCCTGTATCTTTTTTCATTTTATATAATCTTATATTCCATAAGGGCTTGTGCCATTTATAATGATATATAACTCTGTTCCAGTTACTTAGACAGGTGGCACCTTTTTCACTCCCCTGGTGTGTCTTTTTGTTTTTGCTCTGACTGTTGGATTGGTTTTTAGCTCAGCTGAATGAAAGTCCTCTGAGTTTTATGCAGTTCCTTAAAATTTTTATTTTTGGGACTTTCAAAGATGCAGTCGTCAGTTAAAAGGGCACCAGTAGTATCCATTGCACCTAGAATCTTCTTACTTGTTTTCATGGAAGGTCCATGAAAATCTCCTTTGAATCCTGAATTGAATTCTCTGTTACCTATATCCTTTGAGCTATGTTTCCCTTGAATCCAATGGGATACCACCTACAAAGTTTGGCATTCATATGATAAAATTCCCTTTTGTGAATGTCTTCCTAGACAGCTGAGCAACATGACCCCTTGGTCAATTGTTATAAGCTCAGCTTACTGAAATTCATCAGAGGTATAGGTATGGCACTTTGTACGTCGACCTTCTGGGCGTCCGGCCTTCCAGTCGTCCGTTAGCAGGGTTCAAATCGTAACCGCTGACCCTAGAAGCCTGTAATTAAATATCTAGGGAGGTTCACAATCAATCTCCATGGAAACCTGAAATTAGGTCACTGTGACCTACTGTAAAAAACGCATATAAGTCGAGAAATTCGTTCTCAAAAAAATAATCCAAGAAAGGGAAGTCCATGTATGTGCGGGTCTAAGCCTGAGAGGCAAAATTTTGCACAAACTTAGTCAAACTGCCAGCCTGAATGTCTTAACTGATCGACAACTAGATATCCATTTCCGGTGAAGTCAGGTACACAAGTCCCCCTTTCGGTCCAAAAATACAGTCTAATAAGGTTTCCGAATATTTTTTTTTAACTTTTGACCATTTACGCTGTTCTTTCATTTGGATAATGCAATATATTAAAATGTTTGCAATTTACATGGTTGATGACAACCAGGAAATGACCCGCGTCTAGCTATAATGAGCTTAATTCACGGGCGATTAAGTACGAGTGCAGGAGGCACGGGTATTGCGTAATCAGTTGGGATTTTATCCAGGGCATCGGCCCCTGTGTATTTGACATCCAATTATGTTACAGTATTTCCCCACAAAATTATTTGGTGCTTGCGTAAGTTTGCAACTTACGGCAACATGTGAACGGCAAAAGCCTGTGGGCCGTGGTATCTGAACTACAGACAGGTGACAAATGGCTGATAACAGCACCGATTAGTGCTCACTCGGTACGGGGATGGCTGCCTGTCCCAAGAAGCCCAAAACTAGGTCACGCTGTTCACCTGTGTACTTACACGTGGGGACAATTATCACTCCGTTCGGAAGTTCCTACTTAAAAATTACCCCAAATCGTAGTGAATGACTGTGGCCCTGAGCAAAGCTCGGGGAGAAAAATAGACCGATGTTCAACCAGACATCGATATCGCTATGAACAAACGAACACACACCGGCAAAACTTAGTCAAAATTAGTACTCCACAGAATGTGAAATATATGATTCATTCACGAAAACTTTCATAAAAAAGATAGGAAAATGGAGTTTGATCAAAGAACGACTGACGTGTTGTTCACGTGTTGCCCTGGCTTCTGTGCTCTCACTCTGCGGTTCGCTATGCTGGATACCTACGCTGCATGTATGCAGTTATATCGCATTTAATTGTTCATTAGTGCGTCCGTCTGTGGAGGCAAGGAAGACCGGAGTTAATTAAAACTTGAATACCGCCTTGTGTTTCCTCAGAATCAATAATAAAAATCTCTGATAATAAAATCCTGCCCTTGATCCACGGATATGACCAAGCTGAGGACAGCTTACACTGTCACGTGGCCTTTTCAGGCGACTCGCTTGGTCCCAACTTCGCGTGTTCTTTTCAAATAAGATTATATAAAATGTAGAGAAGTCTGCGACAATCCTGTTTTAATAACACGCTTAAATAGTCATGTTTTTATTTATATCTGACACAAACAATCATTATAAGTTTAAAATAAATGAGCAACGACGGAAAGTGTGAGAAATCCTTGGCTGTTCTATTATCGCGCACCTGCCGATTTTGGGTGTCAGACGATCTTAATTTCTGCAAAATACTTAAAGTATCAACCTGTTATATTTATTAATCTTAGAGTCTTTATGATGCCAAATAACTTTTAAATAGATTGCACAACAAAACGAATGTTATTTTTACAGTTAAAAAAAAAAAATGGAGTGGTATGAATGTCAAAAACGAGTGGCCAGTCATACAATCCACCTTTCCCAAGTGGCCTGTCACCCTACTCTCGATGGTCATGTATGCTGCTTCAGACCTGTTTTGACCTCCAGAATGGCTTGAAAAAATTTTTACCTGATATTTACCCTTAAAATCTATACTCAACTTATATGCGAGATCCACTTATATGTGAGTTTTTATGGTAGATGCTCAGAGTTATGGGGTTTGTAAGTACCCCCCCCCCCCCCCCCAGAATAATAAAAAAATTTGATACAAATCCTCCAATATCTTGATAATTAGGGCCCCGCTTAACACGGGGCCCTATAGTGATCACAGTGTCAGTCCATCCATCTGTACTTCCGTCCTTCCATCAGTGACACTTTCTTTTGCGCGGGATAACTCAACAACAATATACTGCAGCTTTCCCAAATATACAGGGATGGTTGGTACATATGAGGGCTCCAGACCTATTGAATTACACACCTGTTGGAATTCCAACATGGCCCCACAGCCTTATTGCTGATTTTCTATAACACTATAACTCAATAACAACCTATTTGATGGTAAGACTGCTCCTGAACATAAAAAATTTCAGGAAAAATAGAAATTTTCATGATAAATGCAAATGCACAGCCTTTTTTCCCAGTGCTTGCACATATTGGCTTGATTTTTGGTGTGTAGGAGCATAATGCCTACTTACAGATAGAGTTAGGGTTTCATTCCGGTGGACCTACTTTTGATGATATGACGGCTCTTGAACATAGGAAATTCATGAAAAATGCACTTGTACAGACTTTTTAGCTCAGCTGACTGTAAGTCATCTGAGCTATAGCCATCATCCTTTGTCCGTCTGTCTGTCAGTCCGTCCGTCTGTCCGTCCATTAACCTGGCACAAATCGTAACCGCTGGACCTAGAAACTTGTAACTTGACATTCTGAGAGGTCCATGAAAAGTCTCCTTGGAAACCAGAAATGAGGTCTCTGTTACCCATATCCTTTGAGCTATGGGGCCCCAAAGTACCCCCCAGAATAGTAAAAAGTTTTATATAAAAACTTCAATATCTCATTAACTACATCAATGATGGTCATGATTTTTGGCATACATATTGATCATGAGATGTTCCATCAGTTCCTGTAGACTGGTGGGGCCACCTGTATTTTTCTATCTTTTTTTTACGATTTTTTTTTCTCTATTTTTGAGACATTTAAAAATGTGAACATCTGTTAACAGGGCACAAATCTTAAAGACTGGACCTAGAATCTTCATTCTTGACACACTGAGAGACCTATGCAAAGTCTCCATGGAAACCAGAAATTAGGTCTCTATTACCCATATCCTTCAAGCTATGGGGCCCCAAAGTACCCCCCCCCCCACGAATAGTAAAAAATTTCATACAAAAACTTCAATATCCTATTAACTACATCACTGATGGTCATGATTTTTGGCATACATATTGATCATGAGATGTTTCATCACTTTCTGCAGACTGGTGGCACCACCTGAATTTTCAATTTTTTACTAATTATTTTCTCTGTTTTTGAGACCTTTAAAAATATGAACATCTTGTTAACAGGGCACAAATCGTGAACTGAACCTAGAATCTTTATTCGTGACACAGTGAGAGACCTATGAAAGGTCTCCATGGAAACCAGAGATAAAGTCTCTGTTACCCATAGCCTTTGAGCTGTGGGGCTCCCAATTACACCCCCAGAATAATTGAAAATTTGGTAAAAAAAAACTGCAACATCCCAATAACTACAACACTGATGGTCATGATTTGTGGCATACATAATGATCAAGAGGTGTTCTGTCAGTTCCTGCAGACTGGTGGTGCCACCTGTATTTTTTCAAATTTTTACCATTTTTTTTCTCTATTTTTGAGAACTTTAAGGATGTAGTTATCTGTCAACAGGGTACAAATCGTAACAAATGGACCTAGAATCTTCATTCTTGACACACAGTGAGACCCATGAACAGTCTCCTTGGAAACCTGAAATTATGTCTCTGTTACCCATATCCTTTGAGCTATGGCACTCCAAAGTACAGCTCAGAATAATTGAAAATTTGATACAAAAGCTGAAGTATCTGAACAACTAATGCAGAGATCACCATAATTGTTTGCATGGATATTGATCATTGATTGATTCATCAGTTTCTGCAGACTTGTGGCACCATCTGTACTTGTTTGGGTGTTTTTACGAATTTTTTATCTCAATTTTTGAGACCTTTAAAGATATGAACATCTGTTAACAGGGCACTAATTATAACAACTGGACCAAGAATCTTCATTCCTGACACACAGGGAGACCCATGAAAAGGGTTCCATGGAAACCTGAAATTAGGTCTCTGTTACCCATATCCTTTAAGCTGTATGGCTCCAAAATACCCCCCAGAATAATGAAAAACTGCAAAATACAAAAACTGCAGTATCTCAATAACTACAACACTGATGTTCATTATTTTTGGCATACATATTGATCATGAGGTGTTCCATCAGTTTCTGCAGACGGGGTGTACCTCCTCTATTTTTTTCAAATTTTTACGAATTTTTTTCTCTATTTTTAGAGATCTTTAAAGATGTTGTTATCTGTCAACAGGGTACAAATCGTAACAACTGGACCTAGATTCTTCATTCTTGTAATGCATGGAGGCCCATGAAAAGTGTCTGTGGAAACCTGAAATTAGGTCTCTGTTTCCCATATCCTTCAAGCTATAGGACTCAGAAGTATCCCTCAGAATAATGGAAAATATGATACAAAAGCTGAAGTATCTGAACAACTAATGCAGATATCACCATGATTCTTTGCATGCATATGGACCATGTGTTTTTATTAGTTTCTGCAGACTGGTGGAGCCACCTGTAATTTTTTAAAGTTTACGCATTTTTAGCTCAGCTGACTATAAGTCATCTGAGCTATAGTCTTGGTCCATTGTCCGTCGTCCGTCCATCTGTCTGTCCGTCCGTCCGCTGGCCGGATGTCCGTCCGTAAGACTGGCACGTTTCCACACCATTGGACCTACGAATCTGAAAAACGCCATGCAGTAAGATGTCCCCAAAATCTCCTACCATGCCGAAAATTGGGTCAATAGGACTTCGTTCCTTTGAGATATTAAGGAAAAACCTCAATTTTTTATTAGAAATCTATTTTCACACTTCAGGACTGCTTAATATCAAAACCAGTCATCTGGTTTTCTTCATATTTACCATAAATATTCCTCTTTATAGTTCCTATGTACATGCCAGAAATTAAGTCAGTATTATATAATTTCAAAAAGTTATGGGCCCAAACATAATGGACTTTGTAAAAAAAATCAGGAAAGATATTTGGTCACTTAAGACCAAAAGTGTTAAAGGTAGGGACTTTTTTTCATTAATACAACTTTAATTGATCATAATTTAATTGTATATAAAAAATTAGATCAAAATCTGTTTACTTTTTTTAAATATTGGCAAAAATATAAAATTGGTACCTTAAATTTTGCCCAAGTTTGACCATGGCACGTTTTTTTCCTGTAAGTACTGTGGATTTAATTTTCACAGCATGTTTTTGTTAACATTTTGTCTGTTAACACAAAAAAAATTGAAACCAGTTCATCAAAAACTGTAGATTTTATTCAAGTTTTCAAGCACCATGTCACATCAAGTTTACATCAAGCTAGTGTTATACAGTTTGCTAGAGCTCAGCTCCCCAGCTTCAGCTCTAAGTTCCTTAAATTTAGCATATAGTTAGATGTCTCCAAAATCCCCTACCATGCCAAGAATTTGATCACTAGGACTTAATTCCTTCGAAATATTAATGAAAAACTTCATTTTTCCATTAAAAACCCATTGTTACACTGTAAGACTGCCTAATATCAAAACCACTGATCTGACTTTGATCTTATATAATATACATATTTTTCTATACATTCGGTATGCACATGCCCAACTGATGTCAGTATTGCGTAATTGTTTTAAGTTATGGGCCCAAACATAATGCACTTTTTAAAAATTCAAGAAATATATTTACTCCCTTAACAAGAGGATTGCTGAAGCTAGAAGTTTTTTGTCAGGGATGTAACATTATTTAATCAAGATTCAATTGAATACCAAAAATTAGTTCTGAATTTTTCAAATTTTATAAGTTATTAGAAAAATATAAAATTAGTACCTTATATTTTGCCCAACTTTGACCATGGCAAGTTTGTTTCCTGAGAGCACTTTTGATATACAGTTGTGACTTGACATTCCGACCCTTAACAATCCGGAAACCTTGCAATCCGACGGTAATTTGCAATAAACGAACGGGACCCATAGTAATTAGCCTTGACAAACCGACTCCGACATGACATTTCCCAACACAAACAAGGATACCGACGTATTTTGTGACTTGACAATCCGACCGGTATATTGTCCTTTGATGTCAGTCGTCGGGCTCATGCACACAGCACCCTGATCAATTAGGCGTGAAATGCAGCGATGCATATTGTTCTAACTGTACACGAGAACCAATTATTGAGTCAATATGGCTCACTAATTAAGTCAGTTTACATCCGTATGTGGCACACATGAACCTCTCGGTGTGTGGAATACACAGAGGTGGAGAACGGTGTCGGGGACCTTTTCCAGGCACTCAACAGCGCGGACCATGTGACCGCGGAGCGATACCTCTTATTTGACCACATGGAGCCCACGGAAGCAATGCTGACGGCCGCATATATTGTGTCAATGGTCAAAGAAGATGGGGGCGACAGTGACAGCGAGTCTGAGGGAGAAGATGGTCCTCCTAAACCAGTAACTCTCACAGACACGATTGGGGGAATGGAAACAGGGCTACGGTATATTGAGGAGTAGGGCTTAGCTGCAGGGGACGTTGATGCCGACTGCTTAGAGAAGTCCGTGAAAATGAAAAAATAAAAGAACAAGATACCAGACAGATATGCTTGCATTCTTTTGACACACATGACCTTAGTAGATCAACCGCCGGTTCATATATATATATATACATTTACCGTAATGCCTACTTGAATTCGTACAGGAAAAAATAATTATTTTTCTCAGTGCGTTAATTATTATATGTAAAATATGAAAAATTAGAATATTGCAGGAGAGAAGATCGTCTGACACCTGAGAATCGGCGGTGGGCGATAATAGAGAATGTACGGAAACTTCATGTTAAATATTATTTAACACTTGTTCGGGAATATATGTGAGCGCTGCTGGTGATGGAAAAGATATCCATTTTATCCTGTAACTGACATTTTATAAACCAGTGTTTTTATATATATATATAACGGGGGTAACCGCTGGGGACGGCCTGTACTGCCGGCCGGAACAAACTAAACATTTGTAACCCACAGACCGGCACAAAAGATCATAAAGATCGTCAAAAAATCCAGCTACCGGCAATGGAACTACAGTTATTTATTACCCCAAACTGTTAAATTTGTACCTCATTAGTATGTTAACAAATTTATTTGATCACGGCCATGGTGCAGACAAAATTGACAGGAGTCACTGATCACCTTAATATTACACATCAAATAAATTATTGGTAAACAAACAAGCAACGATCTTAGAAAGGTTTAACAGTTTGGACATGAAAGGAAAACATCATTAGCTAGGGGTCTCTCACAGCGTACATCAGTGCGTAGCATCATTAGCGGTAAGAAAATGGGCTATTGTTTTGTAATAATTCATGGCAACATTTAATTCATTAACTAACATATTTGTATGGATTTCAGAATACGCCCTAAAAAAAGCAATGGTGATTTTCTCAGGGCGTTAATGAAAATTATTCCGGGTGCCACCTGGCAGCAAGTGAACTTATTACAGCCGTGAATATGTAATCTCACCAGATTTATTTATATATTTCAATAAATTAAATGTTTATTTTACACGTTTGGTAATTCCAGTGGAAAGAAATAAATGAAAAATATGTTTATCATATTTCTAAATTGAGACGGGGGAATAACATAAAGGGGAAAAATGTTACAGGGGTGAACCAGGGGAATAAGGTTAATTTTCTCACTGTTCATGCGACTCTAACCAATTCACCACAGAAGCCAACGTAACACACATAAGTTTTTATTTGGGACATTCTAATAAGATTCATACAGCGGGGTAACAAAATAAATTATTTCACGGACATTACCGGGATTTATCAAATAAAAACTCTAGAAGACAGCGGTATATCCTTTTTAGCTGCAGTTCAAAGCACTCTGACGATCTCCATTTAACCTTTGATGTCTTGCAGCACCAGGTCATGCCTGTGATCAGTGGTCCGTGCGAGGTTTGTCCCGAGTGGATTACCAGTATATGATCATCAGCAAATGTGATTTTTGTCCCAGTTACAAATCCTTCTTATTCTATTATTAAGTAAACAAAATATTATCGATTAAAACACATTTTTTACCTCGAGTTCTATTGTTCAAATCACATTCATGTTGTAACAAGTCTGAAGCAAAGATGGCCCATCGGTATCAGTTAAGTGACAGTTTTTCGTTTACAAACATGAAGTCGCAAATCTGATAAAATTGTTCCGATAAATTATCATGTTACTGTCACGCACTAGGACATAAAGATGTCTTGTTATCAGGTGAACAGCGTCGACATTTGTTTCATCTCAGCATGCAAAGCCATTTTAATCATAGCAACATATATGGTTCATACGGACCGCCAGTGGTCACCGGCAATATCTAATATCGGCACAGTATGTTGGTGTACGAATTCATATATGTATTATAGAAAAATATGTTTAAGGAAATTTATAGTGTGCGAACTAATGAAGGATATGAACTAATGTAGACATTATGGTAGTTTATGTTTGTTCAGAAATATAAGCATATCTCATAATTGTCGAATCTGCATAGGTCGTCAATCTTGACGAGAGTAGTATATAAGAAATAAAAGCAGTTCTCCATGACGGATGTTTTTATTTTCTAATTCACATTAATCATAACAATATCATATACGCAGTTTATTATACCAAAAAATACTTAATGAATTATAACAAGTCCTCCAAACATTTAGGTCACATTGTATCTTTACCCTCTGTCACCTTTATTGATTTGACAGTCCGACAGCCTTGCAATCCGACGTAAATTAGCGTATTACATTTAGTGTCGGATTATCAAGTCACGACTGTAATTTTCATATCATGCACACATAAGGATTTCATCTTTGTAGTTTAGAAAGCTGAAAGAAATTGGCCAAATATTGTAGCTTTTATTAATGTTTTTATGAGACCATGTCAGACCCAGGCTTAATCTAGCCCCTCTTCAGTCACCTGTATGTTGACCTTGTTGACCTTTCATCAGATTATGCATGCTTGAGTGAAGCATACACAGGGGCAGCCAGGCAGCTAATGCCCAGCCACAATTGATCCAGGTGTCCAACCCAACGCATCTAGTAGTTGTTTTGAAAAACAACATAACAATAAACAGTAAATTAATAATTTTGTATTGTTTTTATAACAAATTAAAACAAAAATTAATAGAAAAGGAATTTGTTAGTTGATGAGTAACAGAAAATTAACTTGCAGTTACTGATGATGTAAGAATCTTGTATGGATGGATAGAATATCAGTGTCAATGTTATTCCAAATAACACCATGCAGTCACCTATGGTATTTTTCAGTGAAATTTGAATGATAAAAAAATAAATCATATTATTCATTACTAATCATTAGGGATCATATGAAGGAAATTAATGATAGACAAAGATGCAGTTGATAATATTAATTTAGATTCCTGCTGTGTCTAGTGTGTAGATTGATGTGTAGTGCAAAGTGAATATATTACATTTATTTTTTATGCCCCCGCCACAAAGTGGCCGGGGCATATAGTTTTACCCATGTCCGTCATTCCGTCCTTCCGTCATTCCGAAATGAAACAGTTGTACGGACTTTTTTTCGCAATGCCTGCAGATATTGGCCTGATTTTTGGTGTGTGGGCAAATATAGACCAGTTACAGATCGAGTTCGCGTTTCGTCCCGGTTGACCTACTTTTGACCGTTTTACGGCTCCTAAACTTAGAAAATTTCATGAAAAATAGAAATATTCATGACAGATACACATGTACGGACTTTTTTTCGCAATGCCTGCAGATATTGACCTGATTTTTGGTGTGTGAGCAGATATAGACCAGTTACAGATCGAGTTTGCATTTCGTCCTGGTTGACGTACTTTTGACTGTTTTACAGCTCCTAAACTTAGAAAATTTCATGAAAAATAGAAATATTCATGACAGAAACTCATGTATGGACTTTTTTTCGCAATGCCTGCAGATATTGGCCTGATTTTTGGTGTGTGAGCAGATATAGACCAGTTACAGATCGAGTTCGCATTTCGTCCTGGTTGACCTACGTTTGACCATTTTACGGCTCCTGAACATAGAAAATTTCATGAAAAATATGAAATTTCATGGCAAATACACATGTACAGACTTTTTTTTTTTTTTTGCAATGCCTGCAGATATGGGCCTGATTTTTTGTGTGTGGCCAGATAATGACCAGTTACATATTGAGTTCGCGTTTCGTCCCAGTTGACCTATTTTTGAACGTTTTACGCCTCCTTAACTTAGAAAATTTCATGAAAAATAGAAATATTCATGACAGATACATATATACAGACTTTTTTTCGCAATACCTGCAGATATTGGCCTGATTTTTGGTGTGTGGGCAGATATAGACCAGTTACAGATCGAATTTGCGTTTCGTCCTGGTTGACCTACTTTTGACCATTTTACGGCTCCTGAACATAGAAAATTTCATTAAAAATATGAAATTTCATGACAAATACACATGTACGGACTTTTTTCGCAATGCCTGCAGATATCGGCGTGATTTTTGGTGTTGGTAGATATTGACCAGTTACAGATTGAGTTCGGGTTTTGTCCCAGTTGACCTTCTTTTGATTGTTTTACGGCTCCTGAACATAGAAAATTTCATGTAAAATATAAATTTTTATGACAAATACACTTGTACAGAAATTTCTTTGCAATACCTGCAGATATTGGCCTGATTTTTGGTGTGTGGGCAGATAATAACCAGTTACAGATCGAGCTCACGTTTTGTCCCAGTTGACCTACTTTTGACCATTTGACGGTGCTCTAACATAGAAAATTTCATAAAAAAGTGCACATGTATGGACTTTTTTTCGCAGTGCATGCAGATACGGTCCTGGTTTTTGGTGTTTAGGCAGATAATGACCAGTTACAGATCGAGTTCTTGTCCCAGTTGACCTAATTTTGACCATTTGACTGCTCCTGAACATAGAAAGTTTCATGAAATATAGAAATTTTCATAACAAATGCATATGTACTGACTTTTTTTCCTCAATTCCTGCAGATACCACTCTGATTTTTATGTGTGGGCAGATAATGACAGTTACAGATTGAGTTTGCGTTTCATCCCGGTTGACATACTTTTGATTGTTTTACGGCTCCTAAACATAGAAAATTTCATGAAAGACTGAATTTTTATGGAAAATGCACATGTATGGACTTTTTTCACAATGCCTGCATATACTGGCATGATTTTTTGGTGTGTTGCTTGATAATGACCCGTTACAGATCGAGTTTGCATTTTGCCCTTGTTGACCTACTTTTGACCATACCACACCTCCTGAACTTTAAAAATTTTTTCAAAATTTTACTAATGTTTCTAATTTGCCCCAGGCGGGGGCATTCGTGTCATTCCAACACATCTAGTTTATCATATATAACAGCTGAACGCCGTGACCAATGGGTCCCTTGTTTCTCTATTTTTGAGATATATAAAAACAGACATAATCTTGGCCTGTTGGGTAATCTGTTTGATGCTTCAGGTGAATGGGTATATACTACCATTCAGATGATAAAATTTCCTTTACGAATCTCTTCCATGTCAGCTGAGTGTCTTTACCCATGGGTCACTTGTTACTGCAGTGCAGGCAGATATTCACCTGAATTTTCCTGTGTGGGTAGATAATGACCAGTTACAGATCAAGTCTGGTAAATGTTAAATATTTTCAGGCAGATTAAATGTGTAGAACTTACATGTGTGCACTGTTTATTTAAAGAAAATATATGCATATGTTATTGTCAGCATTTATTTGGATAATTGTCATTTTGTTTGCATTCACTGTCTATTCTGCTTTAGAATTCTGCTTTATTTAGTTCTCTGTGTTTATATTAAGTAAGTTCATTTAACTGACTGTATTCAGATCATTTTCATTCAGATGTTAAATAAGAACCTTAATTATGTCAATCATGTTGGGAACTGTAGGCCCTGTGGCCATTTTTCCTGAATAAAGTTCTGTTCTGTTCTGTTCTGTTCAAGTCTGCATTTCAACCAAGTAGACCTACTTATGATAGTATGATGGCTCCTGAATATTTCATCATCATCATTGGTCTTCATTAACTGTACATATTTATACAACAAGAGACAATTATACAATTCTTTAACCCCACCATTTAAACAAATATTTCTGATTTGCTCCAGGCCGGGGCATTTGTGTTGTTCCGACACATCTTGTTCAATTTTTAGCTCAGCTGACTATAAGTCACCTGAGCTATAGTTGTGGTCCATTGTCCGTCGTCCATCCATCTGTCTGTCCGTCTGTCCATCTGTCTGTCTGTCTGGATGTCCATCCGTAAGACTGGCACGTTTCAACACCGTTGGACCTACGAATCTGAAATTCGGCATACAGTTAGATGTCCCCAAAATCTCCTACCATGCCGAAAATTTGGTCAATAGGACTTCGTTCCTTCGAGATATTAAGGAAAAACCTCATTTTTTTATTAAAAATCTATTTTCACACTTCAGGACTGCCTAATATCAAAACCACTTATCTGGTTTTCTTCATATTTACCATAAATGTTCCTCTATATAGTTCCTATGTACATGCCAGATATTAAGTCAGTATTATATAATTTAAAAAAGTTATGGGCCCAAACATAATGGACTTTGTAAAAAAATCAGGAAGATATTTGGACACTTAAGACCAAAAGTGTTAAAGGTAGGGACTTTTTTCCAGTAATACAACTTTAATTAATCAAAATTTAATTGTATACCAAAAATTAGATCAAAATCTGTTACATTTTTTTAAATATTGGCAAAAAATAAAATTGGTACCTTAAATTTTGCCCAACTTTGGCCACAGCACATTTTTTTCCTGTAAGTACTGTGGATTTAATTTTCACAGCATGTATACATAAGGATTTAATCTGTTCAAATCTGAAATTTGAAAATAAACGCTGCAAAATTAGGCTAGTTATTGAATTTTTTTGGAGGCTCTTGTTGTATTCCCTTACATTGTCAAGCAGTCCACTTTGATTTCTGTAGGTCATTCAGTGCACATCTCTATGCTCCCCAGGCTGTTGGCAAAATCTCCTACCATACTGAAAATTGGGTCATTAGGACTTTGTTCCTTCGAGATATTAAGGAAAAAACTCCATTTTCCATAAAAAAAGCCATTGTTACACTTCAAGGCTGCCTAATATCAAAACCACTGATCTGTTTTTGATTGTATATAGTATTCACATTCTTTCATACATTTTCTATGAACTTACCAAAAATTAGGTCAGTATTGGGTATTATTTTGAAGTTATGGGCCAAAACATAATGCAATTTTTTAAAAAATCAGGAAATATATTTACTCACCTAACATGAGAATTGCTGAACCTAGAGACCTTTTTTCAGGAATATAACTTTATTTAATCAAGATTCAATTGTTTACCCAAAATTAGATCCAAATTTTGCAAATTTTTTAAGTTATTAGCATAAATAAAAAATCAATACCTTAATTTTTTTCCAACTTTGGCACTGTTGATTTAATTTTCACAGCATATATACATAAGGATTTAATCTTTTTAAAATCTGAAATTTCAAAGAAATTGATTGGAAAGAATAGCTTTTATTCATGTTTTCATACACCATGTCAAGTGTTGTTTACATCTAGCCCACCTAGACCCAGTATGAGCTACACTCTGGATATATGATGATTGCAACTTTTGCAACAATTCTAATATTTTAACTTATAGTTTGTTTTTTACTCTGTATATATAATGATTGCAATTTTTGCAACAATTCTAATATTTTAACTTATATTTTCAGGTTTTTTTATTAAAAATTTATAAAACCTGTAAATAAAAAAAATGATTCAGATAAAAACTTCTTAATGGAAAAAGTGGATATGCTTAACAAAAATAGGCTTATATATAAACTTAAATGCATTATTCCCTTTGAAAGTGAAATAAAGGTATTAGTCCACTCTGTCCACTTGCCTGTCCATCTGTAAATTTTCATATGCATTACAGTATCTCAAAACTTTTACTGTTTTTCTTCATGACAGTCTTGTCAGAGTATTAGTTTGCAATCATATATTTAGAACTTTACTATAACCAAGTAGGAGGGCCCCTTCCCTCTTAGCTTTTCATATTCTTATATAAATGAAAAACATTACTATAGAATATTTCTTAATCCACCTTCGTGCTGCCATCACTTTTCTCTTCTCTGAACCTCATTCCAAAGTCAGCCTGAGTAAGCAAGAACAAGATGAATCAGATATATTCATACTTTAATATTTTGTATAACTATTGGTCCATAGGTACCTATGTACATGTCAGAAATTATGTCAATATTGTGTAATATGTAGACATAGTGGGCATCACAATAATGTACCTTGTCAAGACTAAAGAGATCTCGTGTCATACAGTCACAAATTAATAAATCACTTAATCAGCATAGTTAATCATAACATCATATCTGTCAAATTGAAAGCTTGCATTTACTGTTTTTCTTCATGACAGTCTTGTCAGAGTATTAGTTGCAATCATATATTTAGAACTTTACTATAACCAAGTAGGAGGGCCCCTTTCCTCTTAGCTTTTCATATTCTTATATAAATGAAAAACATTACAATAAAATATTTCTACATCCACCTTCGAGCTGCCCTCACTTTTCCCTTCTCTGAACCCCATCCCAAAGTCAGCCTCAGTAAGCAAGAACAAGATGAAACAGATATATTCATACTTTAATATTTTGTATAACTATTCGTCCATAGGTACCTATGTAAATGCCAGAAATTATGTCAATATTGTGTAATATGTAGACATAGTGGGCATCACAATAATGTACCTTGTCAAGACTAAAGAGATATTGTGTCATACAGTCACAAATTCATAAATCACTTCATCAGCAAAGCTAATCATAACATCATATCTGTCAAATTGAAAGCTTGAAGACTACCATACACTTTAGATCCTTCAACAAATAGCCTTATCATCATTCTACTACTGCTTATTACTGCTGTTGTTGCATTCATATTTGCTCAAATATATCACAATTTTCAACCCCTCCTAAATAAATAAAAAATAAACCACTATGTTTGACTCTATTAATCCATCAGTCAGGTTATTTCATCTATCATTTACTTACATATTACATTACATTCCTTTATAATAGCCCAACATGTCCATGATATTCATAAGCTTTATCGACTCGATATAGTATCACAGTGGAGAAACATTTATAGTCCAATCACGATCAGCTGAGCGCCGTGACCCATGGGTCCCTTGTTTTACTATAAAATGACAACAGTCATGTCAGTTTCTCAGCTGTGATTCTATTTAGTGTCCCAAAACTATGTGTGATTATTGATCACAAGTGGATGCCCTGTAGAAATCACCCTGTCTGTCTGTCTTTTCATCTGTCTGTGTTTGTCCATCTTTCCATTCACACAAATTTGTTTCCAGATGATAACTCCAGGTCAGATTGACATATGGATTTCAAACTTGAGTTACATATGACCCACCACTAAAGCAAGAACCTGTATGATTTTTGGGTCATGAGGTCAAAGGTCAAGGTCACAGGACTCATTTAAAAAGGTTATTGCTGCATTTTAAGCCAAGCTTTTCATCCCAAACTTTCCATCTTGCGCATTTAGCTGACTGGCCAAATTAGGGATAGCATAAATTAATTTGGGGTCACAAGGTCAAAGGTCAAGGTCACAGGCACCATCTGTTCACAAACTAGTTTGCAGATGTTAAACTCCAGTTTAGTTTGACATATTGCTTTTAAACTTAACTTATATATGGTGCACCACTGAAGTAAGAACCCTGTTGGATTTGGGGTCCAAAGTCAAGGTCACAGGACCCATTTCTTTAAAAAGATTCTGTATGCATTTCAAGCAAAATTTCATCACAAACCTTTCATCTTCAAGATATTGCTGTCCTGCCAATAGGGGCAGATTCTTTTCGTTTCTGGGGTCTTAAGTCAAAGGTCAAGGCCACAGGGCCTATCCATTCACAAATTAGTTTTTGGATGATAATTCTGCTTCAGCTTTAAACTTAATTTATTAATGACCTACCACTTAAGTAAGAATCATTTTGATTTTCAGGGTTGAGAGATCAAAGGTAAAGGTCACAGGAGCCATATCTTTAAAAAGATTGTGGATGAACTGTAAATCAAACTTTTAATCCAAAACTTTTCAATCTTTCACATGTGGCTTACTTGACTGTAGTGAGGAAATCTGTACATTTTTAGGTTACCTGGTCAAGGTCACGGGACTCACTTTTTTTAAAAGATTGTTACAATAATTTTAATGCTGCAAATTCAAGGATAATGAGTTCTAAGAATTTCTGGTCACAAGGTAGTTGGTTAAGGTCACGAGACTGTCATTTTAAAAAAAAATCTTTAAAATATATCATTATTGACAAATTCAGCTGAGCGTCAAGACCCATGGGTCCCTAGTGTTTAAGATGAATGACCATCCCTGTGTGTCCAAGCTTTATTCAAAGTATCATAAAAGGCTTTGTATGTGAAACATGAATACCTCTGCATTCAGATTTCAGTCAAGTGTCTGGGGTCAAAATTTAAAATTTAGTACCAATTTGTTCTTTAAAGTTATGCTTTAACACAGACTCTTGTTAGAGCAAGCTGTAGGACGTCAAACTTGAGATGATGTCATTAAGCTTATAATCACAGTCATTCAAATTTCAATTTCGCCTAAAAGATCGAGTTTGTCAGCATATGAAACTAGAATTAACGACATATAAACCTGTTGTGCTTTTATCATAATGGTTTACTTCTAAAACAATTCTGCTTTAAAACATTATCTTTAGAAAAAAATTATATGACCATTCCCTTTCACTTTTAAAGGTTTTCCACTGCATTCCAACTGACCGAGTTCGCAGCTTTGAGGAACTACGTGAGTACCACAAACTCAAGCCGTTGTGTGAAACAAACCGATTTGAGGCAGCCAAGCTGTTAGAAAAGGTCAGAGGTTACCTGGTGCTTATCCCCTTGAACTTCTTGAACAGGGAAAACCTGACACCAGCAGTGGGCACCAAAGAGGCTTTTGCTCCAACAATTATCTGGACATAGGAAAGTTACTTTTGGTGGTCCGTGTAAGATATATGTCAATGCAGAACATGTGCAATCAGTGTAAAGACTAGTTCAGTGTGGCTAAAGACAAAAAAAAGTAACAACTTAGAAGATGGAACAATAATTTTCTCTTTTCAGTATGTAGAGTTAATTAGATATGTTTGTGTCAGTTACAGATACCTAGAAACTGTATACCAGTGAAAGTGTTCAAAAGTTTGATTTTCTTTAAAAAAAAGTACTTTTTAAGTGCTTTAGTTAGATCTATAGAGCGTTATTTAGTCATGAATCTAGAAGCACTCTTTTTCACTGTGTTCAGATGTTAATGAACAAATTTAATTCTTGTATAAATCCATGTGAAAGCTTTCAGACTGTTTTAATAGTGTAATACATTAGTGTTTCTTCAGAATGCATAATGCTGCGACTGTGTTTCATAAAATATTAATTTCTGAATGTTAGAATAGATCAGAAATTAGTGAATCTTCAAGGTTTATGTCATTCTAACGTGATATGTGTTTATGTAACAGTTAACTTTTAAACAGCTAAAATTTTAGTAATGTCTTTGTAGATCAATGTTTGATTTTGTTGGGACTGTTGGATGCATGATGCCCACCCTTTTTATTGTAGAAAAATTCATAAATGGAGCCTTACTTGATATGTCTTGTCCATACATGACCATGTGGATTCCTTTTAGTGTCATGATAAGGTGTGTTTATCACTGTTGTTGGCTTCATATTTGCAAAAGGTGTTAAAGGGTAAAAAAAATGAAAAAAAAGAACCCTTCATGAATAAGATATCCTGTCCAAACAGCTCAATATTATTATACATTATACAGTAACCACATAAGTGACTGGTACTTTGCCTGCCTCAACTGGTGAGTTGTTCTTACTACATATGTTCATGAGTAACCTACGCTTTTCATGGCTAGACCAGGAAACCACAGATCAATAATTATCCTACACTGACTTTTTTTTTGGAAGGGGGTATCTTAACTGCAACTTGGAAAGTAAATTAGGACAAGTATCAGACGATGATATTTCTGAATAAATTTCTTATAACCCAGTACATTGAGTTTAGGTTTCTGATGAGATACCATTAAAGATCCCTAATAAAACACCATAAAAAAGAAATATCAAGAAAGTGTGACTATATACTTATGAAGCCAACCACAGTATGCTGAAGATATTAACAGTGAAGGGCAAGATTATTGTATGAAAAGAGACTTACATCAGTGAATATGAGTGATTTATTTTTATTGTACCTCCAGTCCTGAGGTTTACACAACATACTCCACTGCTGCAGAGAATCCTTTTGATAGCCTGTTAGTGAGATGAGAAAAAAAAGAAAAGAAAATTTATATATCTGTTGCAGACTTTATGTGTTAGAAGAAACAAGCTTCTTTGAAAATGCTGACATACCCCTTCTATAAGTGACCTTGATCAATATATGGTACAACCACCCAAAACATAAGATCTTGTGAATGTTTAATGATATCCCTAATACCAAAACTCTTGTGTGTGGAGGCTGTAAATGACTGCCTGCTTGAAAAACTGCAGGCAAATAATTGGGGCCCCCCTTGCATCTAGCCTGACCAGCCCATTTATTGTATCCGCCAGAGGTCAGGGCCCAAACTTAGACAGCTTTATTCATGAAACAAAAATGGTGGTGTCACCTATATACAGGTCACTACAGGTATGTATTAGAAAAAAGATTAGTCCAAAACAAATATAGCCAAAAAGGTCTAGTATTCATACAGCATTATACATTTGTTGATCAGAGCTGGATGTTATTTGACATGAGTTGTATGCAAGTTTGTGAATCTTAACATACAGCGTCTATCCTTTCAGGGAATGTCAATTTTAGAAAGGTGTCTTTGCTCATTAAATGCTTATGTAGTGTTTCCAGTATGCATAGTTTAAGTATACCCTTAAACTCTGAAGTATGTTTATAAATACAATAGTCATTCAATCAATGTTTTGTTGAGAGGTATTTGAGTTAAAGCTTTAATATTAAGTATGCACAAATAGTTTAATGTTTTATATTATATGAATTTAATCAACTTTTAAAGTTAATGTTATATGCAATGGTTTTAAAATAACGCGGTGTAAATATTTGAGTGTATTCATCAGTCAGTGTTCAAAGTTTCTTCAACACAAGTTCATATTACTGGTTTTAAGAAATGATGCTTCATAACACTAACACATACTGAAGATGTGTTTTGTTTTCTTGAAAGGTTTTATTGTGCCAAACAAGTACACACTAGCAGTATTTTTAACATGTATCATTTTGTGTTAAACCAGTGCTCATTTGCTCGCATTTCATTTATGCCTTTGTGATCATACTATTGAGGTGCCGTGTTTTTGTTATATTAATTGTTAGCAGAACATTGTTTCCACCAAAGTGATAGAAAAACTAGACTGGCTCCCTGCTGAATGGATTTTGCCAGTTATAGATTCCAGCATGTTACTTAGGATTACTGGAGGCATGAAACTAGTCTTATTAAGTATTCTTGACGTTTGTCAGGTCATGGCACAGGATTTGAGATTATGGTTTACATGACAGATGATGGGTTCTCCTTGACTGTGCATTATCAAATCTGATTATTATTATGATACAATGAAATCAACACACTGCACAGAATCACATGAGTATGACTCTGCTGTTTAGAGGTTGAGGGTAAAGTAATCCTCTCCCTACAATGCACCAGGGCTTCTAAATACACCAGCAGTGTAGGTATGAATCTAGTTGAGAGGCTAATGTGGTCCATTCAAATTATGTTGAATAAGAATTCTCTCCAGCCAAATTACATGAATATGGATGTTTCTGTGTTAAGGTCTTCATGAAATACCATAAATAATACTTTAGCAGTGAAAGCAGGTGTTTCCTTGGACTTTGACAAATTTTAATTTTGGATTGTGACATTTGATACAAGTAGTCCTGGCCATCCCACAATTCATAACTGGGAGAGGTTTGAGAAGTAATGACCTGGTGGTAGGGTGTGAAATCACATGTACTATAGACTTGTACCATGCATTATTTTTTTTTTCAGTCATTCAGGTCAACCTGGAGACATCAATTAGACGGTGACTTCAGTCACTTGCTCATGGTCAGTAGTAAACAATAAAAGTGTTCAAATTTTTGTCTCCTTGAGACAGAGGTAATAGAAGTTAAACCAGTCATTTGGGTCTGTTTTTTTTTTAATTCCAACAGCCACTTTACAAATTCCTTGAAGTTTGCCTGTCAGTTTGATTGGTCATTGAAGCAGAGAGGAAGTTATAGCACTGAGCACTTATCATGGGTAATTACAGAAGGGTATTTAGGTTGAAAAATTCAAAGGAATTGATTAAATTAATTTTACACATACACTTAAATAAAACTGCTGTATAATAATATGTTCCAGCATTGTTTACAGATGACTCATGTGGTAATCATATCAGTTACAGTGGTTTATAATGTACATACTTATATGTAAACTGTATATATGAATGTGGTAACAATGCAAACACACCATGACAGTAAATATACAAATTATATATGTGAATAGGTGTATACAATACATGTGTCATTAGTATATGAACATGTTTAGGTGACATTGCTTTAATACATGTACTTTTATTCTCTTGGCCAAAGAAATTAAGGTGCTACATATAAACTATTGGGCAATAGTTAGTGACATGTGCTAAATAAATGCAACAATAAAACTCAGGTAATATTAGCTGGGTGTGCATGCATTAAATTTAAATGACAAGACCGGTCCTGAACTCCTTTTCTTCTTGCTTGGCAGTGTTGTTACAACACAGATAAACCACTGGTGTCAAAATTTAAAACTATTAAGACAATTTGTACGCTCTTTACACAGCGCTTTACCTATAGGGCTACTACCTATATCGTAAGGCACTGTTTGTTATGACCTCGTATCCTGAATTGCAACACCAGAGAGGAGCACTGTATTTTTGTCCAATCAGATGAGACCTTGTGCTGGAAGACAAAGCCAAGCGAGGAATACACAGAGCCAATCATATTCATTTCTTTTTGAGTGACAGCTCATCCCCCAGCGTAACCGTCTGAACAGGCCACAGGCTCAGAGAGAATTGCCCCTGACGTGGTTTGCTTAGGGCCTTGGGCACATAGGATGCTCGGCCGGTGAGCTGTAATTCAAACGAAACGTAACAACAAAGGCTGCGTGCACACCTCGCTTGCTGGTTTCAGTTCTGCAGACAACAGATACACGGCTACGCTGACACAGTCATAATGTCATAATCGAATCGGTCGATGATGCGAGAATGCAGAGGGAGCAATTTAAATTCGACCGGAAACTCATTAAGCGGCGCTTGAAGCGCAGCAATGGGCGGAGCCAGGATGCCTGTCGAGTGTTTGTTTATTGGCATCTGATTGGCTGCTTGTCACATCATACGCACTTTTATTTCAGTGGAAAACGAACCGCCATCTGGTGTCTAAATATATCATAAACGGTCAAAGCTGGCAGCGTGAAAATCGGTTGCTTCTTTAGAAGCGCAAGATTTCTGCTGCCTCGGGAGCGTAGACAATTTGTAATATAGGTAGGTTTATCATATTTGAAACTCATATTGCTCTCTAAAGTATGGTATTTCAAGGTACCTTTCTGTTTAATATTATGTCTTTTGCATGTTACTCTCTTGTAAGACTTAAAAAAGCACCAGTTGCCTTCTCTGAGTGTGTCTCTGAACTGGAATTTGCATATTCATGTGGTGATGCAAATGCTTTAACAATCACCATTTTCTCATAATCTTTATCAGGTCATCTTTATTGACCTTATTTTCTCAAAATCTTTATCAGGTCATCTTTATTGTGAAAAGGAAGAATGGACATGCTGGTTCTCAGTGGTTAATGTATTCTCTTTTGTTTTAGACATCTGTTTAGTGTTTGTCTTGAATTTATTATAATCATTTGGTTGTGCTGAATTTCTATCATGTTAATTTAACTTTGAGCTTCTTGGACCATTAATCTGCCAGTACCAGTCAAGGTCTAATGTTTATAACTATGTTATACTAAAAGTCATTTATTCTTCTAATCATGTATATAATTTAGCTTCTCTGAGATTTTTGTTTTGTCAATGCACTTTTTTCACATGCACAGTCAGTCTGTTGTCAGATACTGGGAAGAGCTTAATTTCAGTGTGATCTCACTGTCCATTCTCAAGTTTTATTTATATAGCTTCATGTTAATTTTGAATATTGTTCCTTGAGGACTTCATAAGATTTTGGCAATTATTTTTTTATCATCCTTTTTTATTTTGTAAAAGTATCTTATCACTTTTCAGTAGTGATGATACTTTTTATGATCATTAATAATTTGAAATTCTAGTTTTCATCGTATTTTAATTTTGAGTGGAACTTGTATTTTTTGGCATTAGCACTGTGACATTTGATGTATAATCTGTTATATCTTGACCTTAATCGTTCATCACCGGTTTATTCATTTGATATTAACAGGGGTGCAGGTTCCATGGTTCTCAGATTCAGCGTTGTGTTAGCAGTAGTTTTGGGTAATGTTTTATATGTGTATTCATCAGCAGCCAAAGTTTCAAGAAACCTTGTCAAATTGAAGAGTACAACTTGCTTGAATAATAGACTGTCATAGTGCGGAGTAATTAATGTGTGTTGCAAAGACAAAGCAGTACCTATTAATGCTGTTCACTTTGGTGTCAGCATTGTGATTGCAGTTACACTAACTATAAACTGTAAAAAACTGCTATGTTCATGTATATATGATTGATGAGATCATTTTACTTCCAGTTCTTTGTTTTCCCCATGCTTTGATAGAATTTTATGCAACAAGTTTTATACATTGAGCTGGGGCCATGTACACGTTATATTTGTAAATTTTAAAGAACTTCTGTGTAATATATAAGTAAAATATACATACAAACTATGTTTCTAATTTCTTTGCACTAATTTATATGCAAATCTTATGTTTACTCCCCTTGTATGTAAGCTAACTACATTCCTCATTATATCTCCCCTATAGTGCCTCTAATTGTATGCATATATTTGCTCAGGAGAAGAAGAAGCTTGGCATTACCAGTTGCTTTATGTGATATATTAATAAAATGATCCATTTAATACTGTGTTTTGTTGTGTATAGCCAGTTTAGCCAATACATCTCAGTAACGGTATATGGAGAAGTACCACCAATTTAAGTTGACCTATTTATGCAAGTTTGAGATTAATTTTGAGACTGACAAATCAGCCTTGTGATAATTTTAGCTCTGCACTCTTAAATACCTTGGACCTTGTCATCATGCAATGTTTGAACACATTTGAACTGACCAGTTCTAAAAATAGAGACTAACATTTGTGAATTTTCTTCAAGCAGTTACTTAAAATACTAAAGCACAAATTTGACAATAATAAATATTATGGATTTTCTTGAAATTATCTCTGCTTGTTGATCATACAGAACAACCTTAATTGTATCCGCCAAAACAAAGTTTTGTGGATACTATGTTTTTGGCTGGGTTGGTTCTGCCACTGCAGCGTTCGTTTCCAGAATTGACTGAGACCACTAGACAAGATTTTCTGAAACTTTACACTATTATCAGTTCACATGTGAACTGGTGCCAAAATATTTGTAGACCTCTCACCTTTCCTCTCTCCACTGCGTCCATCTGTGTATCTGTTTTGATACATTAACCCACATATTTGGACTCGTTTGACCAATCGGGCTAAAATTTTGCACAAATTTAGCACTTGGATAGCTTTTTAGCTCAGCTGACTATAAAGCCCCGTTCCCACTTTCACGAATTTGACGCCGAATCGCCACGAACTTACATCATTAAAATTCGTAGGGACGTCGTGGGAGTGTCGTAGATGATGTCTTTAACATTCGGTAATGTTCGTAGCGAGGTCTTGAGCACTCAGAATTCGTGGCGCTATTTTTGAAATGTTCAAAAATTAAGCTTTGTCGTCACAAGTCGTAGCTAGGTCGTAACAGTTTCTTGGTAAGTCGTATGAGAGTCTTCATAATTCTTGTAAATTCATGATGTAAAACAATGTCACGAATTCTCACGAAGGACAATGACAGCGACACGACTTCAACACGACTACAATACGACTACCACAAGAACCTCTCAAGAGAGAGTCACGTTCATAAAGCCCCTTCCTACTGCCACGAAATTGGTGACGAATCATCAAGAACTGACATCATAATGTAACGGAAAATTTTATTTTAAAAATTTTCCTAGTGATTTTTAACTTCTTACAAACCAATGAGGAATAAGGTTTAGAAGTAAGAACACTGTGTAGATTTGTAAATTTGTTTTAAAGAAGATTTGTATTGTTGTTATTGGTTCCAATTAAATTTGAACTAAAATAATTTGAAGAAGCTGAATCAAATTACGTTTCCTTTGTAATTTGTAACTTCTTTGTAAACAAAAAAGGAAAGTTTTGCAGTGAGTAAACCATGTAGATTCGTAAATTTATTTTAAAGAATTTTTTTTTATCGTGGATATTGGTTGACAAAATAAATTTGAACCAAAACAGATTAAAGAAGCTGAATACATTATGCAGTTTCGTCATACTTAAACATATGGTCAATATAATAAATTATGAATTTCCTATTTTACTATGGGAGAATAAACTGAGCCTAACACAATAGATATTAACAGAATCTTATATCACATTGAGAGCTGAATCAATAAGATATTTTAACCAATATTTTGAGAATACAGAAATTTTACATCCGATTAAGACGGTCGTCTACTTGGACTTAAAGAAGTTAACGTCGTATTTGCCACCACATAAATAAGTCGTAATTGTCTAATTACTCAAATCAAATGAGACATATATTATCAGTGTTTTAAACTGGATAACTTTTGTCAAATTAAAATATCTGGAGAAGTTGAGAAGTTTTGTTATAGTGTCCTTTTACTAATATCGTCTTCTTTGTGACATTACAATAGCTATATATCACATATATAGCTATCTAACAATCCGTAGCAAAATTGAATGATCGTAGGAGTATCGTCCACAAGTTGCAGATCAATCGTGGAAATATCGTACCAGTATCTTAGACGTCGTCACGGAGCCGTGAACATTCTTAAAAGTGTCGTGTCATATCGTGCTGGCTTCGTGTCACTGTCGTAGCCAATCGTACTGGCATCGTACTTCTTTCGTACAATATCGTGGTCGTGATGGAATTTTTATCACTCGACAGGCCGATTGGCAACGAATCGCCACGAATTCAACATCGTGGCGATTCGGCGTCAAATTCGTGAAAGTGGGAACGGGGCTTTAGTCATCTGAGCTATAGTCGTGGTCCATTGTCCGTCGTCCGTCTAGCTGTCCGTTGCGCCGTCCTTCCGTCCGTAGATGTAGCACATTTTGAAACCGTAAGACTTAGGAATCCAAATTCGGCATAATGTTAGATGTCCCCCAAGATCTCCCACCAAGCCGAAACTGGGTCTTTGCCACTTCGTTCCTTTGAGCAATTATGGAAAACCCTCAATTTTTTATTAAAAAACTTTTTTTTTACATTTCAGGACTGCCTAATATCAAAACCACTCTTCTGTTTTTCCTCATCATTAATATAAATATTCCTCTATATAGTTCATATGGACAAGCCAGAAATTAGGTCTGTATTATTTAATTTAACAAAGTTATGGGCCCAAACATATTGCACTTTGTAATATTAGGAAAAATATTTGGTCTCTTTACACAAAAAATGTTAAAGCTAGGGACTTTTTCAGTAATATAACTTTAATTTATCAAAATTTAATTGTTTACCCAAAATTAGATCGAAATCTTTAAAATTTTTAAAATATTAGCAAAAATATAAAATTGGTACCTTAAATTTTGCCCAAATTTGGCCATGGCACGCACTTTTTTTCTCGTATGTATATTTAATTTATTTTTCACAGCCGGGATACATGTGGTAATCTGTTGAAATCTGAAATTTGAAAGTAAAATCTTAAAAATTATTCTAATTATTGAAGTTTTTTTAGATGCTCTAATGTATTTGCATTATGTATATCTAAGACCCCACTCTTGCTCACTACAGCCTTGCCTAGGTAACCTTATTAGTGATGCAGCACTGGCAGAACACCCCTGCTGTAATAAACATACACTTATTCTCATTGGCGCTACCCTAACACCCGCCCCCCCCTCCCCCCCCCCCCCCTCCCCCCCCCCCCCACCACCACCACCACCACCATCACCAGTTATATTGCAATACATGGTTTGTTACTGTCAACTGTATTTCCTTAAATGTAAAGCTGTTTTTGATCCAATGTGCACAACTTTTCTTAAAAATTAATTCAAGAAGTAATCCAAGAGATGCCACGTTGTTCTGATGTAGCATTTTTAATAAATTATTTCCTTTTAAATAATTAAACAAAATATAATTTAACCCATCAGTAGGCATAATTTGATAATATATGAAACAAATCATGGATAATTAATGGTGCAATTTAAAAATGTGAATTCTGGAGTGTTATTTTCATATATTTATTGCTTTGCAAATTTGAAAAATATATTTTATAAAAAATATATATATATCTGTGTGCATAATGTGATTTTACCTGACTAAATTAAGTGTAAATGTTAATGCAATTTAGATTTGTGAATCAATTTAAATATTCAGATATATATGATATAATGTAAATATAAAGTAAAATTTATAAACTTAAAAAAATGACTTAACAAAAGAAAAAATAGGATCTAATGCAAATATTTGTTCATTATTTTCCTGTCTCAGTAGAATGGAAATTAAAGTTATTTGCTTTGTTTTCCATCTCTCAGCCTGTTTTTAAATATTTAAAAATAATTTCATATAAATTAAATTTTATCCTTTACGTATATGCAGTATGCAGAGGTGCTGTAACTCCTACCAGTCCCTGTAAGCACCATTAAATTTAATTATGTATTCTGTATTTATATCCATAGATGTTGTAACCCCCCCCCCCCCCCCCCCCCAGTCATTGAACCCTAGTTCCTGAGCACTGAGGATAGTATTTTTATTGCAACTTCAAAAAAATCTATGGTAATGCAGTTATAACTGTCACAATCAGCTAAGCGCCTTGCCCCTGGGTCCCTTGTTTAATACACAAAATTGGTGGCGCCACCTGCAACGATTTTTGCACAGCGTCCTTCTGTTCATCTGCATTGGGTTTAAATCACTCATATCTCAGCAGTGGTTTCACGTATCTGCCTAAAATTTTGCATATGTATACAACTTGGATAGATTTCTCGACTTTGTGGCAGGTGGCGACATCTAAATACACATTTCGGCTGCAGACAGCCATGCTAATATCTCAGGACTGGATTGACGTATCAGCCTGAATTTTTGCATGAGTATAAATCTTACATAGCTCTACATCTTATTCAAATTTGGTGGCCCAACTTAAATCCATTTTATATGGTATCCATCTGTTCATCTACCTAGGGTAAAAAATCACTCATATCTCAGCAGTGGTTTGACTTATCCACCTGAAATTTTGCATATGTATACAGCTGTAATAACTTTCTCTTTCAAATATCAGGTGGCGCCACTTACAATCATGTTTTCATGGCAGACATGTATGCTAATATGCAACATACTTCAATTTATTTCCCCTTGCCACTCAAACAATGCCTCACTTCACCCGTCCCTCTCTGATTTCGGCGGATACATGTAGTGGCTTGTCGACTACGCGTATTCTAGTTCATAACTGATTAAAGCAGACTAGTACGACAGTAGGGTCCTACAGTTCTTCCATTTATAAGCAAGTGTAATTGTTATAGTATTAGCAAGGCTATTATAGTTTTAAAGTGTACAATATTAAAATCATATGCTTTAATCTGACTTCATATTTCTTTCTTCCTGAAAAATTGGAACCTGCGGGGTTTTCCCCCCGAGTTCTAAAAAAAGGGGATATAGAGTTATATTTTACCATATGCCAAATTTGAGTAAAATTCTTTTTTAAAGTACCAGTTCATCAATGTTTAATCATATAAATCATTACATGGATTGCTTTGAAATTTGCAACGCAAGATTTTCTTTGACAGCTTCGAATTTCAGAATTGCTTAGCTTCAGCGATGAGTTTTTGGTCGTCTTCCTTCTGTCCGGCCAGCCGGGCCCCCAGCCAGACCGCCGGTCGACCGTTGGAACGTATAGATACTTGTAACTTAAAATCCAGGGAGATCCTTGAAAAAGCTCCCTGGAAGCCTGAAATTATCTCAATGCAGTTTATATTCTCCAAGTTAAAGGGCTTGTTTGCACACCCCGAGAACAAATTCTTGTTTGCTAAAATTTGATATAAAAACTCAAATATCTCAAATAATGCATAGATTTCCATGAATCTTGTTTTGCATAGTGATCATGACTAATTTCATCAGTGCCTGAAGACTGGTGGTGCCACCTGTACTTTTATATTTTCAAACTTTTTTCCTTTATTTTGAGACCGTTTGCGATCGTATCAGTCTCTAACCTGTAGTGTATTTAGTGCCCTAGCTGCAACCTCGCATGTTTATTTGTTAAGATTAGTTTATCAGTTCCTGAATATTGGTGGTGCCACCTGTATTTTTTTTTGTTCACGCATTTTCCCCATTATTTTCATGACTGCCAAATTACAGAAATGGTTCCGGTTTCTCATCTGTGGTTTTATTTAGTGTCCGTGTTATTGATCATAACGTTTTTATCAATTGTTCGGGCTGGTGACGCCACCTTAATTTATATTTACATATTTTCCTCTATTTTTAAGACCGTCAAATAACACAAATCGTATCCTTAACCCCTCCCCAGTCCCACTTTAGGTAAAAATTTCATGCTAGTCAGCCGAGCGTCCTGACCCATGGGTCACTTGTTTGAGTTGTGCGTCACATAGGCCTATTTTTTTTTTTAAATTTCCCCTGAAAATTAAGACTTTGTGACTGACAAGTCATAAAATTAAACTTTTGCAAGTTTAGTGGTGACATTGAGACTGGCAGCAGTGGCGGATCCAGAGGGGGGGGGGGGGGGGGTAAAAAAAATTCTGCGACCTGGACCCCTTCTTTTTCGGACGAGAGGACCTTTTGTTAGGTTTTCTTAACAATCATGGACCGACATGAAATTACCTATTCATTTTAACTTAAAGATGTTTATTCAGAGCTGGAACTTTTTTTTTAACAAGGGATATACTTATAAAATCTTACCATAAGGAAGAGTGGCAATTGTGTTTTCTTGCATGTTAAAATTTGAAAAGTTTGTAGAACAGTTATGCATTATTGTACACAACAACCTGAAATGAAAGATTAGAATTGTCATGGGTTTACCAAAGAACTGCAGTGTCAGAATTCATTAAACGAAGAGTTGTCGCGTTTGACGCATTGATGCACAAGCTAAGGCACTCTTTGAAAAACCTTTGATAAAAAATGATGTAGAAATCAGAACTCTTTCGCAAACGTGAAGATATGCACTATACAATCCCTATGAGGAAAGATCTTTTTAAACCATATAATCATTTTTACAGTGGATCAACTTAAAGCTCATTTGAAAAAAAAGGCTTCTCCTGTCCATCCCGGTAAGGCTAACTCATACTCATAGTAACTGCATGATCGAACGCCATTACCTAAAGCCATCTCTCTAACAGCAAAATAGACACACACAAAAAATAAAGAAAAAGACCCTGCAACTCTTTCAATTATTCATAATAAAGTTTAATCATACTCTCAAAATAAAACTTAAATTCATACAAGCTCAGACAGAGAGAAAAAAAACTTTAATGCAAGGAGAGACGCTTGACGGTCTGGTGACCATTTGATTCCTCCAGTGCTGACATCTGATGGCAAAGTTTGGAACTACCAAGGCAACGGTCAGCTGTCGGGAGGGTGCAGGGTGTTAGGGGTAATGTCGCTTCGGGCCAGCCATCTGGGCAAAATCTGCCCCAGCAGACAATTAGTGAATTGGGTTAATGTTGCATTTAAGTCAACTCTAGTCGGACAACCGGGTAAGGCTTTCATATAAACTTTAAAACAATGTAAAAACCTTTTCAAAACAACTGGCAGTGGTGGGCGATAATAGAACGACTTGTGTAATTATTATAGCTTATCCTGTGACATTGAATTTCTCTTCATTGATTGAAGATCTAAAACGAATTTTCATGATTGATATTTATCGTAATCTCTTTTTCAGATTGTTGTCCTTTTATCCAGTAAACAATGGTGCATGTAGATTAAAGATAAGCCCTCAGCTCTTTTTAGCTCAGCTGACTATAAGTCATCTGAGCTATAGTCGTGGTCCATTGTCCGTCTGTCCGTCCGTCCGTCCGTAGATGTGGCACGTTTTGAAACCGTAAGACCTAGGAATCCAAAATTCGGCATAATGTTAGATGTCCCCAAGATCTCCTACCAAGCCGAAAACTGGGTCTTTGCAACTTCGTTCCTTTGAGAAATTAAGGAAAAACCTCAATTTTTTATTAAAAACCTATTTTCACACTTTAGGACTGCCTAATATCAAAACCACTGATCTGTTTTTCCTCATATTTACCATAAATATTCCCCTATATAGTTCCTATGTACATGCCAGAAATTATGTCTGTATTATTTAATTTAAAAAGTTCTGGGCCCAAACATGATGCATTTTGAAAAAAATAAGGAAAGATATTTGATCACTTAACACAAAAAATGTTAAAGCTGTGGACCTTTTTTCCAGTAATATAACTTTAATTAATCAAAATTAAATTGTATACCCAAAATTAGATGAAAATCTTTTAAATTTTTTAAAATATTAATAAAAATAAAAAATTGGTACCTTAAATTTTACCCAACTTTGACCATGGCACGTTTTTATCCTGTAAGTACTGTGGATTTAATTTTCACAGCATGTTTTTGTCAGCATTTCAACTGTTAACACCGAAAATTTGAAACCAGTTGATCAAAAACTGTAGATTTTAATCAAGTTTTCAAGCACCTTGTAACAAATTGTTTACATCAAGCTAGTGTTATGCAGTTTGCAAAAGCTCAGCTCCCCAGCTTCAGCTCTAAGTTCCTTAATTCAGCATACAGTTAGATGTCTCCAAAATCCCCTACCATGCCAAGAATTTGGTCACTAGGACTTAATACCTTCGAGATATTAATGAAAAACTTCATTTTTCCATTAAAAACCCATTGTTACACTTCAAGACTGCCTAATATCAAAACGACTGATCTGACTTTAATCATAAACAATATACATATTTTTCATTCTCTATGCACATCCCAGAATGATGTCAGTATTGCGTAATTGTTTTAAGTTATGGGCCCAAACATAATGCACTTTGTAAAAAATCAAGAAATATATTTACTCCCTTAACAAGGGCATTGCTAGAGATTTTTTTGTCAGAGATGTAACATTATTTAATCAAGATTCAATTGAATACCCAAAATTAGTTCTGAATTTTTCAAATTTTATAAGTTATTAGTATAAATATAAAATTAGTACCTTAAATTTTGCCCAACTGTGACCATGGCACGTTTGTTTCCCGTGAGCACTGTTGATATAATTTTCATATCATGCACACATAAGGATTTCAGCTTTTTAGTTTAGAAAGCTGAAGGAAATTGGCCAAAAATTGTAGCTTTTATTAATGTTTTTTATGAGACCCTGTCAGACTTTGGCTCTCTCCAGCCCCTCTTGAGTCACCTGTATGTGGACCTTGTTGACCTTTCATCAAATTATGCACGCTTGAGGCGAGGCATACAGGAATCCAGGCAGCTTATGGCCAGCCACAGTTGATCCAGGTGTCCAACCCAACTCATCTAGTAGTTTTAACCAACAACATAACAATAAACATAGAAAAGGAATTTGTTAGTTTATAATAACAGGAAATTAACTTGCAGTTACTGATGATATAAGAATCTTGTATCGATGGGTAGAATGTCACATATTCCAAATAACACCATGCAGTCACCTATGGCATTTTTCAGTTCAATTTTAATGATAAAGAAGTAAATCATATTATTCATTACTAATCATTAGGGATCATATGAAGGAAATTAATGATAGACAAAGATGCAGTTGATAATATTAATCTAGATTCCTACTGTGTCTAGTGTGTACATTGATGTGAAATTAGTCCAAAATGAATTTTTTACAGTTATTTTTTAATATAAATAAAAACCATAAAACCAGGTACTTATGATCATTATTTAAATGTGTGAATTTTGTATATTCTGGATTCTCAACATCATTGTTTGGTGAAAATTGAATAAATACCAGACATGGTGCGAATACTTTGTAATTGTATTTAAAATACGAATATGATTATGTACTCCATTATAAAATTTCTTGCATAAAGAATGGGAATTCAGGTAAAAATGAAAGTATATGAATACTTGTGCAAATACTTTCAAATTGTATTCATGAATGCCTTCATGAATGTATTCTTTAATATTATTTTAATAATCATATCAGTTATATTTCATTTAAAAAAATCATATGATTCTCTCATTATTTTTAATAAAAATTATATTTGGGACAATATTTGTAATTTTTTTAAATAAATAGTTAAACTCTTATATTATATGTTCTGCTTATAAGTTATATGGCCAAGTCAAAATCTGTGTGACAATAGTACTCCAATTGTTAATAAAATAAATGAAATCAATCCTCTTCCCTGTCTCCAAAGGTACTATCAAAATCATACATAAGCTAAACAACAACAACTCATTATACAGCTTATATTTATTACCACACAAAACCAGCATGTGCCTCATTTCTAAATAATATTTTTTTATCATATATAACAGCTGAGCGTCGTGACCCATAGGTCCCTTGTTTAAGTTTTTAAGTTTTAGTAAATTTTGAAAGTTATATTAAACATTTATTAGGCAGAGCTGCCACTAATAATCAATCGAAAATCTGTTCCTACTTTACCCACTTGTCTAAGTTCATGTGATCATATAAAATTTTCAGCAGACTGTTTTTAACAGAATAGATCCCTAAGCCTATTCTTAGGGACCATACTCACAAGCCCAACTTGGTGAGTTTAAAAGTCTGTAAACCAAGTAGCGGCCGACGTCGACACAACAGGTTTCAGGTTTCTGTTGCGTCGCCGGTCCACCAAAGGGCTAACTGGGGTTATAGCACGATACGATCTGTTACTCTTAGAAAGAAAATTAAATAAAAATATTTCCTATTGTTTTAGCAAACCAATGTTCACATAATGTTGTATGTCGAAAGGCCTGTAATAAAAAATAACCATTCTGGAAAGCATAAAGCACCTGTAACATCAACAACTGATAGTATTTGTCCAGAGAGAATTGAAGCATTAACAGCCCCAGTAGAAATTTTGCATTTGGTGACAGTCCTGTATGAGGCTTTAGGCCTGTGTACTGTTATGTTCATATTTTAACTTCCTTGGTGCAAAATAGGGCTGAGAACAGAACAGTTATGTTTTCTAGTGGTGAAATATACAATACACATAGATGTACTGAACATTATAATCAATGGATATATGTTAAATCTCACAGTTGTGTATGGAGTGTTATAATCACAGTTAACTACAGGTGCAATCTATGGACTCCACAATGCGTCAGTCACTGAAAAAAAAGCAATTGAGGAGTTCATTCTTATGGGCTATAAAACAAGTAGCCAACTACAACCTAAAAACACAGTGGCAACAATGTTTATTCAGACTTCATTACAAAAGAGCATAACAGAGAAATTGTAACATAATTAAACTGCCCAAAGGTTTGTCGTGGTCAGGAGTTGACTTTCCTTACTCAAGTTACATTCATACAACGTTGTGGAAGAGTAAACCAGTGATTTATATTAATTACATATCATAAAACAAACCACTTTACTGTCTTTAGTGTGCACTTTGAAAACTCCCTTGAATCCTCTGTCATTGTACACGTGAACGGAGGAACGGAGTGACAAGATAATAATGCTAACCATATCTGATATTCTAGGTATTTATCATAAATACTGCGTTATTTGAAGATGTTTTTAAGCCACCCAAAGGTCATATACCCTTTGGTCTTTCCATTGCAGTAAATTATCCAGTCTAGACAGTTCAGAATTTTTGTGTTTTTCCTTTCATTATGTGCGACCCTGGTTGAGGGTCACACTGCAGATGATTAAACATATGTAGCGTGCATGACTGAGTTGGAGCCCAACTCAGAAATCAGAAAACAAGACAACCCAAAGATACACCATACCTGTGACAATAGTCAAGAAAACTACAGCTGTATATAGTAGTCATCACAACAACTATAGTTCTTTTACTGCCTCTGCCAAGATGGCATCGGTTTATCCTAGTTCATGTGTGTGTTTGTGTGTGTGTTTGTTCATGACATAATTCCTGCTATCTTTATTTAATTACAGCTGTTGCAAGTGAAGAGACTAGAAATCAACATGCCTCACCATCTTGCACCACAACCGACCCACTGTCAGCTTACGAGGCCCGGCTGAAGAGCGGTGAGCTGAAACGAGATGATTACCAGAGAAAGATCGTGGACCATCTACAAATGTTACATGACCAGATAGAGAACCACAACCCAACTCCTCCTCAACAGTCCGTGTTCAGTAAGGTCAGGCAGAGATTACAGCACAGATTTATATATCCTCTCATAGTTATGCTGTGCACCTATTATATTATGCAAACCGTTAAACACCAAATGCTGGAAGGGTGTTTAAGTTAGACCATGTTTAACGTAAAACCGTGTTTAGCTTAACACTGTTAAACACTAAACAGTGTTTAAATTTAACTGGTATGCTCTAAGCTCTGTTTAATTTACCACTCGTTGTTAAATTTGGACACCCTGTTTAGCTGACCTATTTACGATTCCAAGAACAAAAAGGCCCCAGATCATGAATAACACCTGCATTTGTAACCCAGTGCACATGACATGGGAAGTCCACACAAAGAGAAGTATCACACATATTAAAGCCTAATGGCACCGGTTGAAACTATCTGCCAAAAAGAGTTTTCCTGTAGCAATTGATCTGAAACTAACAGGGTTGATTGAAATCCAACATGCAATCGTGGAAGCCTATTGTTTTTGGTCAGTAAAGATCAAGGTCAAAGTCATAAAAAAACGTCAAAATGTTATTTTTGTCATAACTTCGTTCATACTTGTCCTATCTTCACAAACTATACCTTATTTTTAATAGTCTTTGCATTCCCCATTCTGTCTGTCTGTCCTATTTCAATTTTGGAAAGCGCTCGACCTATGGTCATTTAGTTTACTTATTTCTGTTTCATTAAAATGCTATTTAAATTCGTTAATATGTGAAGACAGTTTGTCAATTTTCTCTGGTTATTGTTGCATATTTAAAATTTGGAGCAAGCAGCAGGAGATGAGCACATGGAGCCTCGCTCTTATTTCAGCCAAGGTTAAGGGAAATCTTTAAGATATCAGATAATTTTTTGGTCTTATCTATTTCACCTTCATTGGTGAATAACTAGCATTATTGGTTTAGAATACATATAGTATACATAACTATGAGTGGATAATGCTGTCTTGTGAAGTAGATACATGTGTACATTTTCAGTAAACCCCATTATTTTTTTTAAAATGGATGAATACTGTTTGTTTGTGAATAATAAACAACTAAACCTATAATTTGATTTGTTATCATAGTCTTGTAAAGTGGTTATATTCATGAGATAATTTATCTTCTTTGATGTTATTCAGAATGCTGTGAGTGTAAGTATCTTATTATATGAGTGGCATAATGAAGTATGGCTGTCCTGAAAAAAAATCTTTAAACTGTGACTTATTTAATTGAAAACCACCTGAAGTTTCATTCCTGATTTGTGTAACTTCCTTACATAAGTTGCGTGTTTAAATGACTTAAACATACCCTGGGGTGTCTAAATTTTTTGGGTGTTTAAGGAAGGTTAAGACAGTGTATAAATTTAGACATCTTTCGAGCATACAAGTTAAATTAAACACTGTTTAAATCAGCCATTTAAACACTGTCTAACTTTAATCATCCTTCAGCCCAAATTCTGCTGATTTTGATTCTCAAAACCAACACTCAATTTTCTTATAATAATGTTATAAACACAATGCTACTTTGATAAACCTGAATGTTTGTATATCATAGTATAAGTCAGAGATTTTATGCAGTTGCATTAATTCTATTTTTGCTTGGATTTAATTTAGGTGTTATGCATCAGGGGTTGGCAAGTTTCAACACCGAACATAATTTACACCGTTAATAAACTTTGATAGACCTAAAAGACTGTAAAAAAAAAAATTGTACATGTCATGTCCCTCTCTCACATGTTCAGTTTGGCACTTTTCTGATTTCAGTTTCACATGCTTCAAAGGGAGACATAAACAACCATATAACATATTATAAGACAAAGCTTTGGTCTTGCTGCTGCCATTAATAATAGCTGGATTAACAGGAACATCATTCCTAGGGACCTGTCATGGGAGTAATGTTACTTACAGCCAATCAAGTGCTCATTGTAGATCAGTTGAGAAGTAATATGGGTGCTACCCAATTTTTACAACAGCAGACCAACACCAGAGATTAGGCCAGAGCATTGTAAAATGCAACAGTTTACTACTGCCTTGTGAGCTCTCCTTTTCAGTTCCCCTTCTGTGCTCCAAGTAACTCCACCATGTAAACTGGATGCAGCTATATTTACTACTTAGTGCTGTTCAGCTGTCCACGCAGAACATTTTTTATTCAATCTTTTTGGTCCAGCATTTCCCCAGCTGTTAATACACAAATCCAAGAAACTAAGCCTGGGCAGTTAAGGGGTAAAACCCTTTGCCCTCTCCGGTGGCAATGCTGGTTCAATCCATGGTGTAGCTAT
This sequence comes from Sipunculus nudus, assembly GCA_026874595.1. Lineage (NCBI taxonomy): Eukaryota > Metazoa > Annelida > Sipuncula > Golfingiida > Sipunculidae > Sipunculus > Sipunculus nudus. Next base: position 60,490,190 of record CM049311.1, on the reverse strand, counting down.
GAAAGTGGGTTGTAGTTGCCTGCCCAAGGTCAGTGGATTTTCCGGGTCTTCTGGTTTCCTTCCACCCCTCGAGACTACCAAATGCCAACATCTGAGCCATGGAGAGTGTCGCAATTAATTATAATAACCATTTGAACAATCCATGTTAAAAGTTTATTTTTAAAAAAGGCTCTTTATAAATATCTGATGTTGGTGAAGTGCTGTATAGAAAGTTCTTTGTTTTCATGTCAGGTAAAATAATTAACGGCATGAGATATATATCTGTCAGTGTATTGATATGTTTCTCTTTCAGTTACTGGGTAAAAAACCAGATCCAATCCAGGCCCCAAAAGGTGTGTACCTGTTTGGAAACGTTGGATGTGGTAAAACAATGCTGATGGACATGTTTTATGAGACATCTGGGGTCCAAAAGAAACAACGCATCCACTTCCACGAGTTCATGTTAGACGTACACAGAAGTAAGTGTGTTTGTGTCATACTCGTCCACATAAGTTCCTGAGATCAGGATAAATGGTAGGGGGTTGGAATTATTCCCTGTTCACAGTCAGTCATCTGTTTAAGCAAACATATTGTCAGGGTATTGATGATTGATTAATAACTAGTTCAGACAAATATTAAATATCTGTGAATCTGCCTGGAGAACATGTGCAATATATCTTTAAGTATCAAAGTCAAAAACTCTCCACCAATTCTCCAGCTTGCACCAGTGTCCAGAGGTTTGTTTAGTGAATCATTCGTTCTATCGCCATGTCAAATTTTCAGGTAAGTGCATAATTATACATAAAACTAAAGAATCTTTTATAAGTTTATATAGTAACTGAAAAGCATCTGGAAGAAACCTACTCATTACTGTGATGTAGGTGATAGTTGCTGTGATAATCAAGTGTTTGGAATTGAAAGAGAAATTATATATATATATATCACTGTAAAACCAGTCCTAGAAAAATGCAAAAAATTAATTACTTGTGTTTTAATGGAATTCAGAATTAATAACTTGTAAGAAAGCTCACTGTGCTCATGTGATATGATGTGCATTTTGCCAGGCTGGCACTGGAAATAGTTTGATATCAATGAAATTCTTACCAAATACTTGTTTCCATGTTCAACTAAGCTCTCACATTCATTCTGGAGATGCCCTGTAGTATGTGAACAAATGGCATGGCTAAATCATTTTGAAATTCAACGTTGTGCATTTCATGGAGCAAATCCCCTCGCAAGGTGCAAAGGGTACCCAAAAACTGTCTCTGACCACTTTTCTGTCACTTCCCAGTGGTCTTATCAAATTCTAACAAGTTTATATTTCCCAGTTTCCCAAACTGTTCATTCAGTTTGCCATTCTGCATACACACTAATGAGTTTCCCTTATTCCAGTTTAAAGAAAAGTATTGGAATTTGAGAAAAATGTCTCAGATCATGAAAAATTCAGGGAATTTGATAGTCCCAAACAAGGAAGTGGCCAGTCTATTATATTTTGTCTCAGCTTATCCAGTTGCTGATAGACTCTAGTAGACTTGAGGGGTGCCAGTCCCTCTTTAGCTCTCTGTTTAAATTTTTTCCAAAAGTGTACATACCTGTACTTTTTGTATACATAAAATACAAGCTAATGTGGTAGGTCATCTTGTTCACTGCTGCTCTTCAGTGCAATAACAGGAAGCTATTTACCTAGAGATAGATCAAGAAGTACCCGGTCATTTTGAAAATTACCTGGAAAGGCCAGAACAAGGCTATTGAAAGTCTATTCATTAATTGTCTTTTAAAATAGAGGGATTTGATAATACAACATACTAAAAGAAATTCTATTTTTCTAGATCTTTTCATTTTATTTTTGTAACTGGAGACCAGGTCCTTGTAAATGTCGCTTATTTGTGCTATGACACAAATTCCATTAAGGAATTCTTTAAGGTATGAAAAATTGACCAAAATTTGCGTTGATCATGTGTCATTTTAATAATTGATACAAATTTTTTATTTTCTTGGCAAGATTTGACTTGCAGTTTCTTGACCAGTAAACAAAAAGATTTTTGGCTCACACTTTATTTTTTATCCCAGGGTCTGTAGAAGTGCAATTTTATTTTGGCCTTACTGCTTGTGTACAGGTCTTTTAGTTTATTGTAATGTTTGTTTGTTTTTTTTTCAGGAATACACAAGCTTAAAGAGAGTGTGCCTAGACAATATAACGTAAACACTTACCAGTCCTTTGATCCGATCCCCCCAGTGGCTCAGGAAATTAGTGAAGAAACATGGCTGCTATGTTTTGATGAATTTCAGGTGAGTCAATTCAGAAAATTAATATGTTTAGTTACCAAAGCCTACCAAAAATTATCAGATCCAGCTTAATTAATTTCCATTAAGGTGGCAGGACTGGTCCCCCCACCTGACCTGACTTTGTTCCAGTTTTTCCTTTGCATTGAACAATCTGATGCTTTAATACCCCCTAAAATATACATTTTCTGAAAGCTAAGAAAATTCTCTATAGTTTGGAGATAATAAACTTTGTTTCTGAGGAACAGGTTTGAATTTGTAAGAATTTTAATTTAATTTTAATATTTAACAAAAAACCATTTATTCTAGCACAACTAAAGCAGATACAGAAAATCTTCTTAAATAAATTGAGAATTTAGATAATAATCCCCAGGCGTTTTTTTGTTTAGTGAGATAAGTTTAAAAATTACGATTTTACAGAGTATTTAATTTTGAAATCTTCACAAATCATTTGATTTTTTACTTTTACCTTAATAAAATCCTTCAAATTAAGTATAGTAAAATAAAAAAATGCTTTTTAGAAGACATATTAACAATTACATATGTCAAAGATGGTATGTTTCATACAAGTACTTACTGAGAAATAATGCTCTAAAGATAAGGTGTTCAGGTGAAATGGTGTTTCGAGAAAATGGCCTAAAACTATATTCGTAGAGATCATTCATCCTACACACGTAACTAACCACAACTACATATTGACAGACACATGAATTTGGTCAAGACGGTGGTTCTTATCAAACCATGCTATAATAACATGGATTAATTGACTATTTTGCTTTAAAAACGTATTAAAACGATAAAAGTTTGACCTGTCACACCAGCGACTTGTCAAACACCACATGCATGGAGTTCAGTAGGCGGAGCTTACAGTTTTGGCCGAGTGCCTAGGTGGGCTAAGCACCGGACAACCGGGACCCGCGGCTAAACAGGTGCATAGCCGTGCCTGTAATAGGTAACCGCGTGTTTACACAGGAACAAGGGGAACGGGATCTATGGCCATTCAAGGAGAACGAAGATTGATTTACTTTTCACGGTTTACATACATTATACGTATTTGGGAGTTGACAATAGAGACAAGTTTATAACGATCATACAGATCTCGCATACACACACAAGTCATATGTGAAATCTGATCTTATTGTTTATTGGAGGGTTGAATAGGAAGACGATGGTTTGTAACATTCATACATCATGCACACACAGAAGTCACAGAAGGAGCCCAATTATCTTATAAGAAGGTTTATTTACATGGAATCTAGAAATGGCAACAAATTAACGGTCAACATAGTGATAACTGACCTCGTGATAACTGTTTGTATAGTAATTAGTGTCCATTAGTAATAGTCAGTAGATCCTTCTGGTTGAATGCATATATCCGAAGGTTCATCTAAATGAAATGGTATGTTGTTACAACAGCGGCTGACAATAGCGCGTTTAGTTGATAACACTGCCAAAGTCGATAGGTGTTGGCCTCCGGTTTTCCTTCATGCGTAAACATAGAGATGCAGTCATCTGACGATTCATCGTCGCTGGCCACCAGTTTGATCACGGAAGTAGGTTTGGGCCGCTGAGACTTCTTGATATCATTCAACTGCTGCAGTTTTTCAAGTGGCATTCGGGATTTGCGTCGTCGGCCCATCTTAGTTTCGTCTGGTATTTGCGTAATATTTATTTGTTTCGGTGTTGACAGAATGAATATCATAGACGTTATAGTTGGGATATGAAGCAGCTTATTATAAAGTAATTTTACGTATCTGTTGATAGGCTCAGGATATAGCAGAAATAACATGATGTCAAGTGAAAATTTGTGTTTCGGCGTAACATACCCGAAAAAAAAATCAGAAAGGCCAATGACACTAACAGATCATTCACAAGGACAGGTTTGTTTGCACACTAATTAGTTGTACGCCCAGCTATAGATTGGGCTATCAAACGTCAACCGTCAGTTCTTGCCACCTCGTGCACGGAGGTACTTGGCCCATGCATTAATTAAACACTTGCACCTCTTGATTGGCTGAATGACCCAGGTGAGGGCTGGGGGCAGAGTGATTGACAGGTATGTGGCAGGGCTGGAGTTAGTTTACAAACACCCTGTCAACACATCTCGGTGTTTACGGAATAGAAATAACCCTTTTCCGCAAAATGTAACTGGCGACCCAAAATGGGCTCAGCTGCATCAGATCCGCCCAGTATTCAATATTACGTATACCTTTAATTGAAAAAAACACAAATTTTTAGGATTTTGACCAGTCCTGCTACCTTAATTTTGTCATATTTTCTGTAAGACAAAACAGTGGGGGGGGGGGGGGGGTAAAATCTTGTTTAGCTACCAGGTCTCAAATGTTTGGCAATACCAAAGTCAGTTTTGTGAAATCACACCAATGTTGAAATTCATAAGAGTGTGTTTAGTACAACAGGTGTGAATTTTGCTTGAAATGGGGGTTTCTAAAACCGTGCCAAAATACATTCTGTTGGCCTAGTCTTACATAAAAATTTCAGCCGCTTTTGAATAAAACTTCTTTTCTCAATGAAAATAATAAAAATAATACTAGAAATAAAAGTAAGATTTTTCCTTTCTGCTTGAAGTTTAACATTACCCTAATGGTCAGTGCTTTTTTCACAGGTGACAGATATTGCAGACGCTATGATTTTACGTAGATTATTTTCATACTTATGGAAAAACGGTATGGTGATGGTGGCAACATCTAACAGGCAACCAGATGGTTTGTATTTGTATTACCGGTAGTCATGTTTGCTATGCATGCTTTTACAAGATAACAGTAACCTACAGTTTGCACTTTTAGGCATAGCTAGTGATTTAGCGATTATTCACAGTTAAAGTGACTGTGAACTTAAAGATTTAAGACAGTCAAGTTATCATCATCATTTGAGTAATGATATGGTTTTATGTATCTTAATAATATGCATCTGGAAGTACTTGGTGAGCCTTACATAAGATCAGTTAGTTATGATATTTCAATCAGTGCCACAGGACTGATATGATAACTGATTTTTGATGACTGACAAAATTCCTGTGATGATAATCTGTAATTGACAGAAACATTGCAACTAAGCTTCTTAAAGTGATTCCAGACATTATAAGGCTTGTAAGTTCCAGAAGTGAATCCGAAGGGGGGGGGGGGGGGCAGGGGTTCTAGAACCCCCCCCTTTTTTTCCAGACCAGGGGACCTTTTTTTAAGGTTTTCATTAGTCCTGGGTTGGACCCCCCCCCCCCCCCTCTTTTCCTAAATCCTGGATCCATCCCAGAGTTCAGCCAATAGATGTCTTCGTTCTGCTGGCTTCATCTTGACAGTGCAGCACTATTTCTGTTATTACTCCGCCATAGCCACATGGCTGCCAGGTGCAGTTTTTAACATAATTTTACTGACTGTCTTATAGTAATAATAAGATTTTAATGATGATCAATTATTGCATTACAGTATTTAAATTTCTCCTACTGTTAAAGCCAATCCTAATTATAATTCCAGCTGGTAATATTTACAGTTTTTCTTGTCGTCCTGATTAACACCAGATAAACAATGATGTTATCAACTTTATATATTCTTTTTCAGACTTGTATAAAAATGGTTTGCAGAGAATAAACTTCCTTCCATTCATCCCTATGGTAAAAGTAAGTGTAGTTCAGAAATATCAGTATGTCTTTCTATGAAATTAATAGATGAAATATCAAAAGTGCAAGTAAAAAGTGTAGTTTGTAGTGTTTTAATGGCTGGAGACTTTGTGATTGTGATGCATCCTTATTGAATGTTTTCCCCTGGTTATGGTCTTAACTTTCGTAACCTTAGTTCCTTGTCCTCTTCACACAGGAGTGAATGGGTTCTGGTCAGTGCTGAAGAATGGACTATATTACTAAGTAGTTAATTATTTTTCACTTGTAAATGGAATGTATTGGTACATACACATCCATGTTCCAGAGTCCTAGAATGTCACCAGCTTACATACAGAAGATGGGAGAAAAGCCGTCCAAATCTCTGTGTGTGTGTGGGGGGGGGGGGGGAGCTACTGTACCTTATGTTATAATATATCCATGGTAGAGTCCGGTCATTGTGATGAGTACTTGAGGCCACATTGAGTTACCGGTATACCCATCCAGAACTACAGTCCAAAATTTGTTGCACATTCCAGTCCTAGTTTATGACATGATCTACACTCCACTGAAGGACTAATTGCTCTCTAGCTCCCGTGATGGCTGCTTACTGTAGGTACATAACACACCATTAAATAGTTCAGGGTTTGCAAACAACTAATGTCATACAGGATGTGACAATAACAAGCAAAACTCTGTTCTCTAATGTCTGGCAAAAAGGTACAACAGAATTTTGTGGCAAAGTAACATCATTGTCGTGTATAATCATCATATCAGGAACAGGTAAATTCAGATATAAAGTAAAAGAAATTAGGCCAAAAAAAATTTAAGGTATGGTTCTCAGGCACCGCCCGCGTCAATTTTTACCCCCCGCATCAAAAATTTTTATTTTGATTTTTATCTTTCAAGATCTAAATAATACAATTAATGTAGTGCTTTTACCTGTTTAGCAAAAAAAAAAAGTTATTTTCATGCTTTTCCATGATCATATGACATTTTTATCGAAACATTCAAAAAAAGGTCAAAAATAAAATACCGCCCGCCCGCACTGATTTCTGAAAAAAGGTGCCTGAGAACCACACCTTTATTTTTGTTTGGCCTTACGTGTGTGATTTTTAGCTCAGCTGACTGTAAGTCATCTGAGCTATAGCGATCACTCTTTGTCCGTCTTCCGTCTGTCCATCTGTCCGTTAACCTGGCACAAATCGTAACCGCTGGACCTAGAATCTTGTAACTTTACATTCTGAGAGGTCCATGAAAAATCTCCTTGGAAACCAGAAATCAGGTCTCTGTTACCCATATCCTTCGAGCTATGGGGCCTCAAAGTACCCCCCAGAATATTCAAAAATTTCATACAAAAACTTCAATATCTCATTAACTACATCACTGATGGTCATGATTTTTTGCATACATATTGATCATGAGAAGTTTCATCACTTCCTGCAGACTGGTGGCGCCACCTGTATTTTTCAATTTTTTACGATTTTTTTTTTCTATTTTTGAGACCTTTTAAAATGTGAACATCTGTTAACAGGGCACAAATCATAAAGACCGGACCTAGAATCTTAATTCTTGACACACTGAGGGACCTATGAAAAGTCTCCATGGAAACCAGAAATTAGGTCTCTGTTACCCATATCCTTCAAGCTATAGGACTCCAAAGTATCCCTCAGAATAATGGAAAATTTGATAAAAAACTGAAGTATCGGAACATCTAATGCAGAGTTCACCATGATTCTTTGCATGGATATTGACCATAAAGTGTTTTTATTAGTTTCTGCAAACTGGTGGAATCACCTATATTTTTTTTTAAAGTTTATGCATTTTTTCTCTATTTTTGAGTCACAGTCACAATCTTGGCCTGTTGGTTAATCTGTTTGATGCTTCAGTTGAATGGGTATATACTACCATTCAGATGATAAAATTTCCTTTGGCAAATCTCTTCCCAGTCAGCTGAGCGTCATGACCCATGGGTCACTTGTTGTGACATCTTATCAGCTAATCAATTTTATCAGATTTGGTGAGGTCTCAGTAAGGTACATACCGGGATGTATGTTATCATAAACTATTTTCATTAAGGGATATATGTGATTGATGGTCAAGCAAATGTATTCCAAATCTCATTATATTATCATATAAGATAATTGCCTATGAAAAAAGTATTAATATAGATTTTACATAAAATGAGCCCAATTCCTGGAGGAAAAACATGAGCACTGTCAACTCGGCAGTGATGTCACACACTGGGAAATCCCCTGTGACTAAAAATTCAAGATCTCGGTAAAAGCACAGTATTTTTGCCAATGTCAGTCCGAAATTCTGAGCAGAGAATAAAAACAACATGATTAACTAGATCTGAGTTGTTAATAAAATTCAGTCCATGATGTCACAGGTATACCAGCCAATCAAATTAGGGCAAAGTCTGGGATCTGGATGAAATCCTCCCATCACAACAAACATACGTGGAATAGGTTTACTTAACCTGATATCTTCAGAGTTTTCAAATGTCACTGCGTACATTAATATTTCATAACTTATTGCTCATAAAACAAAACTCTTAGAGAGTTGTTTCAGTCGGCCTGATTTTTTTTCACATGGGTGGGTGCTTTTTCACTGTTAAGCAGGGACACGGCTTTTAACCATGTGGTGGCAGCTCTTGTGGGATGGAATCTTGTGGGGTGTTGTGGATCAGTAAGAAATTCATTATAAGATCAAGTATGAATACATGAATGAACATTTGTGTATGTGTGTATAATTGTTAATTTTATACCTTTGCAACCAATATAGAAAAATTGTAATACATGGTGAACATTAGTTACTGCTGGTATTATCAGTCTTTACCACTCGAGGTTATTTCTTATTTTACAGGAGCACTGTACCATCATATGTTTGGACTCAGGAATAGACTACAGGAAACTGACCATGCCAGCGCAAGGAAAAATATATCATCTGTAAGTAAATTCTACAACCTGTGACATTGTAACATAACATTTTACCTGTTCTTGCTCAAATTCCGCCAGGACAATGTTTCCATGGGCCAAGATCAAACCTGGCTGGGTTTGCAATTCAGTGGGCTAAGCTTGAACCACTGGTGTAGTTTCTTATAAATGGTGCATTGATACACAAAATAAAGGTATGTTCTTCAGGAATTTTTAAAGATTATAAAATAAAAGGTGAAAACACTGATAGCATTAAAAGTAAGTTAATTAAAGTTACATACTAAGAAGTTTGAAAGCATCAGGCCTGTTCTGAAACAACTCCACTGGCTGCCTGTCAAAAGGTGAATTACCTGTAAATTCCTCACACGTGTACTTAACACTGAATGACATGATTTATCCACTGTACTTGTGTCAGCTGTTTGTGGAATATTCTGTCTGCTTATGCATAGAGAATAGTCTGTGTACCTTGCTCTCACAGTGCTAATGCTGACAGACATTTTTTCAGGTAAACTGCAATCACATAGAATTGTTTTTCTGACACAGCATGTACAATTCTTGGTTCATTTAAGCATGCTCTTATGACTTAAATATTTTCATGATATTATATTTGCATTCTGTTATATCATATCACATCTTATCATTATAAGTTTATCATGAAGTTTAACTTTTAAGAGTAGTAAAAGCAAACAGGACATCATAAAAAAAAATTGATCAGTATTTCTCCAGTGTCACCCCAAACCTTCAGGATGGCAGTGTTTTGCCAGGTGTCTTTATAATTTTACTCCCAAATGTGTTGCATACATTCAATTTGAATTGTGAAACAGAGTTGAATCAGAAATAAGCTCAATAGAGTTAAACTAGATCTAACATACACTAATAACTTAATATTTAAAAAAAAAAATGCATTTATATTGTATGAGGAGGGGTTTCAAAACACAGGCCGGTACAGGTTTGTAAAATATGTGGTCTTACTGTATGAACTGTAGTGATTTTGGTTGAATTGAAAATACTGCCAATTGAAAACCATCTCATATTTAAAGCAAACCACTGAGCAAAGCTCTACAGTGTTCTCAACATGTAAGTTCAGAAACGACTGAAATCTGCAGACTTAGGCCTTGACAATAGTTATCATGATAGTGCTCACATCATTCCCCAGGATCGTACACAAGGGCCATATGGTTGAAATTTGGGTATTACCGTAAAATCTTCACTTAAAACCGCACTTCCGATTAAAACCGCACCCAGACTTCACCGAAATTCCAGGTGAGACACCGCGAGGGGCTCAAATACTAAGAACCGCCCTTTAAAACCGCACCAACTTTCGCTACGGAATGATTTGACAAAAGACACAATCAAGCTATCATCTAGAAATGAACACGCGTAGGTTGCGACTTGGCCATTCCTGTCCACTTTAAAATTCCTTGGACATTTTATTTTAACACATCATAACACTTTTTTGCAGGGTCACTCAAGCATGAAGTTTGGAGAGACGTAAGGGCCGGTGAACCTCTGCCTGTTTATAAAGATTTTATATTCCGTGCCGTATTTTTGTTTGCTACTGATTTGTCATTATATTTTGGAAAAAATTAATCTGCTGATCCATTTCAAGTCACTGTATATTTTAATTCTAAAAGTAATATTTTTAAATCTTAATTTTTGATGAAAATTCCATTTTCTGGAATTACTCGGAAGATTCAAATCATTTTCATACCGGTTACTTCGGTATTATCTTCATAACATCGTACTTTGACATCGCTCCATGTCACAATTTGCTTGTGCGTTTGAAAACATCGCTGGTCAACTTAACTAAATATCAAAGTAACTGAAGTTACCTTGTCGAGATACGCACGTATAGGAAACATGACGCTTGAAAACGAGTGCTTTTAAGGTAGAATTGAACTGGCCAGTCGGGGTAAGCAAGTTTTTTTCCTGAAGAAAGTTTCCGTGTGGGGAGCCATTTTGTCAAGGCAGTGTTCACGCAAGGCACGTTGGGACGAAATAGGTGGCTGTTCTGTTTACCACCCACCGCGTACAGCCGTTCAAAATGTTCTTAGCAGAATATCGGGGCGTTTCAGCACATGGCGGCACTCAAACTTGATTTTAAAACGATCGTCTGCCATTGTGTGACTCTTTATGATGTCAGCCTTTTTATTCATTTTACGTTTTAAACAAATAACCATCGCTGAATAATGCCGCAAATGGGTTTAAAGTAGGCTTTTATTTCAATTTTGCTTGACCATGCCCAACGAAGTGGGCTGCTGTGTGTTACAGCAGGGTTGTTGTGAACGTATTATTTGGTGACAATTACCAAGATTTTATAACAAGTTATATATCACATGAAAACTAATCAGTGATATTTAATTTATAAATAACATATAATCGTAAATAATACATTTACACACGGCTCCCATGCATGCGAGACTGCTGCTAAGAACGGCCTTCAAAAGTTGCAATATTATCCCCACTCGCCGGCCCAAAAACGATGTCTGTCAGGAAGATATTCAGGAAACACTTCGAGTATAAACCGCACAGTGCGTTCAGGAAATCAACCTGATTTCAAGATTTTTAATTTCTTGATAAAACCGCGGTTTTAAGTGGAGACTTTACGGTAACACAAATTTATATATAAATTGTTCTTTTGGGCCTTGACAGTGGAGCAGTAAAATGCTTGGCTCTCCCAGTTGGTGACCCCGGTTCAATCTTGGCATAACTATGAGAGGGTGTTGTAGTTGTCCATCTAAAGTCAGTGGGTTTTCTCCATGTATTCCGGTTTTCTCCCCCTCTACAGACCACTGAATGTCACCCTCCAAGCCATGGAGAGTGCCTCTTATTAGTTATTATAACTAGTTGTACAATCCATATAAAATAAATGAAAGTTTATATATAATCCTTTTTTAGCTCAGCTGACTATAAGTCATCTGAGCGATAGTCGTGGTCCATTGTCCTTTGTCCGGATGTCCGTCCGTAAGACTGGCACCTTTCGACACCATTGGACCTACGAATCTGAAATTCGGCATACAGTTAGATGTCCCCAAAATCTCCTACCATGCCGAAAATTGGGTCAATAGGACTTCGTTCCTTCGAGATATTAAGGAAAAACCTCAATTTTTTATTAGAAATCTATTTTCACACTTTAGGACTTCCTAATATCAAAACCACTCATCTGGTTTTCTTCATATTTACCATAAATATTCCTCTATATAGTTCCTATGTACATGCCAGAAATTAAGTCAGTATTGTTTAATTTTAAAAAGTTATGGGCCCAAACATAATGGACTTTGTAAAAAAATCAGGAAAGATATTTGGTCACTTAAGACCAAAAGTGTTAAAGGTAGGGACTTTTTTTTAGTAATACAACTTTAATTAATCAAAATTTAATTGTGTACCAAAATTTAGATCAAAATCTGTTAAATGTTTTTAAATATTGGCAAAAATATAAAATTGGTACCTTAAATTTTGCCCAACTTTGGCCACGGCACGTTTTTTTCATATAAGTACTGTGGATTAAATTTTCACAGCATGTACACATAGGGATTTAATCTGTTAAAATCTGAAATTTGAAAATAAAAGCTGCAAAATTAGGCTAGTTATTGAATTTTTTTGGAGGCTCATGTTGTATTCCCTTACATTGTCAAGCAGTCCACTTTGGTAACTGTAGGTAATTCAGTGCACATCTCTATGCTCCCTAGGCTGTAGGCATAATGTTAGATATCCCCAAGATCTCCTAACAAGCTGAAAACTTGCTCTTTGCGACTTTGTACCTTTGAGAAATTAAGGAAAAACCTAAATTTTTTATTAAAAACATTTTTTCACACTTCAGGACTGCCTAATATCAAAACCACTCATCTGTTTTTCCTCCTATTGACCATAAATATTCCTCTATATAGTACCTATGTACATGCCAGAAATAAGGTCTGTATTATATAATTTAAAAAAATTATGGGCTCAAACATAATGCATTTTGTAAAAAATCTGGAAAGATATTTGATCGCTTAATACAAAACATGTTAAATCTAAGGACTTTTTTCCAGTAATATAACTTTAATTAATCAAAATTAAATTGTATACCCAAAATTAGATCAAAATTTTTTTAATGTTTTAAATATTAGCACAAATAAAAATTGGTACCTTAACTTTTGGCAGGCTGTTGGCATAATGTCATGCAATCCCATCACTAGGGCAAGCCCTCTCTCCACTGAGTTGAGCTTGATCATGCTTTCTGCAGTTAATACCATACCACAGGGAGCCTTTTCTCTGGCAACCCCCTCCCCCCACCCCATTCTGTTGACAGACCTGTACTATGAACTAGATGAATCTTAAAATTAACATTTTTTTCAGCAACGAGCAGTAACAACAGAAACCCCTCCCCCCACCCACCCCTTCAATACACAGGACTAATAAACAAGATGAATTTATAATTTTAATGTTAAATAAATTCTTTTTGATGACACTTGGACAATTTTTTTTTTTTTTTTTAATTTCAGGAATTTAATCCAAATATTCAAATGTAATAAAATATTAAATATGTAAGTGCTAACTGACAAGATTTAAGAAGATATAAATACTTTGTAGCATTTCATTCATATCTCTTTAAGTTGGCGGAGCCTAGGTGTGAATAACACTGTTAACTTAGTATCAAAATTAGGAATATTGGTCAAACATTGTGGGATTAATTTTTAACTCATATGGCCATATATTTAACTTTTGAAAACTTAATTACCTTCACACATTATTTGTTTATGAAATGTTACTTTTTTATATAACACTTACCGTAGGCCTATTTGTTCCCTTGGTGCATCACTAAATGGTTTAGCTCATGTCCAATATTTTATAATTTACAGAGTTTCATTTTGGCAAGGCCATTTTCTCATAGCTTTTCTAATGATAATATACATGAAAAACTAAAAGAAATTTAAATATTTTGTAGTTACTAATATTTTCCAAAATTCAGCTGAGCGATGTGACCCATGAGTCCCTTGTTCATAAAATGCAGACTGTCACTCATCAGCATTTTCTGCATGTTACAGGTTGAGCAGTGATAATACGGAGGCTGAACTGGAACGTTCATTTAAGGAGCTGGCTGCAGCTGAGAAGTGTGGTGAGGGAATGGTTCTATATTACCCCTGCCTGCATGTTTTTTCATGATAAATGATAAAAAATGCACTAAAGCGTACCTCTATTTACCTCAGAGGCAAATCAAACAAATGTGGCAATTAACTAACAGCAAAATAATTCTTCTCTGCTATGAATCTGAACAGATGTCAAGTCTTGTGACATACAAGTGACTACCTGAGCTATTGATCTTAAATTATGATTCTATTGACACTGCATATAGGCTGCAATTTTAATGACTGCAATTTTGTAACTCTTCAGATGTTGGCCCAAGAACTCTGACTGTTCTCGGACGTAAGGTACATTTTCCCAAAACCTGTGGTCGTGTAGCAGACTGCACTTTCGAAGAATTATGCAAACGGGTGAGAAGCTGGATATTTGTCAGACATGTATCATTTAGTATTTTACCTCTTTTCAAGGAGGAATTGAAGATTGATAGGACTTGCATGGCATGCAGTGTGTTAAAGTGTCACATGTGATTGTCATATTTCATTATCTTATCTTTCATTATCTGTATTTTTTTCTCTATTTTACCATGATTCTACCTTTTATTAGTGAGAAACAAAATATTATAAGATTAGCACATATATTTAACATTCTGTTGGTCATTTATAACAGTCCAAGTAGCTTGGAATATTTAAGAGTTAAGCCTTTCAATCATGCCCATTTTAAAACCATCGACCTGTCCCTGAAAACCTATTTATATATCCATTATATATCACATGATATATGTATTATTATCTAGAAAAAATACTAAGTTTATAGTATGTATTTATCATCACTGGAAGACTTGTAGCCATGCATTTCCTATATTGTCTTATCCCTGACAAGTTTGGTATTTTCTCTTGAAGCCATTAGGAGCTGTGGATTACCTCGAGATGTCTAGACAGTTTGATACAATTATTCTAAGGAACATCCCCAAGCTGACCTTGACCAGGAGGACGGAGGCACGGAGGTTTCTAACCCTGATTGATACGATGTATGATAACAAGGTGAGGTGATGTCGAAACCCAAGGACATTCCAAACATCTGATATAGCACAAATGTTGATATAATGAAGGCATTGTATTTAGTGTACATGTATTTAGTGTGTTTCAGTGAAATGCCCTGTATTATATCTTTCCCAAAAGTTGGATCTATGTGATCCTAAATTTTAAGACAAAGATAGCAGACACCTTTACTAAATGTACTTTTCAAGTAAAGTATATCAGATTTGTAATCTGTAAACACTGTACTTCAATTCTAATTACCGGCAAGATGTTATTTACATTTCCCACGTAAATGGTAAAAAGTACATGTTACAGATTCAGGATGGTTTAAAACCCAACAAGATCTGAAGGTTTCTCGGAGAAAACGAAAAAATAGTTAACCTGGTCTTTAAAGTCAGAATTACAATCTACTAAGTCTACTCTTATTGAAAACTGCTACAATTAAAGTTCAGACCAAATACAAAATGAACTCTGGGGAGACAACATATAACCTGTGTCTGTTAAAATTCTCACAGGTCTTGAATTAATGAAGTGCAGTAAGAAGTAACTAAACTGTTTGAAAGTGTGTTTCTGGTCGTGGATTAATCAGTTAAAAGTTTAACAGTCTAGATTTTTTTTACCCAGGAATGTGCTGTGTGGGTCAACCAGGTGATACTTCAGTAATGTTCCTGTCTGTTATAATATCTATTGATTTGAATGTTTTCTTAATTAGTAATCAGCTGCTGAGTATGTTTTTTTTTAAAGGGAGGTATTTTCCACATTTTAAAAAGATTTCATGTGTGATGGCATGATGCTGATCAGAACCTTTAATTAACAGGACTGGAATTAACAGAAATAAATATATATAAAATCACAGTGTTAAGGAAAAAAACAATATAGTCATATATAAAGAACATTTCACTTTCACTTTTTAACTATTTTCTATACTCTGTTGAAGGTGAGGATGGTGGTTTCAGCAGAAGCAGAGCCTGAATATTTGTTTTCTGCTGGTGAGGAAACTGTGGATGACCAGAAGGAAAAGTTTGTACTTATGGCTGACCTTGGGATATCTATAGTAAGTATAGGCAACAAAAGTTTGTACTTATGGCTGACCTAGGGATATCTATAGTAAGTATAGGCAACAAAAGTTTGTACTTATGGCTGACCTAGGGATATCTATAGTAAGTATAGGCAACAAAAGTTTGTACTTATGGCTGACCTAGGGATATCTATAGTAAGTATAGGCAACAAAAGTTTGTACTTATGGCTGACCTAGGGATATCTATAGTAAGTATAGGCAACAAAAGTTTGTACTTATGGCTGACCTAGGGATATCTATAGTAAGTATAGGCAACAAAAGTTTGTACTTATGGCTGACCTAGGGATATCTATAGTAAGTATAGGCAACAAAAGTCTGTACTTATGGCTGACCTAGGGATATCTATAGTAAGTATAGGCAACAAAAGTCTGTACTTATGGCTGACCTAGGGATATCTATAGTAAGTATAGGCAACAAAAGTTTGTACTTATGGCTGACCTAGGGATATCTATAGTAAGTATAGGCAACAAAATTTTGTACTTATGGCTGACCTAGGGATATCTATAGTAAGTATAGGCAACAAAAGTTTGTACTTATGGCTGACCTAGGGATATCTATAGTAAGTATAGGCAACAAAAGTTTGTACTTATGGCTGACCTAGGGATATCTATAGTAAGTATAGGCAACAAAAGTTTGTACTTATGGCTGACCTAGGGATATCTATAGTAAGTATAGGCAATAAAAGTTTGTACTTATGGCTGACCTTGGGATATTTATAGTAAGTATAAGCAATTAAAGTTTGTACTTATGGCTGACATTTGGATATCTGTGGTAAGTGTAGGCAATAAAAGTTTGTACTTTCGGTCGACCTTGGGATATCTATGGTAAGTGTAGGCTAAAAAAGTTTTTACTTTCGGCTGACCTTGGGATATCTATAGTAAGTATAGACAGGAAAAGTGTGTGCTTATGGCTTACCTTGGGATATCTATTGTAGGTATAGACAATAAGTGTTTGTACTTATGGCTGACTTGGGATATTTATAGTAAGTATAAGCAATTAAAGTTTGTACTTATGGCTGACATTTGGATATCTATAGTAAGTATAGGCAACAAAAGTTTGTACTTATGGCTGACCTAGGGATATCTATAGTAAGTATAGGCAACAAAAGTTTGTACTTATGGCTGACCTAGGGATATCTATAGTAAGTATAGGCAACAAAAGTTTGTACTTATGGCTGACCTAGGGATATCTATAGTAAGTATAGGCAACAAAAGTTTGTACTTATGGCTGACCTAGGGATATCTATAGTAAGTATAGGCAACAAAAGTTTGTACTTATGGCTGACCTAGGGATATCTATAGTAAGTATAGGCAACAAAAGTTTGTACTTATGGCTGACCTAGGGATATCTATAGTAAGTATAGGCAACAAAAGTCTGTACTTATGGCTGACCTAGGGATATCTATAGTAAGTATAAGCAACAAAAGTCTGTACTTATGGCTGACCTAGGGATATCTATAGTAAGTATAGGCAACAAAAGTTTGTACTTATGGCTGACCTAGGGATATCTATAGTAAGTATAGGCAACAAAAGTTTGTACTTATGGCTGACCTAGGGATATCTATAGTAAGTATAGGCAACAAAAGTTTGTACTTATGGCTGACCTAGGGATATCTATAGTAAGTATAGGCAACAAAAGTTTGTACTTATGGCTGACCTAGGGATATCTATAGTAAGTATAGGCAACAAAAGTTTGTACTTATGGCTGACCTAGGGATATCTATAGTAAGTATAGGCAATAAAAGTTTGTACTTATGGCTGACCTTGGGATATTTATAGTAAGTATAAGCAATTAAAGTTTGTACTTATGGCTGACATTTGGATATCTGTGGTAAGTGTAGGCAATAAAAGTTTGTACTTTCGGTCGACCTTGGGATATCTATGGTAAGTGTAGGCTAAAAAAGTTTTTACTTTCGGCTGACCTTGGGATATCTATAGTAAGTATAGACAGGAAAAGTGTGTGCTTATGGCTTACCTTGGGATATCTATTGTAGGTATAGACAATAAGTGTTTGTACTTATGGCTGACTTGGGATATTTATAGTAAGTATAAGCAATTAAAGTTTGTACTTATGGCTGACATTTGGATATCTATAGTAAGTATAGGCAATAAAAGTTTTTACTTTCGGCCGACCTTGGGATATCTATGGTAAGTGTAGGCAATAAAAGTTTGTACTTTCAGTCGACCTTGGGATATCTATGGTAAGTGTAGGCTAAAAAAGTTTTTACTTTCGGCTGACCTTGGGATATCTATAGTAAGTATAGACAGGAAAAGTGTGTGCTTATGGCTTACCTTGGGATATCTATTGTAGGTATAGACAATAAGTGTTTGTACTTATGGCTGACTTGGGATATCTATAGTAAGTATAGGCGATTAAAGTTTGTACTTATGGCTGACCTTTGGATATCTATAGTAAGTATAGGCAATAAAAGTTTTTACTTTCGGCCGACCTTGGGATATCTATGGTAAGTGTAGGCAATAAAAGTTTGTACTTTCAGTCGACCTTGGGATATCTATGGTAAGTGTAGGCTAAAAAAGTTTTTACTTTCGGCTGACCTTGGGATATCTATAGTAAGTATAGACAGGAAAAGTGTGTGCTTATGGCTTACCTTGGGATATCTATTGTAGGTATAGACAATAAGTGTTTGTACTTATGGCTGACTTGGGATATCTATAGTAAGTATAGGCGATTAAAGTTTGTACTTATGGCTGACCTTTGGATATCTATAGTAAGTATAGGCAATAAAAGTTTTTACTTTTGGCCAACCTTGGTATATCTGTGGTAAGTGTAGGCAATAAAAGTTTTACTTTCGGCTGACCTTAGGATATCTATAGTAAGTATAGACAGGAAAAGTGTGTGCTTATGGCTTACCTTGGGATATCTGTTGTAGGTATAGACAATAAGTGTTTGTACTTATGGCTGACTTTGGATAACTTTAGTAAGTATAGGCAATAAAAGTTTGTACTTTTGGCTGACCTCTGGATATCTTTTGTAAATGTAGACAGGAAAAGTTTGTTCTTATGGCTGACCTTGGGATATTTATGGTAAGTGTAGACTATAGTCAAGGCAGAGCCACCTATTTCTTTCTTGCTGAACTAAGCATGTTTTTCAGTGAATATATAACTGGATCTAAGCATTACTACAAATCAGCTATGATATGTCTTGCCCAAAATATAACAGTGCAGCTTATTGAACTAATGCAGGACTGATTGGTATCTGTTACAAGCACAGTGTGCTCCCAGTCACTTCAAGATATAAGAAGAGTGTAACGTTAGAATATCTCATGCCACCTCGAGGAAAATTATAATAAGAACATTGCCTTTTTTTTATTGAGTCCAGTCCAAATTTTAACTGACTCAGACTTAGATTGAGTTTCTAGGACTTGGACTTGTACTCAGACTTCGAGGCCTGGATTTAAGAAATAGGACCCAGTCCATCTGTGGCCCAATAGATAAATCTCTCTCTCATGTAATACCTCCCATCAAGATTAGAAAACACATGATGTAGACTAGTATAAGAAAATTCTTTACAGATTATGACAAAATTAAGACTTTACAAAGCATTATCTCTGCGTCATAAATGTTATTGTCCCCCGTTCTGTGGAACATGGGACATTGATTTGTTTTTGTCTGGCAGGTTTTTGTTTCCGTGCAATAACTTTCATAAATATTAATGATTTCATTCAAATTTGGGTCAGTGATTGGTCTCGTGCATACCTTGGTTGGGATTGGTTTTGGAGTGCCTGTCTGAAAAATTATTATCACTAGCTCCAAAACAAACAAATATTTTCCCTTTTGTTCCCAATTCACAAAAAAGTTATGACATGTGGAAACATTTCAGGGGAAAATAAAAACTAAATCATATTGAGAAGGCAAAAGGAGGACAACAAATGGTGGAAGTGGAGGACAAATATTCCACAAATTTGCTTGTTAGATATAAAGTAAAAAGCATGTATAAACACTCATAAAAATATATGATAATCTCAATTTTTCATTATAAGACACTTTTAATAAAGATATAAATTTTGACTTGACTTTGACTCAAGTTCCAAAAAGACTCCCATCTCAAAGAGGGTGGACTTGAGCTCGAGTCTCAAGGGCTTGGACTCAAGTGGCTTGGACTCAGACTTGCACTTGGATGGGATTTGAAGGATGATATTGACTCAACTACAACACAGTTTGGGATTTTAGCACAAGTAATTTAACCAAATATATTACTGTCAAGTTAATCATGTTTTCTCTTGCAGGGTTCTGACGATTCCAAGGCCAGTATATTTACGGGAGAAGAAGAACTGTTTGCATTTGAACGTGTTGTATCTCGACTGATAGAGATGCGGACAGAGGAATATTGGACAGCAAGAGAACTCAGGAAACAAAAGAAAAAACTGGATATACGATAACATTGACTGTAAACTACTAGGCTATTTAAAGTCATATTCCTGCAAAATACAGTGATTTACACAGAATTTTTTTTTCTGTAAGTCTTCATTTTTACTCTTTTGGTTTGTTTAAGGTATACAATGTATATGTTGTCTGTCTGATTTTACCCAAAGCTGTTAATAATGTTAATTGATAAGGACCCATTATGTTTTAGTTTACTTGGGATCAGGGTTTACTTACCCAAAACAAAAAATTGTTTTAGGCAATACAGAATATTAATCTTAATAATTTTCTAACTGGTCATTGGCAGCATGGTGCATAACATAGCTTGCAGTGAAGTAACTAACACATTGCACATGTGCCTATCATATTGGTGAAAAGCAGAGACCAAATTAGATGTTTTATTGTTTAAGATATACATTGTATAAAAATACAAACACATACATTATGCTATGGTATTTTTATTTTTTTTAATAATATATAATACAGTTCACCTCATATAAATATATATGACAGTTTACCTCTAGTACCATTTCTAGTAATATCCTTTCAGCTGATTATCACTTTATTTGATGATATTTTACCTCATTTATTTACATTTGTTTTAAATAAACATTGAGGGAGTCAGTTTATCTAGGGTGAATAAAATATTTATACATGGATTATGTTCTTGTTATTCCTTAAGAAGTTTGATGCTTTTTGTTTGCAAAAGTGTCTCGCATCACTAGTTGAGTCTGCATGTTTGTTCGGTGATCTGGCCTTTTTGCTCTGTTTCCATGTGCAAGTATGTACATATATGCATGAAATAAATAGTGTATTTCCATATGCATGTATATGTGTGAACTGACAGGTGTAAATAATGGCACAGTGGATCTAGCTGGTCTTGCTTGGACACTAAAATGCCTAGAATCAGAGAGTGAACACAGACCTCGTGAAAATTGCCACAGGAGCGTTTGTCACGCATAAACATATATACTGTCAGACACATGGAAACACTCCAGTTACAAATCATATGACTCTATGAGTGATTTCTCATGCATAAACATGCACATGAAAACAGCTTCATGATAACAGTATTGAACATAAATGTCTGCCAAGCTCCAGGGCACTTCACACAGTCTCTGCCACATTGGTTTTTGGTGTTAATGTGAACTAAACACCCCCATTGTGATTGTGAAATGGATCATATTCTTTGAATACATTGATTTACATTTTGGCATATGTTAATCTGATGATTTTGTCTATACTTACCAGCATATTCAACCAGCCTGCCGTGTTTAGTTGACATTTTTCAAATGTAGATTCTGATGCAGTATATTTTTCAGTAATGGATGCCACATGGGCACTGAAATCCAGCAGTGTAGGATCATTACTGGTCATAGTTTGAAATCTTTACTGTTTAATGTAGGCACTATTCAAACATTCCTACTTGAGAAAATGTATCATATATTTGTATCCGCCAAAACAAAGTTTTGTGGATACTATGTTTTTGACCGGGTTCTGCCACTGTCACTGCGTTCGTTTCCAGAAAAGAACTCTGAGACCACTGGACAGATTTTTCCAAAACTTTACACGATTATCGAGTCACATGTGAACTGGTGCCAAAATTTTTTGCGTTGCCCTCTGACCTTTCCTCTGCGTCCATCTGTGCGTCTGTTTTAACACATTAACCCAAATATCTTCAGATTCGTTTGACCAATCAGGAAAAAAATTTTGCACAAATGTAGCCCTTGGATAGCTTTATAACATACATAAAGGTGGCGCCACCTGAAACCATTTTTGCACAGTGTCCATCCGTTCATCTGCCCCGGGATAAAATCACTAATATCTCTGCAGTGAATGGACTTTCCCACCTGAAATTTTGCATAAGTATTCATCCTGGATAGCTTTCTTGATTTAATGACGGGTGGCGCCACCTACATTCACATTCAGGCTGCAGACATCCAGGCTTATATCTCAGGACTGGTTTGACGTATCCTCCTGAAATTTTGCATATTGTATAGATCTCACATAGCTTTTTATAATACGCAAAAGTGGTGGCGCCACCTGCAACCTTTTTTGAACAATGTCTGTCTGTTAGTCTGCTGTGGGTTAAAATCACTGGTACCTTGGCAGTGGTTTGACTTATCTCCCTAAAATTTTGCATGTATATACATCTTGGATAGCTTTCTTGATTTTGATGCAGGTGACTCCACCGACTTTCATGTTCAGGCTGAAGACATCCAGGCTTATATCTCAGGACTGGTTTGACGTATTCTCCTTAAATTTTGCATGTGTAGGTCTCATGTAGCTCTTTATCATATACAAAACTGGTTGCGCCACCTGCAACCATTTTTGCACAGCGTCAGTCTGTTAGTCTGCTGTGGGATAAAATCACTCATATCTCAGCAGTAGTTTGACTTATCTGCCAAAAATTTTGCATGTATATACATCTTGGATAACTTTCTCAATTTTGGCAGGTGGCGCCACCTATGTTCACGTTCAGGCTGCAGATATCCAGGCTTATATCTCAGGACTGGTTTTATGTATCTTTCTGAAATTTAGCATGTGTATAGATCACGCATAGCTCTTTATCATACGCAAAACTGGTTGTGCCACCTGCAACCATTTATGCACAACGTCCCTCTGTTTGTCTGCCGTGGAATAAAATTTCTCATATCTCGGCAGTGGTTTGACTTATCTGCCTAAAAGTTTGCAATTGTATACAATTTTGATAATTTCCTGGATTTTGTGGCAGATGGCGCCACTTACTTTCACGTTCAGGATGCAGACATCCGTGCTTATATGCAACACGCCTCTCTATATCCCCTTGCCACTCAATCCATGCCTCACTTCACCCGTCACACTCTTGTTTCGGCGGATACACAGTCGCTTGTCGACTAACCGTATTCTAGTTTTTGTAAGGTAATCATTGAAATTCATGTTCCAGTGCTGAAATTTGCAGTAATTTTCCTCAGGCACATTTTCTTATCATCGGAGATACAGCTACAGTGAAACTGAGAAATGACAACATCCAATGAGACCTTGATGAAGTAAGGTCTGATATAAAGAGCAAAATAAATTGAGACCGTGATAAAGTGGTCCCTTTTTGAGGTGGTCACTAATGGAGGTGGTCGTTAGGCGAGCCCTCCTGCTATTTGTCTTGAAACAGTTCTTCCCTTGGTGTAAATCATTGTTATGACATCAGCTGAGGACATTATGACAACTTGTTGTGTAACCAAACATTGCTTAATTACAAGGAAGGCACTTTTTAGTGAACCTGTGAGCTTATGCGATGGTGCGGCGTCGTCCGTCATGCGTCGTCTGTCGTGCGTCGTATGTACGTTAACCATAGCTATCTCAAAAACGGCAGGAGCTAGCATCACCAAATTTTTTGCAAATAATCCGTCATCCAAAAAACTATATCGGATTTTTTTTTTTTTTAACTGCATTTTCTTAGATTTTATAGGGAAAAAGCTAAAAAAAACTTTAAAAATCTTCTCCGAAACTGTCCAGCCAAATTGTCCAATATTTCACAGAAATGATCCCTGGAACAATCTTTCTCAAGTTTGTTCGAATGATTCCAGTTCGGAGATTTTTGGCCGAGTTACAGGAGGTTGAACTTTGTTAACTGTGCAAAAAAGCATATTAAAATTTAAATCTCAGAAACGGCTGGAGCTATCATCACCAAATTTTATGCCAATGTTGGCCACATAGATTATATCTGAAATTGAGGTATTGGTGGCGCCACCTGCATCAGCCTTTCTTGTACGGGGTCATCAGTGCCTGTATCACACTGAGGGCTACAAAAAACTTCTTCTCTGAAACCATACGGCCAAAATGTTTAATATCGCACAGAAATGATATTAGGGTAGTGCTTTCTGAAATTTGTTCAAATCTTCTCTTTTCAGTGACTTTTGGCTAAGTTGTGGGAAGCTCAATTTAGTCATATGCCATAACAGCCCATTTTAGCTAAGTGGCTACAAAGATCTTCTTCTAAAAACCACTGGGCCAAATTCTTAAATCTCACACATTAATTATCCTCAGATGTTGATATTCAAGTTTGTTCAAATGGTTTTGGTTCAGTGCTTTTTTGCTGAGTTACGGGAAGCTGAACTTAGCCAGTTTGCTGTATCTTCCTATATGAGTTATAAACCTGTGAAACGTTTTTCGACTGATGCCACTGAAGCCAGTTTGTTAAATATTTTACAAGAATAATCCCTACAATAATTCTTATAATAATTGTCATTAATGGTTCCACATGAATGATGTTTGGCTGAATTATGGAGATTCAATTGAGTCATTTTACCATATATGTTAGCTTTGTGATGCTGTTACATCCAGCCTGGCACCAGTTTATCAGCATCTATTACATCATGCCACTAGACATTTAGATTTCAGGTTATCTTTGGTTAATATTGACAAGAAAGTTTTTTTAAAAGCTTTTAAAAATTTTAGATTTATGATTTAAGTTATTCATCATACCAGGCAATATTACAATCATGGATATTCAGCTCTCTGTGGCTATATAAAGACAACTGTACGGGGATTATAAATTATTGGTAATTAATTCAAGAATTTGCCATCAATGAGATATATCTGTATTTAAATTTTGCATTCAGTATGCATCCATAATAATTTTACATATATTCCTGGTTCTTTTTTTTATAAAAAAAAAAGGTCAGCTGAAAAGCATTTTGTATTGGGAAAATAAATTTCAAAGTTATTTCAAGTGGGGACGACTTTTGTGTACAGATGGCAGCACTTGGTTTACCATTGGCAGATTGCCAGTACCTTGATGTTGGCCATTAGCCAAGATGATGTCAGCTTTATGAATAGTTTTGGCACAGTGCCAGGATTGGAAGAAGTGCAGCCAGGTATAGGTCAAGAGTTCACTCAGTGCAGCAGCTGCATTCTATTTATAGCTTTGGCAGACTGCTCACTGCATCATATTTGGCACCAAAGTTCAGCCTGAATCTATGGCTGCAGACTGCCAACTATGTCAGATTATGCAACAGGTCAAGAGTTCACTCAGTCCAGCCAGGTACAGGTCAAAAGTTCACTCAGTCTGGCCAGGTGCAGGTCAAGAGTTCACTCAGTGCAGTAGCTTGAGGCAGCAATTTGTCACAGGTCACTCGGGGGCAACTGCCTTACTCACCTAAGCCTTGTCAGCCCAGTGCATCAAACTCTGGGGAAGTTTGATGTATTGGACTGATATTTCGACCTGCCTATGCGTCTTTGATGGTATTCTCATTTACAAGACGCTTGGTGCCACCTGACTTTTGCAGTGTATACGCCTGCTTATTTCTACAGAGGAATTTGATACATCAGCCTAAAATTTGGCATGTTTATACATATCGGGTAGCTTTATAGTGTACAAGACTGGTGGCGCCACATACAATAATTTTTGCACAGTGTATGTCCCTGCTTATTTCACAGGAGGGGTTTGACATATCAGTCTGAAATTGGGCATATGTATATATCTCTTCGTTGTATATAAGACTGGTGGTGCCAGCTACAATCATTGTATCCGCCAAAACAGAGTTTTTCGGATACTATGTTTTCAGTCGGATGCAGACGCTGCCGCCATCGCCGCATAGGTTTCCGGAGAACTCCTCCATAATCACTGGACGATTTTTTTTAAATTCGGAATTATGATCGGTCACATGTGAACTGCTGCGCCCTCATTTTTGGTTGACCTCTGACCTTTCCTCTCTGCCCAGCGTCCATTTGTGCGTCTGTTTCCACACATAAACCCACATATCTCAGGAACTGTTTGACCGATAAGGCTAAAGATTTTGCACAAATGTAGCCCTTGGAAAGCTTTATAACATACACTAAAATGGTGGCGCCACCTGCAACCAATTTTGCACAGCGTCCATCTGTTCATTTGCCTTGGAATAAAAACACTCATATCTCTGCATTGGTTGGACTTATCCACCTGAAATTTTGCATGGGTATACATCCTGGACAGCTTTCTTGATTTTATGACAGGTGGCGCCACCTTCATTCACGTTTAAGCTGCAGACATCCAAGCTCATATCTCGGGAACCATTTGACCGATTGGACAAAAATTTTGCATGTTTATAGATCTCCCATAGCTCTTTATCATACGCAAAACTGGTGGTGCCACCTGCAACCATTTTTGCACAGCGTCCATCTGTTCATCTGCCTTGGGATAAAATTACTCATATTTCGGCAGTGGTTTGACTTATCCACCTCATATTTTGCAGGTTTATACATCCTTGACAGCTTTCTTGATTTTATGACAGGTGGCGCCACTTACATTCAAATTTACACTGCAGACATCCAAGTTCATACCTCAGGAACCATTTGACCGATTGGACAAAAATGTTGCATGTTTATAGATCTCACAAAGCTCTTTGTCATACGCAAAACTGGTGGCGCCACCTGCAATCGTTTTTGCACAGTGTCCGTCTGTTTGTTTGCCGTGGGCTAAAATCACTCATATCTCAGTAGTGGTTTGACATATCTGCCTAAAATTTTGCAGGTTTATACATCTTGGATAGCTTTCTTTGTTTGTGGCAGGTGGCTCCACCTACATTTATGTATACGCTGCAGACATTCTGGCTTATATCTCAGGACTGGTTTGACATATCCCCCTGAAATTGTGCATGTGTATAGATCTCACATATCTCTTAATCATACACCAAATTGGTGGCGCCACCTGCCACCATTTTTGCACAGCGTCCTTCTGTTCTTCTGCCTTGGGATAAAAACATTAATATCTCTGCATTGGTTGGACTTATCCACCTGAAATTTTGCATGTGTTTACATCCTGGACAGCTTTCTTGATTTTATGACAGGTGGTGCCACCTACATTCACGTTTAAGCTGCAGACATCTTAGCTCATATCACGGGAACCGTTTGACCAGTTGGGCCAAAATTATGCATGTGTACAGATCTCCCATAGCTCTTTATCATACACAAAACTAGTGGCCCCACCTGCAACCATTTTAGCACAGCGTCCATCTGTTTATCTGCCTTGGGATGAATTCACTCATATCTCGGCAGTGGTTTGACTTATCCACCTGACATTTGCAGGTTTATACATCCTTGAGAGCTTTCTTGTTTTATGACAGGTGGCGCCACCTACATTCAAGCTCATATCTCAGGAAGCATTCGACAGATTGGGCAAACATTTTGCAACCATTTTTGCACAGCTTCCGCCTGTTTGTCTGCCGTGGGCTAAAATCACTCATATCTCAGTAGTGGTGTAACTTATCTGCCTAAAATTTTGCATGTTTAGGGTGCTTTTCCAAGTGCGCGGCAGAAACTGCCGCGCGTCAAAAGCATGCATTTGCCGCGCGGCCAGTCCTTTTCCATGTGAGCGTTTTGTAAGCATTTGCCGCGCGGCAATCACATGCTATCCTGTCACATCTGAACGGACTTAAACATACGAGTACGGGGAAACCCCACATGTGACGTCATTTAGGCGGAATTCCCCTGCGTTTGCCACGCGGCAAACGCAGAAATCCAGCACAGCTGGATTCCAAAACTGACGCGTGCATTTGCCCCGTGGCAATCGCATACATGGAAATAGCACATGACTTTTAAACTGGCTGGATTTTCGCCGCGCGATAGCCGCGCGGCAAACGCTCGCAAAACGCATACATGGAAAAGCACTCTTATACATCTTTGATAGCTTTCTCGATTTTGTGGCAGGTGGCGCCACCTATATTTATGTATACGCTGCAGACATTCAGGCTTATATATCAGGACTGGTTTGACATATCCCCCTGAAATTGTGCATGTGTATAGATCTCACATATCTCTTAATCATACACCAAATTGGTGGCGCCACCTGCCACCATTTTTGCACAGCGTCCGTCTGTTTAACTGCTGTTTGTCAGTAGTGGTTTGACTTATCTGCCTAAAATTTTGCATGTTTATACATCTTGGACAGCTTTCTGGTTTTTGTGGTAGGTGGCGCAACCTACATACACATTTCGGCTGCAGACACCCAGGCTATTATGCAACACACCTCACTCTATTTCCCCTTGCCACTCAACCCATGCCTCACTTCACCTTTCCCACTCTGATTTTGGCGGATACACGTAGTCCCTTGTTGACTACCCATATTCTAGTTTTTGTGTTGTGTGCACCCATGCCAGAATTGTAGCAGTGATGTTTGTTTAATTGTTTCTTGTTCTAAGTGTTTAGTACTTGCATTGTTCATATACATGTTACACATGTTCTTGAAAAGTAATGGTCCAGCATTGAAGCATTATACCTGGTGTAATCTTATTGCACAGGTTCGCATTAGGCCTGTAGGCCTTGTTCAATGTATAACATATGCCATGGAAGGAATCCTGCAGTAAAGGAGGGTTGTAGTGTGTGTATTTCGTGATGGTTACTGAGCAAAATGGCTACCAGATGTACCTATCTACCAGCATGTGAAAAAGGCTGTCAATGAGGACAAGTGTACTTTAAATAAGGACCGTCAGACAAAAAGCTCACATGTGATTGTTTTCCCATATGACAAAACTCAGTGGTTCATTTTGGCTGCAAAACCTGCAGAGAATTCTTATAGAGTTAGGCTTAAATTTCCAGTAATATTGAACAGTTTAACAAGGCATAAATCTCCTGTGATTTTACTATTTTGCAATTTTGCCATAGCTGCTAATGGTATGTATAATGCCTGTTCACAAGCTGAACACCTTAAAGGACTGCTAAGCACTGAAATAAACTCATAAAATCATATTCAAGCAACTTATTCACAAAAATGACTGTGAATTTTATCAAGAGATTAATCTATGTTGACAGAATTAGACGAGCTGCATCAACAAAGGACTTAATTTTACAACTAAACCTTGTATTTATAATTTGGGTATTTACTTTTAATATGATTTCACGGCCTTTTTTGACATTTTATTATGAATTTACATGAATGAAATATATTTTTTAGTTTTCATATCTCTTTTAAATTATCTATAAAATGCAAAAATTTAAAAAGATTAAAATTCACATGCTTATTACAAAATGTTGGAAAATGTAGTGCTTTGTACACTTACTTGTTAAAAAATATATATAAAGTTAAAATTGGAAAAAATCATTATCATTAAATATTCAAATCTTTATAAAAATTAAAATTCATTCTATCATAAGTCATATACATTGTAATTTGTTATGCATTGAAATATATACATCACACCTTTTAAAAAGGTATTTGCATTTTTCATCAGGCACTGATTTTTTTGGTAATGCACGTGGAGATGAGCCATTTCTATACAGCTGCCATTTTTACTTCAGTCATTTCAACACATCGTATAGGACATTCTTATTTTTAGAATATATAAACTGGTCTGTGGATGACAAGGTATCATCTGTTTAGGGTAATATAAGTTGCCGTAATATTAAGGAAAAACTGAAACAGTATTAATAATTTGCTCAACCCATCCCCCCCCCCCCAAAAAAAAAAAGAAAAAGGAAGATAAAATTGTTTAAAATGTATATAACACCCCCCCCCCCCCGGCAATATATAAAGCAACTTGCTTTTACCAAGATCGATTCGCAAAATTAATATATTATTAATTCATACAGCCATTGCTCACAAAAGCTATCCCTTATGTCTTATTTAAATGAGGAAAATGCGCAAACCAGGGCGAAATAACCAAGAAACTGGCATGGTCCTGAAAAATTGGTGTCGTCAATTTTCTTTAAAAATTGCATGATGACAGATATAAATGCCTGGTACGTTTGACCCATTAAAAACATATACAGAACATTTCGTACTGTCCTCTGTCTATATTAACTGAGAGGCGAGGTAAAAGGGAATAAAAAGAGAACGCATACCGGTATATGGAAGGGCATGGTCTGGTTCTCAACATGCCGTGCAGATACTTAAAAACAAAACAGCACTAAAATGACACAGTTATCCTTAAACGAGTCACCCTGGTGTCATTTTTACAGTTTGACATGCAACATCTAAGCCAAAGGTTATTTTTGGGTCTCAGGCACCGCCCGCATCAATTTTAACCCCCCGCATCAAAAAAATTTTATAAGATTTTCATCTTTGAAGAAGATAAAATAATACAATTTTTATAAGAGTTCCTTTGTTAAGTAGTGCTTTTACCTGTTAAGCAAAACAATTCTGTTATTATCATGCTGATCATAAGACATTTTTATTTAAACAAACAAAAAAGGTAAAAAAAAAAATCGCCCGTCCGCACTGATTTAAAAAAAAGCGCCCGATTACAATACCTTTTTTTGGCCTTATACACTGTGGATCAATTTCTTTTGTTACAGCCGACTTCTAGAAAATAAAGTTATCATGTGGTTACATGGTTACTTTTCCCAAATTATAGGCGTCACACTGAAAACATGGAATACAAAATAAAATCAAGAATATTGATTACTTCACTCGATAAATAAGGGTTTAACAGAAGAACAAGCCCTTCAGTCAGTGATAAAAAAACACAATAGTAAACCTGTCCACTGTCTGACAGAGATTATCGAATCATTACAAATATAACAAAAATGAATTTCTCAAATTATAACCATTGCTGACATCTCATCCAGTCACCTGCTTCAGTTGGACATGATGGAGATACATGAAACATCGTTTGGTGTATTTTATCATATCTCCTCATTTTAAATCTGCTAAATATTTATTTCCCCTTGTTTTCAGTTACCCTTTACTGTTCATCATGATGTTCCACTTTATTTAAAGACGGGCCAATCAGTATCGTTTTGTTTCACCTTTCCCTCCGAGACTGAATCAGTTCCATATTTAATTAGCATTTAAAGGTGATCGGGAGCTTTTGGCCTATGTCATGGAATATCTTAAGGGTGGATTTTGAGGGGCAATGTTTTACCTAAAAAATGGAAAATAAAAAAAATACACGCTTAATACCGACAAAGAGTATCGGATTTTGCATCTTAAATCGGTTTCTCCCCTTCTTCTGCATGTGTGAATCATTTAAAATGGTCGCATATGGGCCAACGTGTTGAGAACATGCTAGTGCTTCTTGTGCAATTTAATTGAAACAAATTGGTAACCGCCGAACAAAGAGTTTAGGGCTTATAGTTATTAATTTGGATTATGGCACCAAACGATCTGTTACTCTTTGTAAGGAAACTGAATAAAAATAGTCCCTATATATGGTTGTAACATACAAATGTTTACATAACACAGTTGAAAGGTCTGTATACATCTCAAATAATCCTCCTGGAAAGCATGAGGCACCTGTAACATCAATATTTGATTTATTTATCAAGAGAGAAATGAAGCGTATACAGCGCGTTGGCTATCTTAATTTATTGCGGCAGCCCTGTATAATGCATCAGGTATGTGTACCATTCTGTACTAATTCCAGTTCCTTTGTGCAAAATAGTGCTGTCAATAGGACAGTCATAGTTTTCAATGGTCAAATATTCAATACACATAGATGTATTGAACATTAATCAAATGAAATATGTTAAATCGCATAGTTGTGTACAGACTGTTAAAATAATATAGTTAACTGCAGGGGCTATCTAATCTATTGACTCCACATTGCGCCAGTCACTGAAAAAGCAATTGAGAAGTCCAATCTTAAGCCCAAAACAGGCGTCACGCGCGCGTTAAGAGTCACGCGTGCGCTACGCGCGCGGGTCGCGACTAATTCGAAACACACTAACTCGGCTACAACGCGCACGACACGCGTCAGATTGGATGGTAGTAACCCAGCACACACTAATGTATTTTTTTTGTTTATCTTTGTAAAAAATATTAATTTTGATAATCAGCATTAGATTTATTGTATACAAATATCTGTTTGTGACCAAACATGTTCTAAATATGACAGAACTCAGACACTATTCTTAACGATATTTATGTATCTATGTTGCTTTGTTGCACGTTTTCTATCCAGATACAAATCAATACTAATAGTTAATGAATTATAACAAATGTTTCACCCGCAGTTTAATGTATTGTTATTATTATATGAGTGCTGGGGAGGGAAACCCTCTCTTTAGTTATGTAATTATCAGGAATCCCCACGGGGCAAGCGCGCGTCACGCGTCAAAAATCGATCCATGAGCGAAAGCTGACGCTTGACGCGCGCGTTATTGGTTTTGGGCTTTATGGGCTAACAAATAGGCTACTGGAATGCTATATTTCAAACAAGTGTTGGAAAAAAAGGAGAAATTTCCCGATGTGTGTAATATCTCATAAGATCAGGTGTTCATTAACATTCCTATAAGAAATTGAACTATTAATGTATGATTGGTATTTTGGTAAAAAGAGATTGCAACACGGTTGACGCCACACTCCGACCGACCGCGCGCAGTGCCCGGTCCCGAACGACCTCTGGCGGAAAGTATGTTAACTAAAAGTAATCACCATTCACTGGCATTCGGGAAACTAATCGTACGGCCACTGTAGTTGCGATAACACAACACAAATTTGCTTCATCCAAGAAACAGCTCATTGATAGGGTAAATAGTAAAAATCTTGTATTGGAAAAGAAATACAATTTAACTTGAAAACTGTCGAAGAAGAACAACCCAGTAGGAAAGGAACCGGCAGACTAACGGGCGATAATGTAAGAAATTGGAAGAGGCCCGCCACTGGCTTATGATAATAACGTTAGGTATAATATAACAATAAATTTTGCAAATGTTGAGAAAACTCCGAGAGATGCATCAGAAAATGGGTTTTGTGTCGGGATGAAATGAACAGGATTTTTAAATGAGAGTTATGTGACCACTCATTGGAAAGCTATAGCAATTTTGTTACTGAGCGTAAGGTATATGGACTGACTGGGGCCCTAGACCCAGTTGTGGCTCTGTTAAATGTTCATTTAACAGAGCCACAACTGGGTCTAACTGGGGCCCCATCTTTCCAAGAAAATCTGTTCTAAAAAAAATCCAGGTACATTCAGGTACGGTGCCCTGCAGTACTCTAGCTGATTAGTGGGCATGTCCTACTCGTATTAAATAATAGCCTGATGAGTTCCCTTGCAAACTTAAATAAAGTCACTGTAACTAATATTCTAGTAACCAGTATACTGCAAGTAACACCGCAAAAAATCTTCGGCCCAAGTTCGGGAAAAGTAACAGAGCAAAATTGTTATATTTGTCATTTATGAGCATATTAAAAGTAAGACCCTTCTAAAAAATAAAATAAAATTGGTTAAATGAATCAACAAGCTGTGACAATGCTTGTGTTATAACTGATACCGATCAGTGGTGACATGTACAGTCCCTGCTGGAGCTTTAAAACTAGGAGTTGAGCAGAGCTCACAGATGAATATGATGAGATGGACCTGAAAATAGAAAGAAAGCATACTGTCATTGTACTGGATGTGGATTAACAACAAACTTGTCTAGTGTTTTAAAATAATGGAGTGATTCATGCAACAGGGGTCTGACTTCTTGTGTAGCATATATAATCTGCTTCATGCTACCTGGTTCTGACCTCCAGGGTTGTGTTCTTAACCTGCATGATGTACCAGCACTGGTTGCTCTAGTGTGCATTACTGGTCACATGGAGGGGGGGGGGGGGGGAAGGTTGCAGGAAGGGGGCTTCTTCCTGGTTCCCCCCCCCCCACACTTTTTATGTGGCTCTTTATAACTCTATGAAGAGTCATTCAGGATTTGTTGTCTTTCAAACAAAAACAACCATTTTTTAGCTTTAGCAATCACTCTGTCTGGTGTTCATCCATCTGTCCATCTGTTAACCAGGCACAAATTGTAACGCTGGACCTGGAATCTTCATACTTGACGTTCCATTAAAATCTCCTTGGAAACCTGAAATTAGGTCTCTGTTACCAATATCCTATGAGCAATTGGGCTCAGAAATACCACCAGGAATAATTAAAAAATTAATACAAAAGGTCCAGTATCTGAACAACTAATGCATTGATCACCATGATTCTTTGCTTGCATATTCATCATGGAGTGTTACCAATATATATCCTCTGAGCTATGCTTTAGTTGAATAGGGATGCCACATATAAAATTTGGAATTCAGATGATAAAATTCCTTTTGTTAATGTCTTCCTAGTCTGTTAAGCATAAAGACCCCTGGGTCACTAGTTCAGTTAAAATACACATTCAGTGGTAAATGGTAAATTTCAGATTGTTCTTTCAGATCTCTGATGTGTTAACAAAGAGCTCAGGAGAGGCCTGCAGTATGTACACTTGATTATATAAGATTCTTAGGGGCTTGTCCGTACAGAGATATCCAGGATGAACCATGCTGAGAGACTTCGTCAGTGGCTGGTACAGCAGTATGGAATACAGGTCCCAGAGGACTGGCTTGA
Source organism: Sipunculus nudus (assembly GCA_026874595.1). Lineage (NCBI taxonomy): Eukaryota > Metazoa > Annelida > Sipuncula > Golfingiida > Sipunculidae > Sipunculus > Sipunculus nudus. The sequence goes on along the minus strand of CM049311.1, from coordinate 60,455,572 downwards.
GGCATGTCTGGATTGGATACAGGGAGAGAACCAGGTGAATACATCAAACTGTCAATCATATATTCCTGAAAATGTGTAAGATGAATTCTAGCAAAAACAAAACATTCTACACCTAACCCTCTTAGGTTCAGTTTTTAGCTCAGCTGCATTTAAGTCTTCGGAGCTATAGTCACGGTCCTTTGTCCATGGTTTGTTCATTCACAGCGCACATTTTGAAACAATTGGATATAAGAATCCAAAATTTTGCATACAGTCCCCATAAGTCCTACCATACCAAAATATTGGGTCACTATGACTTTCTTCCTTTGAGATATTAAGGGAAAACCTGAATTTTCCATTAAAAAGCTATTTTCACACTTCAAGACTGCATAATATCAAAACCACTGATCTGATTATATTTTATGTAAATATTACTGTAATATTTCCTATGTACATACCTATAATTTGGTCAGTATTGTGTAATTTCTTGAAGTTATGGGCCCAACATTATGCACTTTGAAAAAAATTCAGAAAAGATATTTACTCACTTAACATGAGAAATGTTGCAGCTAGAGGCTTTTTTTCAGGAATATAACTTTAATTAATCAATTTCTAATTGTATCTGAATATTGCAATTTTATAAAGATATTAGCATAAATATAAAATCAGTACCTTAAATTTTTCCCAACTTTGACCATGGTATGTTTTTTTCCTGTAAGCACTCTTGATTTAATTTTCATATCATGCACATGTAAGGATTTCAGCTTATAAATTCCAAAATTTGAAATGAATAGGCCAAAAACTGTAGCATTTATTTAGGTTTTTATAAGACCTTGTCTTACTTACACCTGGGCTATACTGAAGCCCCTTTTCAGTCACCTGTATGTCACCCTTGTTGACCTTTCAGGCTAATTTTACACCTTTCAAGCGGGGCATACTTGGCAGCTAGCCACAGGTATCCAACCCCCATCCTCAGCAGGTCAGCTTTTAGCAACTGTTAATCTTAATGAAAGCATCTCTGTTTCATACACCATTTATGCCAGAATAGTTTATGTTTTCAACTCAAAGGGACTTAGCTCCATTTCGGCTAGAATAATCAAAATTTGTGTCATTTAATATTAATTCAAGTAAATATCTGAATAATTTTCAAAGGCATGAATTCATAACATATTGTGCATATCACCCAGGGCAGCCATCTGTCCCCTGACCAGCTCAAGGAACTGGTATATGAACAATGGTTGCTGGCAGATCTGCGAGACCTTAGCTCATCATGTCTACCAGCCGGCCTGGCTGAGCAAGAAAAGACCACTCTGACTGGCACTTACTGTTTACAGGTAAGACCGGGACTTGTTCTCCATATTGGGTCTATAGCCTGGAGGTGGAGCACACTGTCTCATGTGGATGAAAATAACTATGCAGTAAGAAAATCTCTTTGAAAAATGTCAGTGTGTTACTGTCACATTGTTATAATCACTTGAGTCTGACTTGTTAGAAAACACGTTACTGAAGAACAATTTTCTAGCCATTCTTTGAGCTGAATAGACAAGATTTCAAAGAAGACCTGCAGAATATGCAATCAACCCAACTTTACCTGTAGAGTTTTTAGCTAGGCTGACTGAAAGTAGGTATGGCGCTTAGTTGGTCATCTGTCCAGGCATCTGTCCATCCTGGGCATGGCACAAATCATTACAGCTGACCATAGAAGCTTCTAAGTTAACATCTATGGAGGTCAATAAAAATCTCCTTAGAAACCTGAAATTAGGTCAGATATAACCAACCAGGCTATTGGGCTAGTAAGTACCTCCAAGAATAATAAAAATTTGGATACAATATCTCCATTATCTTAATAATGAATGCATTAATTGTCATGAATATTACCTTGAATGTTGACCATGACTAGTTTTGTCAGTTTCTGAAAACTGGTGGCACCACCTGTATTTTTTTTCAAATTTTATGATTTAAAAAAAATTTTAGACTCTAAAATGACTGCAATCATGTCAGTTTCTCAGCTGTGTCATGTAGTGTCTTGAAACCTGATGTGTTTATTGATCATAAGTGGATGTCCATCCATCTGTCTGTCCATAAAAAAAATTCTTGATGATAACCCCAGTTTGGTTTGGCATATGGTTTTCAGGCTTGAATTATGTATTGCCAATTGCGAAAGCAAGAACCCTAATCATGTTGGGGTCATCAGGTAAAATGTCAAGGTCACAGGACCAACATATTTAAAAAGTTTGTGGATGTATTTTAAGCCAAACTTTTCATCCTGAACCTTCCATCTTTCCGCATAAAGCTGACCTGCTTATGGTGAAGAGCCAAAATGAATTTTGGGTCACCAGGTCAAAGGTCACAAGGGCCATCTGTCATTTATTAGTTTACAGATGATAACTCTAGTTTGGTTTGATATATTGCTTTCAGACTTGACTTACATATGGCCCATCACTAAAGTAAGATACCTATCAATTTTGTGGTCATAAGGTCTAGGTCACAGGACCCATTTCTTTGAAAAGATTGTGAATGCATTTCATCACAAACCGTCTGTCTTCCAGATATTTCTCATCTGCCAATAGCAGAAGATTCTTTTTGACTTTTGGGTCAAAAGATCAAAGGTCATGGTCACAAGGCTGATCTGCAAATTAGTTTATGGATGATAACTTTTGTTTGGATGGACTGAATGACTTCAAATTTGATTTATTAACAACCAACCTCTAAAGTAAGAATCATTTTGATTTCAGGGTCCCAAGGTCAAAGGTGAACGTCACAGGACCAACATCTTTAAAAGATATTTGATGCATTGTAAATCAAACTTTTCATCCCCAACCCTCCATCTTTCACATAAGGCTTACATGCCCAAAGTGGAAAAAAATCTGTAGATTTTGAGGTTACCTGGTCAGAGGTCAATATCACTGGACCCACTTTTTTTAAAAGATTTTTATGAAAATTGAGAGGCTGCAAGCTCAAGGATAGAAGTTCTCTGATGTTTTGGTCAAAAGGTCAAGGGTCAAAGTCACATGACCCGTATTTTAAAAAATCTCATAGAAATATTCATATAGACATATTCAGCTCTGCATTTAGACTCATAGGTCCCTAGTTGCATTTGACATATTCATAATTTAAAATGACCACCACACATAAATGTGATTACAGTAGAGCGCCACATTTCCGAATGCCAAATTTCCAAAAATTCATTTTTCCAAAAATTAAAATGGGGAACCGAAAATTTATTCGTGTTTCCGAAATATATTTCAAGAATGTAAAAACCTAAAATGAGTATTATAATTACGAGTCACAAGGCCTGCAGTCATGTGTTAAGCCCAGTGGTGACCCTAATTAATTAGTTCTGGGCCGATGTTGTCGCCGGGGCAAGTGTGTAAAAACTACCACTAGCCCTGCTACGCTCGGCCCCCTGTACCCCTAGCAAGCGACTGAGCAGTTTATCTTAGAGCACTTGTGTGTTATCAACCACATTTTGTTTGTACTCAAAAATGCATAGTTCATCGGCTTGGGACAGGATGTCATGCCAAATAACTGAGCAGTTTACTCGCATCAGCATTGGTTAGGTATAATTCATTAAACGCTTATGCTCGAGCAGCTTATAAATATCTCGGTCTTCAATTATGTAGATTGATAAGAAACATCGTGTTGCTTGGCGATGTATGCATTTGACCTTTCCCTCCAGTGAATTTGATGAAAAAAGAGCACGCACGTATCCTTTAGCCAGGTTAGACTGATCTTGCCAATTATGCTCCCCAATAATCGAATATTTTATATACGCCCAGGTCGTCAATTACGAATATTGAAAAGAAACACTATATTCCTCGGGTAAAATGGCATTAAGTTAATCATTAACTATCATGCTATAACTTGCCCCTATACCCTTGTCCGCATTTCCGAATGTTTGTTTTTACGAACAAAAAGCTTGTCCCCCGACGCTTTCAGGAAAAGGCGCTCTACTGTAGTTATTAAATGTACCTCCAGGTGGACTCAGTTATGGACGTGAGCCAGCCATACTACGGACAGCTACAGAAGGTGACAGGAACAGAGAATGAGAATGTACTGGTGACAGCTACACAGCTGACCCAGCCCACTGTAAGTAAAGATGACAGTCACACAGCCGACCAAGCTCACTGTAATAAAGATCACAGTCACACAGCCGACCCAGCCCACTGTAAGTAAAGGCATCAGTTTTACAGCCGACCCAGCCCACTGTAAGAAATAGTGACAGTTGCACAGCCGACACAGCCCACTGAAAATAAAGGCGACCGTCACACAGCCGACCCAGCCCACTGTAAGTAAATGTGACAGTCACACAGCCGACCCAGCCCACTTTAATAAAGGTCACAGTCACACAGCCGACCCAGCCCACTTTAATAAAGGTGACAGTCATACAGCTGACCCAACCCATTGGAAGTAAAGTTACAGTTATACAGCTGACCCAACCCTCAGTAGATAAAGTTGACAGGCACACAGCCGACCCAGCCCTCTGTAAGAAAAGCTGACAGTTACACAGCAGACCCAGCCCACTGTAAGTAAAGGTGACAGTCACACAGCCGACCCAGCCCACTGTAAGTAAAGATGACAGTCACACAGCTGACACAGTCCATTGTAAGTAAATGTGACAGTCACACAGCCGACCCAGCCCACTTTAATAAAGGTCACAGTCACACAGCCGACCCAGCCCACTGTAATTAAAAGGCATCAGTTATACAGCCGACCCAGCCCACTGTAAGAAATGGTGACAGTTGCACAGCCGACACAGCCCACTGAAAATAAAGGCGACCGTCACACAGCCGACCCAGCCCACTGTAAGTAAATGTGACAGTCACACAGCCGACCCAGCCCACTTTAATAAAGGTCACAGTCACACAGCCGACCCAGCCCACTTTAATAAAGGTGACAGTCATACAGCTGACCCAACCCATTGGAAGTAAAGTTACAGTTATACAGCTGACCCAACCCTCAGTAGATAAAGTTGACAGGCACACAGCCGACCCAGCCCTCTGTAAGAAAAGCTGACAGTTACACAGCAGACCCAGCCCACTGTAAGTAAAGGTGACAGTCACACAGCCGACCCAGCCCACTGTAAGTAAAGATGACAGTCACACAGCTGACACAGTCCATTGTAAGTAAATGTGACAGTCACACAGCCGACCCAGCCCACTTTAATAAAGGTCACAGTCACACAGCCGACCCACCCCACTTTAATAAAGGTGACAGTCATACAGCCGACCCAACCCATTGGAAGTAAAGTTACAGTTATACAGCTGACCCAACCCTCTGTAGATAAAGTTGACAGTTACACAGCCTACTCAACCCATTGTAAGTAAAGTTGATGGTCACAAAGTGGACACAACCCACTGTAAGTAAAGGTGACTGTTACACAGCCAACCCAACCAACTGGATGTTACAAGGAAAAGGTAATGGTCATGCAACCAACCTAGCCTTCTGTGAGTCACAAATAAAGTTGAGAGCCAAATGGGCAACCAAGTACACTGTAAGTAACAAGTAATGCTGGCAGTCTAACATCTGACCTGGTTTATTTTTTACGACAGATTAATGTTTGATTTATCAGATGAATTTTTGTGACTAAATCTTGTGTACTAAGTCATGGTTGCTGTGCCTTTTTTACATGATTTGTTAATACGTCCTCCTTGTAGTTTGTGTGTCTGTCCCTCAGTTTGGGTTAGGGAGTGGGAGCTCATAACAAAGTGTTAACCCTGATTATATTATGTTATAGTGGGACACCAAGGCTTCACGCATGCTGATGTTGAAGATGACAGATGGTACCCAAGATGTCCAGGGCATGGAGTACCAGAGACTACAGGTCCTCAACACAAGTCTCTTACCTGGAGCCAAGGTATGTTACTTCCTAACAACCTTGACATTCAGGGGGTGCTGTGATTTGTTGGCAAGTCTCATGACATTCTGGAAAATCATGTGTCCGTTTCAGATATTGCAAAGATCATGACAAATGATCAAAGTGATATGAAGTTATTTTATTGTCCCCAGCTTACTTGGAAGGAATGAGGGACATTGATTTGGGTTTGTCTGTCTGTCCCTTTATTCCTCTGTCTGTCCATTCGTCAGGTTTTTGTTTCTGTGCAATAACTTTCCTAAATATTATCTGTTTTCATTCAGATTTGAGTCATTGATTGCTCTCATGCATACCTTGGTTGGGATTGGTTTTGGACTATCTGTCTGAAAATTTTTTCTCACCAGCTCCAAAACAGTATTATCAATTTTTGGTCCTATTTTACAGCCAAAATTATGACATGTGGAGACATCTTCATGAAATCTAAAACAGAGCCAGTAGGACATGTGGAGACATCTTCAGGCCAACATAAAAACTAAAACACATTTATAAGGCAGGCATGAAAGACAACATGAGAAGAGACATAAATTCCACGAATTTGCTCGTTATATTTTGTTTGAAGCATTCACCATGAATCTGTTATAAGTGCTAAATAATTAAGGATTTAGGGAAATTTTGCTAAAGTAAATTTTATCCAATCCTAGACATGTAAAATGACAAAATAACAATAAATGTAAGTGCATAATATTTCATTTTACCTGTCAGTCACAGACTGGTGTAATCTTGAAATTCAATAGATAGATGGTCGTACCAGAAAGATTGCAGAAAGCTGACCCATCTTAATCACTCTAATGAGTCATGCCTGTAAAAGGGAGGTTTTCCTATTAATGTTTCACACCCTTGTTTTTAATCGGTTATGAAAATTATAAATATAATGTTAACTGGCAGGTACAAGTGAAGGGACCAGTACTGTGTAGACTTGGAGTCATCATGCTGACAGCCAAGAATCTGAAAGTGTTGGGAGGGGAAGTTGATGCTTTGATGGAACAGAACACACAGGAAAATCTTCTCAAGGCAGGACTGTAAGTGATCAAATATCAATCTCAGGCACTGCTGCAATTCCTAAGGCTAGTGCAATGTAAGGCCTGATTGCTTCCTTAGATTTAAATACCTGCTGTTGACAGCATGGCAAGCAGCTTGAACAGTTATGTGATCACTGCTATTGTGATGACACAACTATGAGTGTCTGCCCAACTGTCAAAGTTCCTTGCCAAAGACCCAGTAAATGTTCCACTGACTATTGCGAAAACTAATCACAACATCCAGGATTTTTGCCAGAAAATGGGTGTGTATAATACATAGAGTTATGTGTTTTCCCACCAAAATCGTGCTCTGAATGGGGGTGCGGATTATCTGCGGTAGCAGATTACCTTTTTAGCAAGATGATAAGCACAAATAAAGGTATGCACAAAAGAAGAGGCTATCACAAAAGAATCCTGGTTGTGTGGTGACTAGATAACTTTTAAAGAAGCCTGGCCCACAGATCACAAAAGTAGACTGATCTACAGATCCCAAAAGAAGCCTTGCCATAGATTGATTGCAAAAGAAGCCTGGCCCACAAATGACAAAAAAAAACTGTTCCACAGATCATAATAGAAGCCTTTGCCATAGATCACAAAAGAAGTCTAGCCTGCAAATCATATTGGCAGAAGAAAAAAGTTTTTGTGTTTTAGGAGAGATGCTCTCTGAGTGTCTTGCAGATATTTTAACAATGTAAAGTCCTGCATCATTCATGTGTTACCTGGTCAAGCCATTACAGTTTCAGACACTTCTAACAGTTTCAGACACTCATGCTAATCATACAGGGATTGATAAACAAATAAATGATCTCTGCTGTATATATGTATGATGCTCCACTGGGCTAATTTTACACAAGGTCACATTGGCCATGTATCAACATGTTTTGTCAAGTTTGCTCACCAAGAGCATTGTAGTATTCTTTTTAAACAATTAATTAAGATTTTGATTTAAAAACTTTTTTATATCTTTGTAACTGATCTCTTTTCAGAAATGTTAAGCATGAACTAGCGGACACTCAAGGACAGAATCTTCAGCAGCGGAAAATCTTCTCTCAAAATGGTCCCTCAAAGAAAAGTAATACAGGGGCATCTAGGGAAGCAAAGAGACAAGTTAATGTGAACAGACAAGTTAATCAGGTTAACCCTTCATGGAGCACTCAGGGACGGCAGCAAGACAGAACTCAAGCTCAGCAGATCACTCAGTCAGCAAGTCTTGGTATATTACCTTATCAAACATTTATACACATGTCTTCTAGCCTTCTGCAGAAAGAGGACATTCTTGTTATTTTTTTTTTGGAAATTAGAACATTCAGTATCAGAAACAGAGTCAAACATGGTAAAGTTTATTACAAGATGCATGTTTCATAAGATTCATAATTTTGTTTAAACATAATTACTCTCTTTACTTTTCCTTTCACTCCTCGACCCTCTGCTCCACATTGCTAAATGGGCAGGTTACATTACTATTGCACATTCCACCTGCTTACTGCTTGCAAAGGTCAGCTTTGTCTTATACATCAACCAGGGCACTAAAATGGTTCACATCTTTGCATTACTGTCCAGAGCAGATTCAGTACTAGTGCCCAAAGTAATGATTGAGTGAGTGTTGTTTTTGGTACAAATTGACTTGTTTAATACTTGTTTGGACACATTTAGACATTTTTTGCCAGGATATTCCTCTGTCACTGACGACATGTGGGATGATATGGATGCATCAGAAGTAGAAGCCATGGAGCAGCAGGTGAGCATCACCATGGAAACAGTTTGTTGTACATGATAATGAGGCCTGCAAATAGTCTTGGGTTCTTCAAATCGATCTGTCTATCAGTGATTTTTTTTTTATCAATGTATCAAAAATTAAAACATTGTAATTCTTCAATAGATAGCTTTGCTCATGTTTTTGGAGAGCGACCTGAAAAAGCTGTTCTGGTTTTCCAGATGTGTAAATACTCCTTATTTTTAAGGCTCTATCCTGTTGCTGGCCTGATCTACTGAGCAGTTAGTAAACTAAACAAACCATGGCTAACACCCCATAACTCTCATCCTTTTTTTTAAGATTCATATTTTTCTGTGCAAATTTCTTTAACCAATAAAAAATTGAAATAAGAAGAAAACAAATTCAAGAATGATGGATTAACATGCATTTTATTATATTCCATTGATTAAATGGATTATTTATGCTTACACCCTTAATGATATCTGTTTTAAGGCCTTCTGTACACCTGCCAAAAACATCTGCGTGACAAATAGTCTGTCCACTTCATATTGACCTGATTCTCTACACAGCATGCTATCCAGCAACCACTATATTGGGCTGTTTGACTTTCTGTTTCAGTGGGAGGAGGATGGTGTAGATTATGAGGCATTATTTGATGATGCCCGGCAGCAGGGGGAGCCATCAGCTGCAGTAGGATGTAATCGGAAACAGTCAGGATTGGCACAGAGAGGAAACATGATTACCAATGAAATTCAAAAACAGCAGCTGAGGAATCACAGTCCTCACATTCACAGTCCTCATATAAGCACTCAAGAGAACTTTTCCAATAATAATAGATTGACTTTAGGAAAAACTCAAAATGAGTTGCTCCATCCAGTTCAGAAGAAAATTAAAAGGACATCAGATTCTGCCATGTTGAGTGCAAGTGATATGATTAGATTCGGTGATGATGTTGATGATGTTATATTTGTGAATAGTCAGGACTCCGGGGCAGTGATGGAAAGCTCCACTTTTGGTACCCCTGTTACAAGCAGGGCAGAAAAGCAAACAAGCTTATCACACAGAATGATAGCTGGCCAGAAATCTGCCCAGACAGGTATAGGGACTGAATATGGCAGTCACAGAAGCAAGCAAGAGGTACCATCCAGCTGTGACAGTACTAAACATAGCAGGGAACAACAGATAAATAAACCTCTAGGTAGGAAACATAGTTCATACACATCCATGGCTGATATCATTGTAGTATTAATATATTAATATCTGTATGTCCTTAAACTTTAAGTATTACTGAAATAACTTAACCAAGAATTTGATTGATTTTTATGAAACTGAAAGATATATTATCCAATATTATGTCTGACCTGCATTTAGTTGTAAAGTCTGTTGAGCCAAGGGTTACAAGACATGCGACAGCTGTATGACATACCAGAGGCGTATTATGCACTCTGGTTGCAGATATGTCATTAATTCAGAAATTCTTTCTGAATTAATTCATGTGGCCATGCAAAGCTGCACAAGGGTGTAAATTGAGGGCCATATTTGAATTTTTGGGGGGAGTGGGGGATGGGGAGAGGTTATTTTGCTGTCATTGTGATGTCAGAATAGACTTTTGGTATCATTTTCTCATTAGCACAATAGCATCTGTAGTTTTAATTGGATTGGATATTATTCAGTGTTTAAGCATTGACATAGGCCTCACTCATGTGATTTAAGGAATGCAGGTAAGTTGTTCTTATATATGTGCTACACTATTGCAAGTAAACACCGTTTCTTGAGATCAGGTCACATTGACTGATGTCAGTAAACACTTTCAATGTGACCTTCGACTTTATTCTACTCTCAGTTGCATGTTACAGTAAACTTTTGCCATAGCTTTGCCATGCTAAAGCATATAAAGTTTCCCTTAATTTGCACTGTATGGGGCACTTCACATATTTGCACATGCAAATGCAAGTTCTTCTGCTTGAAATTTATTGCCTCAAGTAATTCTTTCTTTTAAAATAAGTGAAAAGAATTAATATTGAACTGAGGGCAGTACAGATGGTGGCAGATTGTGTACAGAATTGATATATTACAGGTTTACCCCCTTTTCAGGATTAATAATGCATGAGCAACATAAGCGTTGAAGCCTAATGTAATTGAAATGTAATTGAAAATGTCACAAAAATGATTAAATTGTTTGACAACACTACAAATTTATGGGAAGCAGTGTCACATAATGTGTTTCAGTTACTTCATACTACAGTGGAACCTGAGAGACTGTGATCACAGGAGCAGATCCGGGGGGGGGGGGGGGGGTACAGACCCTCTCATTGTGAGCCGCAACAACCCTTTTTAGCTCAGCTGACTATAAGTCATCTGAGCTATAGTCGTAGTCCATTGTCCGTCGTCCGTCTGCTGTCTTGCTGTCTGTCCGTCCGTCCGTCCGATGTGGCATGTTTTGAAACCGTAAGACCTAGGAATCCAAAATTCAACATAATCTTAGATGTCCCCAAGATCTCCTTCCAAGCCGTAAACTGGGTCTTTGCGACTTCGATCCTTTGAGAAATTAAGGAAAAACCTCAATTTTTTATTAAAAACCTATTTTCACACTTCAGGACTGCCTTATATCAAAACCACTCATCTGTTTTTCCTCACATTTACAATAAATATTCGCCTATATAGATTCTATGTACATGCCAGAAATTATGTCTGTATTATATAATTTAAAAAAGATATGGGCCCAAACATAATGCATTTTGTAAAAAATCAGGAAAGATATTTGATCACTTAACACAAAACATGTTAAAGCTATGGGCTTTTTTTCCAGTAATATAACTTTAATTAATCAAAATTAAATTGTATACCCAAAATTAGATCAAAATCTTTTAAATATTTTGAAATATTAACAAAAATAAAAAATTGGTACCTTAAATTTTGCCCAACTTTGACCATGGCACGTTTACTGTGGATTTAATTTTCACAGCATGTTTTTGTTAGCAGCTGATCAAAAAATGTAGATTTTAATCAAGTTTTCAAGCACCATGTAACATATTGTTTACATCAAGCTAGTGTTATTCAGTTTGCAAGAGCTCAGCTCCCCAGCTTCAGCTCTCAGTTCCAAAAATTTGGCATACAATTAGATGTCTCCAGGATCCCCTACCATGCCAAGAATTTGGTCACTAGGACTTAATACCTTTGAGATATGAATGAAAAACTTCATTTTTCCATTAAAAACCCATTGTTACACTTCAAGACTGCTTGATATCAAAACCACTGATCTGACTTTAATCATATATAATATACTTATTTTTCTATACATTCTCTATGCACATGCCAGAAATGATGTCAGTATTGCGTAATTGTTATAAGTTATGGGCCAAAAGATAATGCACTTTGTAAAAAATCAAGAAATATATTTACTCCCTTAACAAGAGGATTGCTGAAGCTAGAGATTTTTTGTCAGGGATGTTACATTATTTTATCAAGATCCAATTGAATACCCAAAATTAGTTCTTAAATTTTCAAATTTTATAAGTTATTAGTATAAATATAAAATTAGTACCTTAAATTTTGCCAGACTTGACCATGGCACATTTGTATTCTGTGAGCACTGTTGATATAATTTTCATATCATGCACACATAAGGATCCCAGCTTTTTAGTTTAGAAAGCTGAAAGAAATTGGCCAAAAATTGTAGCCTTTATTAATGTTTTAATGAGACCATGTCAGACCTTAGCTCTCCCAGCCCCTCGAGTCACCTGTATGTTGACCTTATTGACCTTTCATCCAATTATGCACGCTTGACGCGAGGCATAAACTTGGGCAGCCAGGCAGCTTATGGCCAGCCACAGTTGATCCAGGTGTCCAACCTAACTCATCTAGTAGTTTTAACTAACAATATAACAATAAACAGTAAATTAATAAATTTTTATTGGTTTTTAATAACAAATTAAAGAAAAATGGAAAAGGAATTTGTTAGTTGATAATAACAGGAAATTAACTTGCAGTTACTGATGATATAAGAATCTTGTATCGATTGATAGAATGTCATGTATCCCAAATAACACCATGCAGTCACCTATGGTATTTTTCAGTTCAATTTTAATGATAAAAATAAATCATATTATTCATTACTTATCATTAGGGATCATATGAAGGAAATTAATGATAGACAAATATGCAGTTGATAATATTAATCTAGATTCCAGCTGTGTCTAGTGTGTACATTGATGTGAAATTAGTCCAAAATGAATATATTACATTTTTTTTTAATATGAATAAAAGCCATAAAACCAGGTACTTATGATCATTATTTAAATGTGTGAATTTTGTATATTCTGGATTCTCAACATCATTGTTTGGTGAAAACTGAATAAATACCAGACATGGTGTGAATACTTTGCAAATGTATTTTAATACGAATATGAATATGTACTCCATTATAAAATTTCTTGCATAAGAATGGGAATTCAGGTAAAAATTAAAGTATATGAATACCTGCGCAAATACTTTCAAAATGTATTCATGAATGCATTCATGAATATATTCGTTGATATTATTGTATCCGCCAAAACGAAGTTTTGCGGATACTATGTTTTTGACCGGGTTCCGCCGCCGCCGCCGCCGCCGCGTTCGTTTCCGGAGAACTCCTCTGAGACTACTGGACAGATTTTTCCGAAACTTACACAAATTATCGGGTCACATGTGAACTGGTGCCTAACCAAGTGACCTTGACCTCTGACCTTTCGTCTCTGCCCAGCGTCCGTTTGTGCGTCTGTTTCCACACATAAACCCAAATATTTCGGGAACCGTTTGACCGATCCGGAAAAAAATTTTTACACAAATGTAGCCCTTGGAAAGCTTTATAACATACACAACAAAAGGTGGCGCCACCTGCAACCATGTTTGCACAGTGTCCATCTGTTCATCTGCCTGGGGTTAAAATCACTCATATCTCTGCAGTGATTTGACTAATTCACCTAAAATTCGGCATGCATATACATCCTAGATAGCTTTCTCGATTTTGTGACAGGTGGCGCCACCTACATTCACATTAACGCTCCACACATAATCCCATATATCTTGGGAACCGTTTGACAGATCCGGAAAAAAATTTTACACAAATGTAGCCCTGGGATAGCTTTATAACATACACAACAAAAGGTGGCGCCACCTGCAACCATGTTTGCACAGTGTCCATCTGTTCATCTGCCTGGGGTTAAAATCACTCATATCTCTGCAGTGGTTTGACTAATTCACCTAAAATTCGGCATGCATATACATCCTAGATAGCTTTCTCGATTTTGTGACAGGTGGCGCCACCTACATTCACGTTAACGCTCCACACATAATCCCATATATCTTGGGAACCGTTTGACAGATCCGGAAAAAAATTTTACACAAATGTAGCCCTGGGATAGCTTTATTACATACACAACAAAAGGTGGGGCCACCTGCAACCATGTTTGCACAGTGTTCATTTGTTCATCTGCCTGGGGTTAAAATCACTCATATCTCTGCAGTGGTTTGACTAATTCACCTAAAAATCAGCATGCATATACATCCTAGATAGCTTTCTTGATTTAATGACAGGTGGCGCCACCTTCAATCATGTTAACACTCCACACATAAATCCATATATCTCAGGAACCGTTTGACTGATCCGGAAAATTTTCTTACACAAATGTAGCCCTGGGATAGCTTTATAACATACACAACAAAAGGTGGCGCCACCTGCAACCATGTTTGCACAGTGTCCATTTGTTAATCTGCCTGGGGTTAAAATCACTCATATCTCTGCAGTGGTTTGACTAATTCACCTAAAATTCGGCATGTGTATACATCCTAGATAGCTTTCTTGATTTTATGACAGGTGGCGCCACCTACATTCACGTTTATGCTGCAGACATCCAAGCTCATATCTCGGGAACCGTTTGACCAATCAGGAAAAAAACTTTACACAAATGTAGCCCTAGGATAGCTTTATAACATGAACAAAAATGGTGGCGCCACCTGCAGCCATTTTTGCACAGCGTCCATCTGTTTGTCTGCTGTGGGATAAAATTACTCATATCTCTGCAGTGGTTAGACTTTTCCACATGAAATTTTGCATATGTATATATCTTGGATAGTTTCTCATTCAAATAACAGGTGGCGCCACCTACAATCATGTTTATGTGGCAGAGATCCATTCTAATATTTAACACATGTAACTATATCCCTTTGCCACTCAATCAATGCCTCACTTCACCCGTCCTTCTCTGATTTTGGCGGATACACGTAGTCGCTTGTCGACTACCCGTATTCTAGTTTTAATAATCATTTCAGTTGTATTTTAATTGAAAAAATCATATGATTCTCTTATTATTTTTAATAAAAATTATATTTGGGACAGTTTGTAATTATTTTTAATAAATAGTTAAACTCATATTATATGTTCTGCTTATAAGTTATATGGCCAAGTCAAAATCTGTGTGACAATAGCACTCCATTTGTTAATAAAATAAATGAAATCAGTCCTCTTCCCTGTCTCCAAAGATACTATCAAAATCATACATAAGCTAAACACCCACAACTCATAATACAGCTTATATTTATTTCCACACAAAACAAGCATGTGCCTCATTTATAAATCATATTTTTTTATCATATATTACAGCTGAGCGCTGTGGCCCATGGGTCCCTTGTTTTCCAGAGTTTTAAACTAATTTTTAGCTCAGCTGAGTATAAGTCATCTGAGCTATAGTCGTGGTCCATTGTCCGTCATCCGTCCGTCTGTCCGTCCGTCCGTCCGTCCGTAGATGTGGCACGTTTTGAAACTGTAAGACCTAGGAATCCAAAATTCAGCATAATGTTAGATGTCCCCAAGATCTCATACCAAGCCGAAAACTGGGTCTTTGCAACTTTGTTTCTTTGAGAAATTAAGGAAAAACCTCAATTTTTTATTAAAAACCTATTTTCACACTTTAGGACTGCCTAATATCAAAACCACTCCTCTGTTTTTCCTCATATTTACCATAAATATTCCTCTATATAGTTCCTATGTACATGCCAGAAATTATGTCTGTATTATTTAATTTTAAAAAGTTCTGGGCCCAAACATAATGCATTTTGAAAAAAATAAGGAAAGATATTTGATCACTTAACACAAAAAAATGTTAAAGCTGTGGACCTTTTTTCCAGTAATATAACTTTAATTAATCAAAATTAAATTGAATACCCAAAATAAGATGAAAATCTTTTAAATTTTTTAAAATATTAATAAAAATAAAAAATTGGTACCTTAAATTTTGCCAACACCAAAATTTTGAAACCAGTTGATCAAAAACTGTAGATTTTAATCAAGTTTTCAAGCACCTTGTAACATATTGTTTACATCAAGCTAGTGTTATGCAGTTTGCAAAAGCTCAGCTCCCCAGCTTCAGCTCTAAGTTCCTTAAATTCAGCATACAGTTAGATGTCTCCAAAATCCCCTACCATGCCAAGAATTTGGTCACTAGGACTTAATACCTTCGAGATATTAATGAAAAACTTCATTTTTCCATTAAAAACCCATTGTTACACTTCAAGACTGCCTAATATCAAAACCACTGATCTGACTTTAATCATAAACAATATACATATTTTTCATTCTCTATGCACATCCCAGAATGATGTCAGTATTGCGTAATTGTTTTAAGTTATGGGCCCAAACATAATGCACTTTGTAAAAAATCAAGAAATATTTTTACTCCCTTAACAAGGGCATTGCTAGAGATTTTTTTGTCAGGGATGTAACATTATTTTATCAAGATTCAATTGAATACCCAAAATTAGTTCTGAATTTTTCAAATTTTATAAGTTATTAGTATAAATATAAAATAAGTACCTTAAATTTTGCCCGACTGTGACCATGGCACGTTTGTTTCCCGTGAGCACTGTTGATATAATTTTCATATCATGCACACATACGGATTTCAGCTTTTTAGTTTAGAAAGCTGAAAGAAATTGGCCAAAAATTGTAGCTTTTATTAATGTTTTTTTATGACACCCTGTCAGACTTTGGCTCTCTCCAGCCCCTCTTGAGTCACCTATATGTTGACCTTGTTGACCTTTCATCAAATTATGCACGCTTGAGGCGAGGCATACAGGAATCCAGACAGCTTATGGCCAGCCACAGTTGATCCAGGTGTCCAACCCAACTCATCTAGTAGTTTTAACCAACAACATAACAATAAACAACAAATTAATAAATTTTTATTGGTTTTTAATAACAAATTAAAGAAAAATAGAAAAGGGATTTGTTAGTTTATAATAACAGGAGATTAACTTGCAGTTACTGATGATATAAGAATCTTGTATCGATGGGTAGAATGTCACATATTCCAAATAACACCATGCAGTCACCTATGGCATTTTTCAGTTCAATTTTAATGATAAAGAAGTAAATCATATTATTCATTACTAATCATTAGGGATCATATGAAGGAAATTAATGATAGACAAAGATGCAGTTGATAATATGCACTTGGAATTTGTTCTAGTCTCTTTGAATTGCAATAATTTTAATAATAAGATTCCTACTGTGTCTAGTGTGTACATTGATGTGAAATTAGTCCAAAATGAATTTTTTACAGTTATTTTTTAATATAAATAAAAGCCATAAAACCAGGTACTTATGATCATTATTTAAATGTGTGAATTTTGTATATTCTGGATTCTCAACATCATTGTTTGGTGAAAATTGAATAAATACCAGACATGGTGCGAATACTTTGTAATTGTATTTAAATACGAATATGATTATGTACTCCATTATAAAATTTCTTGCATAAAGAACGGGAATTCAGGTAAAAATGAAAGTATATGAATACTCGTGCAAATACTTTCAAAATGTATTCATGAATGCATTCATGAATATATTCTTTAATATTATTTTAATAATCATATCAGTTTTATTTCATTTTAAAAAATCATATGATTATCTTATTATTTTTAATAAAAATTATATTTGGGACAATATTTGTAATTTTTTTTAATAAATAGTTAAACTCTTATATTATATGTTCTGCTTATAAGTTATATGGCCAAGTCAAAATCTGTGTGACAATAGTACTCCAATTTTTAATAAAAATAAATGAAATCAATCCTCTTCCCTGTCTCCAAAGGTACTATCAAAATCATACATAAGCTAAACAACAACAACTCATAATACAGCTTATATTTATTACCACACAAAACCAGCATGTGCCTCATTTCTAAATAATATTTTTTTATCATATATAACAGCTGAGCGTCGTGACCCATAGGTCCCTTGTTCTGGCCTGGATCCCTTCCTCTCTTGATCAGGGTACTTCTTTTGTTGGTTTCCCTGGGTTGGATCCTCCCCTTTCCAAAATCATGGATCCGCCCCTGGATCACAACACTAGCTATCAAGTACACCTGTGTTCAGTTAGAAGGTTGGCAGAGTTAAAATTATTTTATAGTGATTGTTTTGTTATTGATTACAGGTATAGATACACCCCCCTACACTTACCTTAGTCTCGCAATGAGGGATGCTCCGTCAGATGGACCTTGTGTAGTCAGGGTCAAGGTGAGTTAATTCAGTAGTTTATGGCTCAGAAAATATTGGCCACTAACATTAATGTATCTGCAATACCAAAGTTTTGCAGATACTATGTTTTTTACAAGGTTTCCGCCTCAACTGCCGCGTTCATTTTCATAGAACTCCTCTGAGACCCATGGACTGATCTTTTCGAAACCCGGCAATTTTGTCATGTCCATCCATCAGGGAGAGTATTGTGGTTGACCAGACAGGTGGTGCCTCCTTAATGACATCACTGATGCCACAAATTTGGAGTCATGTCATGTCAGGAACATTCAGTGCTTTACTTTATCTGTGATTTGGCAGATACACAAAGTCGCTTGTCCACTACCCGTATTATAGTTAATTAAACTGGTAAATTATTTTCTTTAAGCCAGCTGTTCACATACTTTTCTGTAGAATTTATATGATTTCTTGGTCACACTCTGTATATTTAAATAACTCTTTGTTGTTCCTGTAAGGCCAAAAAAAATAAAAGGTATGGTTCTCAGGCACCGCCCGCGTCAATTTTTACCCCCCGCATCAACAATTTTTATTTTGATTTTTATCTTTCAAGAAGATGAATATTACAATTTATGTAGTGCTTTTCCCTGTTTTCCAAAAAAAATTGTTATTTTCATACTTTTCCCTGATCATATGACATTTTTATGGAGACACTCAAAAAAAGGTCAAAAATAAAATACCAAAGTGCCTGAGAACCATACCTTATTTTTCCACCCTCTGGGGTGGATGTATGAACTTGTTTATCTACAGTCTGTTGGCAAACACAACCGTGTTGACAATTGGAAAAACCACATAAGGTTGCAACTGCTTGCATGTGTCACAGTTGAACGGTCACTATTTGCAAAACTCTGATTCATCTGTATTTGGATTATTTTGTTGGGGCCCCCATGTTATAAACATGTGGATATAAACAAAACGAACAGCCCTGTGATTTTCTGGCTTATTTTTATAAAAGTTCCAGATTATGATGTTTTGTTAATGAATGTCAGATATCGGAATATGCCCTTTTAATGAATTTGAATGTATGTGTTCTTGTGTTTCCTACTTGCACTTCTGCCCCTCACTGCAGATGGTGGAGTTACTGTTGAGATGACATGTTGAGAACTGACCTTGATATCTCCAACAGAGCCCAGTAGCTTGGCTTTTGAGAAATATTAATATATATTGGCTCAGATAGAGCGATAGCTTATTAACAAAAATTGAAATTTAATGAGAAATGTTAGAATTTATTATTGGCCATAGTGAATTTCAGAAGTGATAGTTGCTGTAGGGATAAATGTTATTAACACTGATGAGCTTGGGTTCCTTAAATTATCAAAATGTTTGACAAGAGAGTTAAGAAATTTTTTTGAAGAACAGCTCAAGGCAGGAAGCCTACCTGCTGTTGAGTAAAAGTAAAGGTGTTGCATTTTCTTCATGAATGCAACAAAAACCGGCAAAACCTTGCCTGTTAATCTTTAGATATACTCCAACATTTTTTATTGCAATGTTTTCCTTAAGGAACAGAAGAAGAATAAAATAAAAACTTGCCATGTCTGTCCTACCAGGTTACTTCTAACATTGATGGATATCAGATCCATGGATAATTGTGTTTTTGTTTGAGCCATCAATAATATTAGTTTACATATAAATCTGTGTATATATTGTTGATACTCATTGATGTTTTGCAGAAGTAATATGTTATTAGTGATATATATGTATATATATATATATACATATATATATATATATATATATATATATATATATATTTATATATATTATAATACATAAACTTGTCTATATCTAAACATAATCCATTGTAGCAGTATTTTGTTTCACTGTAAACATAATACATTTATATTTTCGTAGGCATTTATATCCACATTACTGAGCCGTCTTGACTACAAGACTGGCAAGTGGTCCCTCCAAGCGAAGATTAATGATGGGTCTTCAGCGTTAGATGTTGATTTAGGAGATGAGGTGAGACAGGTGTTATGGCTGATTGTTAGTCTGACTCCACAATGGTTATCATGATATTTTTTATAGCTGCCAGTCATAAACACAGGTTGTGCATCTTTTCTGACAGCAGATGGCTGTTTCATGATGTGTCTGGCGATTTCTTTACCAGCATTATTTAATGCATGAGATATTCTCTGCAGAGTATTAGAAGTATAGGTTTACAAATCTGAAGATAGCATTACTTATTCCTCTGATGAAAATTAATTATATTTATTATTTTAACTATTTTTTCAGTTCTTTTTTAGCTATAGCGATGGTCCTTTGTCTGCTGACCGTCTGGGAGTCCATTCATTAATAGGGCATGTTTTTAAACTGTTGGACCTACCAATTCAAAATTCAGTTAGGTGTCCCCAAAATCTCCTACCTTACCAGAAATTTGGTCACTAAGATTTAATAGCTTTGAAATATTAAGGAAAAACTTCAATTTTCCATTAAAAACCCATTGTAACATTTCAAGACTGCAAATTATCAAAACCACGGATCTGATATTGATCATATTTAATATAACCATTTCTCTGTATATGTCTGATGTACAAATCAGAAATAAGGTCAGTATTATGTAATTTCTTGAAGTTATGTGCCCAAACATGATGCACTTTGTCAAAACTCAGAAAATATATTGACTCACATAACATAATATTTTTTAAGCTAAAGAGCATATTTCAAGCATATAAGTAAATTGAACTTAGTTTTAATTGTGAACAAAAATAGATCAAAATTTTGTAAATTTTTTAAGTTATTATCATAATTTAAAATTAAGTACCTTAAATTTTGCCCATATTTGACAATTGGACATTTTCTTTCAGTAAGCACTGTTGATTTAATTTTCACAGCTTGTATACATTGGGATTTAATCTTTTATAATCTGAAATTTGAAACCAGTTGATAAAAAACTGTAGATTTTATTCAAGTTTTTAAGCACCGTGTAAAATAATGTACTTCAAGCCAGCAAAGAACAGTGGTATGCAGTGTGCTAGAGCTAGCCCTCAGTTCCCCGGGTTGTTATGTAAATGCTTCACTCCTGGCCAGACCCCTCTGTCTAGCTGAGCTTGGTCAGGCTGTCTGCAGTAACTATGACAGAGAACCTTTCTCTCTCTCAACTCCCCATCCCTTCACCCCATCCTATTGACAGACCTGTACAATAGACGATGAATCTTAATGTATCCCCAGACAAAGTT
This sequence comes from Sipunculus nudus, assembly GCA_026874595.1. Lineage (NCBI taxonomy): Eukaryota > Metazoa > Annelida > Sipuncula > Golfingiida > Sipunculidae > Sipunculus > Sipunculus nudus. The sequence continues at coordinate 60,434,238 of CM049311.1, read as the reverse complement.
GGGGGATACTGTTTTCATACTGGTCCCGCGGCCGCGTATAAATCTTGTTGGCGCGATAACTCAAAAAATATTTCACAGATCTTTACCAAACTTGGTATATGTATAGATATGGGTGAAAGGACGATGCCTTTTTAAAAAAGGAGGCCATGACCTTGAATAGGAGAGTGTCATTGACCTTGAATATTTCCAATTTTGGGGAAAATCACACAAATTCTTAAATATCTCAAGAAATCTTGCATGGATTGATCCCAAAATCAAGTTGATGGAAGATCATGGATAGGGTTGTCATGTTCCAGAAACTGGTGGCACCACCTATTATTCTTTATTTGTTTTCGTGCCGTTTAATATATCTCAATAAGGGATGCAAGGATTGGTCCAAAAATCAACTTGATCGAAGATCTTGGATAGTATTGTCATGTACCGGAAACAGGTGGTGCCACCTGTTATTCTTTTACTTGTTTTTGTGCCGTTTAAAACCCCATAATTGTCACTTAACAGTACTGTGAGCATTATAAGTCAAAAACTATCAGACAGATTTCTTTCATATTATGCATATACATAGATATGGGTTATTGGATGATGTTTATTTAAATTGGGTTCATGACCTTTTCTGTGAGAGTGGCCTTGACCTTGAATATTGCCATATATGGTGAAAATTACACAAAATCATTAATATCTCAATAAGGGATGCATTGATTGGTCCAAAAATCAACTTGACCGAAGATCTTGAATAGTGTTGTCTTGTACTGGAAACTGGTAGCGCCACCTATTATTCTTTATTTGTTTTCGTGCCGTTTAATATATCTCAATAAGGGATGCAAGGATTGGTCCAAAAATCAACTTGATCAAAGATCTTGGATAGTATTGTCATGTACCGGAAACAGGTGGCACCACCTGCTATTCTTTTACTTGTTTTCGTGCCGTTTAATACCCCATCATTGCCACTTAACAGTACTGTGAGCATTAAAAATAAAAAACTAATGGACAGATTTCTTATATATTACGCATATTCATAGACATGGGTTAGGGGATGATGTATATTAAAATTGGGGTCATGACCTTTTCTATGAGAGTGACCTTTTCTATGAGTGTGGTCTAATATTAATTGTTGCTGAAGATGGGGGGCCTATTCTTAAAGCGGGGGGGATTAATTGTCTGGGGATACTATGGCACCTGCGGTGCCATGAAATATCTAGTTATTTCACATTTTTGTCAGCAACAGCAGTAGGCACTGAGACTCCTCTGCCCACCCACCCCTTCAATACACAGGAGTATTAAACAAGATGAATCTTGTAATTTCAATGGTCAATTCATTTTTTTATTTTTTTTTAAACAAAATGTTTTAGGATCTGAATCCTAATATTCTAATGTGATAAAATACTAAGATCTAATGTTAGTGCTCATTGACAGATTTAATAAGATATCAATACATTGTAACATTTCATATCTCTTAATATGTAAAACACTGTTAAACTTAGTTAATAAGGAATATTGGGCAAATTTTCATGGGATTAATTTTTAGCTCATATGGCCATACATTTAAATATTAAAAAATTAATTACATTCACACAATGTTGTTTATGAAATGTATCCTTTCATATAACACTTAGGCACATTTTCCTTTTTGCATCAATAAATGGTTTCAGGTCCCAAGTTTCATTTATTACACTGTGAAAATACAATTTATACCTAATTGGCTTGTTTTAATATGCTTATTAAATTTTGTTTTAATGTGTATTATTATACTTTGACTCATGTCCATTATTCTATAATTTATGAGGTCTCATTTTAGCAGGGCCATTTTCATAGCTTTTCAAATGCTAATATATATGAAAAACCAAAAAAATAAGCATATTTTACATTTGCTAGATTTTCCAAAATTCAGCTGAGTGACATGACCCATGGGTGCCTTGTTTTAATTATAAAGTAACCTTTCCTCTTAAAAAATAAGACTGTTCGATCAGTTTGTGGACTTTTGCAGATTCAATTAATAACTTCAGCAAACATCCATCATGCTGTACTAAAGCTGACAGCAGTCACAGAAATCAAAGAAATAATCACAAATTTTCTTATCTACCAGAAACCTTGCAACTGAATTGTGACCTAATTTTAAAATATAATTTGAATATTGTTTTTAAATTGACATATTCTTCTTAGTAATACATGCTTAAGGGTCACTGTTTCCTGTATTTCCTTCCTCCAGTTTTTGACTGCACTTATTGGTTTCACTGCAAAGGAATGTTTGGTGAGTATATTTAACATCATGTTAAATTTTGTCTTTTTTTTGTAAAGTTCTACTGACATTTCCCATTTGAATAATAAGATTCTCACACTGTGCAGAATCTAACTCATAAAAGTACGACCCTGTTGGTTAGCGTTTCAAAATTCTTCAAAGTCTTCCATACAGAATGCACCAGGTGTACACCAGCAGCGTAGTTATAAATGTAGTGAAGAGGACAATGTAGTCTGTTCAAATATGTTGATAAGAATTGTTTCAAGGCAAATAACATAAAAATGGGTGTTTTGTGATAAGGACTTCTCAGAATAAGTTATATTTCTTCTACGGAATACCTGCTTCTGTTTTTCATGGACCAAAATTTTTATTTTTTGCAAATGGGTACCAGGACTGTGACTATAATTGGTGCTGATCGCTACTTTTGCCTAAGGCCCAACAAGTGAATCATCATGTGTGATAACAATCTAAACATTTTAATTTTCAAAAATATAATTAAAAATTGATTAACTTTTGTACTAACATGTGCGAAATTTTAAAAATTCTGCACCTTTTTTTTTAATTCTTCCTTCGCTACAGCAAACTTTGAAGTATGGTCTCTTGACCGGTAAATCTCCCCCCCCCCCCCACCCCCACCTAAAAAAAAACCTGCTTCATAAATGAGTTCCATAATCCCTGGAACAATTTATTTTTAGGGGTGTGGCTTTTCTCCTTGAAAAGAGATAGGGGGAAGGGAATATGTATCAGTGGTTCTTTTTCTAACATTTCTGTGCTGGATAACATGAAGTGGAAATACCATGCATACTTCATGTCAAACCAGCAAATGTGCATATCTTTAATTAGCCCAGGATTATAATTATTCAGAATACACTGGAACTGTCAAGAAGTCATGGCCACAGAGTATGCCAAACCATTGACTGCAGAGGAGTTTTGATGTTCCTAATAAACTGTATTAATATTTATACAAAATATTATATCACCATACTTTAAACCAAAGTGAAAGAATATTTGCAACTAATATTAATATTCTTATACTTTTATCCATTATGCAAGAATATAATTGTACTTAAATAATAGTGAAAAAATGCAGTTTGAAACAAGCTTTTTAGCTCAGCTGACTGAAAGTCATCTGAGCTATAGCGATCACTCTTTGTCCGTCGTCCGTCTGTCTGTCCGTCTGTCCGTCCGTTAACCAGGCACAAATCGTAACCACTGGACTTAGAACCTTGTAACTTGGGATTCTGAGAGGTCCATGAAAAATCTCCTTGGAAACCAGAAATTAGGTCTCTGTTACCCATATCCTTCGAGCTATGGGGCCCCAAATACCCCCCAGAAAAGTAAAAAATTTCATACAAAAACTTCAATATCTCATTAACTACTTGACTGATGGTCATGATTTTTGGCATACATATTGATCATGAGATGTCAGCAGATCACTTCCTGCTGACTGGTGGCACCACCTGTATTTTTTTATTTTTTTTACGAATTTTTTTCTCTATTTTTGAGACCTTTAAAAATGTGAACATCTCTTAACAAGGCATAAATCATAAAGACTGGACCTAGAATCTTCATTCTTAACACACTGAGAGACCTATGAAAAGTCTCCATGGAAACCAGAAATTAGGTCTCTGTTACCCATATCCTTCGAGCTATGGGGCCCCAAAGTACCCCCCAGAATAGTCAAAAGTTTCATACAAAAACTTCAATATCTCATTTACTACATCAATGATGGTCATGATTTTTGGCATACAGATTGATTATGGAGTGTTTCATCAGTTTCTGCAGACTGGTGATGCCACCTGTATTTGTTCGGGTTTTTTTACGAATTTTTTCTCTATTTTTGAGACCTTTTAAGATATGAACATCTGTTAACAGGGCACAAATCATTAACACTGGACCTAGAATCTTCATTCTTGACACACAGGGAGACCCATGAAAAGCTGTATGACTCCAAAATACCCCCCAGAATAATAGAAAATTTGATACAAAAACTGCAGTATCTCAATAACTACAACACGATTTTTCTTAAACTTACACCAATTATCAGGTCACATGTGAACTGGTGCCTAACCAATTTGCGTTGACCTCTGACCTTTCCTCTCTGCCCAGCGTCCATTTGTGCGTCTGTTTCATCACATAAACCCTCATATCTGGGGAACCTTTTGACCGATCAGGAAATAAAATTTATACAAATGTAGCCCTTGGATAGCTTTATAACATACACAAAAAATGGTGGCGCCACCTGTAACCATGATTGCACAGTGTCCATCTGTTCATCTGCCTTGGGTTAAAATCACTCATATCTCTGCAGTGAATTGACTAATTCACCTGAAATTCGGCATGCTTATACATCCTGGATAGCTTTCTTGATTTTATGACTGGTGGCGCCACCTATATTCACGTTCACGCTGCAGACATCCAAGCTCATATCTCTGGAACCGTTTGACCGATCAAGTAATAAAATTTATACAAATGTAGCCCTTGGATAGCTTCACAACATACACAAAAAATGGTGGCGCCATATGTAACCATGTTTGCACAGTGTCCATCTGTTCATCTGCCTTGGGTTAAAATCACTCATATCTCTGCAGTGAATTGACTAATTCACCTGAAATACGGCATGCTTATACATCCTGGATAGCTTTCCTGATTTTATGACAGGTGGAGCCACCTACATTCACATTCACGCTGATGACATCCAATCTCATATCTCAGGAACCGTTTGACCGATCAGGAAATAAAATTTATACAAATGTAGCCCTTGGATAGCTTTATAACATACACAAAAAATGGTGGCGCCACCTGTAACCATGTTTGCACAGTGTCCATCTGTTCATCTGCCTTGGGTTAAAATCACTCATATCTCTGCAGTGAATTGACTAATTCTCCTGAAATTCGGCAGCTTATACATCCTGGATAGCTTTCTTGATTTTATGACAGGTGGCGCCACCTATATTCACATTCATGCTGCAGACATCCAAGCCCATATCTCGGGAACCATTTGACTGATTGGGCCAAAATTTTGCATGTGTATAGATCTCACATAGGTCTTTATCATACACAAAACTGGAGGGGCCACCTGCAACCATTTTTGCACAGTGTCTGTCTGTTTGTCTGCTGAGGCCTAAAATCACTCATTTCTCTGTAGTGGTTTGACATGACTGCCTAAAATTTTGCACGTTTATACATCCTGGGCAGCTTTCTTGATTTTAAGACAGGTGGCGCCACCTAAATTGTAGTTTAGGCTGCACACATCCAAGCTCATATCTCAGGAACCCTTTGACTGATTGGGCCAAAATTGTGTATGTGTTTAGATCTCACATAGGTCTTTATCATACACAAAACTGGAGGGGCCATCTGCAACCATTTTGCACAGCGTCTGTCTGTTTGTCTGCCGTGGGCTATAATCACTCATACACATGTAGGGGTTTGACTTTTCTGCCTAAAATTTTGCATATGTATATAACTTGAACAGCTTTCTGGATTTGTAGTAGGTGGCACAACCTACATACACATTCAGGCTGCAGACATTTATGCTAATATGCAACATACCTCACTCTATTTCCCCATGCCACTCAATCCATGCCTCACTTCACCCGTTCTACTCTGATTTTGGCGGATACACATAGTCACTTGTCGGCTACCCATTTTCTAGTTTTTTTAAGTTTACACCTTTTTCTCTATTTATAGATATATAAATAGAGACTTAATCTTGGCCTGTTGGTTAATCTGTTTGATGCTTCAGTTGAATGAGTATATACTACCATTCTGATGATAAAATTTCCTTTTGTGAATCTCTTCCCAGTCAGCTGAGCGTCATGACCCATGGGTCACTTGTTTTGAGTCCTTACATCTTAAACAGATTGTTAAATTAATTGTATTACAATATTGCAAGTAATACTCTTTATTAACATCACAGCATGAGAATATGTCATATAGTATTTGCTAAACTGGACTTGATCAAGTGTAATGTGTGGGCTTTATTGCAGGAAATGAGAGCAAGGGCAAAGACAGATATGTCTGCAAGAAACAGAATGACACAGGTGAGATTCAGTGTATTATAACTCCTCCCCAGAAACATTGATACTGAAGAATTAACAGGTAACACTATACATAATGGTCTGGATTATTGGTCTGGATGATGCAAATGGTCTGGGTTATCGGTTTGGATGATATTAATGGTCTGGGTTATTGGTCTGAAGAATTAACAGGTAACACTATACATAATGGTCTGGATTATTGGTCTGGATGATGCAAATGGTCTGGGTTATCGGTTTGGATGATATTAATGGTCTGGGTTATTGGTCTGGATAATATTGATGGTGCGGATGACACTAATGGTCTTGGTTATTGGTCTGGATGATGGTAATGGTCTGGGTTAATGGTCTGAATGATACTAATGGTCAAGGTTATTGGTGTGTATAATATTAATGGTCTGGATGACACTAATGGTCTGGGTTATTGGTCTCAATGATACTAATGGTCTTTATTCTTGATCTGGATGACACTAATGGTCTTGGTTATTGGTCATACAAAAGGTCTGTTTATTGGTCTTGATTATATTAATGATCAGGGTTATTGGTCGAGATGATATTAATGGTCAAGATTTTTGGTCTGGATGATACTATTGGTCTTGGTTATTGGTCTGGATGATACTAATGGTCAAGGTTATTGGTCTTGATGACACTAATGGTCAGGGTTAATGGTCAAGATGACATTAATTATCAGGGTTATTGGTCTGGATGACACTAATGGTCTGGGTTATAGGTCTGGATGACACTTATGGTCAGGGTTATTGGTCTGGATGAAACAATGGTCAGGATTATTGGTCTGGATGATACTAATTGTCAGGGTTATTGGTCTGGATTATTTTAATCGGCTTGATGCTAATGCTGATCAGGGTTATTGGTCTGGATGATAATAGTGGTCAAGGTCATTGGTCTGGATGATACTAATGGTCTGGGTTATTGGTCTGGATTATTTTAATGGGCTTGATGCTAATAATGATCAGGGTTATTTGTCTGGATGATAATAGTGGTCAAGGTCATTGGTCTGGGTGATACTAATGGTCAGGGTTATTGGTCTGGATGATAATAATGGTCAGGGTTATTGGTCTGGATAATAATAATGGTCAGGGTTATTGGTCTGGATTATATAAATGGTCTGGGTTATTGTCCGGATTATATAAATGGTCTTTTATTATTGTTCTGGATTATACTAATGGTCTTGATTATTGGTCTGGATGATACTAATGGTCTTGATTATTGGTATGGATGACACTAATGGTCAGGGTTATTAGTCTGGATTAGACTAATGGTCTTGATTATTGGTCTTGATGATACAAATGGTCAAGGTTATTGGCCTGGATGACACTAATGGTCAGGGTTATTGGTCTGGATGATAATAATGGTCTTGATTATTGGTCTGGATGATACTAATGGTCTTGATTATTGGTATGAATTATATAAATGGTCTGTATTATTGGTCTGAATTATATTAATGATCTGTGTTATTGGTTTGGATGATACTGATGGTCAGGGTTATTGGTCTGGATGATATTAATTTTCTTGATAATAATAATGGTCTGGGTTATTGGTCTGGATTATATTAATGGTCTGGGTTATTGGTCTGAATAATATTAATGGTCTTGATAATAATAATGGTCTTGATTATTGGTCTGGATGATAATAATGGTCTTGATTATTGGTTTGGATGACACTAATGTTCAGGGTTATTGGTCTCGATTATATTAATGGTCTTGATGATAATAATCCTCAAGGATATTGGTCTGGATGATAACTATATATTTCTTGTATCCCCAGACAGTTACAAAATGGCCAATAGAGCAAATCACTCCTCGGAGAGGGTATTAATTTAAACTACAAAAACGGGAAGGTAGGTGGTGCCACCTGTATGGTTTATGAGAAAACTTTCCAAGATGAGTGGACATATATAAGTCAAGTTAGAAACCCATATATCAATCCAAGCTGGAGTAATCACCAGGAAATGAATTTTGGAGAGGTGGCTCCTGTGACCTTCACCTTTGACCTTGTGACCTAAAAATGGACAGGGGTCTTCCTCTTTTGGCAGGTGAACTATATGTGCAAGATAAGAGGTCTGAAATTGAAAGTTTGGCTGAAAATGCATCAACAATCTTTTCAAAGACGTGTGTCCTGTGATCTTGATCTTTGACCTTATGACCTCAAAATCAAAAGGGTCTTGCTTTATTGATGGGCAATGTCAATTTTGAAATCCATATATCAATCCAAGCTGGAATTATCATCCTTGAACCTAATTTTTGGACAGATGGCTCCTGTGACCTTCACTTTTGACCTTGTGCCGTCAAAATGGACAGGGGTCTTCCTCTATTGGCTGGTGAACTATATGTGCAAGATAAACGGTCTGAGATGAAAAGTTTTGCTGAAAATGCATCAACAATCATTTTAAAGATGTGTCCTGTGACCTTGACCTCATGAACCCAAAATCAATTGGGATCTTGCTTTTTTAATGGAACATAAGTCAAGTTTGAGATCCATACATCAAAAAAAGCTCGAATTATCATCTGGAAACTAATTTTTGGTCATATTGCTCCTGTGGCCTTGACCTATGACCTTGTGACCCCAAAATTGATGTGGATCATCCACTATTGGTAAGTGAGCTATATGTTCTAGAAAGAAGATCAGGGATGAAAAGTTTGGTTCAAAATGCATCCACAATATCCTTAAAGATGTGAGTCCAATTATCTTGACCTTCGACCTCATGACCCTAGAACCTACAGAGTTCTTACTTCAGTGGTGGGCTATATGTAAGTCACGTTTGAAATTCATATGGCTATCAACACTGGAGATATCACAAAAGGTGTGTGATTTTCCCCAAATACGGAAATATTTAAGGTCAAGACCACTCTCATGGTAAAGGTCATGACCCAAATTTAAATAGACCTCATCCCATAACCCATCTCTCTACATGTTCATAATATGAAAGAAATCCGTCCATTAGTTTTTTACTTATAATGCTCACAGTACTGTCAAGTGGCAATTATGGGGGTATTAAAAGGCGTTAAAACAAGTATAGGATAATAGGTGGCGCCATCTGTTTCCGGCATATCACAAGGCCATCCAAGATCTTCGGTCACCATGATTTTTGGACCAGTCCATGCAAGCTTTCTTGAGATATTTAAGAATTTGTGTTATTTTCAGCAAAAATTGACCTATTCAAGGTCAAGGTCACTCTCTTAGTAAAGGTCATGACCCCATTTTAAATAGGCTTCGTCCTCTTACCTATATCTATACAAACGTAAAGACTGTAAGTCATCTGAGCTATAGCGATCACCCTTTGTCCATCATCTGTCTGGCCGTCCGTCCGTCCGTTGACCTGGCACAAATCGTAACTGCTGGACCTACAAACTTGTAACTTGACATTCTTATAGGTCCATAAAAAATCTCCTTGGAAACCAGAAATTAATTCTCTGTTACCCATATCCTTCGAGCTATGGGGCCCCAAAGTACCCACCAGAATAGTAAAAAATTTCATACAAAAACTTCAACATCTCATTAACTACATCACTGATGGTCATGATTTTTGGCATACATATTGATCATGAGATGTTCCATCATTTCCTGCAGACTAATGGCACCACCTGTATTCTATTTTTTCACGAATTTTTTTCTCTATTTTTTTGAGACCTTTAAAAATGTGTACATCTGTTAACAGGGCACAAATCGTAAAGACTGGACCGAGAATCTTCATTCTTGACACACTGAGAGACCTATGAAAAGTCTCCATGGAAACCATATCCTTTGAGCTGTGGGGCTCCCAATTACCCCCCCCCCCCCCCCCCAGAATAATGGAAAATTTGATAAAAAAAACTGCAACATTTCAATAACTACAACACTGATGGTCATGATGTTTGGCATACATATTGATAAAGAGGTGTTCCATCAGTTCCTGCAGACTGGTGGCGCTACCTGTATTTTTAGCGAACCTGTAAGCTTATGCGATGGTGTTGCGTCGTCCATTGTCCGTCGTCTGTACTTTAACCCATACTATCTTGAAAATGGCAAGAGTAAGCATCACAAAGTTTTATGCAAAAAATTAGTTATCTAAAAATTCTATCGGATTTTGCTTGTTTTTTGGCTAACTGCTTTTTCTTAGATTTTATTGGGAAAAAGCTAAAGAAGCTTTAAAAATCTTCTTCTTCTAAACTGTTCAGCCAAATTGTCCAATATTTCACAGAAATGATTCCTGGAACAATCTTTCTCAATTTTGTTCGAATGGTTTAAGTTCCGTGATTTTTGGCTGAGTTACAGGAAGTTGAACTTAGTCATCTGTCCAAAAAAGCATAGTAAAATTACAATCTCAGAAACGGCTGGAGCTATCATCACCAAATTTTATGCCAATGTTGGTAACATGAGTCGTATCTGAAATTGAGGTATTGGTGGCGCCACTTACATCAGCCTTTTTTATACGGGGGTCATCAGTGCCCGTATCATACTGACGGCTACAAAAAATGTCTTCTCTGAAACTATATCGCCAAATTGCTTAATATTGCACAGAAATGATCCTAGGGTAGTGCTTTCTGAAGTTTGTTCAAATGGTCTCAGTTCAGTGACTTTTGGCTGATTTATTGGAAGCTGAATTTAGTCATATCCCATAACATCCCATTTTAGCTAAGTGGCTACAAAGATCTTCTTCTCAAAAACCACTGGGCCAAATTCTTAAACCTCACACATTAATTATCCTTAGATGTTGATAATTCAAGTTTGTTCAAATGGTTTTGGTTCAGTGATTTTTGGCTGAGTTATCAGAAGCTTAACTTAGCCATTTTGCTGTATTTTCCCATATGAGTTTTAAACCTGTAAAACGTTTTTTGACTGATGCCACCGAGGCCAGTTTGTTTAATATTTTACAAGAATAATCCCCTGAAAAATTCTTATAACAATTGTCTTTTATGGTTCCAAAGAATGAATTTTGGCTGAATAATAAAGATTGAATTTAGTCATTTTACCATATATGTAAGCTGTGTGATGCTGTTACATCTAGCCTGGCACCAGTTTATCAGCATCTATTGCATCATGCCACTAGACATTTAGATTTCAGGTTATCTACGGTTAATATTGACAAGAATGTTTTTTAAAAGCTTTTAAAAAATGTAGATTTATGATTTTAGATATTCCTCATGCCAGGAAATGTTTACAATCACAGGTATACAGCACTCTGTGGGTATATAAAGAGGGCTGTACATGGATTATAAATAATAGGTATCCATACTCAACTTAATTCAAGATTTTGCCATCATTGAGATCTATCTGTATTATAATTTTGCATTCAATATGCATCTGTAGTAATTTTTAGTGAATCTGTGAGCTAATGCGATGGTGTGGCGGTGTCCACTGTCTGTACGTTAACCCATACTGTTTCAAAAACACCTGGAGCTAGCATCATGAAATTTAATGCAAAAAATTAGCCATCTGAAAAACTCTGCATTTTCTTAGATTTTATAGAGGAAAGGTAAAAAACCTAAAAGAATCTTCTCCGAAGAAACAGTAAAGCCAAATTGTTCAATATTTCACAGAAATAATCTTTTATACCATCTCTCACAAGTTTGTTTGAATGTTTCAAGTTCGGTGAATTTTGGAAGTTATAGGAAGTTGAACTTAGTCATCTGTCAAAAAAGCATTCTAAAATGACAGTCTCAGAAATGGCAGGAGCTATCATCACCAGATTTTATGCCAGTGTTGGTCACATGAGTCATATATGAAATTCAGGTATTGGTGGCGCCACCTGCATTGACCTTTTTTTGTACGGGGGTCATTGGTCATCTGTACATTAACCCATAATTTCTCAGGAAAGGCAGGAGCTACCATCCCCAGATTTTATGCAATAATCTGTCACATATCAAATGTTGTGGGATTCAGCTTATTTTTTTGCGTTCACTTATATTTCATAGGGAAAAAGCTGAAAAACCTTTAAAAGTCTTCTTCTTGTAAACAGTCCAGCCAAATTGTTCAATATTTTGCAGAAATGATCCAAGAGGCAAGCACTCTCGAGTTTGTTCAAATGGTTTGCATCTGATGAATTTTAGTGAAGTTGCATGAATTTGAACAGTCATTTGGCCAAGTAAGCATACTGACATAGTAATCTCAGAAATGACAGAAGCTAGCATTACAAAGTATTGTGCAAATGTTGGTCACATGACTCCTATTTGAAGTTGCAGATTTTGTGGTGCCACCTACATTGACCTGTTTTTTTATGGGCAAAAACCTCATAATTTTAGCCTCTTTCAGCTTATATGTTTATGAAGAAACTGTCAAGTTGAATCGTTCAATTTTTAGCTCAGCTGACTTTAAGTCATCTGAGCTATAGTCGTGGTCCTTTGTCCGTCCGTCCGTTTGTCCGGCCGTCCGGCCATCCATCCGTTAACAGGGTACGTTCTGAAACCGTTGGACCTATGAATCCAAAATTTTGCATACCATAAGATGCCCCCAAAATCCATTAGGACTTCGTTCCTTGGTGATTTTAAGGAAAAATCTCCGTTTTCCATAAAAAAGCCATTGTTATACTTAAAGGCTGCCTAATATCAAAACCACTGATCTGTTTTTGATCACATTTAGTATTCATATTCTTCCATACATTTTCTATGAGCATACCAAGAATTAGGTCAGTATTGGGTATTATTCTGAAGTTATGGGCCCAAATATAATGCAATTTTTAAAAATCAGGAAATATATTTTCTCACTTAACATGAGAATCTCTGAAGCTGGAGACTTTTTTTCAGGAATATAACTTTATTTAATCAAGATTCAATTGTTTACCCAAAATTGGATCTGAATTTTGCAAATTTTTCAAGATATTATCATAAATAAAAAATCAATACCTTAAATTTTGTCAAACTTTGCCAATGGCACGTTTTTTCCCTGTAAGCACTGTTGATTTAATTTTCACAGCATATATACATAAGGATTTAATCTTTTAAAATCTGAAATTTCAAAGGAATTGATTGAAAAGAGTAGCTTTTATTTAAGTTTTCATACACCCTCTCAAGTGTTGTTTACATCTAGCCCACCTAGTAGTACAGCCTTCACTTGCATTATGTAACCCACCCCAGGCAGTTTGCCTTGGCTCAGCTTGGCCACTACCAGCAGGCTTCCCCTCTGCCCTGCACTCCCCTTCCCCCCCCCCCCCTCATTGTGCATTAACTAGGTGAATGTTATAATTTTCTGTATTTTATTTTATTCTTCTCTATGCTACATTTTAGATTTTGTATTGTACCACCAGGGTTACAATGATTAAAGTGCACATTAAATTGTGTCCACAAAGTGGTGTATTGCTATGAAAGTGTGGATGTTCATCAGATAAGTAATTCCTTACTTCAGAAGAGTAAAAACTTCCCCAGGTGTGAAATTGACTATTAATTCCAGTAATAAATTATAGCTGAGATAGTAATAAGCACAATGATATTTTTTCCCCTCATTCAACCAACAATGTGTATACTTTATTTGAAAAGATGTTTTATTTGATCAAATTTACTGAATCTTTTATTTTATTTCAGTGAATAAAATTAAGCATGTACTTAAAACTCCAATGTGCAAAACTTTTTAATAGTGATTCAAGGAATAATCTTGTAGATGCCATGTTGTGGCATTATTTTCTTTTAAATTCAATTTAAACATTTGTGATTTAAAAATAATAAAATATATGTGTATGCATAATATGACCCAATATGAGCTACACTCTGGATATATACTGATTGCAACTTAGAATTCTAATATTTTAACTTATATTTTCAATATTTTTTTTACAAATTTATAAAACTTGTAAATGAAAACAAGGGACCTATGGGTCACTGTGCTCAGCTGACGTTAACCTTGAAGGTAAAAATCTAAAATAATATCAAATGGAGATAAAGTGTAAGAGGAAGAGGTAATGAAGGCCATGGTTGGTTTATATGATTGGTTTGTATTGATGAGCAAGAAATTGTTGCAAAAAAATATTTTGTGACCTGACCATGTGTTTCCTACTGTTGAAACTAAAGCATGTGAGCAGTTTGTGAACAAATGATCTGTACTATTACCATGATCATTAGTTGGTTTTTTGATTAACTGTTGACATTTGTTCAATTGAATCTATTTTTGGTATAATATATATTATTAAATATATATGTATTTTTTTATGAAATGTATACAGTTGAAATATAGCTAATTAACAACATAAAACAGGGCAAACAAAGCCTGATCTCAAATTCTGCTGAGGCAGGAAAATAATGAACAAATGTTTGTATTAAATCCTCATTTTTTTATCACATCAATTATTTTCTAATTTAATTTTATATTTCTATACATTTCCAATATAACATATATATCTGAATATAAAAGTTGATTCATAATTCTCAAATGCATCATCATAAATCTCAATCTTGTCAGATAACACCACATCATGCATACAAATGTTTATTTATTTTTTACCACAAAAATATATCTTTTAAATCTGCAAAACAATAAATATCTAAAAATAATACTTGATTTAGATTTCACAATTTTTAATTGTGTCTTTATTTATCCATAATGTGCTTCATATTTTATAATAATTTAAGCATACTGATGGGTTCAATTATATTTGTTAAAATCATTTAAAAGAAAATTGATTTCTTTAAAAATGCTACATTACACAACATTGCATCTTCTAGATTACACCTTGAATTATTTTTTCAAGGAAAGTTTTTGCAAATCGGATTGGAAACAGCATTACAATTAAGGAGATACAGTGAAAACAATAAACAATTACTGCATAACACTTGGTGGGTTGGGTTTGCAGGGGGGGGGGGGGGGTGATGATATGAGAATAACTGTACACCTGTCACAGCAGGGGATCTCCCCAAGTGACTGTAACAAATCAGAAACCCTGGCATAGCTGACTTCTATTGACCTGGAGTGGGACCCTGCATCTGTAATCAAAGCAAGTGACTACAGAAAAAACAAGGGACCTATGGGTCACTGTGCTCAGCTGACGTTAACCTTGAAGGTAAAAATCTAAAATAATATCTAATGGAGATAAAGTGTAAGAGGAAGAGGTAGTAAAGGCCATGGTTGGTTTATATGATTGGTTTGTATTGATGAGCAAGAAATTGTTGCAAAAATATTTTGTGACCTGACCATGTGTTTCCTAATGTTGAAACTAAAGCATGTGAGCAGTTTGTGAACAAATGATCTGTACTATTACCATGATCATTGGTTGGTTTTTCGATTAACTGTTGACATTTCAGTAGTTTACACATTTGTTCAATTGAATCTATTTTTTTGTATAATATATATTATTAAATATATATGTATTTTTTTTTATGAAATGTATACAGTAGAAATATAGCTAATTAACAACATAAAACAGGGCAAACAAAGCCTGATCTCAGATTCTGCTGAGGCAGGAAAATAATGAACAAATGTTTGTATTAAATCCTGATTTTTTTTATCACATCAATTATTTTCTAATTTAAGTTTATATTTCTATACATTTCCAATATAACATATATATCTGAATATAAAAGTTGATTCATAATTCTCAATTGCATCATCATAAATCTCAATCTTGTCAGATAACACCACATCATGCATACAAATGTTTATTTAATTTTTTATCACAAAAATATATCTTTTAAATCTGTAAAACAATAAATATCTAAAAATAATACTTGATTTAGATTTCACAATTTTTTATTGTGTGTTTATTTATCCATAATGTGCTTCATATTTTATGATAATTTAAGCATACTGATGGGTTCATTTATATTTGTTAAAATCATTTAAAAGAAAATTGATTTCTTTAAAAATGCTACATTACACAACATTGCATCTTCTAGATTACACCTTGAATTATTTTTTCAAGGAAAGTTTTTGCATATCGGAGTGGAAAACAGCATTACAATTAAGGAGATACAGTGAAAACAATAACAACTAGAATACGGGTAGTCGACAAGCGACTACTTGTATCCGCCTAAATCAGAGTGGAACGGGTGAAGTGTTGCATATTAGCATGGATATTTTATCCCATGGCAGACAAACAGATGGGAGCTGTGCAAACATGGCTGCAGGTGGCGCCACCAGTTTTGCGTATGATAAAGAGCTATGTGAGATTTATACACATGCAAAATTTTGGCCCAATCGGTCAAACGGTTCCCTAGATATGAGCTTGGATGTCTGCAGCGTAAACTTGATTGTAGGTGGCGCCACCTGTCATAAAATCAGAAAAGCTATCCAGGATGTATAAGCATGCCGAATTTCAGGTGAATTAGTCAAACCACTGCAGAAATATGAGTGATTTTAACCCAAGGCAGAAGAACAGATGGACACTGTGCAAACATGGTTGCAGGTGGTGCCACCATTTTCGGTGTATGTTATAAAGCTCTCCAAGGGCTACATTTGTGCAAAAAAATTTTCCTGATCGGTCAAACGGTTCCTGAGATATGAGCTTGGATGTCTGCAGCGTAAACGTGAATGTAGGTGGCGCCACCTGTCATAAAATCAGAAAAGCTATCCAGGATGTATACGCATGCCAAATTTCAGGTGAATAAGTCAAGTCACTGCAGAGATATGAGTGATTTTAACCCAAGGCAGACAAACAGATGGACACTGTGCAAACATGGTTGCAGGTAGCGCCACCATTTTTGGTGTATGTTATAAAGCTCTCCAAGGGCTACATTTGTGCAAAAGAATTTTCCTGATCGGTCAAACGGTTCCCGAGATATGACTTTTGATGTCTGCAGCGTAAACGTGAATGTAGGTGGCGCCACCTGTCATAAAATCAGAAAAGCTATCCAGGATGTATACGCATGCCCAATTTCAGGTGAATTAGTCAAGTCACTGCAGAGATATGAGTGATTTTAACCCAAGGCAGACGAACAGATGGACACTGTGCAAACATGGTTGCAGGTGGCGCCACCATTTTTGGTGTATGTTATAAAGCTCTCCAAGGGCTACATTTGTGCAAAAGAATTTTCCTGATCGGTCAAACGGTTCCCGAGATATGAGCTTGGATGTCTGCAGCGTAAACGTGAATGTAGGTGGCACCACCTGTCATAAAATCAGAAAAGCTATCCAGGATGTTTACGCATGCCTAATTTCAGGTGAATTAGTCAAGTCACTGCAGAGATATGAGTGATTTTAACCCAAGGCAGACGAACAGATGGACACTGTGCAAACATGGTTGCAGGTGGCGCCACCATTTTTGGTGTATGTTATAAAGCTCTCCGAGGGCTACATTTGTGCAAAAAAATTTTCCTGATCGGTCAAACGGTTCCCGAGATATGTGGGTTTATGTGTGGAAACAGACGCACAAACGGACGCAGAGCGCAAAGGAAAGGTCAGAGGTCAAAACAAAATTGGGGCGCAGCAGTTCACATGTGACCCGAACATAATCCCGGGTTTCGGAAAATTCCGCCCAGCGGTTACGGAGGAGTTCTCCGGACACCTACGCGGCGGCGGCGGCGGCCAGCTGAAAACATAGTATCCGCAAAACTCTGTTTTGGCGGATACAATTACTGCATAACACTTAGTGGGTTGGGTTTGCGGGGGGGGGGGGGGGGGGGGGATTGGGGTGGTGATATGAGAATAACTTTACACCTGTCACAGCAGGGGATCTCCCCCAGTGACTGTAACAAATCAGAAACCCTGGCATAGCTGACTTCCAGTGACCTGGAGTGGGACCCTGCATCTGTAATCAAAGCAAGTGACTACAGAAAAAAATCAATAACTAGCTTAATTTTGAAGCTTTTATTTTCAAATTTCAGATTTAGACAAACTAAATATTTATGTTTACATGCTGTGAAAAAATTAAATCAATGGTGCTTACAGGAAAAAAACGTGCCATGGTCAAAGTTGGGCAAAATTTAAGGTACTGATTTTTTTTTATGCTAATAACTTAAAAAATTTACAAAATTCAGATCTAATTTTTGGTAAACAATTGAATCTTAATTAAACATAGTTATATACTTGATAAAATAGACTCTAGTTTCAAAATTTTTCATGTTAAGTGAGTTATTAATTTTCCTGATTTTTTACAAAGTCCATTATGTTTTGGCCCATAACTTAAAGAATTTATAATTTACAGACTTAATTTCTGGCATGTACATAGGAACTATATAGAGGAATATTTATGGTAAATATGAGGAAAAACAGATGAGTGGTTTTGATATTAGGCAGTCCTGAAGTTTGAAAATAGGATTTTAATAAAAAATTGAGGTTTTTCCTTAATTTCTCAAAGGAACGAAGTCGCAAAGACCCAGTTTTCGGCTTAGTAGGAGATCTTGGGGACATCTAACATTATGCTGAATTTTGGATGCCTAGGTCTTACAGTTTCAAAACGTGCCACATCTACGGACGGACAGACGGACGGACAGAAGACGGACAATAGACCACGACTATAGCTCAGATGACTTATAGTCAGCTGTGCTAAAAATCAATAACTAGCTTAATTTTGAAGCTTTTATTTTCAAATTTCAGATTTAGACAAACTAAATATTTATGTTTACATGCTGTGAAAATTAAATCAATGGTGCTTACAGGAAAAAAAACGTGCCATGGTCAAAGTTGGGCAAAATTTAAGGTACTGATTTTTTTTTATGCTAATAACTTAAAAAATTTACAAAATTCAGATCTAATTTTGGGTAAACAATTGAATCTTAATTATACATAGTTATATACTTGAGAAAATAGACTCTAGTTTCAAAATTTTTCATGTTAAGTGAGTTATTATTTTTCCTGATTTTTTACAAAGTCCATTATGTTTGGGCCCATAACTTAAAGAATTTATACTTTACAGACTTAATTTCTGGCATGTACATAGGAACTATATAGAGGAATATTTATGGTAAATATGAGGAAAAACAGATGAGTGGTTTTGATATTAGGCAGTCCTGAAGTGTGAAAATAGGATTTTAATAAAAAAATTGAGGTTTTTCCTTAATTTCTCAAAGGAACGAAGTCGCAAAGACCCAGTTTTCGGCTTGGCAGGAGATCTTGGGGACATCTAACATTATGCTGAATTTTGGATTCCTAGGTCTTACGGTTTCAAAACGTGCCACATCTACGGACGGACGGACAGACGGACGGACGACGGACAATGGACCACGACTATAGCTCAGATGACTTAAAGTCAGCTGAGCTAAAAATGAATCAGATAAAAACTATTAATGGAAAAAGTTGATATGCTAATATAGGCTTATATATAAACTTAAATGTATTATTCCCTTGAAAGTGAAATAAAAGTATTAGTCCATTCTGTCCACTTGCCTGTCCATCTGTAAATTTTTCATATGCATCACAGTATCACAAAACTTTACTGTTTTTCTTTATGACAGTCTTGTCAGAATATTAGTTTGCAATCATATATTTAGAACTTTACTATAACCAAGTAGGAGGGCCCCTTTCCTCTTAGCTTCTCATATGCTTATATAAATGGAAAACATTACAATAGAATATTTGCATTTGCAAAAATTTCAAACTTCAGCTGAGCGCCGTGACCCATGGGTCCCTTGTTTCAAAAGAATTATCCTAGGAAATGGTTCTTTCAATCATATCAGAAAAGCTTTTGTTGGTCTTATGGCCATTATTATGTCTATCTCAGACTGAGGACTGCAAAACTGTTCTTCTACAAAATTATTGTTTCAATTATAACTTCTGTAACATTGCACAAAAATTATTCATAGGTGGCCTTTGTTCAAGTTTACTTAAATGATTTGTGGCAGAATTATTGGACCTTTAACAATGAAAGAACTGCATCTTTTATTATTCTAGATATTTTTATCAAAAGTTTATGAATATGTCAGCTTGAGAAAAAGCATTTTAGCCAAAGTCTTTCAGTATGTGTAAACAGATTCACCAACACTCAGAGATTGTGTATGTATCTTTAAATAGGTTGAGAAACTGCCAACTGTTTCAGATTTGGCAACAGATCAAGAGTTCATTCAGTGTAGCCAGATACAAGTCAAGAGTTCAATCAGTGCAGCCAAGCACAAGGCATGTGATCACCTCATGGGTGACATGTGATCACCTCATGGGCAACATGTGAACAACTCATGGGCACCATGTGATCACCTCATGGGTATCATGCCCCTCAGGGCAGGGCCCCTGCATGAGCCTATGCCATGGTGTGGCTACTATTTCAGACTTGGCATCAGGCTAGAGGTCAGCCTTGATCTATTTATAGCTTTGGCAGACTGCCAACTGTGTCAGATTATGCAACAGGTCAAGATTTCACTCAGTCTAGCCAGGTGCAGGTCATGAGTTCACTTAGTGCAGTAGCCTGAGCCAGCAAATTTGTCACAGTTCACTCGGGGCAACTGCCTTTCTCACCTAAGCCTAGCCAGCCCCATGCATCAGACTCAAGGT
This sequence comes from Sipunculus nudus, assembly GCA_026874595.1. Taxonomy (NCBI): domain Eukaryota; kingdom Metazoa; phylum Annelida; class Sipuncula; order Golfingiida; family Sipunculidae; genus Sipunculus; species Sipunculus nudus. The sequence goes on along the minus strand of CM049311.1, from coordinate 60,413,628 downwards.
AAGTTTGATGTATTGGCCTGATATTTTGACCTGTCTATGTGTCTTTGATGGCTTTCTCATTCACAAGACAGGTGTTGCCACCTACAATGACTTTTGCACAGTGTATGTGCCTGCTTATTTTGACAGAGGAATTTGATATATCAGCCAGAAATTAGGCATATATATACATATCAATAGCTTTGTCGTATACAAGACTGGTTATGCCACTTACAATAATTTTTGCACGGTGCGTGTCCCTGATTATTTTCAGGAGGGGTTTGATATATCGGTCTGAAATTGGGCATATGTATATATCTCTTATAGCTTTGTTGTATACAAGACTGGTGGTGCCAGCTACAATCATTTTTGTGTTGTGTGCACCCATGCCAGAATTTCAGCAGTGATGTTTGTGTAATTGTTTCTTATTCAAAATGTCAAGTACTTTTTTATCTCTATTTTTGATACCTTTAAGGATGTAGTTATCTGTCAACAGGGTACAAATCATAACGACTGGACCTAGAATCTTCATTCTTGACACACAGGGAGACCCATGAAAAGTCTCCATGGAAACCTGAAATTAAGTCTCTGTTACCCATATCCTTTGAGCTATGGCACTCCAAAGTACAGCTTAGAATAATGGAAAATTTGAGACAAAAGCTAAAGTATCTGAACAACAAATGCAGAGATCACCATAACTGCATGGATATTGATCATTGAGTGTTTCATCAGTTTCTGGAGATTGGTAGCACCATCTGTATTTGTTCATGTTTTTTAACAAATTTTTTTCTAAATTTTTGAGACCTTTAAAGATATGAACATCTGTTAACAGGGCCCAAATCATAACAACTGGACCAAGAATCTTCGTTCTTGACACACAGGGAGACCCATGAAAAGTATCCATGGAAACTTGAAATAAGGTCTCTGTTACCCATATCCTTTAAGCTGTATGACTCCAAAATACCCCCCAGAATAATGAAAAATTTGATACAAAAACTGCAGTATCTCAATAACTACAACACTGATGTTCATGATTTTTGGCATACATACTGATCATGAGGTGTTTCATCAGTTTCTGCAGACTGGGTGTGCCACCTCTATTTTATTTTCAAATTTTTACGAATTTTTTTTCTCTATTTTTTAGACCTTTAAAGATGTTGTTATCTGTCAACAGGGTACAAATCGTAACAACTGGACCTAGATTCTTCATTCTTGTAATGCAAGGAGGCCCATGAAAAGTGTCTGTGGAAACCTGAAATTGGGTCTCTGTTTCCCATATCCTTCAAGCTATAGGGCTCAGAAGTATCCCTCAGAATAATGGAAAATTTGATACAAAAGCTGAAGTATCTAAACAATATAATGCAGAGATCACCATGATTCTTTGCATGGATATTGACCATGTGTTTTTATTAGTTTCTGCAGACTGGTGGAGCCACCTGTATTTTTTTTTTAAGTTTACGCATTTTTTCTCTATATTTTTGAGATATATAAATACAGACACAATCTTGGCCTCTAGGTTAATCTGTTTGATGCTTTAGTTGAATGGGTATATACTACCCTTCAGATGATAAAATTTCCTTTTGCGAATCTCTTCCCAGTCAGCTTAGCGTCATGACCCATGGGTCACTTGTTTAGTTATCCTGCTCACAAGACCGCTGGACCGTTGTGAAACCATAGTATCCCAACTCTGCCTGGGGATACTGTAATGGTCTGATACTAATGCCTGGTAATTGTCTGCATGATAATAATCTTCTTCATGATTGATTTAGACGATGACAGTGGTCTTGTTTGTTCATAAGGATGATAATAATGGTCTTGATTATGCATAGGAACATTCTTTTTATCATTGATCTGTATAAAGTTGTATATACCATATGTTGATTGTATGTGATGATAATTTTTTCATTACTCTGTTTTTATTCAGGGAATAAAGAAGTGTCAAGAACAGCTCATCCAGCTTTCCTGCATCATGGAGGTTGTGATGGACCCCAGCTTGCCGAGACCATACGTACAGAGCCATCTAGCAGTCACTGACAGTGCTATCCTGTTGTTGACCAAAAGGACTTCGCAAGCCCTGTGAACTAAAATCTGAAATTACATTTTTAAGTGGGCCCTGTGGACTGCCTTGACAAATAATTGGACATAGTGCAAGGAACATAAGTTTTTAACCAGTCATCCAAGCTATAGTGATCATCCTTTGTCCGTCCGGCCATTCACAGGACACAAATCATAACCTTTAGGCTATAATCTATTTTACATTGAGGGTACATCTAATCTTCTTCTAGGTAAACCAGAAATTAAGTCATGGTGACCTATATTCTGTGAGTCATGGGCCAAAACATGTCCCAGACAGACAGGACACAAATCTTTAATTTTGAACCTAGAACTTTCTACTGTTACATCCAGGGAGGTCATGGGCAAATTCTTCAAATTAGGTCATTGTGATCTGTGTGAGCTACGGAGGAAAACATTTGAGCACTGTGCAAGTCAGACCATCGGCACAAACATAACAGTGAACCTGGAACCTTCTCACGGAACATCCATAGAAGTCCTGGCCAAATCTCCCTAAACACCTGAGATTAGGTTATGATGAACAATATTCTGCGAGGTACAAGCCAGAAACCTGATTTTGGGCCACCAGAAAGTCAGGGCACAAATCTTAAGTAATGAACCTAGAAACGTCTTAAGTAATGTAAACGGAGGTCATTGTAAAGTCTCCTTGGACATCTGTGAGTCATGGCCCATTGGGCGCTTGTTAGTCTTTGAACTGTTTGGAAATTTAGCAAAGTTTTCTTAAGGGGGATTATTTACCATATTTTTCAATAAATCTTACACTGTCAGCTGTGCAAAATAGTTACAGTGCCATGTCTTGTTAATATAGAAAATGTCACTTTTAAATGCTAATTGATTCCAGGGTCTACATTTACTGGGATATTTTATTCTTATTGAAATGGCAGACTTGTTACTGGTCTCTGTAGCAAATAGAAATTAAAATTACTTTATGACATAAATCAATTTGTTTTGATATATATATTCTGAATTTATTTATGAATCTTGCAATGCCGGAGGTTCTCCAAATTTGCTCATAAAAAAACCCTCATCTTATTTACTTAGGTCCTTAACCCCATGAGGAGCATAGGCCATTGACGATCTCCATCCAGTGCACATGACTTCCGGCTTTTTGTTGTCTTACAGATATTAAAAGAGTTTGAACAAAGTTAACAGCCTGGCACATGTCCTTTCCTAAACGAGGGGATTTATGGTCTGATATTGGAGATAACATCAGTCTCGTCCAACTTTACACAATGTCATTTTCTGTTGCAACTTGAGAAGAATATGCCAATGGAACAGTGTTTCACAAGTCTTGAATGAAAAGAGCAAGAACACTTAGTGAGAAATTCTTTTATTACAACTTTAAAAGATATGTGTCTGGAGGTTGGTCCTAGGGTTTATTAATTTCATCGTGTAAGAATACTGTCACTGGGTGGGATTTCTGTGGTTCCCATGTCATTTTATCTCTAACTAATGTAAAACTTCACATTCCCCATAAAGCATGCTGGTCAGTCACTAAAAAAATAGCTCAACATTGTACAAAGGTCACATTTATCTTACATAATTTGCATATATATATTGTTATGTACATAAAATTTATTCTGATCATGTTAAAACTGATGTATGATATAACTACTCTTTTTAAGTCTTTATACACTAAAAATATTACTAAAAAAATTCTATATACATTAAGACCACAAAATGTCAACATGCCCATTTTAAATAACCACCCGAAAATGCCTGTTATTTTTTTCTATACACAACCGTGTTTGATTTTGCACAACCATTTTAAGGTGAATGTATGTCAGAGAATACTCTATCACAACCATTAGTTAATACAAAATGCCTGAACAGCCTAAAATAACATATAAGTAAAATCAAAAAGATAAAAGTAAACGAATAAATGTCTGGTCCTTTTACCAAGATGATATAGAGTGTGATATAGCTCAAATACAAGAAACAACACTTGATGCTTGTCGAGGTGTGAGTGTACATATGGTTATGTTACAGGCAGTATGTAAACGAGAAGCTCCGCAGATGGAGCTTATTAACACTCCTTATGACTTGCATATATGAATCAACAAGTAAGCACATGTGGCTCATCATAAAATTGGCAAGTTTTGTTCATGAACTTGAGGGTCCACTTCATCGTCCATTCAGGTGTAGCTCTATTTGTCTCTGTGCTCGGGAGGTTGTGGTTCGCTCTTTTGGGGTGTTCTCCCCAATCTCTTTAGCAAACAATCGCATTTTATCTCTGAAGGAGATTCGTTCAGGACTGGGGTCTTTGGACGCTTCTGTTGCTGCTTTCTGCGCGTGAATACGATCTCGGGGATCGCGGTATACTTCCTGCGCTCCTACAACCCCGGGGGTGTCCACACCTGTCACCAGGGTTGGTGGCTGGTTGTACGCATTTTCTGGGGTCCGTGGAGCATACTGATGACTGCTTGGAACACTAGATGGCACTGCTGAGCTGACAGGGTTGTACTGCGAGTGTTGGGGCTGATCATTCGCAGGGTTCCAGCCACTGTACGGATAGGTTGTCTGAGGTGGTTGCTGTTGGTAACCAGACTGAGGTGGTGGACTCTGATAGGATGAGCTGACTGGTTGCTGGGGGTAGTTGTAAGGATCACCACCAGGGGGCACAGCATGTGGTCTGCTGTCTCGAATATCTGTAGCCAAGGTCTGGTTGAATGACACACTTTTCTTGCTTGGTCCCACATCCACTGGTGGGCGCAAGCTGGTTGAACTGGTTGACCTTGAAGCCTGGTTGAAGGACTGACTAGCATCTTGACCACCAGGGGGCAGGCTACCAGCGCGATACTGTCCCTGGTTGGCAATTTCATAAGAGGAGGTTCGTTCGGGGGGAGGGGGTGCAAACTGATTTCTGCTCTGGCTGTGTGGATGATAATCTGTGGGGGATGGCTGTCCAAGACTCAGACGACCGTGGCGGTCTAAGCGTCGTAGCTCTAACTCTTCCTTGGTCAGGGCACCTCTCTTGCGATCCTCAGCCTCTTGAGCTGCCTGCATTGCACGCAGCTGTTCTTTCTCCTGAGAATAAAAAATATTGTAATTGTACAGACAAAAGAAAACGAGAAATTTGTTTGAAAAAGCTTGATATGACATCGGTTATTCATGCTGAGATTTGTTCTATGTTAAGCCATGTCCAATGTATCCTTACAAGAAAATACTTATTACCAAGTATTACCAAGCTGCTACTGTTGTTTGTTTTTTAAGTATGGACTGTTGCTAACAAGAACTAAAATCCATCAATGCAAAGTTTTAGTTGACAAATCCTGAACACCGTAAACTATAAAGTTTATTCAAAATCAAAAGATTATCTTTATAACAACCATATCTTTTTTATTTTAAAATACCTGTAGCTGAAATGTTTAAGAGAAGTATTTAAGCAAAAAAATCAGTGTTTTAATTGAGAAGAATTCAAACGATTTAGCATATAAGCTTTAGAATTAGTGATAACAAATTTCAAATGTGACAATGTCCCCATACAAGACTGGGAATGATTGAAAATTGAAATGTATACAATAATATATACAAAAGGCAAAATCACATTTAAGTCTGCATGTCCGTAAAAAAAGACAAAGGGTACACTTAGTTTGAAAAATGGCATGAAGTCGATGGCACTTGTTTTTCTACTGAAACTGAATTAATCAGGCATAATACCATGCATGTGACGACTTTGTTCCACAAAAAATCAATGTCCAATAAAAGAAATCTTACAGGACCGCTTTTATTGTTAGATTTTACAAGAAACAAAACAAATGTATCACAATATATAATATAGCTTATATAGGTAATGAGGTGTCCAAAAAAATAATAATGTCTTAATAATGACGTGTTTTGATGTTACGCATTGGAAATACCCAGACAGCCCAGCATCTGTTGGCCAGTCCAGTCCACCATTTGTTTAAAGGCAGCCAATCAGAGTGGAGTGTATAATGTACGCACCTCATCTCTCTTGCGCTGAGCCTCTAGCCGCTGCTGCTCTCTCTGCTGTTCCTCTTCTTGTCGCTGCCGTCTAATCTGATCTTCCTGCTCCCGCTGTTCACGCTCGCGCTGTTCCTGTCATCATAACAATTACAACTAAATACAAGTTCACAGATGTAAAAATCTACAATATAATATTCTCTACTTTGTTTGAAAATGAATGAATGAAATTTTCACAATTTCTGTCATAAAATTTGTTTTTAGTTCATTATGCGATCAACATAACATTAAAATATATACTGTTCAGAGCCATTTTGTTGGAATTTCAAACCAACACTAACATCCCTCCCCCCGAAAAAAAAAAAAAAATTAATAAAGTTTGAGTAAAAGGAGTCAAAGCTCTTAAAAAAGCACAAATTTTAGTTGAGCCATTCTTTTACCCTGTATGTTTTCTTGGTGAAAATAAAATATACCTGCTGTATTTTGCACTCCTTCTCTCCAGCAGTGATAAATAACATATCTCTCACCATGTTTCTAAAGCATTCAAATATTAACAATTGTGCATTTTGCCTGTTAGCTGAGGATACAATTAGCAAGAACCTGAATTTCTCACCCTCTGTTTCCTCAGGTTTTCTTCTATCTCTCTCTCTTTTCTTTCCTGTCGTTTTCTCTCCCTCTGTTTTTGTTCTTTTCTTTCTTGTTCAAATTGCTGCAGGCGCCTTTCTTGCCTTAAATGACAAGATAATGGGTCAAAACCAAGAGAAAATACAGAACATCCTTTGTAGCTGCAATTAATTTATAAAGATCCAGAAAGCCCTTTATTTTTACACCCCCGCCACAAGTTTTTTGCAATGACTGCCGATATTGGCCTGATTTTTGGTGTGTAGGCAGATAATGAGCAGTTACAGATTGAGTTCGCGAATTGTCCCAGTTGACCTACTTTTGACTGTTTTACGGCTCCTAAACTTAGAAAATTTCATGAAAAATAGAAATTTTCATGACAAATACACATGTACTGACTTTTTTTTCGCAATGCCTGCAGATATTGGCCTGATTTTGTGTGTGTGGGCATATAATGACCAGTTACAGATCGAGTTCGCGTTTCATCCCGGTTGACCTACTTTTGAACATTTTACGCCTCCTTAACTTAGAAAAATTCATGAAAAATAGAAATATTCATGACAGATACACATGTATGGACTTTTTTTCGCAATGCCTCCAGATTTGGCCTGATTTTTGGTGTGTGGGCAGATATAGACTAGTTACAGATTGAGTTCGCGTTTCGTCCCAGTTGACCTACTTTTGATTGTTTTACGGCTCCTGAACATAGAAAATTTCATGTAAAATATAAATTTTCATGACAAATACACTTGTACAGACCTTTCTTCGCAATACCTGCAGATATTGGCCTGATTTTTGGTGTGTGGGCAGATAATGACCAGTTACAGATCGAGTTCACGTTTTGTCCCAGTTTACCTACTTTTGACCGTTTGACGGTGCTCTAACATAGAAAATTTCATAAAAAAGTGCACATGTATGGACTTTTTTTCCTCAATGCCTGCAGATACCACCCTGATATTTTATGTGTGGGCAGATAATGACAGTTACAGATCGAGTTCACTTTTCGTCCCGGTTGACCTACTTTTGATTGTTTTATGGCTCCTAAACATAGAAAATTTCATGAAAGACAGAAATTTTTATGGAAAATGCACATGTATGGACTTTTTTTCACAATGCCTGCAGATACTGGCATGATTTTTGGTGTGTTGCTTGATAATGACCCGTTACAGATCGAGTTTGCATTTTGCCCTTGTTGACCTACTTTTGACCATGCGACACCTCCTGAACTTAAAAAATTTTTCAAAATTTTACAAATGTTTCTTATTTGCCCCAGGCGGGGGCATTCGTGTCGTTCCGACACATCTAGTTACACACTCACACTGTGTAATGGTTATACTATGACTGATGTCTTGGAAGTACCACACTTTGACTACGCTCTTTACACAGCGCTTTACCTATAGGGCTACTTCCTATATCATAAGGCGCTGTTTGTTATGACCTCGTATCCTGCTTTGCAACACCAGAGGGGAGCACTGTATTTTTGTCCAATCAGATGAAACTTTGTGCTGGAAGACAAAGCCAAGCGAGGAATACACGGAGCCAATCATATTCATTTCTTTTTGAGTGACAGCTCATCCCCCAGCGTAACCGTCTAAACAGGCCACAGGCTCAGAGAGAATTGCCCCTGACGTGGTTTGCTTAGGGCCTTGGGCACATAGGATGCTCGGCCGGTGAGCTGTAATTCAAACGAAACGTAACAACAAAGGCTGCGTGCACACCTCGCTGGCTGGTGTCAGTTCTGCAGACAACAGATATATGGCTACGCTAACACAGTCATAATGTCATAATCGAATCGGTCGATGATGCGAGAATGCAGAGGGAGCAATTTAAATTCGACCAGAAATCATCAAACGGCGCTTGAAGCGCGGCAATGGGCGGAGCAAGGATGCCTGTTGAGTGTTTGTTTATTGGCATCTGATTGGCTGCTTGTCACATCGTACGCACGTTTATTTCAGTGGACAACAAACCGCCATCTGGTGTCTAAATATATCATAAATGGACAAAGCTGGCAGCGTGAAAATCAGTTGCTTCTATAGAAGCGCAAGATTTCCGCTGCCTCGGGAGCGTACACTTTGACCTGTGAAATGAAAAGTCTTCAAGTTTTTCTTTAGACAACTGCTTGCTGAGAAGCTGTAGTCACTAGATTGAAAATCTGACTAGTGCTTACATCACAAATTTTGCAGTACCATTTAAACAGCAAATTAACATGGTGACAAGACTTAACATGAGACATGCCTGTAACAGGCATGGGTATCATCTGCCTCATAAATTTAATGCAATAAAATACAGACCAATCACACACCTTTCTAGCCTTTCCCGCTCTGCTATGGCAGAGGCCTGTTCCTGCTGTTGCTGCTCTGCCTGCCTTTGCAGCCTTTTCCGTTCCATATCATCTTGCATAGATTTTATCAAAGCTTTCCTTGCCTGCAATTAAATTAAATCGAATAAACAATGTTTTCCAGACATGCAGAAACACACTATGAAGTGACAATGAAAGAACTGATGCTGCAACACCTGAATTTCCCTAAAATACTAATTTTACTACAAAACTGATACAATTGTCCAAAAAGGAAGAAAAAGGTGTGCATATATGACAAAGTACCCATCAATTTATACCTATCTTGTAAAATATTGTGACCCTGAATGTAAGTTTTATAATGTTTACATCAACAACAGCCTAACTTCTATACAATTTTTGGACTTAAAAATCATTTTTAATATTATCATTAACAGTTCTGATATTAACTGGTGAGTAGATATTTACCCCTTTAGGAGGTGCCTCATTATCCGAGTCATCATCCCTGTTATTTTGTTCCTCCATCCGTCTCTGGAACTCCTGATCGATCTTCATTCTCTGTAATCTCTCGTCCTCTTCTGGCGTTCTGTAGCGTTTTGATTCCAACTGGCTGATCTCCAGCTCACGGTTATGTTTGATTTCCTCCTGTTGCTTGCGCTCCCGCTGCTCACGTTCCCACACTGATGATGGAGAGTTCTCCCGAGCCATGCGGGCAACCTCGTCAGCAAGAAGGCGCTGCTTGGCCGGGGATGATGGGGCACCAATACTGGCAGGTGCTGGGCGGGGCTGGTATGGGTACTGGGGAGCTGACGACTGGGGGGGCTGTGGCAGCTGTTGCTGGGCAGGGGCTTGTGCTGGCTGGGTATCAACCCACTCCTGCTGCTGGTAAGCAGGCCGCACCTGACCTGACTGGGACTGCTGAGGGAAGTTTTGGTAGTTGTGGTAGCTGGACTGGGAGTGTGGGGTCACACCAGAAGCAGCAGGGTTGTATCCTGGGTGTGAGGATGGTCTGTACGCCCCAGCTTGTGTGTAGGTGAGAAGTGGTGGGGGGTAGCCGGTCTGCTGTGATGAGGGACCCTGGCTGCTGGTGCTGATGCTGACTGGATGCTGATTAGGTTGATAGCTGGAGGATGCAGGCCAGCCTGGCTTCTGATTCTGTATCTCCAGCTGTCCCATCCTCCGCATCATCTCCTGCTCCTCTCTCATCTGTCGACCGTACTCATTGGCTGGCGGGGGTGGTGGAGGGGGCAGATCCTCCTGGTAGCCCCGCCCCTCGTTTGGCGGGGGCGGCAGCTCTGGGGGCACTTCAGGAGGTGGTGGCAAGTCTGGTGAATCGTTCCGCTTCTCATACTGATCAAGGCGTGCACCAGGGGATCTCTCTCTGTGAGCGTGGGGTGACAAGGAAGGGGCATCTGGAGGGCCATAATGTGACACTTGTGGTCCCCTTTTTGGCTCCTGTGGACTAGGCTGTCTGCCATCATAAAAATTTGGTTGGGACCGTGTGTTATCAGTTTGGATTCGGGGAACCTCCTGCGGTCCAGCGGAGGGTTTTGGTGCGACGGCTGGTTTAGCTGCGACGGGTGGTTTGGGTTTTACCGGTGGTACTGGCCCTCCCATGCTGTGCCTCTGCTGGTTCGTGTTCTCCTGTGGTTGAGGCGTAGTGTTCTTGTAGAAATTCTGCTGATACTGCTGATTTCCAGCATGGCTGCGAGGAACATCACCAAATCGATCATGAGGAGATGAGAGCTGCTGCATCCCATACCCACCACCAGGTGGTGCTGTCATGGTATCATCCGGACCCCTTTGAGTTAATTCATTCTGTCGCCTCCAGTCCTCTACTCTGCTGATGCTATCCCCTGATAAGGCTCGGTTTGGTCCTTTTTCCGGCCTGGCATACTGATCCTGTAGGTTCCCCAAAGACTGTGCACTGCGAATATCTTGATCCTGTATATAATGTCCACGAGGATCCATGTGCGACTGATGCTGCCCTGCACCATAAGGATCCTGTCTGTAAGCAGGTGGAGCTTGTTGCTTTGAAGGGAAATTCTCGTAGTTATTATTCCTGGGACCCCCTGGGGAGCCATCATCCTGGTGATTGAGAGCTGGTTGTGATATGGCTCTGTTTCGTTCCATTCCTGGCTGGCTTGTCTGTGGCTGTGGTTGCTGGTGTTTTGTGAAGTGTCTCGGTAGTGTGCTGGTTGACGCCATGTGCCTGGGATCAGGCTGACCGGGCTCTGGCCTGTCAAGGTTGGTGACTGATTTTGAACGCATGGCACTTTCTCCCTGGTCGTACCCCCATGGTCCACCAGGAACTGATTTTTGGTACATATTATTGTAGGGGTCATCTCTGTAGGAGTCCTGTGGCTGTGGCTGCTGCTGCTGCTGATTATCTGAAACACAGGTGACATCTTATTAGGATCTGAAACACAGGTGACATCCTGATCAGGATCTGAAACACTAGTAACATCTTTATCAGGGTCTGAAACACAGGTACATCTTTATCAGGATCTGAAAACACAGGTGACATCTTTATCATGATCTGAAACACAGTTAAATCTTTATCAAGGTCTGCAACACAAGTAACATCTTAATCATGGTCCTAAACACAGGTAACATCTTTATCAGGATTTGAAACAAAGGTAAAATCTTTATCATGGTCTTAAACACAGGTAACATCTTTATCAGAGTTCTTAACAAAGGTAAAATCTTTATCATGGTCTTAAACACAGGTAACATCTTTATCATGGTCTGAAATACAGGTAACATATTTATCAGGATTTATAAAAGTTAATAAAGTTGAATATGTTTGGACCCTATTAAGGTCCTTGCCAGATAACTTCTAATGTGGAACTTGCACTGTCAGAGAATAATAGTATGGAGTCAGCTCTGATAGTTAACACTGACAAAAGCCTTATATACGTGTAACTTCTTGATATTTGTAAACATACAAGCCAGTGCTGGTGATGAACGAGCGTTGATTTGTTGATTTAGCGGCCTCTGCCTCGGGTCAGGCATTCCTTGTGGCTGCTGACTGTATCTACCTCCCATGTCCCCGCCAGGTCCGTTACGGTGATCAAGATACTGCGAGGCCTCTTCACTTTTTGGTCTCTCTCGTGTGTTCTGACCTGGTCCTGGACGCCGGTGAGGGGAGGACATCCCTGATGCAGCAGCTGTCAGTATCATATGACAACTGTCATTATATTATATGTACATATGATTATGTATGTATCATTGTTTTTCTTAAAGAATAAAATGTTTTTTTTTGGCATGATAAAAGGTGACATTATGAGAGCACTTAACACTGATCTTACCAAGCAAGGTATTGTTTACTATCACAGACCAGCTACAGAGGTGGTATGTACAACTGTTTTGAAAATGATTGGAAAAAAAGCTGCATGTTCTGACACCTGGAGGGTGAATCTGGTACCATTAGGATAATAAAGCACTGCAATTGATTTCATTACATTCTGGTGTTAAGCTATATGTCTGGCTTACAAATTTTGAGTTCTACTGGTATTGGAGAAGTAATTTTCTCACAAGCCTTCATTATAGAAACTCCTTAAAATTTGGCAAACTCTTTTTAATATTAATGAGACAGGTTAAAAGGCCATGACAAGGCAGTTGTCAATGCTTTGGCTAGCTGAGGCTAGCTGTGAGCCATGATATCGGAATGCATTTAAAAAACCTGCATTATTAGGTTTCTACTCATTTCTGAAGAAACAGAATTTCGGACATGAATTTTTTTTAAAAGAGTGAGTTTAACTTGAATGGATTTGTGCCAGACTTTTATAATCAGGCCTGCATGTTCTTGTTCTTGTACAGATGATAGATTGATCAGGGAAGATAGTATATCAGAACTGTACAATTATCCTAAGGAGGCCCACACTGCAGTCTTTCTACAGATGCTATACAGGAAATGTATATACAGTCTTGTGCCCCAGGTACCTACCTCTCTGCAGTACCGGTGAGGGCTGGCTGAGAAGTGTAGCAAGTCCATGATAAATAGCACCTTGTTTAGCAACCTTTAGTGTCACGGTCTGTCCAGTCTTAGTCATAAACTCAGCAGCCCTGAAACATAATTATAATGGGTTAAAATATTAAATATTATTATTTAATAATATATATTTTCTTATTTGCAGGTCATGTTTATTTGAAGGTCAATTATGGATTCATTCACTTCTGACAACTTACTTTCAGCACTTTTATTCACCAAGTATTAAGAGCTATGATAGATTAGAAATTTAGGACCTACATCTATGTTCACTTAAACATAAAAATTTAGACATCAATGACCATTGCCTCGGTGCAAGGCTGAGAATTAAACACCAGGGAACCCGGGTTCCATGGCATGTACATGGGAAATATATGGACAAATAATTATGCAAAATATAAAAATATGAATATATCTGATTCATCTTGTTTGTTTACTGAGTTTGACATTGGGACAGGGTTTGGAGAGGGGAACAGTGAGGGCAGCAAAGATGGTGGATGCAAAAGAAAAGGAGAAAAAGAGAAGTGCGTAGCAGTCAACAATACTCATACACTTTGTAAGTAAAAATCTAAAATATTATCAAATGGAGATACAGTCTGAGAGTAAAAGGTAATCTAGGCCATGGTTGGTTGATAAATAAAATCTACAGTTTTTTATCAATTGGTTTCAAATTTCAGATTTTATTAGATGAAATGCTTATGTATATGCTGTGAAAATTAAATCCACAGCACTAACAGGAAAAAAACTTGCCATGGTGAGACAAAGAAAATAATTTTTTTCAGGAAATGGGCTTCGCTTTAACGTTAGCTGTGATAAGTTATTTTCTGCAGGCATGTTTGGTACATGTATATGATAATATAGTTGGATCATAAGCATGTCTGCTTCATCTACAGATGTCTTAAGGGTTACATACTTTTCTTGAGTTAGTCCAACCAGATTTTTGCCGTCAACCTCCAGTAGCTGGTCTCCTGCCTGCAGTCTTCCATCCTGAAGATATATCAGCATTCATTAATGTGTGGCCTTAAAACATGATCTATCTAGTAAGGTCTTATGCCCACACATAAAAAATCAGGGTGGTATCTGCAGGCACTGAGAAAAAAAAGCCAGTACATATGCATTTGTTATAAAAAATTTCTATATTTCATGAAACTTTCTATGTTCAGGAGCAGTCAAATGGTCAAAAGTAGGTCAACTGGGACAAAACAAGAACTCGATCTGTAACTGGTCATTATCTGCCTACACACCAAAAATCAGGCCCGTATCTGCAGGCACTGCGAAAAAAAGTCCATACATGTGCACTTTTTTATGAAATTTTCTATGTTAGAGCACCATCAAATGGTCAAAAGTAGGTCAACTGGGACAAAACGTGAACTGGATCTGTAACTGGTCATTATCTGCCCACACACCAAAAATCAGGCCAATATCTGCAGGTATTGCAAAGAGAAGTCTGTACAAGTGTATTTGTCATGAAAATTTATATTTAACATGAAATTTTCTATGTTCAGGAGCCGTAAAACAATCAAAAGTAGGTCAACTGGGACGAAACGTGAACTCGATCTGTAACTGGTCAATATCTGCCCACACACCAAAAATCAGGCCAATATCTGCAGGCATTGCGAAAAAAAGTCTGTACATGTGTATTTGTCATGAAATTTCATATTTTTCATGAAATTTTCTATGTTCAGGAGCCGTAAAACGGTCAAAAGTAGGTCAACCGGGACGAAACGCGAACTCGATCTGTAACTGGTCTATATCTGCCCACACACCAAAAATCAGGCCAATATCTGCAGGCATTGCGAAAAAAAGTCAGTACATGTGTATCTGTCATGAATATTTCTATTTTTCATGAAATTTTCTAAGTTAAGGAGGCGTAAAACGTTCAAAAGTAGGTCAACCGGGACAAAACGCGAACTCGATCTGTAACTGGTCATTATCTGCCCACACACCAAAAATCAGGCCAATATCTGCAGGCATTGCGAAAAAAAGTCCATACATGTGTACATTTGTCATGAAAATTTCTATTTTTCATGAAACTTTCTAAGTTTAGGAGCCGTAAAACAGTCAAAAGTAGGTCAACTGGGACAAAACGTGAACTCGATCTGTAACTGCTCATTAACTGCCTACACACCAAAAATCAGGCCAATATCTGCAGGCATTGCGAAAAAATCTGTTCAACTGTTTGATTTCGGAAGGACGGAAGGACGGAATGACGGACATGGGTAAACTATATGCCCCGGCCACTTTGTGGCGGGGGCATAATAAAACCTGAGGTCTGTGTCAACTTGTATCAGTCAAGATTAGGTTCCATCCCGCAAAACTGAATATATTGTATTACAAAGTATGCTAATAAAGGGAAAGACAGAGGGATGGGCATGCATAATTTTAGAAGTCATCCCTAAAACAAAAGACAAATACATAAAGAGCAGAAATATTAAATAGGTATTTACTACATCAGTTACAACAGGAACACATGCCACAATTCTACAAAAAAGACACATATATATTTATATATATATTATTATTATTTCATTTACTGTTTATTGCCATGGGTGATTGAATGAAATAAACCTTGGTTATACATGACAGCATTCTTAACTCAATCAGAGACAGTAAAAGTTAGGCAAAAAGAAAAAGGGGTAAGGTTCTCAGGCAATGCCATGTCAATTTTACCCCCCTCCCCCCCCCCCCCCCCCCCCCCAATCAAACATGTTGATTTTTCAAAGAAACTAACCTATTTTGAGCTCCAACCGCACAGACATTTCTTTTGAAAAGATAATACATTTTTGATTATATTCCTTTGTAATGTAGTGCTTTTACCTGTTCCGCAAAATAATTCTGCTATTATAATGCTTTTCCCTGACCATATGACATTTTTATTGAAACATAAAAAAAAAAAAAAAAAAAAAAAAATCGCCCTCGCACACTGATTTCTGAAAAAAAGTGACTGAGAACCAAACTTTTTTTTGTTGGCCTTAGCTGTGAACCCTGTCAAAGCTCACAAGATATGTGTATATATGGAAGATAGAGGGAGATAGAGGCCAGTGTGTTTATGTGTAATGCATACCTGAGCAGCCCCACCTCCTGGTACCACTGACTTGATATAGATTCCTCGCTTATCTTGACCTTCTCCCTGTAAAACACAGTTATTGCTTGCTTTAATGGTTGTAAGCTCAATTTGGTAATAAGTTAATAAGATGTCCGAAGACATAAATGTCTGCCGGTTGCTGTCCGGGAACATACAGATACAACAAATAAGTTCCATCATCAAATATTCATGCAACTGACCTTGGTGCCGACTAAATTAAGATCTATGAATCCAGTTAATACAGACACTTACAGATCTTAATGAAACAAAAACTTGACAGTGGCAGAAATGTCATATTCACCCAATGGACAGCATTCAGTTCCAGCACCCTGGTCCACCTATGTTTTTTCACGATATTTTTTTTAGAATCCATTTAGCAAGAAGACAAAGGACCTTTGGGCCACGTCGTTCTGCTGATCTGATTCTAAATTGCACCAGAATCTATAGCTAATTGGGTCAAGTGACATCATTTTATGCACACAGAATAATTAATTTTTATATAAAATATATTTTTTTATACTGCAATAAAAAACATATCTGAAAAGAACACTTGATTCTGAATTCAAAATTCTAAATTGCACCTTTATTTTTTATCCATGATTTGGTTCATATATTATCAAATTATGCCTACTGATGGGTTTAATTATATTTTAATTACCACAACATGGCATCTTCTGGATTATTCCTTGAATTACTATTTCAAAATTCTTTTGTAATGGAGTGGAAACAGCTTTACAATTGATTAAATATAGTTATATATACCTGAAAAAAAGTCTCTAGCTTTAAAAATTTTCATGTTAAGTGAGTAAATATTTTTCCTGAATTTTTCAAAGAGCATTATGTTCGGGCCCATACCGTTAAAAGGTGCATATAAGTCAACCTGGCATATAAGTTGAGGATAAATTTTTAAGGTTAATATCAGGTAAAACTTTTTCAAGCTATTCTGGTATTTTAGTATTTTGCAGAAATGAAGATCATCTGACACTAAAAATCGGCAGGTGGGTGAAAATAGAAGAGCCAAGGATTTTTCATAATTCCTCATTGCTCATTAATTTAAACTTCTAATGATTGTTCATGTCTGATATCAATACAACATGATTATTTATGTGTCATTAGAAAATGACTGATGCTGTTTTATCTACATTTCACATATTCAAAATTGTTAAGAAAGCACAAAGCTGGACCATGCGAGTCACATGACAAGGCCACGTTACAGTGCAATCTGTTGTCGGCTTGTTCATGTCCTTGGATCAAGGGCAGTATTTTTTTTGGTCAGAGATTCCTATTATACATTGTGGTTAAAGACGTAGGTTGTCCATTAAATGATATAAAATTAATAACACTTTTGATTTCATGCACTGGATCCAGAAAATATCATTTTATGACACCTGAAATGCAGCTGATACCATGTTATCTATATATACTAATACTAAGGTCCTACTACCTAAGCATCAGTCTGTTTTTTAATTCAGACACCATAGCAAGTCTTCCTGATAGTTGGCTTTGGTAGCTTGAATTGCCATAAAATGTTATACATTGTATATAAATGATTAACAGCTGACACTGTGCAATAAGACACATCAGTTAGCTGTGATATGGCAGCAATATAAACAAAGTAATGTATTATGCTGACTTTATAATTATTACTGATTTTTATTTTCTTTGATATAATTAAGGTATGTAGGTATAGCAATGGGGATATAGCAAGAAGGGATTAATCCTGCACTTGAACTAATACAAAGGAAGGCATGATTAATTACTAGCCATTGCCCACTCCACAATTATATTGGATGTTACCAACATGCTGCAGAGAGCAAGACTGAACACAAATGTCAAGTAAAGTGTGCTGTATCATAATCTGTTGTGTAATTGAGTATACAGTTCCCCTTACACAGTAAACATGATCGTTAACTACACACCTTATCTCTTGATACAATAGCCCAGCAACTAACCATGAAATCATACAACAAACAGCATGACACACCTGTATATGACCTTTATACAAGTGCTTCCTGCATTTAGTGAACTGCATAGACCAAAGTACCTGAGTACAGGCACTTTACTGGAATGTGTGTTTGAGGTAATGTATACAGAATTATGGTTGTAATGTTCACTGGTCCTTGATAAGGTAAGCCGATCACAGAAATTGTCCCATATATATACAGCATAATCAAACACCTGCAAAGGCAAGAGGTGCTAACCATAAACATGAAAATTCTGACATAGTTCATCTTCATCAAATCTTACTCAGTGTCTGGAAATCCTATCTCAAGACAGCAATAGAGATCTGTAAGTCCTAACTGATGAATGATAATTGGCAAAGAATACAGAATTAACCTAATGGTGAAAGGAGTATTGTTGATTTTATTAATAACTTTTTAAATAATTTTTTCTTGATCCTATAAATAACTTCATCAGAGCACTAAAGAGACCTTAATTCTTACAAATATTCTATATCTGAAGCATTATTCTATCAAAATCATGAGCAACTCCTTATATATGGTTTTGAAAATATTTTATGACTGATCACACATTCTTACTGATAAAAGAGCAAAATATTCACCACTGGATCATCAACATAATTTATAAATGTATAATAAACCCATGAAAACAGTTACCTTGGCAGCAACAATGCTCAGACCCAGGCTCCCATTGACCTTCCCGAAGACAATGGTCACTACTTCTGGCTTTCTTGGCATTCCTGGTACAGGTGGTTCCCCTGGCGGGCCACCAGGGGGCAGTGTTCCTGACCGGCCTCCCTGAAAGGAATAAACATTGGTAGAATTGTTTTGTCTGAGCCACTATGAAATATAACTGCCTCAGATAACATGATCTGAAGCGAAAGTGAAAGTTGGGGTACAGTGAGAAAGGTTCTGATGAAAGGTACTCTTTGACAGACACAACAAGGTGTGCTTTAGGTTAATGGGAATCTTTAGAACTGAAAATGAAAATGCATTATATTTGATCTTAGAAATTCTAGGCACAGGAGTCAGTTTTTAGGTGTTCACTTTAGTGGCCCTCTGGACATTGTAGTTTTTTGCATTTAAAAAACAAGGCCTACAGGCCTAATGCTGACCTGTGCAAAGTTTGGGAGTATGAATGGAGGTTTATTTTTTAAATTTAATATTGATGCTCTTATGTCCTGTATATCAACCTTAGTTTTATGATTTTGGACCTGCAGGTTTCAGACTAGGACATTTTAAAACTGAGATGTATTAGTCAGGATATTTCTTTTTGACAGGGAGGATTACTGGGACAGATGAACAGACAATTTTACAATGGTTTTGGAGAAGGATATTTTTTAATTTTTTTTAGCTTCTTCCCTATAAAATCTAAGAAAATGCAGTTAGCCATGAAATAAGCAAAATCCAATAGATTTTTGACAGATGACAATTTTTTTGCAAAAAATTTGGTGATGCTAGCTCCTGCCCTTTTTGAGATAGCTATGACACACAACGGATGACGCCACACCATTGCATTAGCTCACAGATTAGCTAAAAATGCAAACCAAGTTTTTTTCAAACAGTTGAAAGATATAGTTCCAATAGTTCTAATCTGGACTTTCTGCGTATAGACGATGTGTCAAGACGTCTAGTCTAGACACCAGACAGAGCCAGGTCAGTTGCCATGGTGATGTCTGGACCCCACCTGGTTAAACTGAGTGACCTCTTGACTTGGCTGCTGAAACTCGTCATGTTGTAAAATCTGTTTTCAAACACAGAAAGCCTTTTTCAATTGGCTACACTGCTTTTTTTAAAGCTGCATTTACCCAATCTATTCTTATAAAACTGGCAGAACCCTACCATAGAATAATTCTGGTCAAGTTTAAACCAATCAACTGAACAGTTTCATCATAAAACAGTATATAAGCTAGAAGAGTCTAAAATTACATTTTCGCTTGAACAGATCAATGTAGGTGGAGCCACCAACACCTCAATTTCAGATATGACATATGTGACAAACATTTGCATAAAATTTGGTGATGATAGCTCTAGCTGTTTCTGAGATTTTGATTTAGTATGCTTTTTTGGAGCCAAATATCTCGTAACTGGAACCATTTAACACAAAGATTGTTCCAGGGATCATTTCTGTGAAATATTGGACAATTTGGCTGGACAGTTTCAGAGATGAAAATTTTTAAAGCTTTTTTAGCTTTATCCCTATAAAATCTAAGAACAAGGGACCCATGGGTCACATCGCTCAGCTGAATTTTGGATAATATTAGTAACTGCAAAATATTTTTATATCTTTTGGTTTTTCATGAATATTATCATTTGAAAAACTATGAGAAAATAGCCCTGCTAAAATGAAACTCTGTATATTATAGAATAATGGACATGAGCTAAACCATTTAGTGATGCACCAAGGGTAAAAATGGGCCTACAGTAAGTGTTTTATAGAAGTAACATTTCATCAACAAATAATGTGTGAAGGTAATTAAGTTTTCAAAAGTTAAATATATGGCCATATGAGTTAAAAATTAATCCCACAAAGTTTGACCAATATTCCTAATTTTAATACTAAGTTAACATTGTTATTCACGCCTAGGCCTCGCCAACTTCAAAGAGATATGAATGAAATGCTACAGAGTATTTATATCTTCTTAAATCTTGTCAGTTTAGCACTTACATTAGATTCTAATATTTTATCACATTTGAATATTAGGATTGAATTCCTGAACATTTTTTTTTCTTAAAAAAAAAAAAAAATCAAAATTGTCCAAGTCTCATCAAAAAGAATTTTTAACATTAAAATTATAAAATTCATCATGTTTATTAGTCCTGTGTATTGAAGGGGTGAAGGTTTAAGAAGCAAAGTGAGCACAGATGTGTATTTACACACTTATGTTCAGTACAGCAGATACCAGAAATATACCATATATATTGTTTGTTCCTATAAATCTTAGAGGGTAACAGATGTTGCTATATTTACTGAGAAGCAAAAAAAAATATGTTTATCTAATCATTACAAAAGTTGGATGACTGGTTATCTGATGAATACAGGTGTTATCAGTTGGCATCAATGGTTATCAAGAAACATAATGCCATGTGCATATGGTACTCTTTTTGGTTTTTATCAATGTGGCGCGACACTTTTTGTAGGAAAGGCACTACACTTGACTAACAGTGGCTTCCATTATCCCCATACCCTATCATACACAGACAACCCTGGATACAACAAAAAAAACCTGTTGCCCACATTCAGGAACAACATACCTCTTGAATAAGTTATAAGTACAGTTTTTTTACAGTCTTCTACTCAAGATAACAGAGGGAATTACATGTTTATGACCTATCTGATGTTCTCAAGTGCAATAAACTCTCATCGAAAATGAATTTGAGTTTATTCCTGGGGTTATTGTATCCGCCAAAACGAAGTTTTGCGGATACTATGTTTTTGACCGGGTTCCGCCGCCGCCGCGTTCGTTTCCGGAGAACACCTCTGAGACTACTGGACAGATTTTTCCGAAACTTACACAAATTATCGGGTCACATGTGAACTGGTGCCTAACCAAGTGACCTTGACCTCTGACCTTTTGTCTCTGCCAAGCGTCCGTTTGTGCGTCTGTTTCCACACATAAACCCATATATCTCGGGAACCGTTTGACCGATCTGGAAAATTTTTTTACACAAATGTAGCCCTGGGATAGCTTTATAACATACACAACAAAAGGTGGCGCCACCTGCAACCATGTTTGCACAGTGTCCATCTGTTCATCTGCCTGGGGTTAAAATCACTCATATCGCTGCAGTGGTTTGACTAATTCACCCTAAATTTGGCATGCATTTTCATCCTAGATAGCTTTCTTGATTTTATGACAGGTGGCGCCACCTACATTCATGTTAACGCTCCACACATAAACCCATATATCTCTGGAACCGTTTGACCGATCCAGAAATTTTTTTTACACAAATGTAGCCCTGGGATAGCTTTATAACATACACAACAAAAGGTGGCGCCACCTGCAACCATGTTTGCACAGTGTCCATTTGTTCATCTGCCTTGGGTTAAAATCACTCATATCTCTGCAGTGGTTTGACTAATTCACCTAAAAATCAACATGCATATACATCCTAGATAGCTTTCTTGATTTTATGACAGGTGGCGCCACCTACATTCATGTTAACGCTCCACACATAAACCCATATATCTCAGGAACCGTTTGACCAATCCGGAAAAATTTTTTACACAAATGTAGCCCTGGGATAGCTTTATAACATACACAACAAAAGATGACGCCTGCAACCATGTTTGCACAGTGTCCATTTGTTCATCTGCCTGGGGTTAAAATCACTCATATCTCTGCAGTGGTTTGACTAATTCACCTAAAATTCGGCATGCATATACATCCTAGATAGCTTTCTTGATTTTATGACAGGTGGCGCCACCTACATTCATGTTAACGCTGCAGACATCCAAGCTCATATCTCGGGAACCGTTTGACCAATCAGGAACAAGGGACCTATGGGTCACGACGCTCAGCTGTTATATATGATAAGAAAATATTATTTAGAAATGAGGCACATGCTGGTTTTGTGTGGTAATAAATATAAGCTGTATTATGAGTTGTTGTTGTTTAGCTTATGTATGATTTTGATAGTACCTTTGGAGACAGGGAAGAGGATTGATTTCATTTATTTTATTAACAAATGGAGTATTACTGTCACACAGATTTTGACTTGGCCATATAACTTATAAGCAGAACATATAATATAAGAGTTTAACTATTTATTAAAAAAATTACAAATATTGTCCCAAATATAATTTTTATTAAAAATAATAAGAGAATCATATGATTTTTTAAAATGAAATATAACTGATATGATTATTAAAATAATATTAAAGAATATATTCATGAATGCATTCATGAATACATTTTGAAAGTATTTGCACGAGTATTCATATACTTTCATTTTTACCTGAATTCCCATTCTTTATGCAAGAAATTTTATAATGGAGTACATAATCATATTCGTATTTAAATACAATTACAAAGTATTCGCACCATGTCTGGTATTTATTCAGTTTTCACCAAACAATGATGTTGAGAATCCAGAATATACAAAATTCACACATTTAAATAATGATCATAAGTACCTGGTTTTATGGCTTTTATTTATATTAAAAAATAACTGTAAAAAATTCATTTTGGACTAATTTCACATCAATGTACACACTAGACACAGTAGGAATCTAGATTAATATTATCAACTGCATCTTTGTCTATCATTAATTTCCTTCATATAATCCTTAATGATTAGTAATGAATAATATGATTTACTTCTTTATCATTAAAAATGAACTGAAAAATGCCATAGGTGACTGCATGGTGTTATTTGGAATATGTTACATTCTACCCATCGATACAAGATTCTTATATCATCAGTAACTGCTAGTTAATTTCCTGTTATTATAAACTAACAAATTCCTTTTCTATTTTTCTTTAATTTGTTATTTAAAACCAATATAAATTTATTAATTTATTGTTTATTGTTATGTTGTTGGTTAAAACTACTAGATGAGTTGGGTTGAACACCTGGATCAACTGTGGCTGGCCATAAGCTGCCTGGATTCTCCCCTCAAGCGTGCATAATTTGATGAAAGGTCAACAAGGTCAACATACAGGTGACTCAAGAGGGGCTCGAGAGAGCCAAAGTCTGACAGGGTCTCATAAAAAACATTAATAAAAGCTACAATATTTGGCAAATTTCTTTCAGCTTTCTAAACTAAAAAGCTGAAATCCTTATGTGTGCATGATATGAAAATTATATCAACAGTGCTCACAGGAAACAAACGTGCCATGGTCACAGTTGGGCAAAATTTAAGGTACTTATTTTATATTTATACTAATAACTTATAAAATTTGAAAAATTCAGAACTAATTTTGGGTATTCAATTGAATCTTGATTAAATAATGTTACATCCCTGACAAAAAAGAACTCTAGCTTCAGCAATTCCCTTGTTAAGGGAGTAAATATATTTCTTGATTTTTTACAAAGTGCATTATGTTTGGGCCCATAACTTAAAAAAAATACACAATACTGACATCATTTCTGGCATGTGCATAGTGAATGTATAGAAAAATATGTATATTATATATGATCAAAGTCAGATCAGTGGTTTTGATATTAGGCAGTCTTAAAGTGTAACATTGGGTTTTTAATGGAAAAATGAAGTTTTTCATTGATATCTCGAAGGAATTAAGTCCTAGTGACCAAATTCTTGGCATGGTAGGGGATTTTGGAGAAATCTAACTGTATGCCAAATTTAAGGAACTTAGAGCTGAAGCTCGGGAGCTGAGCTCTAGCAAACTGCATAACACTAGCAATATGTGACATGGTGCTTGAAAACTTGAATAAAATCTACAGTTTTTGATCAACTGGTTTCAAATTTTTGGTGTTAACAGTTGAAATGCTAACAAAAACATGCTGTGAAAATTAAATCCACAGCAGTTACAGCAAAAAAAACGTGCCATGGTCAAAGTTGGGCAAAATTTAAGGTACCAATTTTTTATTTTTGCTAATATTTTTAAAAATTTAAAGGATTTTGATCTAATTTTGGGTATACAATTTAATTTTGATTAATAAAAGTAATATTACTGGAAAAAAAGTGCTTAGCTTTAACAAGTTTTGTGTTAAGTGATAAAATTTCTTTCCTGATTATTTACAAAATGCATTATGTTTGGGCCCATAACTTTTTAAAATTAAATAATACAGACCTAATTTCTGGCATGTACATAGGAATTATATAGAGGATTATTTATGTGAAATATGAGGAAAAAAAGATGAGTGGTTTTGATATTAGGCAGTCCTAAAGTGTGAAAATAGGTTTTTAATAAAAAATTGAGGTTTTTCCTTAATTTCTCAAAGGAATGAAGTTGCAAAGACCCAGTTTTCGGCTTGGTAGGAGATCTTGGGGACATCTAACATTATGCTGAATTTTGGATTCCTAGGTCTTACGGTTTCAAAACGTGCCACATCTACGGACGGACGGACGGACGGACGGACGGACGGACGGACGGACGGACAGACGGACGGACGACGGACAATGGACCACGACTATAGCTCAGATGACTTATAGTCAGCTGAGCTAAAAAAAATTAACACAAATGTAGCCCTTGGATAGCTTTATAACATGAACAAAAATGGTGACACCACCTGCAGCCATTTTTGCACAGCGTCCATCTGTTTGTCTGCTGTGGGATAAAATCACTCATATCTCTGCAGTGGTTTGACTTTTCCACATGAAATTTTGCTTGTGTATATACCTTGGATAGTTTCTCATAAATAACAGGTGGCGCCACCTACAATCATGTTTATGTGGCAGAGATCCATTCAAATATTTAACACATGTAACTCTATATCCCCTTGCCACTCAATCCATGCCTCACTTCACCCGTCCTTCTCTGATTTTGGCGGATACACGTAGTCGCTTGTCGACTACCCGTATTCTAATTTAGCATTGTTATATATAAGCTACTTTATGATACAGTGCTTTGTGCTAAGCATTAACCAGAACCTTTCTCATGAAATCAACCTTATTATTAATATCAATCACCACAGAAAGAAGGCTGGGATGAAAAAAACCTGCACTCATCATGCCAAGCCCTTAGAGATATCCAGTTTCAATTCTCTTCACTGTAACCACCTCAAAGGATCAGAACTTTTAAAACTAATTTTGAGGGAAATAACGTTTGGCTTAACTGCCTAATTTTAATAAAAAGAAATATGGCATCAATCTTTGCTTAAGAGCCTTAACAAAAAGATATCCTTCACCCCTGTCTCACTGGATTCTATAACAGAAAGCACTGCCACCAGAAGAAAGCTTTTCTTAATCCTTCAATCAGGGGCGTAGCCAGGATTGAGGGAGGGGAGGGGGCCATGATCAGTGGCGGATCCAGAAATTCGAAACCGGGGGGATGGGGGGGGGGGGGTAGGGACGCTAATATGCGTGTAATGGCACTATGAAAAGTGTTATATATACAAGTATATATATATTATTATTATTATTATTATTATTACTATACGTCAAACTGTAGTGAGAAAAAGTAATAACGAAAAGTAATAACTAAAATCGGAAATAAGATAAAATGAGAGATATTGCAGCTCAACGAGGGGCCGCGCGCCAAAGGCGCCCCCTCTGGATCCTCCACTGATAGCAAAGGCAATTTAATGCATATATATATATATATATATATATATATATATATATATATATATATATATATATATTAGTATTAGATAAAGTGAAATGCCGAAAGGACAGCGAGTACTGGATGCGACCTGGGGGGGGGGGGGGGGGGGGCCATGGCCCCCTGCGGCCCCCCCTTGGCTACGCCCCTGTCAATGATCCATCTGATATAAGGATCATCAAGATGCTTTCAAGCAGAGGCAGTCTTCATTGTATAAAGAACATTCAGCCTTCTTTGGTTCATTAACAGATTAACAGTTTGATCTTGCATGAACCATTTCTTGCTCTGACAACCTTGAGTTTTAACTAGAATACGGGTAGTCGACAAGCGACTACTTGTATCCGCCTAAATCAGAGTGGAACGGGTGAAGTGTTGCATATTAGCATGGATGTCTGCAGCCAAATTGTGTATGTAGGTTGTGCTACCTACCAAAAAATCCAGAAAGCCGTCCAAGTTGTATACATATGCAAAATTTAAAGGCAGATAAGTCAAACCACTATATTGTATATGACAAACAGACAAACAGATGGACACTGTGCAAAAAAGGGTTGCAGGTGGCGCCACCAGTTTAGCATATGATAAAGAGCTTTGTGAGAATTATACACATGCAAAATTTTGGCCCAATCGGTCAAACGGTTCCCAAGATATGAGCTTGGATATCTGCTGCATAAACTAGAATGCAGGTGGCGCCACCTGTCATAAAATCAAGAGAGCTGTCGGGGATGTATAAACTTGCAAAATTTTAGGCAGATATGTCAAACCACTGCCGAGATATGAGTGATTTTATCCCATGGCAGACAAACAGACGGGAGCTGTGCAAACATGGCTGCAGGTGGCGCCACCAGTTTTGCTTATGATAAAGAGCTATATGAGATTTATACACATGCAAAATTTTGGCCCAATCGGTCAAACGGTTCCCTAGATATGAGCTTTGATGTCTGCAGCGTAAACTTGATTGTAGGTGGCGCCACCTGTCATAAAATCAGAAAAGCTATCCAGGATGTATAAGCATGCCGAATTTCAGGTGAATTAGTCAAACCACTGCAGAGATATGAGTGATTTTAACCCAAGGCAGACGAACAGATGAACACTGTGCAAACATGGTTGCAGGTGGCGCTACCATTTTTTGTGTATGTTATAAAGCTCTCCAAGGGCTACATTTGTGCAAAAAAATTTTCCTGATCTGTCAAAAGGTTCCTGAGATATGAGCTTGGATGTCTGCAGCGTAAACGTGAATGTAGGTGGCGCCACCTGTCATAAAATCAGAAAAGCTATCCAGGATGTATACGCATGCCAAATTTCGGTTGAATTAGTCAAGTCACTGCAGAGATATGAGTGATTTTAACCCAAGGCAGACAAACAGATGGACACTGTGCAAACATGGTTGCAGGTGGCGCCACCATTTTTGGTGTATGTTATAAAGCTCTCCAAGGGCTACATTTGTGCAAAAGAATTTTCCTGATTGGTCAAATGGTTCCCGAGATATGAGCTTGGATGTCTGCAGCGTAAACATGAATGTAGGTGGCGCCACCTGTCATAAAATCAGAAAAGCTATCCAGGATGTATACGCATGCCGAATTTCAGGTGAATTAGTCAAGTCACTGCAGAGATATGAGTGATTTTAACCCAAGGCAGACGAACAGATGGACACTGTGCAAACATGGTTGCAGGTGGCGCCACCATTTTTTGTGTATGTTATAAAGCTCTCCAAGGGCTACATTTGTGCAAAAAAATTTTCCTGATCGGTCAAATGGTTCCTGAGATATGTGGGTTTATGTGTGGAAACAGACGCACAAACGGACGCAGAGCGCAGAGGAAAGGTCAGAGGTCAAAACAAAATCGGGGTGCAGCAGTTCACATGTGACCCGAACATAATCCCGGGTTTCGGAAAATTCCGCCCAGCGGTTACAGAGGAGTTCTCTGGACACCTACGCGGCGGCGGCGTGCAGCTGAAAACATAGTATCCGCAAAACTCTGTTTTGGCGGATACAATTACCAAGTTCTTGAACAGACAGCCTTGTCTGTAACTGAATGAGCTTATTCAAAAGACAGAAACTTCACCTTACATAATCTTTTGTTGCAAGAAACAATCTTGACCTTACATGATCCATTTCCAAAAGAAAAGCTCTTGAAATATCATGACCCATTTCTGGAAGGAACATGCAGTCTTTACATTGCATGACCTATTTCTAGAGGAAACACTCTTGACTCTACATCATACATTTTTGAAGATCAGTCTTGACCTTGCATGGCCCTTTCT
Source organism: Sipunculus nudus (assembly GCA_026874595.1). NCBI lineage: Eukaryota > Metazoa > Annelida > Sipuncula > Golfingiida > Sipunculidae > Sipunculus > Sipunculus nudus. The sequence continues at coordinate 60,385,210 of CM049311.1, read as the reverse complement.
TGCATGTGACTTTTTCTTGACCAAGTTGTGGAATAAACAGTCTAATCTTTAGTTGGATGAATTACTTTAAGGGGAAAAGAGCACCCTGAAATTGTATGACCCTTTTCTCAAAGCCTTGATCTGTCATGACTCATTTCTAAAAGAAACAGCATTTCATGACCAATCACTACAAGAAACAGACTTAACCTTGCATGACCTTTTTTTAAAGAAGAAATAGCCTTGACCCTACATAGAACATTTATGGAAGAACAGCCTTGACCTTGCATGGCCTATTCCTGATGAAACAGCCTTGACCTTGCAGAAAAAGGAGATATTAGTCCTGTGTGATTTTTTTCACAAGAGGCAGTCCTGGTCATGGGTGATCTACTAAAAGAAGAGAAAGCCTTAAGACAGCCTTAGACTAATTAGAATAGAAAATAAAGCTTTTTAAAACTCATTTCAGCAACACAACCTTCATCTTTGTTAAATGTGTTAAATACCCTAAAGACATATTCTTTATTATACAAATGCATTCATATTGTTACTATAATCACTATTCAGGTAAAACTATTCTAGCTCAGATGACTTTTAGTCATCTGAGCTAAAAATTGGTGATGCTAGCTCCTGCCGTTTTTGAGATAGCTATGGTTAATGTACAGATGACGCACAGATGTATGACGCCGCACCATGGCATAAGCTCACAGGTTCGTTAAAGAAAGATTGACAAGTGGTGTGTAGGTGGCCATGCCGTCTGTTGCATGATGATGAGTGTCTATACAGACTGACATAAGCATTTTAAAGCCAGCAGTGATAAAACTGAAGTATAAATATGATTTTCCCATCTGAATCAATGCAGAGTTGAAATATAACTACAGCTTCAAAGCTTAAGCTAAACAAGGAGAATGTCTAAATGTATGACAACATGTCATCACCTGTTCCATGCTGAGCATCTTGAGCTGTGTAATAGTGAGGCCCAGGTACTGAGCCAGATGCTGTGTGACTGATGACACCCCTGGGTATGGTTCATGCTTTCTGGTCCTGCTTTTAGTGCTGTGTTGTTTTCTTTCCAATAATTTCCTTGACATTTCTGCTGACTAAGCGATCCTGATCAAGGATACTGTCTATGTAGGGTCTGGGTAATACCTAGCTGGTGATTTCAGCTCTTTCCTGATGCTGGTGCGGTCTGCTCGCTCAGCACTGGAAAAGCAGGTTCCATTGACCTAGCATCCTGTATCTCCCTCAGATCAATAGAGCAAAATATTTGAAATGTAATCCACCTGGCAGAGCTTGTTAGTAATTCTGGTGGCCCTATCCACTTTTTCCATAGCACTCATCCATCATATTTTTTTACCCATTAAATCACTTTAAAAAATTCAAATATTGTTGAATAATTTAAGTATGGATCAGGAAATATTCATTCAGAGTAAAAATGTGAATTTTCCCCACTTTTTTCATCACAATGTACAAATTCATTATTCAGACTTGACCTTTTCACTGCAGAACCTCTTGGTTAATACAGTTTGTGTAATAATTATGCAATGTTTGATGTGTTAATAATTTCCCTTTAGCCAAAGTTGAGTAAAACACTAGGCAGACAAAGGTAAGTTAATATGCCAAGCACCTACACTTTATTTGTTGAATGTAGCCATTGAACACATTTAAAATGAAAGACTGCCCCATCTTGTTTTAATGAGCATACATTTCATAAGATGCTGGTGAAGGGTATTTGTACTCCTCAGACTAACTCAACGGTTAGAATATAAACTATCAGTTTGTGACAAACCCCGTACGCTAATCCTTGACTAGACTTTTCCATTTCCATTCACAAATATTTTGCATTTATTTATTTATGAAATTTTTCCCAAAAGAAATATGTTAATAATTTTTTTTCTATTGATTATATGAAATATAAATGAGCTAATAAGAGGAGAATCCTTTCCAGGTCCTGAATAATCCTCACTGATTGTAAATGCCAGTTCTCAGGTAATCTTCACAAATTGTATGTTCATGTTCCACGTCCCAGACAATGTTTATTGACTGCTCATGAACAATTTTTTTATCAAGTTTGTTGCCTATCTTTAGCCCAAGTTATAACTTCACAAACATGTAAATTGGGTTTTAAGGCCCATGAAATTCTTCTGACATGACCCAAGTCTGTTGCTAGCCATGATCTGGTATCTGGATTATTTACTGCACAATAAACTGAAGTGATGTGAGCTTCAAATTAAGAGAAGTGGGATATGTTTGTTTGTTTTCCCCTTTTTTTCCAAAACATCAGAATAGCACATGAAGTAGTAAACTTTTGTTCACAAAATTTGGTTTACCAATTTCGTCCGGTATCATAACATCATAGAGAATCTATTCTAATTTGAAGTTTATGTTGATGCTTTCATTGCCAGATAATTTTATTGCCTTGAGAGATTTTACAGTCACTAAATGAGCAAATCAATCTTTAGTTATAGCATCCTTTACCCAGAGGGATTCCGCAAACCAGAGGAACAATGGTTCATAGGACAGCCTGTTCCAGTAAGTCTATCCACAATATCTGCATTCCATATCCATATCCCAGCACAGGTGAACTGTTGAATCTGTTGTTAATCCTTTCTTTTATATGTACCTGACATGCAGCCATGACAGGCAACTGCACTGTAGTGTTCCTGATGTCTATACAATATTACGTATGTTAAACTGTCCCATGGTGTCTCATCAGTGTCATCAATTACCTGCTGTTCTGCCAATTGCTTATATTATCAATTCATGAATGTTTTATAACTTTGTACAGTGAATCCTCTCAATGGCATGTGACGCATGATGAAACAAGGGCAATAAAATGATGTGTGATATCAGCGTGTCCTGCTATCTCCAGCTGATGTAGAAATCAATCACCTTTTATAGTGTGGCAATATGGACATCATATATGCAACAAAACCACATGCTCACAACACAGCCTGTGTAGGTGTACAACTCAGTGGATCTTCTCTGATGAAAAATCAATGATTTTGTTATGTATGGCAGGATGGACACCACATATCACATCCACAAGTAAAATGTAATAACAAGGTAATATCAACCATTAGATATATAATGGCACAGTCTCTGTGGTTGGAGCACACTGTTTACCATACAAGGCTTGTTGAGAGCTGGTATTAAAATTTCAACATGATCATGTTTCCACACCTGTGCACTAGGAATGACCTCACATATGTTGCTACCTGGATTTACTTATCTCATTAGACTGTGGTTATTGACACATCTGCAGAGCAACAGAGAGGCTTCCACTCAAGGTCAGACAGACCACGCCCATACCATAACGCATTAGAGTAGTGCTATAAAATAGCCAGCACTAGTATGGAATGATGGTGAATTTAATGAGTGCTCAACCTGTGTTGCTAGCGGTGTCTGGGTCCCTCACCTAACCACTTGTTTCACAACACATTAAATTTGGTTGTATCTTAGTTGATACTGATTTTGCTAGTGTCATTGTCCAATTTAGAATGCTTATCATGCCACCAAGGTCAAGCAGTAAAACAGCAGAGCCCTGATGGCCCACCCAAGGGGCCATAAGAAGGAGGGGGGGGGGGGGACATAGAACCATCCAACAAGGCTGTTACAGAATACACCCCTGGTAAGCAAACAGCAGGTACCATGTCCAGATTCCCTTGCTGAGACTACTAGATGTGGTTTGTTCTTGCCATCAACACAGTACAGATGAGACTTGAATGTAGGGGTTTGTTAACACACGTCCTCTTGTGTTGAGATGCCTGTTTACAGTTTGCGTAGTGTAACACTGTCTGTGCCACACACACCTTATTTTTCAATATTAGATAAGTTATGTTTTATAATGTGTGGATAGAATGTTTTTCAGTGAGACTGCTGGCTCTGAATTCAATGTAACCACTGTTCATTTACTTTAATATTTTCTTACAAGTTGATACTGATGTTGCTAGTGTCAATATATAGATTACTACTAGGACCACTGCTTATTCTAGTGTGCAATATTTGTAAGTGGTCATTGCAGACACACATGTTAACAGACCTGCAAACTGACAGAAAAAGATCGCAGGTAATCTGGATCACTGTGATGTGTTTTTGCTTAGTTCTTTGTCACTGTAACATCAGGCAATTTGTTTATACCTAGGGCCACAGTCAGGGTTATAGGCTTAATTTATAGACACTGACAAAGCAAGTGGAAGTTGTCATGGCAGGGGGTTCAGGGGCCACTCGGTTTCAGAATATGTAAGCTTTATCTCTCCATTGTCCTATGTGTTATAACTATTTTTTTTAATGATTATTTTGGCTCTCAGTTGATTCACTTTTGTAAACATACTTATGAGGTACAACTTCAATGCAGTTTGGGGTACTTTTCATTTGCTGTCAGTTGTTATTTGACAATCTTTAAGATCTTTTGTGCCGGTTGGTGGGTTGCAAATATTTTTTTGTGCCAGCCGGCATAAGCCCGTCCAGGCTACAGCCGACTGGCGCCAACCAGTGTGGCTATAACCCTGGCCACAGTCATTCACTGGATTGGGGGGGGGGGGGGGGGGGGTGTTGCACATTGAGAGAAATGGATTTGGCATTAGGACCTCTTGTTAGTTCAGTTAAGAAAAAAGACTGTGTGAGAAAAAGACACAACCTTCACTATTTTGTTTATCGTATATTTGAACTCCCAGACAAAAAAGTTTTATTTGGAATTTAGTTAAAAATGTCCAAAAGAGGTAAAAACTTTATTTTAATGTTAAACACCAAACATCATTAAACCACAATGTCCTACACTGCAGACAGGAAGAGATACCTGTAACTGTTGGTAATGTTGTCAGAGCCTAATAATCTTAAATATAGTTGCCAGTAGCTAAATAAAAGAACTGCCTGAGGTTTCACAGAGTTTTATGACATTCCATCTGTTTTGAAGGGTAAAATACTGTAAACTTTGAATTCTGCCTCAATAAAAACTAATTTCACAGCCAACATGGATTCACCACAAATACTAATTTGATTGAATCTAAAAACAGTCAACAATTAAACTCTATATGCAGACATTTCACACTGAACTTAAAGGACAAAAAATATCAAACATGGATTGATTGAATGATAGCTCTTAAAGCAAAGGATGCTTAACCTCTTCAAGCTGATACTTTGCTATGATTGCCATAGCTACCTCAAAGTTCCCTGACTTTTCATGACTTTGCTTAATAATTACAGAATTGAAAGCCCTGATGATAGATAAGTTATAAGTTATCAAACAAAACATCTTTTTTTTATATATATAAAATGTCTGATAGTTTGGAATTCAAGTCATCAAAGTAGAACCCTAAAAATGAAAAATTTGAAGGTGCAACAAACTTTTGTCTATTTTGCCAAATCACTGCAAACAAGTGGAATATGATTAATCCCTAGGACAGAAGAATTTTCTCCATAATTAGAATATCATGACACACGGCATATGACCAATGACAATGACATGATATTTATATATAAGTATATATATATATACTTTCATAAATGTTGCCTCATCCCCTTTCTACCTGCATTGACTTATCAACAAATTTATAAATATATAAATGGAAGGTATCCCAAAACTGCTGAAGATATCACTTTGCTTGTTCATATTTGTATTACACATACATAACACTGGTGTCTACATTAACGGCTAGATGATACACATCAAAGAAATACATGATGTATACATGTAGTTAACATGTATGTACATGATAGGTCATGCTAGACATTACAGGTACTTTCAGAGTATGCTCACACAGATTTATGGCAGAGTTCCCTTGTCAAACCTGAACATATCCCTTATATTCACTGTTCTGTTTTCAGATACACATCGTTTGTGTTTGTGTTTCCTATCTGATTAAACAATCTATCATTTGAACACTTTTCTTTTGCAGAAAGATAGTGTACGTATCAGAGAGACATCTGGTAGAGACTTGACAGACTATGTAACAGATTTCAACAGATGCAAGCCTTGATTCTGTCAGGTTACACAATTTGATGGAGTCCTATGATATTGCTTAAAACAACAAATAAGAACACACCAGATGATTGTACACAATATCATGCACAATGTAATGTCAACAGTTACTGATGAATTAAGGTAAGTTGGTCTCTTGTTACATATGTGTATCTAGTAGTCACAAGAATGACAAACAATAGGCACAAGTATTCACATAAGTGACAGATGACAGTCAAAATTATCTAGTTGTCACAAAAGTGACAGACATCAGTCTCAATGATCTAGAAGTCAAACAAGGCCTACAGGCCTAATACAAACCTGTGCAAAGTTTGGGAATATGAATGGAGGTTAATTTTTAAAATTTAATATTGATCCTCTTATGTCCTGCATACCTTCCTTATTCATTATGAATTCAGCAAAATGGACAATTCGGACCTGCAAGTTTCCGACTAGGAAATTTTAAAACTAGAATTCGGGTGGTCAACAAGCGACTACATGTATCAGCCGAAATCAGAGTGGGACGGGTGAAGTGAGGCATGGATTGAGAGACAATGGGAAATAGACTGAGATGTGTTGCATATTAGCATGGATGTCTGCAGCCGATATGTGTATGTAGGTTGTGCCACCCACCACAAAATCAAGAAAGCTGTTAAAGTTGTATGCAGATAAGTCAAACCACTATTTGTATATGAGTGATTTCATCCCACAGCAGACAAACAGGATGCTGTGCATAAATGGTGGCAGGAGGTGCCACCAATCTTGTGTATGATTAAGAGCTATGTGAGACCTATACACATGCAAAATTTCAGGGGGATATGTCAAACCAGTCCTGAGATACAAACCTGAATGTCTGCAGCTTAAACATAAATGTAGGTGGCGCCACCTGCCTCAAAATCCAGAAAGGTATCAAAGATGTATAAACATACAAAATTTTAGTGATTTTAGCCCATGGCAGACAAACAGACCAATGCTGTGCAAAAATGGATGCAGGTTGCCCCTCCAGTTTTGTGTATGATTAAGAGCTATGTGAGATCTATACACATGCCACATGCAAAATTTCAGGAAGATACAAAAAAACCAGTCCTGAGATATAAGTTTGGATGTCTGCAGCTTAAACATAAATGTAGGAGATGCAACCTGAAAAATCCAGAAAGCTATCCAAGATGTATAAACCTGCAAAATTTTAGGTAGATATGTCAAACCACTGCTGAGATATGAGTGATTTTATCCCACAGCAGACAAACAGACGGACGCTGTGCACAAATGGTTTCAGGAGGCGCTACCAGTTTTGTGAATGATAAAGAGCTATGTGAGATCTATACACATGCAAAATTTTGGCCCAATCGGTCAAACAGTTTCTGAAATATGAGCTTGGATGTCTGCAGCAAAAATGTAAATGTAGGTGGCGATACCTGACATAAAATCAAGAAAGCTGTCCAGAATGTATAAACCTGCAAAATTTCAGGTGGATAAGTCAAACCACTGCTGAGATATGAGTGATTTTATCCCAAGGCAGATGAACAGATGGACGCTGTGCAAAAATGGTTGCAGGTGGCACCAGCAGTTTTGCGTATGATGAAAAGTTATGTGAGATCTATACACAAGCAAGATTTTGGCCCTATCGGTCAAAAGGATCCCGAGATATGAGCTTGGAATTCTGCCGCATTAACGTGAATGTAGGTGGCGCCATTGATCATAAAATCAAGAAAGCTATCCAGGAAGTCAACACATGCAAAGTTTCAGGTGGATAAGTCAAACCACTGCCGAGATATGAGTGATTTTATCCCAAAGCTGATGAACAGATGGACGCTGTGCAAAAATGGTTGCAGGTGGCGCCACCAGTTTTGCTTTTGATGGGGAGCTATGTGGGATCTATACACATGCAAAATTTTGGCCCAAACGGTCAGACCGTTCCTGAGATATGAGCTTGGATGTCTGCAGCATTAACGCGAATGTAGGTGGCACCACCTGTCATAAAATCAAGAAAGCTTTCCGGGATGTATACACATGCGAAATTTCAGGTGGATAAGTCAAACCAATGCAGAGATATGATGCTAGCTCCTGCCCTTTTTGAGATTGCTATGATGCATGGCGCACAACGGACGATGGAAGAAGGACGACGCCACACCATTGCATAAGCTCACAGATTGGCTAAATTTGCAAACCAAGTTTTTTTCAAACAGTTAAAATATATAGTTCCAATATTTCTAATCTGGGTATTCTGCGTCTAGAAGATGTGTCTTAATGTTTAGACAATGTGTCTAGACACCAGACAGAGCCAGGTCAGTTGCCATGGTGATGTCTGGACCTCACCTGGTTGTACTGAGTGACTTCTTGACTTGGCTGCTGAAACTCAGCATGTTGTCAATTCTGATTTCAAACACAGAAAGCATTTTTCAATTGGCTACACTACTTTTTTTAAGCTGCATTTACCCAATCTATTCTTTAAAACTGGCAGAACCCTACCATAGAATGATTCTTGTAAAGTTTAAACCAATCACCTTAACAGTTTCATCATAAAACACTGTATAAGCTATAAGAGTCTAAAATTACATTTTCGCTTGTAAAAAACAGATCAATGTAGGTAGTGCCACCAATACCTCAATTTCAGATATGACATATGTGACAAACATTGGCATAAAATTTGGTGATGAGAACTCTAGCCATTTCTGAGTTTGAAATTTTAGTGTGGTTTTTTGGACAGATGACTAAGTTCAACCTCCTGTAACTCGGCCAAAAATCTCTGAACTGGAACCATTCGAACAAACTTGAGAGAGATTGTTCCAGGGAGCATTTCTGTTAAATATGGGACAATTTGGATGGACAGTTTCAGAGTAGAAGATTTTTAAAGCTTTTTTTAGCTTTTCCCCTATAAAATCTAAGAAAATGTAGTTAGAAAAAAAATAAACAAAATCCAATAGATTTTTTAAGTTGACTGATTATTTGCACAAAATCTGGTGATGCTAGCTCCTTTCAATTATCTAGCAGTCACAAAAGAGAGAGATAACAGTCTCAATGATGTAGTAGTAACAAAAGTGACAGGTGACAGTCACAATGATCAAGTAGTCACTAAAGTACCAGATGACAGGCACAATGATCAAACGGTCACAAAAGTGACAGATAAGTCTCAATGATCTTATAGTCACAAAAGTGACATATGAGAGTCATAATGATCAAACAGTCACAAAAGTGACAGATAACAGTCTCAATGATCTAATAGTCACAAAAGTGACAGATGACAGACACAATGATCAAGTAGTCACTAAAGTGACAGATGACAGTCATAATGATCAAACAGTTACAAAAGTGACAGATAACAGTCTCAATGATCTAATTGTCACAAAAGTGACAGATGACAGTCACAATGATCTAGTAGTAACAAAAGTGACAGACGACAGTCACAATGATCAAGTAGTCACTAAAGTGACAGATGACAGTCACAATGATCAAACAGTTACAAAAGTGACAGATAACAGTCTCAATGATCTAATAGTCACAAAAGTGACAGATGACAGTCACTATGATCTAGTAGTAACAAAAGTGACAGATGACAGTCACAACGATCAAGTAGTCACTAAGGTGACAGATAACAGTCACAATGATCTAATAGTCACAAATGTGACAGATGACAGTCACAATGATCCAGTAGTAACAACAGCGACAGATGACAGTAACAATGATCTAGTACTCACAAAAGTGACAGATGACAGTAAACAATGATCTTACAAATAGTTAACAATGGAGCATTTTGTTTAATACAAGGAAAGAAGGAATATCAGTTTACTGTGTCACACTTGGGCCTCATGCCCATTTACTGTGATATATTTTGTGATGAGCTATCACAGCCATCTTGTATTTTATATCCTTTTCAAATATTTTGTTTGTGATGAACAATAATCTGATTAATGGTGTGGGTGAGTTTCAAGAGCAAAAATCACCCTCTTGCATACTTTGTTTCACAGTTTAGATTCTGGATGGTGATGATTTTAAGGCTTTAAACTCCAATAACGCCCGCCAGGGCGCGCGTTTGTCACGGGCCTGTAGTTCAAAGGCGCCCGCCCGGGCGCGCTAAAGCCCATTTTACATACCCGTAATTGGGGCAAGTTTTGGGGGTGAAATGTCTATTGTCATCCATCATATTTGTACTTAAATGAAAGAGAAAAACGTCAAGTGTTGTTCTAACATGTGACCAAGATCCAAACTTGCGCGAACGCAGACTTGTTGGAAAAATATAAAAATGATCGACTTTCACTCACGTGGCCTTGTTACGTGGGCCCTGGTAACATGTCGGCTGCGAGAGTAAAATCAGACTCCTACGCTAAATTCATCAGAAATCGGTAAATTACCAAATGTTGGCAATCAATCCTGGTGACAAAATCAAGTGCAGTGTGTTTACAGATTTAACTTCCGTTAAACATTTCCAAGATCATATATTATCCCCTTTTTTATTGGTTTAACTTGTGACCAATGATCGCCGTCCGACTGACTGACGCGTCTGACAGACACCACGCACGTGATCTGCGTGACCTCCTTACTGTGTCATGTACTGGCACTGGAAAACCATTTTTAACCGATATCATATAATAAAATGAGTATTTATTTTAAATATTAACATATTTTCTTAACTAAAAATCGAAGATACTGTCATATATCATGTCGTATATATATGTGATGTCTGATTGTTTACTAGTGATCATTTCTGTGCCAAACATTTTATGTACAATCGTAATCGGGCACAAGAACTGTCAATCATTCTAAGAGGCTTTTTGGATTGAAAATAAAATTAATACCGTCTTAAATTAGAAACAGCCAGATATTATAGAGATATAGTTAATTTTCCAGTGTAAAATATAAAGATAACTTTATACTCCATGAAATATTGAAGTAATTATTTTACGACCTACGTGGAACTGTACGCCTATACACCCAGATCCTTGAATATGTAAAACAAGACAGTAAGTGACTTATACGCTTGAACAAATATGTATTAATACGGTTTTAACACATACTGAACAGATTTTACAAATTTTTATATGTGTAGTACTTCCTTTATATGTATAGGCTACATGTGTACGTGCACGTGTGCGCGCTTTTGTGTGTGTGTGTGTGTATATATATAGGCCTATGTGCGTATTATAATTTTCATTAGTGATTGATAAAAGCACCAGTAGTTGTCACTGCCAGTGAAACAGATTTTGGGCGGAGCTGCAAAACATCTTTAAATATATATGGCACATAGCAAACTAAATTTTAAAAATATAACCTATTATTTTATGAATTGAAGTAAATAATTTTTTTTTTGTAATACGTTTGCCTATAACAGGCTATTCATTGTTGTAAGGAATAGTACTGCGTTATAAATGTTTGTACCTTTTAAACATAAAATCTGATCACTAATACCAGAACTTATAACTCCTTTTTATATTTCATCCATGAAAGTTTCTCAAATCGGGTTCATTCGCCGCCTATATTCATAAAAAATACATAACGTATACCGCAGACTGCATATATATCGCATATACCGTACGTGCACCCGGTATAAACGCCGCTTTATATTGATATCGCTCTCAAAACCCAGTCAACGCTTGCATGCATGGCCCAGGGATTAAATATGGAAAATGTGTCGTGGTCATGATAATCCTTTAAAGTCATACGGCGGAGTCAGTCTCAGTCATGATACATGCAAGAAAATGAATAAAATGCATTCGCCAATCTTAAATTAGAAGCTATAGCGTATATATATAGTGACGGTGACACAGTGAAAGTAAAATATTAAGACCAAAGATGCGGACTTTCGATATGCATGCGCCATGGTGAATTCAAAATGACGATCGAGAAACCATGCAGGTGGACAAATTAGACTGAAATCTAATTGTACCTTTCCATTGCTGTAAAATAAGATTTAAAAGACGCAGGTATACAAATATATCTATATTGCAAAATGTTTGATGGCTTTGTCTCAAACTTGCCCCTTTCGAAGACCTAAAATACCACAGGGTGTCGGCTTCTATTATTACCCACCGACCTTGTCATTTTCACTTTTGATCGACAGTTTTATTAGCACAAGGAAATTTTCCTATCACACAGAAGATTTTAGCGGAAAGACAGCACACAACATGTGGCCAACCAGACGGGGATTCGGAGTGAAAATTACTAATTTAAATTGGCATCAATTACATTAATCATCAAAGGATAATGACATCATTTACAATGTTCGGGAACCGAACGACATGTATAATTGCCAGGTGTAGGTCATGGTCCGCGTCTCTTCAGCTGACGGGACTGGTGAATACAAAATAAATAAATAAACAAACACCCAAGAGATCATAACTTATTAGAAGTTTTTGGAACATTCCAGGTGCTTCTTAAGAATTATTGAATTGTTGCTGCATATTGTTTTATAATTAACTGGAACTCTGCCTCAACGTGAAATCACCATGCACCTTGCAGCCTGGGGAGACCGCATGCTTTCCTGCTAAAGCTGAAGTTTTATCAGCAGTGCATGATTTCTGACTATATGAGGGCCTAAATGTACAAAGTTGCATACGGAGGTTACCAGATTAGCTATAGGATTTGAAGTTAGGTCTCGTGTATACATCTAGTTAACCAAGGAATTGTGCATCTCAAAATTATAAAATAAATTTCCTACTTTTCTTCAAGTGAAGTTGAATTAAATAAATGTAATTATATATTATATTTCCATTTTATATTAATTTCATATGACGTAATTATGCTTCATTTAAATGTCACTGAAATAAAGTGCAAATTGAAGACCTGGATAAGTAAGTGCATGAAGATATGTAAGCCTACGTGCAATTTTCCTCTAAGATACCAGAATGTACTGCTATGAAATCATAGTAACTAGGCATGATTTTGATAAGCATTGTTTGACTTACGTGGCCTATATATTTGAATAACTTAACATACATTAAAATGTACTGTGAAAACATGTTTCTTTTGTGTTACTTCACAGTTTAGTATCGTTTTCTCACGTTTATAAACTTTAGTATTATGTGCATTATCCCCAATAGCACATTTTAAAAACACCTTTTCAACAATAAAAAATATTGATTTTCCGTTATTTTATATTCTTGTTAATAACGATTTGTTTACATTAATGTGCATAGGCCTATTTATTATATATATGTAATAAATTATTGTTCCACTATAGTACTACCAGTGTTTTCATTGTTTCTGATCCCTGCGGGAAAGAATCGATTCTAATGCATACATATTGCATGACGTGAGAGGATGTTTCCAGGTAACTCCCCCCCCCCCCCCCCCACCACCACCCCCACAAAAAAAAAGAATAATCAGACCGCCAGTCGGCACAGCATCTCATGATGCTTCTTATAATAAACACGCCAGACTCAGTCACGTGAACCATGTCCATTTAAAAGACTTTACAAGATAAACACGCCAGACCCAGTCACGTGAACCTTGCTGATGTAAAAGTAGATACGATTGGGTGAGAAAAGTTTGCAGCGTCAGTGCGTCACCGCTGGCTGAGGGATGACGCGGTAAAATTGGACCGTTCAGGAAAAAAACCCAAACAGACGTGTCGTCTTGCATCTTAATTGTCCAGTAAATGTTTTATTTATTTTTCCGTTATATTGACTAGATAGGATAATTCTGTGACTAATGTCTGCAAAACCACCTCGTTAATGTACCTTGTGTGCTACATATTGCTAAATTCACTCATTATCGCTCAATCACCGTCAGCCGCGGAGGGGCGGTTACTTCAAAAGAAATTGCATGGATACCCTCAATTAAGAAAATAAGAGTTTTCACAAGTGCAAGACATATTTGTTTTGATTTTTTATTTCAAATTTTAGTACATTCGCACTGTTTCGAATTGGAAAGATTTGGATATATCAACGTTTATTTAGGCTTATCGTTGATCGAACCAAGTGCACACCTGTTTACCTGTCGCACCTGGATTTTTACAAGTGCAGATAAACGCGACAGACCAACTAAACAGCAATTTTATTATTGCATGAAATGTTAACAAACAGGGTAGACACATTTTTCCAGATTTTATTTTAAAATCAGTCGGCGATTTGTTTTTGCCTGCACATGTAAAAATATATTAATTTGACATAAAAAGGTATATTACAGGTAACCTGATAATTAGTGCATTTCACACCCATAAATTATATATTTTGCACATTGGACAAAAGTAATTAGTTTTTATTGCAATGTCCCTTATAACAAGTATAATATATAATTTAAATTAAAAAAATGAGAATTTACCTTTATTTACCTGATCTTACCTGTGCAGGTGAGTAAACTTTTACAGGTAGAAATTGGCAAAATTGAAATCCACAAGTCTCGTGGCTGTGCAGTTAATTAAAAGATAGTTTCTGCATATTGTTTTAACTCCTTCAAAAATTTCCTCTCCACTTTTAAAATAAAAAGTTGTCTTTATATTCTGTACTTACAAAGGTAATTAAATCTGTTTAAGATCAAAGGTATCATTTCAGGTAACCCAATAAATAGTGCAGTTAGTACCTATAATTCATAAATTTTACACATGGCACTCAAAATTAAGTTGTATGTTTTTTTTCTCCCTTATTACATGTATAAAATATATACTTCATTAAAAAAATAATTTACCTGTATTTACCTGAACTCACCTGTACAGGTGAGTATGTTTTTATGTGTAACCGTAACCAAAATTATCAATTTATGTTTTACATGTCTGAAAAATCAAAATATAATGGTTTTACACAGTTGACACTTGTTTATCCATATTCTTCTCAGCCACTTATCAGCATGATTTTGTCACTGCCACAGGTAATTAGATCAGTTGAAGAACAAAGGTACTATTCACATAGGTAACTTAATTACTGTATTAAAAGCACCTGTTCTTATATCAAAATGAATTATACAGTCCATAAATAGAGAAGGTATTAATTTATAGTAACTATATTGATGAACAAGGTGTTTGCTAACATATTCAGAAAAAAAAAATAATTTACCTTTACTTACCTGTACAGGTAAACATATGTGTTATATGTTAATAATCATAGAATGTGCTCTTTGGGTCAGCAAGCTTTTCAGGTGAAAAATATTTGATTTCCACAGAAAAATCTAATTTACTTGCACATTCTGGTTCGTTGGTGGTTCCCTTTCCAGTATTAAACCAAATCATTTACCTTTTTCTTACCATTAATTAATGATTACCTTAGAGTGAAAAAAAATCCTTACATTTCCCTTTTTTTATCAAAGGGTTAATGGGTTACCTGAACAGGATGAAAGGGGTCATTTTGGTGATATACCAGTGAGTGGAAATACAGTTAGTACAGATTTACCTGTTTTTACCTGTATATACCTTAGTTACATACATATCAAACCAGGTATATAGAAAATAAATAAAATAACATGATGGACATATACCTGACAGTAAAAGCTGAAAATTTCACAAAGATACCTTTAACGGTTACTGAGTTAATGTCTCTTATATAGATTCATGTCAAAATGTGGAAAAAATGCAAAATAAATCTGAACAGTAGGAGTGTGACAATCCACAGGCTAATCTGAACAGTAAAGGGTTAATAACACAGGTATGATACAGACCTTTAAATTACTTATTAATCACCTAAAACTCCAAATTCATTTCCAAAAGGTACTAAAGGTACCTAAATGATGATGAAAAAAAGTCCCCATGAATAAGCAAACAAGGGTCAGTCTAATACACCAAGCTTTACACTTTTCACTCTTCCATCATGGTATGATCTAATGATCTAAGTGTTCAGTGTATCCAAAGTGAGTTAAATTCAGAGAATGTAAATAAGTTTGTTTAATATGACTGTACTTATTTTGCTTATCATATTAGTACTTTTATACATGCTGGAAAATGTGAACTTCACAAAAAACTAATACTGAACAGAGATAGGGATTATACAGAAAAATAAATGTCAAAACATGACAATAATGACGCCACAGGAAGTCTGTCAGGAAAATCTGAAGTACTCACATCACTGATGGATCGGCTCATGGGGTCGTCCCCTGTCATGTACACAGTCCAGGTGCCTGGGGCCTGCTGGTGTACTGATATACGGCATAAACCTACAAGAGAGGCAAAATGGCAAGTAAAACTGGCCTCATATGCTGCAGTTTTTCTCTACAGATTCTCACAATGCAACAGGAATCATACAAGTTTTGTGATTCCAATAACCCTATAACTTTAAAAAGTTTTCCAATTGTTCCTTACATACTTGGTGTAAAAAAAATTTGAGGTAACCATCTTTCGACATTCATAGGAATATTCATAATGTAAAAGTGATTGATTTACATTGCACACCTAATCTTTTAATATTGTATTGAATTTCGTCTTATGTTATATTATTGTGAAATTGTTGATTCTCCACTCTGTGGAGGAAATAAAGATTACAATAACAACAACTTTGATGCCTACCATTCTGGCAGAGTGGATCCAGGAAGTCCCCGAGTCCGTTTGGCACACCCCTAACAATATCACACGAGTAGCCGTCTTCTGGTAGTAAGAAAGGCAGCTGTAAGTCAGGCTCTTCGTCCAGCCTCACGTCACGTCCATCAGACCTCGTTAGCTCATCAGCTGTGTTCTCTGCCACTGATACCACACTATTTATGAGCTCATGGGGAATACGAGGCTCCCCAGGTCCTGGGATATAATGGCTCAGCAAGGCACGCATCTGCAGGGAGTTGAGCTTGAAGCACGTAGAGCTGATACTGGCTATGTCGTCTGCACTACCTTTTGGGGCTTGCAACAAATGAGCCGCCTGGAATGATATCAATTTATCCATATGTGTCTTGTAGTTAACACCATGGCTGCTCAGATACATTATTTCACGGTACAATACAAACCACAATACTTAACCCACCATATGATTCAACACATATAATTAGTATCAGAGTTAATATTGTAGATCCCTGCTCTTCTTAGGTCAAGTTCACTATGCTTTTGTCTCAACTCTTCATGAATAATCAATAACTAAACAGTTGCTTCAGTTGATTTGACTGTGCTGAAAGGTGTTTTTATACACACATATATATAGATTTACATAGACATGTTGCTAAAAATAACTCTTGAACAGGATGTTATCAGCAGATTACTGGTGTAACCAGTGTCAGTGCTTAAATCCTGCTGTACATGCCTGTACACAGGGTGGAGTAGCCAATTACTAAAACAAGGAAAAAAGCACACCCAGTATATCTGATAGTAACATCACACCTGTGTGGGCCCTACACAGATTCTAGGAAGTATGTTTTATGTGTCTGAAAGTGAAATAAGTTTAATTTACAAACCTCAAGTCCAAACTTTAAGCAAAAATAATAACATACCCATCCATATATACTGTGATATTTAGTGCACGATTTGTGATTCATCAAACACATACATACATGGGTGGTGTGTGTGTGTTGAGGAGGGGAACAGGAAGTGTTGGTAAGAGGCCGAGGGAAGTGGGAAGGGAATGGGGAGGGAGGGGCTTGATCACTCCACTGTGTCCTCATGGAAACTGTGAATAAAGAGTTTATTATATATATATTTATCCTTTATGATTCTTTAGAATTTATTAAAAGGCTATACTGGCCCTCAGAAATACGGGCAAAGTCTGAAATGTCTGGATCTTCTCATTTTAGAGGCTCTGAAAGCTGGCCGACTATAAAAATTCAGGCACCAGTGACCCTTCAGCCCTCTACCTATTTCCTACCCTAGAAACAAATGTTACAAGCCGAGCAGTGTCACCGATACCAGGTCCTGCTACAGACAAAGTAAACTAACCTGCATGATCCTGGCCAGGTGACAGTCGGCAGCCAGCTCCAGTCCCTGTTTCTCCGCCCAAACACTGACTTTGCCCAGTCGTCGTTTCAGGCGTGCACCCCAAAGCTGTGAGCACAGCTGGAGACGGGGCTCCAGGACAAGCTTGTTAAACAGCCACATATTGATGAAATGAAACAGTTTAGAAAATAACTGAATGGTCAAAGCAGCGTTCACGCGGCAGCGACGCAGTAATGCCATGGCCTGGGAGAGAGCATGCAGGACATCTCCTGTAAATAAACAGTAAATGTATATAAATAATAAAATTCTGTTAATCAATTTTTTTTATTTTATTTTGTACCAGATGATATTTGAATCACATGAATGGCATCCTGGTTTTTAATGCTACTGGTTCATATCATAAAATCGTCAGAGCTATTACAAGAGTTTACAACCATGTTAAGGCAACATTTTATCTTGAGATGCACAAATCCACACAGGAACCTCCAGCATAAACAATCTTCGTAAAAGTATAATTATATGCATGGGGGAGGGGGTAGAACTAGATTCACCAGCTAACCACAAGTGCTTTAGGACTTGTGTATTTTATTTACATTTAAAAGTTGACATCTGCATTATTCCTGGTGCAAACCGTTGTTCTCAAGGTAGGCCTATGTAAATCTTCTCATGTAAACATTTTACAGGAATCACTTGAATGGTTCATAAGATAAAGTGCACAGAAGCTATTCCAAAATGGACTGAAAATTTTACTACTACAGGGCACCAAGTCAGGCAGGGTTTTATATTTATTTAAACAGAAAGTTAAATTCTTGATGGGCACAAAAAAATAACTGTCTTTGTAAAATTAAAGCAAATATCAAGTATATATCACCTGGTTTAAATATTTAATGTATATCTGCTTGCTGCTTTATTTGCTGCTTGTACATGGAGCTGCCACATTTTGTTCTACTTTCAGTTAACAAAAATACTGAATAATGTTAACAGGACATCTTTAACACAGAGACATTCTTTTAAGCCACACCAGCTACTGAATGAATCGTGCCTTCTTAAATTAAACTCACCTATAACAGGTCGACCCCTAGAATACCGGCTTTGTGGTGGATTCATATCACCTGCAATAAATTTTACAGATATTGACCTCAAAAATTGTTTGAGTCCTTATTCTCTTTCTGAGATATCATACCCAAAAAATAATAAGAATAAACTAGAATACGGGTAGTGGACAAGCGACTACGTGTATCCTCCTAAATCAGAGTGGAACAGGTGAAGTGAGGCATGGATTGAGTGGCAAGGGGAAATAGAGTGAAGTGTTGCATATTAGCATGGATGTCTGCAGCCAAATTGTGTATGTAGGTTGCCCCCCCCTACCACAGAAAGCCGTCCAAGATGTATACATATGCAAAATTTAAGGAAGATAAGTCAAACCACTACATGTATATGAGTAATTTTAGCCTGTGGCAGACAAACAGATGGATGCTGAGCAAAAATGGTTGCAGGTGACGCCACCAGTTTTGCGTATGATAAAGAGCTATGTGAGAACTATACACATGCAAAACTTTGGCCCAATCGGTCAAGGGTTCCCAAGATATGAGCTTGGATGTCTGCTGCATAAACTAGAATGCAGGTGGCGCCACCTGTCATAAAATCAAGAGAGCTGTCAGGAATGTATAAACCTGCAAAATTTTAGGCAGATATGTCAAACCACTGCCGAGATATGAGTGATTTTATCCCATGGCAGACAAACAGACAGGAGCTGTGCAAAAATGGCTGCAGGTGGAGCCACCAGTTTTGCGTATGATAAAGAGCTATGTGAGATCTATACACATGCAAAATTTTGGCCCAATCGGTCAAACAGTTCCCGAGATATGAGCTTGGATGTCTGCAGCGTAAACGTTGAATGTAGGTGGCACCACCTGTCATAAAATCAGAAAAGCTATCTAGGATGTATACGCATGCCGAATTTCAGGTGAATTAGACAAGTCACTGCAGAGATAGGAGTGATTTTAACCCAAGGCAGATGAACAGATGGACACTGTGCAAACATGGTTGCAGGTGGCGCCAGCATTTTTTGTGTATGTTATAAAGCCCTCCAAGGGCTACATTTGTGCAAAAAAATTTTCCTGATCGGTCAAACGGTTCCCGAGATATGAGCTTGGATGTCTGCAGCGTAAAACGTGAATGTAGGTGGCGCCACCTGTCATAAAATCAGAAAAGCTATCCAGGATGTATATGCATGCCGAATTTCAGGTGAATTAGTCAAGTCACTGCAGAGATATGATTGATTTTTACCCAAGGCAGACGAACAGATGGACACTGTGCAAACATGGTTGCAGGTGGCGCCACCATTTTTTGAGTATGTTATAAAGCTCTCCAAGGCTACATTTGTGCAAAAAAATTTTCCTGATCGGTCAAACGGTTCCCCAGATATGTGGGTTTATGTGTGGAACAGACGCACAAACGGACGCAGTGCGCAGAGGAAAAGTCAGAGGTCAAAACAAAATTGGGGCGCAGCAGTTCACAGGGAACATAATCCCGGATTTCGTGAAATTCCGCCCAGCGGTTATGGAGGATTCTCCGGACACCTATGCCGCAGCGGCAGCGGCGGGCTGAAAACATAGTATCCGCAAAACTCTGTTTTGGCGGATACAATTAACATCTTTAAAGGAACAGACTACATCTTGTTATGTGAAGATAACATATGAAACCTACAAGTTTTTTGTGGTTCACAGACCTTTGTGTTCATCATCTGATTATGAGATGATATCTAGAACAATGAAAAGTTAGGCATGTCCTGCAGATTCCAATTTTGTTACAAAGGCCAGTCAGTGTGAATGAAGATATATTTGTAATAGAAAACCAAATAGTAAACAACTTGTGACCTCGGTATATGATTTTTTAACCCCAATTTAGGCAGGATTCTTCAATCTGTGATAGGTCACATATAAGTAAAGTTTAAATCAAATTTTTCAATCTAAACTTCAATGCTCTAACTAGTGAGTAATCAAACAGAAACAAATTTTGTGGACAGACAGACAGACAGAGGTATTACAATTGGGAAGTTTTTACTACACAAGAATTAACTGAAGCTGTACCCTCCATGTCATGCAGGTCTTCATCACTGTTGTCCAGGAAGGCTCCCATACAGTACTGGAGTTCCTCCTGCATACAGCGCACCAGATGAGAGAACGCTCCTTCAACAGCGTCCGCCAGCACGTCCTGAGTGTCCAGGCTGTACTGGCTGATATCACGGTCCTGCTTGAAGAAGTGCAGCAGCTCTGACGCGTTGGCCATCCAGAAAGACAGCAGAGGGGCTGACGTCCGGCCATCCTGAAACACAAGGCCATCACCATGCACTCTACGTCTTTATATATCCAAATGTAGATTAAAGGTCATTAATATTCAAAAGGATCAACAGCTGTGAATATTTTTCTTTAGCCTGGTTTGTTTGGCTGTGAGACCATATTTGAATAAAACTTTTCTTCTTCTGTCTTAAATCTAAAAGCTTTCCCTACACATACAACAGAAAATAAATTTCTTAGAGAAACCATGATCATTAAAATGAATTCATCTCACCTATCAATCAGCTGTATATCCATATTGAAAAGGAAGTCTGCAATGGTTTAATTATTTGTCATTTGTGAGATATGAAAACCACATTTCACCCCTCAATGTGCTATTTCCTTTAAGAATGGGTAGCAAAACAGATATTTTTCACAGAAACAAGAAAATAATGTTAAAATTCAAGTCATACCTCTATTGTGTGTTGGATCATATTGGCAAGTTTATTCACAAAGTTAGAAATTCGCTGGGCTTTCTCAGCAGGGCTGACTCGTTTAGATATGTAATGTCTTGCTGCCATGTACAAAGTATATGTAGGTGCCAACTTGAACTGGACATTAGTTACATTAATGTCACCAACAATTGCTGCCAGGAATGCATCCTCACCTGCAAAATACATATATATTCAAAATCATATCACAACCACCATGATAGTAAGTTAATACAACAACAGATACCACCAGCAATGGTTCTTACAATAACAAACATGGTTATCAACATTTCTGACAAGTATTCATACAATTAATGACTGCTCTGACAAGAACTTGTATGGACATGAAAAATCCCACTAACTGGTAGGGCAAACACAGTCTTTAGACTGTTCTTTACAAGTATTTCACAAAAAAATTGCAGCAAATATTTTTGCATTCTAATATGATACTTCAGGGCAAGTAAACATGTAGCCTTATCAAGACAAAGCAGTACTTTGATTTTATTTTTTTTTCAGCCATGATGTGGTATGGTTATCAATATAAATTTTATATTCTCATTTGACATAAAATCACAGCTATTTTATCAACATTCTCTCGCTGAAAATCAATAACTGTTTATTTCCAAAGAGACCAATTTTTACTGATATGGGCCAATAGACTGTATTACTGTTTTTCCTGAGAGCCAATTAACATGGTATCTACAACATATAACGGAACATACCATCTTCCCTGAAGTCCAGAGATGCTGGAAGAAGATTGTCTGCAGGTTTTGCTTGGTATCCTGGTGGTCCACCGTAAGGGGGTTCCCCAGGACCATGAGGACCCTCCATGCCACCATGCCTGAAACCAAAAATTTGACAGGTATGACTAGATTCTTCAACCTGAAGCCCATGAATGACAGCCCATATACTTCTGATTTCCTTTTAGTGGTCACACTGCAGCCTCTGAGTTTCAAGAGCATGATAATGTATTTCATCCAAGATATTATAGCACCTGTCATTATAAAAAGACAACAGATATTTATTTTACTGCTTTAAGAACAAAAATTTAAGTGATCAGTAGTCAAAGATATTTGACATGTTTATCTGACATGAGCATGAAATTGTGACCATCGTGCGAGCATGACATAAATGTAACTTGGCTGAATGTTGCTCTCTATTAGAATTGTACTCATTTGCCTAAGTGCTATACTCTATGTGAATGCACAGTCATGTGCCATCCATAATCCTGTACATAGCTTATGCCTGTAACAATGCATGAAACACTTTGAATTTAGTTTATATGCACTACCAGAAACATAATGCTTTCTCTTTTTAATTTTTTAAGAAGGTAATCAACCATTTCCATTTATTATGCTAATTTCACTAACCATAACCTTTAAAGTATGTACATGTGCAGAGTTACATTTTGGTTTAGGACTAAATGACAGGGCAGCATGACAAGCCTCTTCTTATTTTATATCCTGGTATCAACCAGGCCTGGTGTCTACTGCACCTGCTAATACTGGGTGTGGTATCACTCCTATTGCTGGGTATTAACAATGAGGGACCCATGATTTTAATAAATGTAAAATACACAAATATATTTGTTGCATACATTGGTTTTTGGCTGTTTGGCATTCCTGATGTATGGACATGACCCTCCATGTCAAAGGATGTTTCCAGGGCCTGCTGTCCTTGGGGTCGTTGCTGTCCATACATGCTTGGTGGTCCCATGCGTTCCTGCATGCTCCTGTCCATACCACCTCCTTGCTGTTTCCTCATCATCTGAAAATGCAAGTTAAGTACTTTATATCTGTATTATAGATGGGTTGTTGTATTCTGTATAATATGTAATTCAGGTGTACTTCTGAATGTGTGTGTGTGTAATTATTACACACTTAATACTTCACTATTTTTATGTAAGTATGAAAGGTTATATTCTGGTTTTAATAACCAGGATTTGTCCCACATGCGGCGTATTTTCCTTTGTTCTAACAGCATGTTCAAATCTGCTTGCATCACAGGGTCATGAAAAGTGATCATGCATGCAAGTGAAGTTGCATGGGGACTTTCCAAATATGGCAAAGAACTGGTGCGTAGCCAAAAAAACGACACGCGTGACCTTTGACCAAGGGGCAGGGCATGTGGGACAAATCAGTTATAGCCCAATGAAATGTAAAGCAAGCCATGAGATTTTGCTTGGCCTGTGTCAATCATGGCAGGCTCACCTAAACCGCTCGCCAGCCATGAAATACAAGCCTCACAAACCTCACGACTTGCATAACATTTCATTGAGCTATAACCAATACATGTACCTGGTTCCTATCTGATTTCCCGTTACACAAAAATTGAATACTCACAATTTGTATGAACAGAAATATTTTGTGATATTTTCAATCCAGACTGCATCCCCACTATGGCAGTCCATATTGACCAATACCGCAGTCCATAATGACCAATACCCAGCTTATATGCCATTAATAGATATCATTAATAATGAATCAATCAATTCATGTTAAGGAATACCTAAAGTAACTAAAATAAGATAAATAAACTAGCACTGACCTCCTCTGCTCGCGGATCACAAAATCGCAAAAAGTTCCTCTGACCAAATCGGACAGACATCCCATGACGTAACATTGTGGTCTCAAATATCCGCTGTCCATCCACATAGGTCTCTGCATCCCGGCTGGTAGGTGTGACTGTTACAACACCTTCCACATGAGCAATGACACAGTGCTGGGGATGTATATTTGGTCCAAACAGCTGGAAAATTATAAGGTTACATGTAATGTTACAACTTCAAGTCAGTTTATACTGCTTGATTACAAAGGCAAATAACAGTGACTTTGGAAAACTAAATAATAAAGTATTAACGGAAGAATTTCTTTTAATGGCTTAAGAACATATGATTTAAACAAATATTTTTTTCTCTGTGGATATTCAAATAAATCTTACAGGGCAACTGAAAATATATCCATTTCAAAATACATATACATATATATCTTACCAACTGCTCATGAAATGCAGTTTTGGTAGTTGAGAGAGTAGGTGAGTACTGACCTGTGCTATAATCATTGAGGTGGTTATCGCACTGGTCAGTAGTGACCTACATTAGTCACCTATTGAATATGTATACATATATATTTATACACACACAGTTTTGATTAACTATATAATACCATAAAGTCTATGACAAGTACAGGATGCAATTTTCCTATACATAGTAACAAGTGTATGTTTTCTATAACATCGAGTAACACTGCACATCACATCAAGCAAAACAAGGATGTGAATACAGATACAGATATATTATATATGGAATTTAAAAAATATACACAGCAAAAAAAATAGACATCACTTTAGTCACACAATAATGTGTCCACATACTGAAAGCAGGTGAAGCAGTGCACCTGATGACCCCATAGGTTTCATTTTCTGATCAATGGGCAAGTTGTTTAGTTTTGTGTTCTATTTAAGATGATAATACTGTTATAGTGGGTGATTCATGGTAACTTATTAAACTATCAAAAATCCACTTTGCTTAACTTGGGTTTAAAATGTTGGGCCTTACCAGGCTAACACAACACAAATACAGCATGAACAGAGCTTAAAATGAGTAATCTAACAGTAATAAGTATTTTAATAATTTTTTTTTTTTTGCTTCACATGGTTAAACATGAGGAGTTCCTTTAAATGGGGAAGGGGAGATGGGTTCCACTGTGCCAAAAAATTGTATCCCCCCCCCCCCCCCCCACGAGTGCTTTCACGCAGGGGATTTTGCTTTCTTTAAACATGTCTATTTCCACCTTGCTCATATGTATGTCCAATGTCATCTATCTACCAGGTTTCTACTGTTTTTTTTTTAAGCTGGAATTGTGCACTTTGAGTAAACCCAAGTGCAATGAAAACTGTAGGTGGTACAGAATATATACAACCAGACTGGCACAAATGCCCGTGTTCATGTCAGAGTGCAGGTTTAAATGTAAATGTTATATTAACCTTTATTACTGCCTATAAAATTATGAATGACATGAAAGAAATATGTTTTCATTCTGAATGATTGGTAACAGGTACAGACATAACAGGATTAAAACAGTATTTCAATCAAACATTCTTGTAGCTGATGCTGGGTTGCCTGTACAGTAACTGAGCCAGCACAAGGATAAACATGAACAGATATATGAACTGTGCACAGGTGCTGCCATCTTTTATCAGATAAAGACAACTTGTTTGACAGGTGCCTGTTCATGATCTGATTTAAACTGCAAAGAGTGCCTGGATTGTTGGTTCATTGCTGCTAACTTGACGCCATAGATTTTATTTGTATAATATTCAAACCCTTTAATATATCTTCAGAAAAAAAAATTCACAATAAAAACATGCATATCAAAAGTTAAAAAGTAACACTGGATGTAATGTCTATCAATGACTTCAACACCACCTTTAGGCTACGACATGAATGACTCCTGAGAAAGCTGATTTTTAGGATAAGAGATTATGATTTTTTTTCTTAGTTGATGGATCTACTGAAAATTCCTAGTATGTTAGGTATTTCAAAATTTTAATATGCAACACAAAAGTGGTCCTCTTGCATGACTACCATTATTTTTTTCATTAATCTTGAAACTGTATGTCTAATTGTTTGTACCGATCATTGTAAAAGACATGTTTGTTATACCTCAAGTTGTCAGCTTACACAGTTGAGACACACTGCAACAGATGATGTGATACAAATAATCCACCCAAGGTAACCACACTGTAAACTGTAAGTAAACCATCTCTCTTTGACCATCTTTAGGTTAAGCAGATCAGTTCCAGAAAATAAAGGCAGGGCAGGGGATGGAATCAACCTCAATCAACCAGAGCACCTGATACTCCTGTCTCATCTCATGGTACATGTAACAAACTCCTAAATTAAATAGAGGCTGATATAGCACTGTTGTAATTAAACTCCGCTAACACAGCCGCTTACTTGTTATATGTGAAACTTTTGCCTGCTCATACCATCAAACTGACTGACTGCTAATGTTAGACACTTCATAATAGGCATGCCATCCAATGGCCAGTTCCTGCAGCATGTCAGTCTGCAGTCAATCAGCATGTAACAACTATGTAGCTGTGTTAACTTAAGAGAATTAAGCCTTTTTTACTGTAATTGGTTAAAATATCACAGGAAAGTGTTAAGTTGGGTTTTCTTAAAGATGAATCAGCACATCAATAAATAATGATCAAACATATTGAGGAGGTTATGATAAGGATATGCAAAAAGCATGTTATTATTTAGCAAAAAGTATAAAAATCTTCTCAAGAAAAGTTAAAAAAGATTTATGAAATATATTGAAATATTTGCAAACAAATTTATAAAACTAATTTGTACTCATGCCTAACTATATAGTGTGCTTAACTATATACTGTGTTTGAGTAAGGGCTTCAGAATCAACATATGAAGAGATCTGAAAGCTATACCCCAGGGGCCAAGCTTGTACATATCTGAAACATGTGGACCCAAGTGAAATTTTTTTAAGAAAAGGTGTTTTTCAAGAAAACATAAAAATAGTAACATTGTGGGTGCACTAACCCAGTTGAGATATACTGTATTTGACATAAGTGCCCCAGGAACTCTCAAATTTAATTTTTAACTTTTTTTTGCAAAAATTGCACCCCCCCTTCCTTCTACTATGTTCCAGTTGTGTCAGTTCTTTGGATCCCCTGATAATGACACTTTCGGTTGACATAACAGCATGTTAGCAGTTATCCTGGGAAGCAAAAAAAAGCCCAAATGATGACAGTGTAAAAGTATATTATAAATGATAACTACCCAAATAATATATTTAGTGTATTCATCATCTTAATGCCAACATATTACATAAGAACTGTACCTGCATATCATATACACCTACTGTTAATATAAACAAGCCGACACATTTAAGTAGCTGATGCCATCATGCCGCTTATCACAGGACTGAAAATCCAAGAAACAGACCAAAAAACCTGAACAAGCTGTCCTATTTTATTATAATTATTATTTAAATATCCCCTGGACCAATGCACTTTCCTAAGTGTAACCATCTCTCACAAGTCGCAAATGCCAACTGACGAACACCGTGAGTCTTTGCCGACCCACAAAGAGCAAATTAGCAGGTAACTTTAACATAACTGAATATGTTCCAAGCGGCCAAAGATCAAAATAGACAAGCATTTTTCCCCCCATGCATTCAGTATATTTCATGAATTTAATCGGTGTATGTAGATTTTAAAATACAAGGATCAAGTTTTTCTGTCCCCCCCCCCCCCAAACTTGGCATACATAGGACTGCTTATATTTTAAGCATTCCGATTAATGACAATTTATTTGCATATAGCCTGCCCACACGATAAGTGCAGAAATGACACACTCTGTGAGATCAATTTCATTGCTGACATTTTAAGATGAGAAAGATTGTCCACCAACATTTTGAGCGTATTTGTTTGGTTTTTTTTCCAGTGTGGCCAATATGTTTTAAGATATTCACTGACAATTTATTGACTTGTGAGGTGTAACACTGTATGTGTATTTTCCCAGGGTTTCTTTCATTTCCAAAATATTAACGCACCATGATATATCCAGGGGGTGTCGCACTTAAAACGTAACAGTCATTGACCTTATGACATAAGCGTTAGCCAATCATTCCCCTTGGCTCAAACAACTGTACAGTTACAGCGAAAGTTACCCAGAATTGAGCTCTGTTGATACCATCAAAAGAAAGTATCAAGAGACAATTCATATCCTGACATTTATGAGGAATTACAGTCGGGTGTCATATGTTAATTGCTGAAAAGCTAACACGGTGTCCATGTGTCAAAAAAATAAAACGTTTATGAAGCCTAGATGGTGCTGGAATATGTCAACCTTGGGTATTTTTTTATAATTATTTAATTTTTTCAAATGAATCTAGCCAGACTGTCATAGTCGTAACACTCAGCAAAAGTCAGTGAACAAGCGTGGCCTAAATGACGCAGTTTACTTCTAAATTAATGCAACTGGCCAGAACACTAAGTCCATGCGAGAACACTTAAATTCCTTTCCACGGTTCAGTTTGATTAGATATATTTCGGACAGTAAGTGAAGATGTCAATAGTAAATATGGTATGGGTGATTATATTGTATAAATAGTGCCCGTTCTAGGTTATGATATGACATTTTTTAGAGTAATATGGGGAAATTTTTAAAGGAAATTTCCTTTTGCTAGCCAATATTTATGGGCTTGGGATACCCTGATATAAAGTTACGCCCTCAAAATCATCAAGCAAAGTAGCAGTAATAACCAACTACCATAGCTTTTCGGGGAGTATTGACATTCCTTCCATTTTTTAAGGAGAAAAACCCATGAGGGGCACTAATTATGGTAGGGGCTCTTATTACATTGAATTCAGTAATTTTATTTGGAACATCTAATACATGATCAGGACATATCATATGTACTGTAAGTACTGTAAGATCCATGTAGGCAACTCTCCAGAAACCATAATCAACTCAGGGAAGAATATATAATGGTTTACTCAAAGGATTTTAATGTTTATACTGATTGGTGCTAATCTAAAAAAAAATATGCTCGGAGTATGCCAATACAACAAGGGTTTCACTAAATACCTAAAGTCAGGTTCATCGATTAAACTGAGCAAATAAAATATGGAGAAAATTTAACAAAAGATGCAATTTAATTTGCTGATTGTTTACTTAAGAAATATCTTCAATTCATCATCGATTTGAAATTGTGATTATTTTAGATACAGATGATCTCAGGTTAATCACAGCAGAGCACTACAGGTGAGACAATGCCAGGGAGCCAGACAGACCAATCATTAATATATACAACAACAAGATATCACCAAATCTTGTAAGACCACACTTACATATAACATTTGCCCTCCATGCTGCAACTGGGAGAATAAAAAAAAGTAAAAATCATTCCCTCTGGTCAGATATTTGTTGTTTTTTAATAAGTAAATCCATGCTGTAAATTATTTCACACATTCAACTGAAACATGAGGATTACCACTGGCACATGCTATGTGTTAAATTTTCATTATCTATTCATTCTATAAGAAAATTTATGTTCTTATTTCTTGAAGAAACCCTTTGTGTATTATTTACTTTGGGACAAATAAATCATCCACAATGTGAAACAAATACAAAAACAAGCTGTTACTTGAGTAGTAATATTGTGCTAGAATACCATATTAAGATTTCTTCTTAAAACAATTATATTCTCAGTTAGAAAAATATTATTTGAGAAAATCCATTATCAGTTTTTTTTTCATTTTTGTTCTCCCCAAAATATCACAATTTTGTCTTGCATTTGTCAATTAGAATTATTTTTAGTTTAAAAAAACAAAACTGTTATAAAATAATCCTTCTGTTAACAACCCATAAAATTTTCATACTCTCAAAGGTAAAAATATTTTACATGTACAATTCTTATAAAATTATAAATTACAAATAAAATATATAACAACAAAAACAGATGATTAATTAATGATCACTATTACTAAAAATCCATGCCAGCAGGATGTCATGCACTGAAATTACAGGAAGTTGGCTGTCAGTTAATTGTTAAACAATGTACAGGACACACGCAGTCTCAGTTACCTGTAGATACTGCCCGCTTGGATGCTGAGACTGTTCACCACCAACTTCAGTTACATCCAGCTGTAGTCTGTATGCACGTGGTTTGCTTGACACGGAACCATCTGAACAATGCAAAAATAAAACATTTAAATTTCAAACAAACATTTTCTCAAAATTACTGATATTCTCCTTATGTTAAGCCACACCTCTCCACAAAAAAGCTGGTACACTGGTCTTTTAGTTCTCCAGAGCTTCTTTTTTTGTGAAATCAGTGTTTATGTACATGGTGCTTTTACTGTGTATATTTAACTGATTATGCATTAAAGAGTACCTGAAGTGTGTTTGCTAGAGTTGTTACGATATCCATATCTGTAAACATAGCTGCACTGGGTACTTTTATCGAAACACCATTCGGTGAGTCCAAAACAATTAACTGAAACACCTTGCTGAGGCTGTTACTATATTCATGTCTATGCACACAACATAACTATGTAGATAAATCAGGACTTTAACATCTACACAGTTAGTATCTGAAGCACAGCTTGCCATATGTTATTTGTCACCATGTGCCTCTCTATAAACATACAGTTAACTGAATGCGACTCATACTATGAGTTAATCCTGACATTGCCTACACACCTGGATTGACTTCCATCAGGTAGGGCAGCATCTCTTGGGGTACAGGTTCCTGTGGGTACCCAGCATCCGGAGCTATCTGACCAGATTTCTTATTCTTTTTCCTCTTGGGATCAGGTCCCATCCCTCCCAGACCTTCTCTTCTCTGTATGTGGAAGATGAGGGTACCTGAAAGATGGCACAGGTATATACTGTATATGCAAGTTACTGTATCAGACAACAATATTCCCTAATTATCATTAATATAACCAACTGTGATCCTGTATATCCGCAACCCTATGGGCAGGGGTATATAACAGCTGTAGCAGTTAATGTGTGTCAAGAGTCTCTGAGATACACATAGATAAATTCTTATGTACCATATTAAAACGAGGATTTCTTGGCACTGCAGGAGCTTAATTAGTATCCCTAGAAAATTAATCCCCCCTATAAGAATTGGCCCATATCTTCAGCAGCACACCATGGTTGGCTTTATATTAACAGGGCTCAATTTTCGCACTCAAGCAATTTTTCATAGTTTTACCAGGTTCCATTTTTGTGATGGGACATATATTAATATTTTTATAAACATAAAATAGGTATGATTTCTTGAGATATATAGAATTGGTGGGATTTTCTCCCAAAATGGACCTATTTTAAGGTCAAGGTCACTCTCCTAGTAAAGGTCATGACCCCATTTTCAATAGACTTCATCAACTCACCCATATCTATGCAAATTTCAAGTTTGGTAAAGATAGGTGAAATATTTTTTTAGTTATCTCGCCTGAAAGAAATCTCTGCAGCAGCATCTCCATGGTATCCTAACTTTGTCTGGGGATACAACGATTGGATAAAACAGAACCGCCTTTTTATTAAATGTACTGTTTTTTTTATTAAACACACCTTTGTATGACATGACATTTAAATAATTAAAACTTCCTTTAAGACAGATATACATTGTATATAATTTAACACACCTGGATTTCACTTGAACGTATATCGGGTGTCCCCCCCTCCAAAATACACCAAACTTTAGATCTTGATATCTCAACAAGTCTTCATTGGAATTTCATAAAACTTAATGTGCATATAAAACATGATGATTTGAAAGAATGCTGCAAATTAACTGTACCTCACTTTTATGGATTTTTGCACTAAATTAATTAGAAAATCTGATGTCCAAAATAACTAGACATTTCTTGGCACCGCAGGTGCCAGAGTATCCCCAGACATAGTAGGCCCCCACCCCCTTTATAAATAGACCCCCATTTTTAGCAGCATATACTGACACTTGGCATATTTATTGTTTCTTCCATCTAACAATCCACAATCTTGTTGAAGATGTTGGTCCTGTGACCTTGATCTTTTTAAAGATGTGTCCTGTGACCTTGACCTTTGACCTCATGACCCCAAAATCAATTCTGGTCTTGCTTTTCCAATGGGACATATGGAAGTTAGGTTTGAAATCTAAACATCAATAAAGCAGGAATTATCACCCAGAAACTAATTTTTGGACAGATGGCTCCTGTGACCTTCACCTCTGGCCTTGTGACCTCAAAATTGATAGTGTTCTTCCTCTCTTGGCAGGAGAACTATATGTGCAAGATGAAAGATCTGAGATGAAATGTTTGGCTGAAAATGCATCCACATCTTTTTAAAGATGTGTCCTGTGACCTTGACCTTTGACCTCATGACCCCAAAATCAATTTGGGTTATGCTTTTCCAATGGGACATATATAAGTCAAGTTTGAAATCAATACATCAATAAAAGCAGGAATTATCATCCAGAAACTAATTTTTGGACAGATGGCTCCTGTGACCTTCACCTTTGACCTTGTGACCTCAAAATTGATAGTGTTCTTCCTCTCTTGGCAGGAGAACTATATGTGCAAGATGAAAGATCTGAGATGAAATGTTTGGCTGAAAATGCATCCACATCTTTTTAAAGATGTGTCCTGTGACCTTGACCTTTGACCTCATGACCCCAAAATCAATTCAGGTCTTGCTTTCCCAATGGGACATATACAAGTCAAGTTTGAAATCCATACATCAATAAAAGCAGGAATTATCATCCAGAAACTAAATTTTGGACTGATGGCTCCTGTGACCTTCACCTTTGACCTTGTGACCTCAAAATTGATAGGGGTCTTCCACTCTTGGCAGGTGAACTATATGTGCAAGATGAAAGATCTGAGATGAATTGTTTGGCTGAAAATGCATCCACAATCTTTTAAAAGAGGTTTCCTGTGACCTTGACCTTTGACCTCATGACCCCAAAATCAATTCAGGTCTTGCTTTTCCAATGGGTCAAATACAAGTCGAGTTTGAAATCCATACATCAATAAAAGAAGGAATTATCATCCAGAAACTAATTTTTGGACAGATGGCTCCTGTGACCTTCACCTTTGACCTTGTGACCTCAAAATTGATAGGGTTCTTCCTCTCTTGGCAGGAGAACTATACGTGCAAGATGAAAGATCTGAAATGAAATGTTTGGCTGAAAATGCATCCACATCTTTTTAAAGGTGCGTCCTGTGACCTTGACCTTTGACCTCATAATCTCAAAATCAATTTGGGTCTTGCTTTCCCAATGGGACATATATAAGTCAAGTTTGAAATCCATACATCAATAAAAGCAGGAATTATCATCCAGAAACTAATTTTTGGACGGATGGCTCCTGTGACCTTCACCTTTGACCTTGTGACCTCAAAATTGATAGGGGTCTTCCACCCTCGGCAGGTGAACTATATGTGCAAGATGAAAGATCTGAGATGAATTGTTTGGCTGAAAATGCATCCTTAATCTTTTTAAAGAGGTTTCCTGTGACCTTGACCTTTGACCTCATGACCCCAAAATCAATTTGGGTTATGCTTTTCCAATGGGACATATATAAGTCAAGTTTGAAATCAATACATCAATAAAAGCAGGAATTATCATCCAGAAACTAATTTTTGGACAGATGGCTCCTGTGACCTTCACCTTTGACCTTGTGACCTCAAAACTGATAGGGGTCTTCCTCTATTGGCAGATGACTTACATGTGCAAGATGAAAGGTCTGAGATGAAATGTTTGGCTTAAAATGCATCCACAGTATCTTTTAAAATGCCCGTCCTGTGACCTTGACCTTTGACCTCATGACCCCAAAATCAATTGGAGTCTTGCTTTTTCAATGGGACATATATAAGTCAAGTTTAAAATCAATACATCAATAAAAGCAGGAATTATCATCCAGAAACTAATTTTTGGACAGATAGCTCCTGTGGCCTTGACCTTTGACCTTGTGACCCCAAAATTTATATGGATCATCCACTATTGGCAAGTGAGCTATATATTCAAAATGGAAGACCTAGGATAAAAGTTTGGCTTAAAATGCATCCACAGTATCTTTTAAAATGTCAGTCCAGTGACCTTGACCTTTGACCTCATGACCCTAGAATCTATAGGGTTCTTACTTTAGTGGTGGGCCATACATAAGTCATGTTTGAAATCCATATGGCTATCAACACTGGAGATATCATAAGAGGTGTGTGATTTTCACCATATATGGCAATATTCAAGGTCAAGGCCACTATCATAGGAAAGGTCATGACCCCAATTTAAATAAACATCATCCCATAACCCATACCTATGTATATGCATAATATAAAAGAAATCCGTCCATTAGTTTTTGACTTACAATGCTCACAGTACTGTAAGGTAGCAATTTTGGGGGTATTAAACGGCACGAAAACAAGTAAAGAATAATAGGTGGCGCCACCAGTTTCTGGAACATGACAACCCTATCCATGATCTTCCATCAACTTGATTTTGGGATAAATCCATGCAAGATTTCTTGAGATATTAAAGAATTTGTGTGATTTTCCCCAAAATTGGACCTATTCAAGGTCAAGGACACTCTCTTAGTAAAGGTCATGACCTCATTTTAAATAGGCGTCGTCCTCTCACCCATATCTATACATATACCAAATTTGGTAAAGTTCCGTGAAATATTTTTTGGGTTATCGCGCCAACAAGATTTATATGCGGCGGCGGCAGCGGCGGGACCGGTATGAAAACATAGTATCCCCCGACTTTGTCTGGGGATACAATAATTCTGGCATGTGGTATAAAACCTGACAGACCTTCGCTCAGTTGAATATTTTTTATGTTTCAATAATTAGAAATGAATGCCAAAAGTAAAATTAGAATTTGCAATTGTGAGCTTGCAAAAATGGAAATTGTATTATTTGTAACATAAAATACAGCAAAACTAAAATTTTATGATAAACCATGATCACTCACATGGTTTCAGACTTCTAGTTCTATGATGACATACCAGGTGTCACCACTTACCCATCACCACTAACAAAAGATCACTTCTGAAGTTCTTATCACTCTGGTTGTCAACATAGGCACATACCACAAAACATATATATCATCCACGCCTTTGATTAAATTTAGAAATAGACTGTGCAGCAGGGATATTTAATTTGTAACTTAGAAAAGTTAATCTGCACATTTCTGGTTCAGTAACAGCTGATTGGGTCAGACATCTGGGGAATTTTTTAGTTAAATGAACTGCCCAAGTTTTGCCATGGATAAGCTATAAATATCATTATTGCAAAAATTTCTCATTTCTGCATATTCCTGCATAAAACATGACAATTTCTGGCAAAAAGATAGTTTTAGATAAGAGCTACTTAAACAGATGATGTGTCAGAATACTGAGAATATACCTGGTCACACAATCATATTTTGCCTCTGCATTCATCCCTGTTTGTGTTTCTTCACAACATATCTCATGCAATCACAAACAGAATCTCACGAAATTTTCAGCTCATTCCCAGATGGACCAATGAAGAATCAATTAGATTTTGGTATGGAGCCAGCACAGGTTCCAGATTCAGGAATGTCATAAAGGAATTTCCACAAGTGTACAGTCACTTTTCCATGAATGAAGCATGGAATATGGGTGTAATCAGTGACTGCAAATATGGGTTGGGAGTTTCCCACAATAGGAACCCCCCTACATGGTGGAGGCTTGCATTCCTTAGATTGCGGATTCTAGTTTTTTGCATGTGTGACATACCCTTATGTCAAAATCAAAACTAGGAAGGGATAGATGGTCAGGAACAGAAAAAAAGAATCACCTGAAGAACTGAAGATAATTCTCAGCCAACATGAGACCTACCTTTACTGGGGTTGAGCTGGAGCAGCAGCTGTAGTGGACACTCATTGTCTTCAAGTACTCGCTCCTGTCGACCCGTTCCATGGTACTCAGGGTCTGCAGGTATGAACACCTGAAAGATTATTAAATATATTCACATGTGTTACAGTAATAAAACAAGAATATAATTCCTAGAAAAATAGGTACATCATTAGACTCAATTAATGCATATGTTATCTAAATAAACAAGTGATTAACTAAAGAGATATCAAAAATAAGGAGTTTATTACATTAAAATCATTATAGGAATCCAATATGTGAAAATGCTACATTCCATTCATGTCAACAGATATTTTGGAACACAGACTGACAGAACCCAAACATAGGAGATTTTGGTCATATAAGAAAGTAAGATTGACTCTCATTATGTTGAATTATGTAAAATCAACAAATTTGCCTGTCATTATGATAAAACTGTCAATCCATATGTCACAATGATATCTAGTCAAACCAACATTATCTGACATATTAGAATCCTGTCAAACCAACACATCATAATGATAAATTTACAATAAATAATAACTTGTCCAATTGACACTAATACCATAATGACAGAAAACTGTCAATCCAACATGATCTATTGTGATGATAGATTTCTATCAGACCCATATATATATCACCATTACAAATGACATTTAATTCTTTTTTTTTATATATATTAATTTATCTGGACCATGTAGCAAAATATTTGTGTATATCATCTGTATATACAGTTTTGTTTATATTATGGTTCCTGGTATGTTGTGTTATTCTCATTATGTATGACAGTGTGCAATAATGTTTACAATATTTTAAGTCGATCCATCCAATGTGACATATCTATTTCAGGATCCTACACATATTTCTGTAACTGCACAACCAGTGACATCCATGGTATGTCCCAGTACGGTGATATAGTGATGGTCTTATCAGTCAGCACTGAAGTGGTATATCACTGCAAACCTCTCAACCATTATCAGTGTCATGTCAGTGCACCCAGATACTCTCACATACTATACATGATCTCCAAGGCCAAGATTTAACACATTTTATAACTCACAAAATATAAACAATATACTGTGGATTGTCTTTTTGTTCAAGAGGGTTTGAATTTCATGATATTTCAGGAAACAGATGCCCCATCTATACAAGTGAATACTCATTTACTCTGTAGCCTCATTGGCATTTCTCATATTGCATAAATGCCTGGTCACAAGGCAAATAATTGATTTTATACAAAATGACAAATCTTTCATATCAGCCATGAATGAATGATGGATATGATAAATATCATTAGTATTTTTAAATTAATATTCTATAAAAAAAAGTATTTTGTTTGATTTTCCTCTGTCACCCTGACTCAAAATGAAAGTAGTTACTGTAGTGTGTATTTTACATCAAGCATTTGTATTAAATGGATTTACTCCATCACTGTACTGGGAAAAAGGAAACATAGCAAATCACTGTATCCTGGAAAAATCACTTACATTTAACCCTGTGAATATAAAGTGAACAAAAGTGTCAAAGACAGAAGTTACAATTTACTTAGCAGGTTCCTACCTGCAGCTTTATCCATACAATGCCTACCATGTGGCTCGGTATACAAAAGTATAGGCAACAACAATGAAAGACCAATTTTCTCCTCTTCAAATTGCAAAAGATGAATCAAGCAGATACTCTGCATTTTTCTGTGATAGCCTCGTATAATGTGTCACTTGATAAAAGATTATTCTATACCACAACATGCAAAGATGATATCAATTTTAGTTATTAGTATCACGTAGAATTTTATGGAAAATGACATTAGAATTTCTGTGAATCTCCCCTGTCTCATATCCCCCACCTTCTTTACTGGCCCCCTCTGGATTCAAGTGGTTTTTATATACCTATGTTTTTTTCAAGTAAGTATGAGAAATACACAAAAAAGTATAACTCCCAACATTCCTGAGGCCTATAGTCATCTGGTGAAAAGACATCCCCTTAACACAACAATTGTTACACTTTGTGGTGAGCCTAAGGACCCCTCCCAACCATGATTTACCACTTAGCCAGCCAGCCCTGTTGCCTAGTGGCTGTGTACATAAATGGCAGACACTGGGCTGATACCTGACAGCTGCTGGTTTATATGATGGAGTACACTTAGATTACCCTTTTAGAATCCCATGTCAGCATCTAGGTATGATAAATCAGAATTAAACTACAATTAAGATGGGAAACTGTACAGAATGCCCTGTGTTCAGCACAAACTGCATAACAATTTTATTCTGAAAAGTATATCTCTGAGTTCATTCAATATCTAAAGAAATCATCTTTTTTTATCTTCTTTTTTTGATAAACTGTTTATGGTATTGTTTGAAACATTTTCATATTGTCATGATAAAGTTATGACACAATCTTCTGACTAAAAATTAAATCATTTAGTGTTAGCATAGCAAATATGACATCAGTGTTTCTGTCAACTCTGTCTCATGCATGAGTGACAAAGCTCTATACATCTAACAATTGTAAGTATGTTCAGATGAACCTCAATATGTATACTGTGATAATTATGACCCATTCTTCACTCTGTGGTTAGTGTCTTTCTTAAATGTATATCCTGAATGTTTTGAATTATTTATATGCATGAATAATATAGCAATATATATTTGTTACAGTTTTGTTCATATTACAAAATTATTAATACAGTTTTGACTCATCAATAAAAATGATGTCATCATAGTTTTTAACTTTTTTTTCTATTACAATGATATCAGGACAACACGCATACCAATATTTATTGATTAATGATGAACTCCAAGGGCCCTGGTTGGCTGGTAACACATCCAGTTTACAAACTGTTAGGGAAGCAAAGTGTGGCCCCAGTCTGTGTTTACTTCAAAAGTACAGAATATTATGACAGAGGGCGAACTATTGAATCTGCTGCTGCAATCCATGAGCATTCACTTGTATAAACCACATCCTATGATGGTAAGGACACTCTCATTGTTGATGTACACACTGTGATGTCTATTCAAACATCTTTCAGCTAGTAATGCTTCGCTAACCAAGCAGCTCGCACTAGCCCTCTGTCTAATTTTTTTGACACCAAAGCCATTTATATTAAGTCATGTTTAGTGAATCTTATATGATATATAAAGCCTATTTGACTTATTATTTAATATCTGGATAGTAATCACCAATGAAAACAATTCTTATGCTGAATATGTTGTGACTGTCACACACCGATTATGCAGTGGATGCACGAATGGTCAGAGAAAAGGGGCACAGAAAGGGCTCAACAGTTAACATGTACTTGAGAAATACGGTTTCCTGTTCATAGGTACTTGCATTGTGTTTGTGACCAGATGGAATACGAGTCTACCTTTCACCATTAGATGGCAGAACCATGAATTTATACTGGGAACATGTGTGATACGAGATTCAACAAACCTCTGAAGGATCTTAAAAACTTATTTAACTGATGTTTTAATGTTGACTGCCTCCACCAGACAACCAATTATTTTCATTATTCTTATTATGTCAGAACAGGAATAACTTAAATTTCCATCACTTGCATTACATCTGATGAGATGTGATGAGACACAAGTTTTTGAAAAGTCAAAATATAGATGCACATGATTCACAGTGATAAAGGGTTTCACATTTGTGAATCAAACTACAAAGATGACTATCTTTTTTAATTCAAATATAGTTACACAGCAGTACCCTGGAATGATAAAATGATGTAAACAAATATGTATATGTAATGAAGTTATATTAAACACTATTAGGCCAAAAATATGAAGTCTTTGTTTCCGGTTATGTGACGAACCTAAAAAATACAGTGATCCAACTAATTTTATTGAAAAATTCATTTGTCAAAACTGGCAAAAATTGATCAATCATTCCACAATCTCATATTTGTGCGGTATATGATCGTTCCAAGTGTTAGACATTAAAGGAATGTGTGCATCGTTAAAATGAACAAATGCTTTCACTTGTCTGCTAGTGTGATTTAACTGATCATTTTTAAAATAAATTAAGATCTTTAATGGCCCTATAGTTGCCTGTTTGCACAAGCATGAAGCGAGTTTGGTGGTTTTCTAAGTATTGGAAAATTGGCAGAGAGTTGGAGAATTCTTAGTGAGATTCATCAGAACAGACAGGCTGTTAAACAAAGCTTTAGATGAGTTTTTACTTGCAAATATGGTGATCTATATATTGGGTAGGGATTATGAATATTTTGTCATTTTATTTGTGTGTTAAATTTTACCGCTATATAGTACAGAAATTGATGACCTATCTGTCAAAACAAATTGATAACATCAGTGATAGAAGTTGTCATTTATTATTTTAGTTTGTACTTTTCTGTTTAAATATTAAAATTTTTTTTTTTTATAATCATTTGATATCTACAATTTATAATTATTATTACTATTATTATTATTATGAATTAACATGAAGATTAAAATGTTTTGTATCCTTATATAGATTAAGTATGTTCACGTTTCCCATAATCAAACCTGCAACACTTAATAATTTGTTAATGAAAAAATTTCTTAAAAAACATTCTTTCTTGCCCTACCTACCCCATTTTGTGGCAATATAATCAGAAACAATGAACCTTTTTTTGGCCTTACATGAAGACTAGGTCTATTATACACTGATTAATGAGTGTATTCCATACCTCCAATTAACAGTGGGACTTAGTGTATTTAATTGAAAAGATTTACAATCAAACAGTGAGACCTGGTGTCTTATCGTCCATTGCTTTACAGTATGTGACAACTTTGTGTAATTTTATTAGAGTGAGACCTCATTTATTCCACAATCTTTGTATGAAACAGGCATCAGTCAGAGACCACTGCAGCTTGTACAAATAATATTTTGACAGCAGGGAGTCTGACGGCTTTCATCCCTGTAACATGATGCTGGGGTCTCTCAAGGTCACAATACCAGCATGGTGGCAATTCATGGCTTCATCATTCATTTTAATGATAGCTAAAACATGTGCCACCTTACCAGGTTACAGCTCATCTCAAATTGTGCCAATATTTTAAAAACAAGTATTACCTAAAATAGTACATAACTGCCTGGCATGAATTTATATAAAAGGCCCATTGATACCAGAGGTAATGTTATAAATATCTCACTTCTGAGGGCTCTTTCTTATTATATTCACTGACACACAACAGGGTAGTAATTGGATAAGCTTGGGTTACCTTACTAAAGCAGTGTTAAAATAGTCATATAAAATTACCTTGGCTAACACAGAGTTAATACAGCAAAATACCAGATATCAATTAATTTAAAATTCAAAGGCACTTTATTGTCTCTCGGCAGAAACAAGTAGTTTTATGTGAACACTGTATGCAAAAGATTATAACTTTAACCTACAGTAAACCTGCAGTTAATCAAGAACAATACTGACATATTGGACTACAATAATAAATGAACTGCAGCAAACATTATTGCCCAGGTAAGTATGATTACCGTAGATCCGCGTTTTGCCGCTGCACGTCGTCTAATGGCCGCACCCCATGTTCGTAAAATATCTGGAAGGCTCCTTCACTAAAGTAAAAAATTCCCAAAACCTTACTAAATGGCCGCACCACATTCTCACCACGTTCCATTGCCGGGCGGGGTATGGGAACACTACGAAAAAAGGTTCTTTTCTTAAACGCTAGGCTGCAGCTACGAACGCAGCGGGATGCTGATATGCGGTCAGGCATAAAAGTTTTGGGAAACAGTTGCAACTGTGTATGTTGCTTGGCTTTGCTAATTAATTAATTTAATTAATTGGTTAAACCGCCTGATCTACCCAATTAGAATAGATGACAATTTGTTCGGTTTATGACTACTCATCCAAGACGAATCCTAGTAGGACCACGAAATTAATTTGACACATCACTGAATGCCAGAGAATCTTGCGCCTTTAACTTGACTAATTAAAGTTCAGTGAGACATCAAAGCATTGAATGGGACGACTGTAATTTAAATATTATTTAGACATTATACATCCTCATTCATTTAACAACAAAACATTTAAATAAACGACACCAGCGTCTGTGATCATATTTC
Source organism: Sipunculus nudus (assembly GCA_026874595.1). Classification (NCBI taxonomy): domain Eukaryota; kingdom Metazoa; phylum Annelida; class Sipuncula; order Golfingiida; family Sipunculidae; genus Sipunculus; species Sipunculus nudus. Next base: position 60,343,288 of record CM049311.1, on the reverse strand, counting down.
CAGAACACCTCGGGATGTGCTGATCATAATATGTGCAAAATGGTGTCTGAACCGTCAACCGGCAAAAGATGCCACATAAAATGATTACGGAACGAACGGGCCTTGGTGTACCTTGTGCCTTTACCCTGGCTAATTAAACTTCAATGGGACATCAAAGCCAACGGTACTCTTTGTGATGGCTTTTATTTACACTCTATACAACGTCTGTCAATTAACAACCTTGACAAAACCTTTGAATAAATATATGCACACTGGTTATCGAACCGTCTGCTAGCAAAACACGCCATATTTAAAGATTACGAACTAGCTGGTGAGGTTATGACCTTTGAGCGCCATCTATTGACAATGGGATGAACGAAGAAGTAACTGAACGTGAACGCAGGTTTAATTGCCGAAGAACGCATGGTCTTTGGTTATCTTTTGTTTTACAGTTTATTTTAAAATAAATGATATGTTCAAGAAACATCTTAAAATAATGTTTTACCGATATTGCAGCCATACTCAAATATAGGTACAACCGTTAGTCTGGATAGAATGCATAATTTGGCGAGTGAATATCGATCTTTTATCAATCATTGCGTGAAAATTGCCGTGGTTTATGACTGACTCAGAAAAGTTTTATAATACATATAAGCCTGTTTAAAATATCAATTTTACATTTTATAAAATTAATAATGAATAAAATAAAATACAAATATGCAGTATCATTAAATATACGTTCTCAGTATTCACTTCTTCCTCAGCCTATTATCGCCCATTGCGCCTCGGCGGGCCGTCGAGTCTCTTGTACATATTTGAATTTAGCCTGACCTGCGTTTTATAGCCGCATCCCTTGTCGAGAAGTATTAGTCAGGATTTTCGGCTGTAAGTCTTATTTTATGGCTGCGGCGGCAAAACGCGGATCTACAGTAATTAAAGACACCTGCATGATGATTGACCAATGAGTACCTAACCTTCATAAACATATACGTATATGTCCATGCATAATTGTCCAATAGATTCAACAGATTACACACACCAGTGATAGATATCTTATTCCTACTAGATGCAAGTAGTTTTGACCACATTTCTCCTTGTGCAGACGATAAACTGTTAACATTTAATACATTCAGTCTGCTACTACATGTAGGGTAGTGATATGTGAATTCACAAAAAAGTCCCAATTTTGTAACTCATATAATTGTAAGTTTGTTTCAATACAGGCCTTTGGAAAAACAGGAAAACATGGCTATCACTGCTTAATTTAACATCCTACATTAATATCAACAAAGAAAATATCATAAATGACAGAAGCCACCAGCCTCCCCTCCAATATTGGTAAAAAATAAGGTTTTCATTGTTAACCTGAGAAAAACAATGATGTTTATGTGAGGAAGAGGTACTTTACATTGGTTCACATTAGAGCCGCAAACCGTTGTTAGCCACACAAATGCAGCTGGGTTGGACAAAACGGCTGACTTTAGTAGTAAACAGAATTTCGTGGCTCAACTCTCCTTGCAAAATGTCGGCTGGCTTAAACTGACCTGAAAGCCTATTCATTTGACTATGTTACAAAATACCTGTTTTATTTAAACAAGTTATCTATATTACATCTGAAATGTTGCATCCATTTTACACTTAACTAGTTTGTGAATTAATATTGAGTATGGTTGATCCTAGTGGTTTCATAAGCCAACATGTTCATTCTTAAACAATCACACTTTTCCCTATCAGTGACAAGAAGAAACAAAATACAACAAAACCTGAACATTAGTTTTGGGCATTTTAATTGTTAAAGATTTAGGGTATCTTTTTGTATTCATTTTATCTCAAGCCAAACTGAAATGCACAAAATCGGCTCACTTCAGCTTTATGAAATATAAGCTGCATCCCCTGATAAACTTAATCTCGGCTTAATCTTAACTCAGCTTGCCATGGCCCAAAACAGCGCCAGCGCCGGGCTCTATTTCACATGTGGCATAAACTGCTAAATAGCACATTTATGATAACTGTTCTTACATCATCAATCTACACCAGAGAAGATACATTGTTGCTTTATACATATCTAGCTGTAAATATCTATGTCTATAGATGCCTAGTAGGGCATGACTTTTCCTAAAAGTATGAGGTTTCTACTTATGGCACGGAGGAAGATCTTGCTATCGGGTTTCTTAAAGCCAAATTACAGATCTGATTGGCGACTGATAGTGACCAAAAACATGCTATTTTCTAAGATAATTTTAATAAGCATCACAGCAACAAAATGGTCACAATAGTATAGCCAACTTTTTGTTAAACTAAAAATAACTCTGATCTGCCTGTTATAATAACAAATGCTGTGGCAGCTATTTTCAGGTCTGCCACTACACTGATCAATGAAGGTTCTCAAATATGTCATGTATACAAGCCTGGACTACTAGGTCCTATCACTTAATACAAACAACCAGGTTAATTGTTTTCTGCTGGATATAGATAACAGTCAGAGCTTGTGCTATAGTTAGGTTACTAGGGTCATCATATTAATGTTGTTTCTGTTTCCCCTAATCTTCTTCACTAAACACTGATAAACCCTGCTCGAGCCCTCCTACACATTTGGTTGCTGTTTCATATTAAATGATACTGTCTAATTTTGATGTACCTCAATCAATAATATTATTAAGCATACAGCAAATCGATAGCATACAATCTAGCTAGCTCCTCTTTGGGTATATCTCTATTTAAAGATATCTCAATACTTCAACAATTTCTACTTTTCCACCTTTCTTTTGAATTTTTTCACAAAAAGAATTCTTTCAATTACATCCAATAAAATAATTGTTTTCAAACACCAGAAAGAATTTGGTAACAGAAACAATTCTCTAATACTGGGATGAAAAGGAAAACTGGCTTACAAATGTATGTGGGAAGTAACAAGTGAATGATTAATCTTGGAACATCTAAAACAATCTTTAGAACCCAAAATAAACATTTGACATATTTGTTGGATCTCGCAAATATAAGCCAATAATCTGCATGTCATCAAATATTATGAAACTAAACTACAGTAATATAGCTTATTTGCCATTTTTTTAATTACAGTAATACCATTTTGATATCTGATAATCTACTCATTAACCACAAGTGATTTCAGCAGTTCTAGTATTAATCACATGATTAATACACAAGGAACACAACTAAATCAACTGTGCATGATCAGACTTATATATGATACCCTACAGTGTCTGAATTAAAGTTTAACAGAATAAAATGGACTTCCTTTTTTTTTAATTTTCTTGTTTTTTGTTTTGTAATAAAATGTAGTATTTATTTTAGTGCACACGGCCTATATTTCAGCACTTAAGCCAATTAAGGATTACTGCTCTATCAAAGGATTAAACCTCCTTCTTCACAAACCATGCTCACATTGATTTTTCTATTTCCTTTGGAATAATATCAGCACTTAATTCTAAAGATGTTTGTACCGATACACTTATGAGCTGTCAATCACAATTTTTTCTGTCTATAGGAAAACTGATTCTGCTTAATGGTATTTATATTTATTTGAGATTTAATAATGTCAAATGTTTCCTTTATAATTTATGACACACATTCAAATTTTCCTTTCACTTTTTAATAAAAACTTCTGAAACCCTTATTAGGCTGCACTCTGTAACAGATACCAGGAAACAAAAGATTTCATTTTATCCAATCATTTATAACATACCAATTCTGTAGTACCGGTAATCTTAGTCAGGTAAATGAAGTGTAAACTCAGAACCAATGCTGGCATTTAATGAAAAGCAATGTTAACACACAGAGCCAGTACTTTTCAAAGCCTGTCAGTGCCATTCCACCAATTATACACTGTACATATCTGTCAGTCTCCACTCATACCAGTGGCCATACAAATGGCACTTCTAGTCACTCATTATCTCCAACTCTGCTCCATTATTATCTACTAAATCATTCTTGCACAGATTATATTTTACTTTTGGCTAAGTGTAAGTATAATCACCATACCACTATGCTTGATAAGAACAACCACAGCTGTTAAATAAAAACCAATCTTTGACATATCCTATAAACAGTAGTTAAATAAAAACACCTAACTGAGCAGTACACCACAGAAGGTAGACCATGAATACATAAACGATTTCTGATTTGATTCAAATGTCAGACTAGACAGATTAATCTAAGAACTACCATTTATGTAAATTTTTGAACAGTCAATATCAGTTACAATATCAATCTGGAATTTTAAACGGGCATACCTTTTAATCTAAATTGTTAAAATTGTTCTACTGCCCTAAGGCATGGCAGATAAAGAATAATTGAGGCTAAAAACTGAACCTTGGGTTGATACATAAAACATTCTTTTCATGAGGGATGTCATATATCACATCATTTACCTTATCCTAATAGTCACATTTTTGTGTCATCTAAATAAGGTTTATAAACATTTCAAGAGCAGGAAACTATCAGCCTTTTAACATTTTTATTAACAACCATGGATGTTTAGTTCCTGTGTACCTTTTTCATGCTCATACGGACATATAGGGTTTAATTACAACAATGGTAAGGGTTTGAAACCCTAAACAGGATGCATTTGTGGATGATGTTTAGTCGTGTGTGCCTTCAAGTTATATAATGAATCACACATTGTTATATAGCAACTGTGGTTATAGTAGCAGGCATAAAAGTAATAAATATATGTTGGGGAAGGATGAGAATCTGGGAGGATCTATTTAAAAGCTCAGGAATGGTCAAGCCTGATGCCACTAACATTGTAATGATGTGCTGTACAGGTGTTTATTTTAATTTACAACAGAATGTGCTGTTCATGAATTAATTATTACTTTACAGTCAGTAAAACAAATCTACCCAACCTATAAAAGAATATAATTTTACAATTAATGTAGTTCTGGGAAAAATGAGAATTCCTGTTGTTCCCAGATAAAATGAGAATTGTCATTTTTCTCAGGATGAGAACTAAAGAGGTGTGATATCTCTCCTGTTTTTCCTGGAAAGAATGAGAATGCTCATTTTCCTCCAAGAATGGTAAGTATGAGAACTAACATTCTTCCCAATTAGATTCTGGATCTTAACAGATTCTCATTCTTCCTTAACATATACACTAAGTTTGAGCTTCATTCCTTACACAGTACTTAAAAGGGCTTGGTTTGGGCAGCCTTTTCAGGTACAATACGAACTGTGATAAATTTAAAGTGATATCTAATACATATTGCAATACGCTTTCATTTTCTTTGTGTATCAATTTCTAATTAAAAGCCACATGTTGGTGGCACCATAACCTACGAGCTCAGTATTGGCTGCATTGTTCAGTTTGGGTTTGGCAGGCACTCATTTCAAATGATTGGTCAAATCTTTCATTTTATGAATGGTTCCTTTTTCCTCATGTACTGAGTAGACTGTTTTGTATTAAAATCTTGATCTTGTTTACCGTCCTTGCCCCCCTCCCAGCACTCCGACCCCTTCCCCATTTAGTTAGCAGTTTATGGGGAAGAAACAGGTTATATTTTATACTCTGTAAATATATCTTTGTTTGTGTGCTTCTTGGAATGTGAATGCATAAATCACATATACAGTATCTGATTTTATCCCAAATGCTTTGAGCACAAGTTTCACCTTTTGCCATAAATGCAGTTCCAAATTTGCAGGAAAGAAATTTTTGTACTAATTAGAGGTAAAATAATGGATTGTAAAGTGAAATGCATGTCCTACTGAGATCACAGATTGATTCATAAAACATGCAATGCATATTTGAATGGTAGCTATATGTAAATTGAACATAAATTTAAACTATAATGAGGACTGATGGTAATAACTTCCTAAATCAATGCTCACATGCTTTGGATTGTTTTGGAAGCACCGACAAGTGTACATACATTCCTCACCACTTCAATCACAGTACAATCAATGTGATCTGATTTATGTCTTAAACTAAAGGCGAACATAAAAACATATATAGCATATATAAATAGTTTACATTATAGTTCAAGTCAGGGCTGTATAAATATTTATTAACAGTCACTGTTTTTTCTCAATACGAGATACAACATGCATTGCATATTGGTAACTGTATCAACGTGGCATATCAATATGTAACGATATACTGATACAGCCCTAGTACTTACACAGTACTCGACTTATAGGTGGGTTTTTACGGTAGTTATTTTTTGCATTTTCCCTGAACTCCTTCCTCTGAACCACTGCTTCCTACAACAAAATTTACTGGGCTTCACCGCTAGATGGCTGGCACAGGCAAAGAATGTCCAAACCAATGAGAGCATGTTATCACATTGACTATCAAATATAACAAGTTTTAAACCTCCAACACACCCACTTTAACACAGGAAGTAATTTTATGATAACTGATAGGTATGGCAAATAGAGTTAAACATTGTTGGGTCAAAGCTGAAGAGACTTGCCGTAAAGCTTTGATATATCAGAGTTCAGACACTAGTGGGCTTTATATGGTAATTATTTAACTTTGAACTCTTGAGCATGAAGCTTCTACTAAAGTGGATAATTCTATCTAAATAAGTTTTTTTTCTTTGTATTTACTTTGCAATAATGTTGACTGGTCTTTGAAGAGCTGCTTAAATGAAAGTGTCATTTACAGTGGCCCCACGTTTGTCACTGTGATACAGGAGGGCTTTATCCTTGACATAACAGTGGCAATTACAAACACTGATGTGATGTCACCTGTGTATATATACTATACAGCCCCACAGATCAAGTCTAAGATTGTCAGGTTAGGCCATCAATGACATGCCACAATACTGCATGTCTGTGTTGTCATATTTCATTTCAATTCATTACATATATCTGGTCAAGGAAGTGTATTTATTCACCTTGATAACTGCCCCCACTTTGCTGTTAAGACAGAGGTTGTGACATGGATTATGACTTTGGTACTAGAGTTTCCTGCTGGTTAACCATTGCCAGTTTTGCATCCTTACCTGAATCAGGCAGTAGGCCGCTGGGTCTTCCTTTTCCATCCCATATTTTTCCAGAGTTTCTTTGACAACATAAGCAGCTGAATCAAACGCAGACAGGAGTAATGTTTTGTAAGGCACGCCCGGGTCAAGGGTCTCTCCATAGATCTTCAAGGTGCCGCCTGTAGCAAAAAAACCACATGACCACTCAGTGCAGGTTCTGTCCCATCGAAAAAATCAACCAGTATCAATCATCTTATGAAATACAAAGTAAAAACTGCACAAACAGCATATATAAGTAATAATTGTTAATATATTAAATAAAAGTAGTGGCAATATCATCAAGAATTTAAAATCGTTGATACAAAGCTGTTATATATTCAGCTTTGATGTCCTATGTCTTCAAAGCACCACCCATAACATGTGTGACATTTCTTAAATACTTTATATCAGTACATTATAACAGCAATGATACCAGCATTCTCTCATCAAAATTAAAAGAAGTGACCTGTTAATAGTAACATATTTATAATTGAATGCTTTAAATGTGAGTGAAAATAAAACAGAATACAGGATATCGCTAATGCAGCTTCTCTTGTAGGAGATAAACGCCTGGCTGGCGCAGCCAGAAGCACGTTTTTTCAGGCAAGCATGATTCAGCCAGGCAATCATTAGCACAGACAAAACGGACTTTCCCCAATCTATTTGATTACATACGTTATGGACTCTAATAAATGCATATGTTCATTGAATAAATACAGGGTTACAACAGTTTCATACCAGAATGTATGACACATTCAAGGAAACTTCAAACATGTTTGCAAAATTTGACGTACAATTATCAATGACTGAAAGACCCTGTGTATGTTCCCTTTCTCATCCTACAAGGCTGTTTATTCAAGATCAAATTCTAATGCAAACTATATCAAATGCAGCAAGTTCTCCTGTCTTAACATGTTTCTGTAATGTTTTAACAGAGCATAATAAATATGATTATTGATAAAATGATAAGTATCATGATGATCAGCAATTAAAAACACTAAGCCCAGTGCACACAGAGCTGTGTTGTATGCATTGGCTGGTCAGGTTGGGGGCACTACTTGTTTGCCTGCAGTTTTTCAAGCAGGCAGTCGTTTACTGCCTCCACAGACGAAAGTATGGTATAAGTGATATCCGGTATTGTTGATGTTATCCTTTTACACTCTATCACAGGAATAATAGCTTGTTAAAATATCGAAATTGGCTCATAATTAGGCATCCAGAATAAGTTTACTGGTCATTGTTGCTTCGCAACACAAATATATTCCATGCTTTAACTAGACATTTCTTGGCACCGCAGGTGCCAAAGTATCCCCAGACATAGTAGCCCCCCCCCCCCCCCTTTAAGAATAGGCCCCCATTTTTAGCAGCATATACTGACACTTGGCATATTTGTTTCTTCCATCTATCAATCCACAATCTTGTTGAAGATGTTGGTCCTGTGACCTTGATCTTTTTAAAGATGTGTCCTGTGACCTTGAATTTTGACCTCATGACCCCAAAATCAATTCAGGTCTTGCTTTTCCAATGGGACATATATAATTCAAGTTTGAAATCTATACATCAATAAAGCAGGAATTTTCATCAAGAAACTAATTTTTGGACAGATGTCTCCTGTGACCTTGACCTTTGACCTTGTGACCTCAAATTTGATAGGGTTCTTCTTCTCTTGGTAGGTGAACTATATGTGCAAGATAAAAGATCTGATATCAAATGTTTGGCTAAAAATGCATCCACATCTTTTTAAAGATGTGTCCTGTGACCTTGACCTTTGACCTCATGACCCCAAAATCAATTTGGGTCTTGCTTTTCCAATGGAACATATACAAGTCAAGTTTGAAATCCATACATCAATAAAAGCAGGAATTATCATCCAGAAACTAATTTTTGGACAGATGGCTCCTGTGACCTTCACCTTTGACCTTGTGACCTCAAAATTGATAGGGGTCTTCCACTCTTGGCAGGTGAACTATATGTGCAAGATGAAGAATTGAGATGGATTGTTTGGCTGAAAATGCATCCACAATCTTTTTAAAGAGGTTTCCTGTGACCTTGACCTTTGACCTCATGACCCCAAAATCAATTCTGGTCTTGCTTTTCCAATAGGTCAAATACAAGTCAAGTTTGAAATCCATACATCAATAAAAGAAGGAATTATCATCCAGAAACTAATTTTTGGACAGATGGCTCCTGTGACCTTCACCTTTGACCTTGTGACCTCAAAATTGATAGGGTTCTTCCTCTCTTGGCAGGTGAACTATATGTGCAAGATGAAAGATCTGAGATGAAATGTTTGGCTGAAAATGCATCCACAATCTTTTTAAAGATGTGTCCTGTGACCTTGACCTTTGACCTCATGACCCAAAAATCAATTCTGGTCTTGCTTTTCCAATGGGTCAAATACAAGTCAAGTTTGAAATCCATACATCAATGAAAGAAGAAATTATCATCCTGAAACTAATTTTTGGACAGATGGCTCCTGTGACCTTCACCTTTGACCTTGTGACCTCAAAATTGATAGGGGTCTTTCTCTATTGGCAGATGAACTCTATGTGCAAGATGAAAGGTCTGAGATGAAATGTTTGGCTGAAAATGCATCCACAGTATTTTTTAAAGATGTGTCCTGTGACCTTGACCTTTGACCTCATGACCCCAAAATCAACTGGAGTCTTGCTTTTTCAGTGGGACATATATAAGTCAAGTTTGAAATCAATAAATAAAAAAAAGCAGGAATTATCATCCAGTAACTAATTTTTGGTCAGATAGCTCCTGTGGCCTTGACCTTTGGCCTTGTGACCCCAAAATTGATATGGATCATCCACTATTGGCAAGTGAGCTATATATTCAAGATGGAAGACCTTGGATGAAGGTATGGCTTAAAATGCATCCACAGTATCTTTGAAGATGCCAGTCCAGTGACCTTGACCTTTGACCTCATGACCCTAGAACCTATAGGGTTCTTACTTTAGTGGTGGGCCATACATAAGTCATGTTTGAAATCCATATGGCTATCAACACTGGAGATATCATAAGAGGTGTGTGATTTTCACCATATATGGCAATATTCAAGGTCAAGGCCACTATAATAGGAAAGGTCATGACCCAAATTTAAATAAACATCATCCCATAACCCATACCTATGTATATGCATAATATAAAAGAAATCTGTCCATTAGTTTTTGACTTATAATGCCCACAGTACTGTAAGGTGGCAATTTTGGGAGTATTACACGGCAAGAAAACAAGTAAAGAATAATAGATGGCGCCACCAGTTTCTGGAACATGACAACCCTATCCATGATCTTCCAGCAACTTGATTTTGGGATAAATCCATGCAAGATTTCTTGAGATATTAAAGAATTTGTGTGATTTTCCCCAAAATTGGACCTATTAGCATCGTTCTCTTACCCATATCTATACATAAACCAAGTTTGGTAAAGTTCCGTGAAATATTTTTTGGGTTATCGCGCCAACAAGATTTATATGCGGCGGCGGCTGGACCGGTATGAAAACATAGTATCCCCCGACTTAGTCTGGGGATACAATTAAATATTGACTGAAATGATAAAAGACAACAACATTATTAATTTTCCCATTATGATTATGGTCAACCAACCATATAGCATATTTATTTCATATGCATACAAAATTGCTATGATTAAAAATAAGTGTTTCTATGAAAACCAAAGAAAAGTTCACCAAATGTGCACCAAGCCAACAGGCATAGTGAAAAGAAATGGTGATTCTGGTTGACTATAGAGTACAAATGCAGGATACAATGCATTAATATAGGATCCCCTAGGTTAAAATTAGCAATAATCAGCAAACTTTCTTATAAATCGATTGTACACAACACACTTTTATTTGCAGGCAAGTTTAATGGTACATTGTCTTCTGGAGTTTCTGCTTTTCCAAAATTCTAGACATTTACAACTGACAAGGATGAAGTCAAATCTGAGACAGGTCTATACATGATATATTTACGTGTTTACGCAGCACGAGTGACTATTTGTTAGACCTAGGAGGGTAGCATCCCGAACATGTCTAAACAGAACTGTTACATCTGTGTTATATATGACTGTGCCAAACTTCTTTTTATAACTAACTTTTGCCTATCAACAACTTGAGCTGGAGTGAAGTATGTGGCAATGCCATACTTGAAACCCTGTCACTAACACACTGTGAGTCACACAGTGGCTAATTCTAGGTACAAAACACCAGGTTCCAAACTGCTGCTGAACCTCTGAGAATACATGTATCTTGACTCGAATCTACACCAGAAAATTTGATCTGTGCAAGATAATCTTCAACTAGCCATATTAAAACCAAATCTGAGCCTTCTTGTACAAAATAAAAACAACAAATCAATAATGCTACATAACTTAACAATCAACTTCAGAATACTCTCCATCAAGACATATAATGGAAAAGTTTAAGATAATTTCATATAGAGTAAAACATAAGCATTCAAATAAGTCAGCTGACAGACACTACATTATGAGCAGGCTGAGGGATAAAACTAACCAAATAAACATGACAGACATAAAAAATAAAAGATATGTTGGTAAGTCTAATAAACATTCCTAAACTGCGAGATGTATACAATTAACTAAGATGACAATGGGATGCCAGGCTGCAGGAGTAACTAGGCCTATAAACATAAACAATGTTGACCTAAAGAACCTGAATGGCAAAACATCAGTCTCCTGTCTAGAAATTTCTGAGCCTGTGTTGTTCATTGGCCCTGACATATTAACAGCTTTACCTCCAGGCAGCAGCCAGCTAATTTACTAACTGTTACCCCCGTAAATAGTTCAAGGTGCAGGATGACAGACTTATGGTTAGCCCCTGCAACATAACAGCTCAGTAATACAAAAACACCATAAATACCAAGCTCGCTGAAAAAAATTGGTCTTGGCATATTATGTCTTTCATATAACAGAAAGAAAATACCTTCAATTATTGACTGCAATATTTCTGTTTGTCTTATTTTCTGCAAGTTAATACAGTATATGGAGGGAAACTGACAAGAACTAGATGTGTCAGAACAACACAATTGGCCCCCATGGAAGTACGTTAAAAGTATCGAATGGTCAACCAGGATAAAATGCAAACTCCATCTGTAACTGGTCATTATCTGCCCACATACCAAAAATCAGGCCAGTATCTGCAGGCATGGCAAAAAAAAAGTCTGTACATGTGTATTTGTCATGAAAATTTCTATTTTTCATGAAACTTTCTACGTTCAGGAGCTGTCAAACGGTCAACCAGGACAAAACGCTAACTAGATCTTTAACTGGTCATTATCTGCCCACACACCAAAAATTAGGCCAGTATCTGCAGCCATTGCGAAAAAAAAGTCTGTACATGTGCATTGGTCATGAAAATTTTTATTTTTCATGAGATTTTCAATGTTCAGGAGCTGTCAAATGGTCAAAAAAGAGTCAAACAGGACCAAACACGAACTCTATCTGTATCTGGTCATTATCTGCCCACACACCAAAAATCTGCCCAGTATCTGCAAGCATTCCGAAGAATAAGTCTGTACAACTGTTTATTTTCAGAATGACGGAATGACAGAATGACAGACATGGGTAAAACTATATGCCCCGGCCACTTTATGGCGGGGGCATAAAATGGTCAGCCCTCTTCAAAGAACATGTAATTTACTGTTTCAATGTAATATGAATGATAATTAGAGGCCATCTGTTGATAAAGTTGCTAGTTATCATATTTTTCATTTAACTGAACAGGTGCAAGACCAATTGCTCAGACCTTTTTTCATCAGACAGGTATTGCTCTGACCAGTATCAACAGACAAACGGCAAAGAGATTCTCAAGGAGAGAGTATGCCCAACCATAACCGGTGAAACCAGATATTACATTTAAAGAAACGAGAGAAAATTTCTCAATTCATTAATATTAGATATCCTCCGCCCTCATTGTTGAGAAACTAGTGGTGATTCTGACATGTGACACTGGATTTTTTGGGTTTCAGTGTATATATGCAAAATGGTAGCCTCCATTAGTGGTTTCTATATTTTTGTGAGGTCAGGCTTTGACAAGGGCACAGAAATGCAACAGATAAGTAGTCAAGTTGGAAGGTGAGAATCTACCCGCATAGTTTTGTTGTGGCCAATAGACCAGTATATTTTACACTGAGGCTGGAGTAATGCTCTGCCAGTGCCCTACTCTCATCCCCAAATTATAATAGGATGTCTCATCTAGACTCAAGGCAATAGGTATAATCCTGAATCTTTAACTCCTTTGGATACATTTTTAAAACAATGGCCCTGACTGTCATGCCTCCAATTATGGTTAATCACAACATTAATTTCATGAGTCTTCTATGGGTCAATATGAGTCAAAAGTTACCTGTATCAGGTCCACCATCTCGACTTTTGAATTCTTGTAGTTTCTTTTCCAGCTTTAACTGTCTGCGTTTCCTCATTACTGCCTCAGGGTTGGATATACTGCGTGTGAAGCTCGTCTCAGGAAGTTCATTATATAATTTTTCTGCCACCCCTGCATCAGGATTATTTTCTTTGCCTCTTAGTTTGGCCTCTTTTTCTCTTTTCTTTTTCTCCTTCTTTTCTCTCTTTGAAAGTTTTCTTTTGAAGCCACCACCCACAGCTTCAGTTCCTCCATTGAAAGCAATTCCGTGCAGCTGCATGATGAAAATTATACAACAACTTTAATACAAAATCATAACCTGTATACATACACAACAAATATACAAATATAATGAGGAAACAATCAAAGATATAACAGTTAAACTAAACAATTATTTACATGTGTTTTGACCATATGGGCTTTAAATGGATGGCAGGACCTACATATGTATATATAAAAAAGTTTGTTAGTGCAGGTGCAGTAAAAACCCTGCTGAATGATTATGCTGCTAGAGCTTAAAAGAACTTTGACCTTTTTAACACTGTATGGGCATATACTGTGGTTGGCTCAATACACGGGGCACAATTTTCGCACTCAAGCAATTTTTCATAGTTTCACGGGGTGTTATTTTCGCAATGGGGCATATATAAATATTTTAATAAACATTAAAATAGGTATGAATTCTCTATTTCACAAAGTTGTTTTGCTCAAACAACAATGACCGTCAATGCCAGAACCAGGCGATGCGGCTTCAAAGGGGCATTGGTTTCACAGCTTTGCCATTACATATCAAGATAAATAGGGCCCTCTTCTCTACCCTGATCATATCATGTTCAGATTACATAATAGATACATTGTTCCATGGATATAACAAGTTGTTTACGGAAGGGGCCATTACCCTGAAGCGGTGCGCGAACGTGAAGAAAGAGCAGAGTTACTCTAAGCGGCGAATAATCAGATCGACTGTCAGCCAACAATGCGTAAGCGGAGAGTTCAAGCAAACAGCTTACACGCAATTTTAAAAATTGAATCATACATGCAGAACTGCTGGTGAGAACTAATCATTTTTTTTTTACAATAAACTAGATTGTGGATACATTGCATGCTGTGATCAACATGATGGTCATTTGGATTATATTTATTTTCCACTAATGCACATTATTGCGACCTGGTCTACAGAGACTATTTTTTCCATTACAGCTAGGGTTCATATCTGCGTGGTTTCAATTTTGCGGCTTTTCCACTGCCGCGAAATCGCGAATTTGAAACCACAGCGAAAAAACAAGCCAACCACAGTATTTATTTTAGTAAAATACATATATACACATAAATAATACAACTTTTCCTGGAGTTTGGTTGGACTTGGGAATATATAATGTGTCTCTGAATTATGAAGTAAAATTAAAACAAAACCTCAGCTGAATATGGTTTTGGTATACTTTTGTTATTTTATTTTTATTTACATGAACAACAAACCTGATGTCAATCTTTCATATATAACTTTAAAACATTTGTTTTCCATGTAACATCCATGAGTAAAGCTTTTTTTTTTTACAATTTACTCCATGGTGTCTATAATCTGTCTACGCTTAATATGTGATGTAATAAAGTAGAAAAAAAAACCAAATTAAATTGAAATTCCCGAACACAACTGAATGGGCACTAAATACTGAAATTTTAAGAATTAGTGTTTAAACAAAAATTAAAACATTTCATTACAAGGTCTTCAAGTGGCATAAAAATAAGGGCAGAAATGTCACATACAGTAAAATCTGTGAAATAAGACAACTATTAGGCTAAAGTTGAACTGAATTTGCAGGTGGTCCTATGAGACAGGTCAGTTATTACCAATGTAAAGACAGGTCAGTTATTACCAATGTGAATGCTTTCTGTTCACCAAAGGGTGGTCTTTGCAGAGTGCTGGTCTTATCAGACAAGTGGTCTTTCAGACAGGTTTCACTGTATGTTAAGGAGGAACACTTTGTGTCTATCTGTACTTACATTTCCTGATTTGTCACCTTCTCGTTTAAGTAGGAACCTGCCTTCCCGGTCATCTATTCCCCAGTTCAACTGGACATACAGTGGTCTCTCTTGGTCATCTAGTTTTCTCTCCTCTGTCAAATACATCAACCATCATCAATTTAAGTTATAAAAATCTGGATTTCAATGTTGAGAAGCATGTCCAAATTATTAGAAACAGGTGGACTTGGAAATAGTTTCAGATTAAAGTGCCTGGTCAATAAATGCATTCAATAGTTCTTTTGAAAAAGACAAGCAAGGTTATGTTTCTGCCATGAAGCATGCTGGGTTATCTGAGTTAGCATCCATATTAAGCAATTCTCTTTTCAATTAAAAAATCTCCAATAGCATTTAACAAGAAAATAAAGTGTATGTATATAGATTTTTGTCACACTTTCCCTCCTTGATAGAAATTAAACAAGTACCACCTCTCATTTTTGGATGACTATTCACTGTCTCCAGCTTTAAAACCTTCCTATGACAGAAGCTTCTGTGATGTATTATTTTAAGGGTTTTAGAATTTCTTCAGGTTAAATCAATTTGGAATTTCAATGAGGGCATATCAATCTAGCTTAGAAACAGAGGCAATCAACACCTGTTTCATGTGTAAAGTTTTCATCACAAGGAAAGTTGAAAAAATATAAGCACACAGATGTGTATCAATACTGACTTAACTTCAACTTGTTTACACATCTTGAAAATCCAAAACAATGAAGTGATGCTCTAAAAGAATTGAAAAGATTTATATCTCTTATGTAACTGAATGACATGTGAACATATCATATTCTTATTTAGCACAATATATATTCTTCGTAGTCTCAATGAGAAAATGCTGCTTTCCCTGTAGTTTGTAAGTCTTGCAGTAACTGGTCTTTAAATAGCAAAATTATAGTACATAGTAACTGTGAACAGTTAAGGTTATTTTCTTAATAATAAAGCATCATTTATTTATTAACATTTCCAGACAATTCCAATGGTGTTCATTGTAGAGCTGATAGCTATGTTCAACCTGTTGCTCAAACAATGTTTTCCTCTCATGTGCACCCATTCCAACTGGTATCTATTAATCTTGTAGTCTATAAAAAGGATGGGAGGCCACATGAAGGGCCACCAAAGTGTTTAACACGACTGGTTCACTTGAGCTGTTTGTGTGACCCTCTAATGGTCCTAGTAAGTACATGTATGGTGTTGGGGAAGTGAAAACAGATGCTTGGAACCCTGCTGTTTACTTGTAGGTCTGCAAGCTACAAAGAAGTTCATTGATCTATGTTACATGATTCACAAGAGTTCCTGTTACACCAGACCTTATGCATCTTGATTCAATAAAATTTATATTATCATCCACATTATATTTGAGAAGGATGATAAATTAAACTAGTGAATTACAAGAGAAAGTTACCCAAGCTATATACATGTATACAGAGATATCCTGCAAACAAGTTTCTATTAATTATAAACTGTTCAGTCTAATGGAATTCAGGATTTAAATCAAGGGTTTGAGACTGAAACTATGAGAGATTTAAAAGTGCCGAGCTGTGGTATTAGCTTATTATTAGGAGTCCACGGTCAGGATGATGATACAGAGCACTTGTTCTGACAGGTGTTACTGTGGGGTTTATCTGTTTACATTATGTCCATCTGCTAGACCTCACTGAGGATTACAGATAATCAGTGCTACCAACATCCTTCTCCCCGAAACCCCCCTATCCCCCCCCCCAACCATCCTCTGCATTTTCATGGCTGTCTTGGAACTGGATATCAGGCACGTGATTCCCAGCATATAATATAAGAGTGACCTAATGAGAAACACACACTTAAGTCCGATCAAAGGACACAGCCACATAAGTGTATAAATCCTGAATTGATATGAGCAATGAATGACCTAAGACTGTGTGCTCAGTTCTGTAATATCTTTAATTTGCATCATACTGAGTAAATCAGGTATGTGAAATGTGTCCATACTTGTAAATTTTGGGTGATTCTGGATTGATGACTTGATGATATAAGGCAGATCTTAATAATTTGTTACATACTTTGAGTGCAAAATCTGCTTAAGGCCAAAAAAAATTAAAGGTATGGTTCACAGGCACTTTTTATCAGAAATCAGTGCGGGCGGGCAGTATTTTATTTTTGACCTTTATTTGAATGTTTAAAAAAAAATGTCATATGATCAGGGAAAAGCATGAAAATAACATTTTTTTGCTAAACAGGTAAAAGCACTACATAAATGGTATTATTTATCTTTCTGAAAGATAAAAATCAAAATAAAAATTTTTGATGCGGGGAGTAAAAATTGATGCGGGCGGTGCCTGGGAACAATACCTTTTATTTTTTTTGGCCTAAGTTAACTTTAATAAATGTGGTGTTTACTATCATGTTTGGTATAGAAGCTGCCTGGAAGTGCATGGTTTGTAAAATAACATGCTTGTGGCTCTGACACTCTAAAACTAACCATGTGATGACTATCTGTATGACTGATGGACCAAGGGTAACAGCTACAGCTCAATCCAAAAACAGTCAGCTTAGCTTAATCTTAAGGGACACATATATAGAGACAGGTGGTAGGAGTGTAATTAGTAGAGAGTTGGTGGCAGGGCTGGTTCAGGCTTGAGGTATGCAGTCTAACCTATTTCTACTGTGGGGTGTTACTGGGATATCAGACAGACTGGAGTATGTTTGTTGCTGGCTGTCTACAGCTTGGAGGACCACCTTCATCCAACACACCTGCAGCACTGCCCTAATGTAAGATCCCAGCAACTACAGACTAAACAACCAGTCACACAGACATAGTTTCCTATCATTTGGTACTGGCTTCCAGTTACAGTCAACACATTATACTACATGTAAACTTTTTTTATTCTGTGTTCTTTAGTGATGCTTTTGATGACTTAAGTAAAAACCATATTTGATGTTATGTCTGGTATTTGTATATGATCACAGGCTAACCTGTGTATTTATAAAAAAAAAAAAATCAACAAAACCTTGAGATGGTTACACTTTTAACAATGAAGATCTGTCCTTCTTTCTGTTTTCTACCTGAATGTTTGTATATATACACAAACCATTTTGGTTTAAGGAAACTTGTATTTAAATTAAACAGCAGGTAGATTAAACCATTTAGGATATGGAAAAAGAATTGATTCATTTCATTCTGTTTGTGCAAGAAAGTATGCAAGATGCTTTCTTGTATGTCTGTTAAAAAATGCCACCACTACTGACATCTGGTGCAATAATATGGAACTATAAAGGATCACTGTATTTGGTGGAGGCATGTGCTCTCATAACACTATCTAGAAGTGTACATGATGACCCTATCTATTTCGAGTTTATTAAATGCTGTTTGGTCCTTTCTTTATGGAAAGCCCTGGTACAGAATAAATGACAAGGAATACTATACCAACCTCCATTGACATGGACCTCATACAGTGAATATATTGGCATGGACAGCATTCTCATGTCAGGCCTGAATTTCTCCACCAGGGTGTTGAGGACATCTCTTGTGGTGGCTGAGCTGGCCACCCGGATACATTTAGTGGCAACCTTTGATCCATCATCTTGATAAAAGAATCGCATAACACCATGAAACTCCAATGTCTGAAAAAAATCAAATTGCAAATTCAGCAAATAAATGAAGGCTATACTGTAATCTTATATTAAATGGTAATCAAAATGAACTTGACAGATTCAGACATTCTTGGTATAAAATTATTCCTTGGCAAAGTTGCTGGAGATGAGTGGGCTCTCTGAGCTGCAGGTCAAACAACTCCCCCTCAAAGTTGTCACAGCTTGTACAATCATAAGTCATTATATTCCATATATTACCAGTCAGTCAGTCAGTCTTTACAAACAGTAGCGACTGAACATCTTTATTAGTTTATCACCATACACAACCTCAAAATGTTCTGAATGATTTTCATTGAACTTTTGTGGAAGAATGAGGAACTTGGATTTATTTCAAATTATGTCTGTTGTCAATATTAACTGAAATGTTTCCAATGGTTTAAAGTGAATTGATATGGAATGGTGGGGTATGGGTTCATTTAATTTTACGGCAAGCTTAAGTGTTGATACAAGTTTTGTCATGCTATATGTGTACCTCAGTGAGTGCTTTTTAATTATTCTTAGGTGTTATGAAAGGTGTGTATTTTACCACCAAAACCTCCACTATACAAAAATCTTATTTCATGAAAATTAACAGACATTACCAGATGTTATTATTTAAATCTTTATTTTATCAAGTGCATTAACATACATACACTTTAAAATCTATGCACAGTAGCTTGAATCCTTATTTCAGGGGGGGGGGGAATGGAAAGAAAAGTGTGTTTGAAGCACCTCTTTAGTAACACAAGCATGATTATATATTCATATTGTGCACAGTTTCTTCCATTTCTTGATAAACACAACCACAAACAGAGATTCAAGTGACTGTGATCTGTGAAGTCTCCACTTTTTGTAATCTCACACATGAAGCAGCTGATCAGATAAAATGTTATTTTAATTAGGGATGTCTGCCCTCTTTGACCAAATAGAGTGATTGGTTTAGTTTTCCCATAGAGAACCTAAACACCCACCACTGCATTTTGAATAAACCTCAGGGGTTCTCCCTGGTTTAACTTGTTCTTCATTATTCAGGGGTCCCTATCAGGGGGATGTCAGGGATATGTTTACATATTAGTTCCACCACTGGGCTATCAGTATATTTTTACCACTGAGAAGTGTCACCCTATCAATGTTAATCAGCTCTTGGTGACAGCACAGCCTGAGGGCTGACCTATCATGTCACCTGAAATGCTGTACCAACATGACCTTCATATCAGTATCTTTTACCTCAACTGATGTGGGATGGAGGTTATGTTAATACCCATGTTTATCTATCTGTATCTCCGAAAAGGAAGGTTGGTTGGATATACAGTTTGCAGTACATGTAAAGGGAGCATAATCCTTTGAAATTTTCACCTTTCCAAAGGAAATACAGGTATACCTTTCCACAGAAAAATTTGCCTTTCCACTAAAGATGCATGCTACCATCATAACAAACTTTCAGTCACCGATTGCTCAGAGTAAACCTGATCCTGCCATCTTACATGCTATCCTTCATGCACACTTAAAAAAAACTACATGTTTTTAATAGTAATACTGTAATATCAGAAATATTTTGTGCAGTGAAAAAACCTGGTAAAATATTGGAGATGAGGGCCCAAATGCCTGAAAGTATAAGAAATTATAGACTATTTATAAAGGAAAATTTAGGAAATATAGGTAGTTGGTGGAAGACCACAGGTCTGTAAAATATTTTGTTTGTGTCATGTTTGTTATAACTTATCAGCTACTAATGTGGAACACATCTAGATGTTCACCTTTCCAACAGATTGGTACAAATTGAAAAATGCCTTTCCGTGCATGTTTGCCTGTCTGAGACAGACGGAAAGGCTTTATTAGGACCCCTGATATATTTAACTTAATCTAAGCATTAGTATGCAGCAGGACATGAGCCTGGGAAGACCCAATTAAACCTGATATGGATCTAGATAGAGACCCAATTAAGTACAGAAGTTTTCCTTTGGTAGAGAATGCCACAAACGAAGTCTACTCAAATTCTGGTAACAAAAACCTTTTGGTAAAAACCAATCTTTCACACATTTTACCTCTGGTTTCCCACTTTGGCAAAACATGCCAACCCTGTTACTTATCATATTAATTACTATTGCTAATGCAAGTAGGTGCAACTAAATGACTGTTCAATATTTCATTTTATTCTTTTCTAATCAGTACCTCTAGCTCATTGACAGATGAGTATTTATGTGTTCTACTCTAGAGAAAACAAGCGTTATCACATTGGTGTAACCAGGCATGCCATTAAGGGACAGATCACAAGTACCAGTATTGCAATTTTCCCTGCCCTCTTTGAAAGCTGCTAGGAGCTGAAGACAAAAATTATTCTGGCGTAACTGTGCAGATTAGTTCTATAATTAAATTAAGTGTTTCAGTGAATCCCGAATTTATATTTTATATGTTGAATAAAAGAAAAATATTGAATTTATTGAGGTGTGCATATAGTTGGAAACATAAGTTCACGATATATGTATTCTTCCAATTTTTGGTTGCACTTGCAGGTAGGAAAACAATTAAGTATTTTAAAAGGTATCTGATAAAATTTTTTCAATGACAGAATTTAGTCTTCACGCATAAAAATACCTTAATTTAAGTTGGGCTAAGGAAACCATGTCCCCAGGATACTGTGATGACCAATGTGATTGAACAATGATTACTTTGAAATATTTTATTTGGAATTATTTAAAGCTGGTGATTTTTTTTCGATGGAGAGCTCTTTAAACTTATGCATCAGTTAAAACAATACAAGGGAATTTCAAACTTTAGTAAAGGTTTCCTATTTCTTGCATCACCTGACCGACATAAAATGTAAGGGTCAATAACAATAAACCTGTAGACCACAGATATGAAACCTGCATCAAGATGTGGTACCTTTCATGCAGGTGTACAGGCAGTATTAGCCCATAACCAATAATTAGCTTTACATGGAGGCAAGTAAAACCCCCAAGTGTCCTCACAGTGACCCTAGTTGTTGACTCAGTAACACAGTACACAGATCATTCTCTCAATTTACAGAATCAATGACTGCAGTAAGAGTAATTTTAAGTATTTTGGGTCACATGCATGAATCAGAAGTACATACCAGGAGGGTCAGACTAGGACCTACTGGTCCTTTTTCTAACCCATAGTTTTATTTGATACTAAATATATTTAAAACAAAAGAGCTTTAAGAGCACCATGCTTTCCAAAAGCAAGACCTTTGGGTACTGGTTATTAAGCCAACACAAGAAAATGGCAAATCAACGACATCTTAAATCTGCATATTTTTATTAATCCTATGAATTTATTTATCAATTCATGCAATCTTGACCAATGGTTGAAAGAGACAGTGAAATAATGACATCAAGCACCAGCTAGACAGTTTAAGGTTTGAAGGAATATTTCTCTTACCTGAAATGGACCCAGGGCCATCAAAACTTAACATACATGTGCCAATGATTTCAGGAATTGTACTGACTAGCATATAAAGCTGGCAATGACAACCAAAAAACTGCCATGCCCTGAGATAAACTGAGAATAGCTGGACTGTCCTGACATCAAACCTGCTTGATCTTGCCAGTACATTTTTGGAAAGTTGACAATGAAGTACAAATCATGCCATCATCTTCTTATTTGTAATGATTATTTATAATTTGGAGTATCTCTCACAAATGTGTTAAATTTAAAATAATATGGTAGGATGCTATACTATAGGTATATTCTGTTAAAGGAAATGATCAACCAAAATTGATATGCTAATAAAGAAAAGGGAACACAGACAAAATGCCTTACACAGATCACCCATATCAGAAATACATTAATATTAGGCAAATTGAATTAATAAAACTTTAGATACAGTGTAGACATGTGTAGCTATTTTTTTCTATATATTTGTCTCTGCCAGGAGGGTAGGGGACGTGTTCATCTCCAATCATGTGCATGTTGGTTCAAAACATCACTTACGCAACCACGAACAGAATCTCATGAAAGTTTCGGGGCATTTCTGAAATGGGCCAATTAAGAGTCAATTAGATTTTGGTGTGGATCTGCCACTAGCTGTGACAGCTCAAATCAGTAGGCAATGGTAATTTGGCTGGTAAGCCTATTTGAGTCGTGATACAAACAATATTGAAGAATGCATCACAGTGGTCTTCCATCATGTAGCATTCATATTGTTGTAAACAGGGCATAATCTTAACATTATGCTACGAATGATGCATTAATGCAAGAGAATATGTGAACTCACAACCAAAATTGAAACCTGTCTCTATGGTAATAAGTCATTTCCTGTATGGCATACAAGTTGGCTGCACCCAGTAACCCTTGCAAGCCATGCTTGTATTCATGTGGTCAGAAATTTAAATAAACATATGGAGGGATTTACCAATATGCTGAGTTAAAGTGAGTTTGAACAGAATTTTTCTCGTTCATGTTTGGTGTTGTTAGAAAGTAAACTAAAACTGCAAATGATTAGTCTGATTTATGCCAACTAACAGTGTATCTGTAAGCCATGAGGCGTCAGAAATGACAAAAATATTTGCATCCTCATGTGGCCTTTTATTGTGTTCCTCAGACCTGGATGTTAAGGCACTCTGGCAGGCCAGTAATCTGGTCATGATGTCAGAGGGCCCATATGGCCAAAATCTGGCACATGATCGGGATTAAGTAACACCATCAAGGAATATTCACAAGTGTACAGTCACTGATTTATGCATGAATGAACCAGGGAATATTGGCCAAATATGAGAATGCAAACAGGTTTTAGGAGCATCCCACAAGAAGTACCTCCACATGGAAGAGGCTTGCATTCAGATTTGTAGTTTTAGTCCTGGATTAAATATTGTTTGCTCACTTTGCTGTGAGAAATACATCAGAAATTCAGTGAAACAGAGGTACCGTATGTGAAGATATTTTCACTCTCTTGTCACATGACATAATTGATGTCATCTTGCATTTAATTTAAAAAGAACAACACACAGATCTAAAACGTACAGTGAACAACGTTGCAGGATACGGGATAAATTAAAACATAAATTCACAAAAGACAGCAAACAATACAATTATACATGTATACTTAAAGCACAACTGATGAGACTTGTCAGACAGTGTAGACTTCAATCTCAACACACTATTGTCATTATAAAGTGATATCAAATGTAACATGATAATTATTGATTACCCATGCACCTCAAGGTAGAAGTATATAAACATAGTATCACTCTCTAGTGTTAGTGTGCAACAGTTAATTTTGTCAGCAAGTCTCAGTAATCATGCACTTATTACTGTTAGTGTAGATTCAAATACAATAGCCAGGTAGGTGTATGCATGTTCTGGAGGGGTTATCACTTTAATATCAGCTTCACTCTAATAATATGCAAGTTTACATGAATTAACACCATGAAGAGATAGATATCAATACTTTGTGAACAAAACCTTAGCTTGCATTCCTCACACTGATTAGGTTCCCTAAATTCCATTAGCACTTTATGTGAAGAACCTAAGCAGATAAGACAAGAATTTTTAAATTTTGTAGAGAAGCCACTGTGAGGATGGATCATCCTTTATAATTATTTGTATTTGAACAGGCATGTTATATACATTTTTTTAAATCACCATGCGTAAATCTGCACTAGCACCTTAGTCCTATGGCAATTATGAACCAAGAGAATCAGCCGGATCAATATTATAGGGTTCCATAAACAGGTAATAATATACTTCTCAAACCTCTATGGCAATTCTAAGCTTAATACTATAGGAAATAATGGCAGTTTACAGTATGTTTGAGAACCATCAGGAGTTAAAATAGGGTTCCATTGTGTAGTTTTGACATTGGGATTATTATTTAATGAACTGGCATAAAATAGTAATTTTAAAAATAATCCTTCTACCAGTTAGTATATGTTTTGGCTATTTTTTAGCTCAATATTTTAAGGGAATCTGCATTTTAATCAAACTTACTTCTTTCCATGACTATAAAAACTCTGAAAATAGAGTGCATTTTTTTCATCTAGTTTTCATTTATTCTGCATTTATGTTTTATTTTAAGTACTGTGATAGGAAGCTGAAAAGGACATTGCAATACTATTTTAAATCAATATTTTTTATATATAAAAAATTTAACTTTGAGTGGCACACTTGCAATCTAATTTCAAGCTAC
This sequence comes from Sipunculus nudus, assembly GCA_026874595.1. Classification (NCBI taxonomy): domain Eukaryota; kingdom Metazoa; phylum Annelida; class Sipuncula; order Golfingiida; family Sipunculidae; genus Sipunculus; species Sipunculus nudus. Next base: position 60,318,169 of record CM049311.1, on the reverse strand, counting down.
AATGAAAAATAATGGGGTGAGATGCTTTCCAACAATTTCATTTCAACCCCTGACCATTGTCAAACAACTATAGTTCATCCCTATTAAATAAAACCCTGTTTATGGAATCCCAAAACATTGATCTGGCTGCAAATTCCTCAAAAGCAAAAAGCCCATCTGAAATGTCCCAGATCGAAAAGTCCCTGTCCTAATCATTTGTTGATTATGTACCAGTTAACCAGCAAAAATATCAGCTGATTTATAATTCATGTTTCAGCAGACCTGCCCCTCCCCACCTTATGCACCTGTATCTGGGTACTCTACTAAAAATTCTGTACCTGTACCTACTACCTGGCCTTTCACAAGTAACTGCACCTAGGCATTGTCACATACAACTGACCCCAACACTGTCTAAATTATATTTTATTTCAAATCAAAGAATTATGTTGGAGGTTTAGTGAACTATTTTTTAACCTAATTTATGATAGTGAAGGTCAATTGGCAGCAAATTTCAGAATTCAGTTTAAACATGTAATGAGATATAAAACTGAAAATAAATACAGCTTTCTATATAACAGAAAGCCAGTGCATGGTGCAATACAAGTTTTATGAAACTTAATCAGTCTACTTAAAATTCAACACTGAATACTGGTAAATTATGTATCACAGTATCAGTATCACACAGAGCTACAGTTATGTCACTATACATGCACAGATTAAGATTAACAACAGACATGTCAAAAGCTTATCAAATTGCCATTCATAAGCATAACATGTGACAGCAAGCTAATGTATGTAGATGAAATGTGTTAGGAAGCGCTGTGCCATCCACATGTTGCTGTCAGTCACACAACACTGACAGCAGACTCTTCTCAATTGACCAGGGCCTGCTGCTACAACTTCCCAGTATCCATCACTCAAGTTATTACTGAAAATAACTCTTCCCCTGATCAGCATAAAGCTACCAATTAAATAGACCACTCAGGGTAGGAATTAGACTAGAAAATTTACATGCTCCAGGTGCACCCTTGAAACAAAACCTACATGCACCTAAAGATTTCAACATGCACCTTGTAATACTAATAAGAAAATTTGCTTATTAAGAAGTTTTTGTTGCTCAAAGAATAGAAATGTTCATTTATAATTTTGATGTTCATGAAAAATAAAAAAATAAGATACTGCACCAACATTTTTCACTGGTTTAATAATACATGCACTGAGTACATCCTCGGTACTATTTCTACCTGCACAAAAGAAAAAGATCATGCAAACGTGCACCCTCTATTTCACACCACTGCTTCCCTAACGTGGTCAATAGTTTATAAAGCATCACATTTCCACAAGAGAATATCACTTACTTATCAAAAGCCAAAGTAATGTATTGGCACACTCTTAATTAGTATTGCAGTTCTGAGATCAGCAGATGATGACATAAAGTCAGTGCATGAATCAACTTTGAACTGTAGCTAATGGCAGCAAACAAGGCCACTGTAATCTTAATTCCTATTATGAATCAGATGAGGCCTCACAAGGTGACATTTATATTGATATATTATTATCAAAAACAAAATGTGTCAACAGATGATTACTGACATGTCCACTAGCTTGTTGATTTTATATGATACATAATAAACCTAGTAGACTGAATCTGCAGATCCATGGGAAACTGACGTCCCAGAAAGTCAGCCAGGAATCAGAATACCTACTGATTATATTCAATTCCTTACAGTTACCACTGACAGACCTAAATGACCATTAATATGAGCAATAAATTTATGATAGTGCTGAAAAATCCATTCTGGATTTAGGGTTTAATTCTAAACATAAACAGTGCAGTTAATCAAACTATTAGGTAACACCTGATTCTGTTTCATAATGGGAAAATCCAATCAAGAGAAATTGGCTTGACCAAGATAAGATTTTCTGTAACAAGTGATCTCAAATGGTGCAGGATTTGTCTGTTCTTGTAGTACCCACATACATTTTACCTAAAAAACAAATTGTCCGAATAATTATTTCAAGGATATATTTGCAGCAGTCCAATGCAAATGTTCACATTATATCTGCAGTGAGGCTGATTGATTGGGAAGCAATCTTATTATAACTGAGATGTGATGTAACAGCAAGTAGTGCATGTCCATATATATACTTAAAATATATGTAAGCTTTCATAATGCATACAATAATAAAAAGAATTTCTTTGGAGCATCTATACAAAAAGTAATCCTACAGGTTAGAGAATCACCCTGTTTCTGGAGCAAGGCCAATGTGAGCACAAAGGGAAACATAGTGTTGAGTAGAATCTCTCTGCATTATCAGTTCTGGTAAGAAACCATGTGAAAATCCACCTAGTTTATCCAATTAGGTCAAAAGAGAAAGCGACAATCAGTCAGTGGCTCACACAGTAGAGGGGTACAACTGATACTGCCTCAAGAAACATGCTAGTAAGCTGGGAAAATAAACATTAGCCAAACCCCAAGGGCAACTGATAGTCTACTTTCTGTCTGCCTAGAAATATTCATCAGGTTTCCCATTCAGGGCTGGGCCATGGTATCCTGCGCCAGACAAAGGGGTCAGCTGGCCTGAGTGGTTACAGTGATGCTGCCCAGCACCTCTGGCTGAGAGACTGGGGCAGCAGCACTGGAGAAGGGGCCTGGGGATTGTGTTACATCACCCCATAAGCAGGAGTAGCATGTCAGCCAGTGGAGGCAGCAGTACTCCCAGCATGACTGTGGGACAATACTGGTACACCAGCCTGGCCCTGTGTATGACACTTTACAAACCCTCCATGATCATCAAGAAGCATTACTAGTATGAGCTGATAAGCAGCCTTCACACAAGTGAAAATTGCTTATGCTGATACAATCGTTTTAAGTTCAATTCCTCTATAACTTTGACAAAGTTCAGTGCAAGTGTTAGTTTGGGGGAAGGGGTACAAACATGCTATGATCCATTTTTTTTTTCTTTGTGTGGTTAGAAATGCTTCAAAATATACACAAACGCCAATTAATAATGCACCTGTGGTTATTTAATGTTAGTGAGGATATATCAACTGAGTAATATTGAAATGTTTTGCAAACCATAAGAAACAGAATATAATTTTTTGATGTATGACATATTAACCACTGATGATGACTGATAAAAATTAGAGTCCTATAAATATCACTGCATTTGTTATGACCTATTGTAATGTTTCCATAAAAAATATCTGCATGTGATTTTCTCTAAAAAAGATCATTAGTACCTATCTTATAGGACTGTAACATACACAGTTTTTGTCTGACAGATTTATGCCTTTTGGACACACCTGGAGAATTGAACATGTATACCTTTCAAGACTAACATTTGAAAAATATCATTCTTTACCAAATTACAATATCTGATTAACATACCAATTTATGGGCTGGCACAGTTTGAACTCATTTAATCAAATAATTCAGTCAATAATATGCTTAATAAAATTACCATGTTTGCAACAGATTGTAATGGTTGCTTGGAAAGCATATTTGCACAGTGACACCAAAAGAATAAATGCTTTTTTATTTCCCTCTGCAACCTCTACTGATTGCAAGTATCACCAAACAAATTGTGAGCACACCTTAAATTGTGCCACAAATGCCATGTTTACCATACCTGAAAAACATGCCAATTGTCCAAAATTTCAAATGATTCAAAACTGTAAAGAAAGAGTTTGCAGTTCTTGCAAAAAGGAATGTAATTCACTGCTATCACCTGAGGGCACCCTCAGGTCTCACCGGTCAACCATCAGTGTGACAATGTATTGTCAAGGTGTTATTATTACAGGTATCCCCCACATGACACTGGTACATCTCAGGAACAATACAAATTGATATCAAAGAACAAATTCTTCATAGTCACACACATGTATTTTAATCACCCTTTAATACCAAATATGTGAGGAAAAAAAATGACCGTCTTCAAAGAAGTTCAGACTAACTTATTTGAGTTCTGAATTCATATATATTCTTCAATCATTTATTTGTATACTTAACCATTTAGTAGTCAATTCTTTTAAGAAATAATTTTTCTCATTTTGCAATCAGGTGAATTGTGTACCACTGTCATCCATTCCCATATCCATTTGTCAGTGGATTGTTTATTTTCATAATTTTGACATAATTCATATTAAAATTCATATTAAAAATACTTAAATAGTAACCTAATCTGTTCATGTAAACATATACTGGCATTACTACATATGCACACTGAAATTGAAGCATGGTATTAAAATAAAATTTACACAAGACACTCCAGGAAGTAAACATTTGGGGAGGGGTTTCCCTTGACCTACATTTAAATACCCGTATGACCTGGTGAATTAATTCCAGGTAAACCGGCCAGGTGTGCCCAGGTGTGTTCCGTCAAAGCCCGCAAGGATCTTTAAAATGCGTTCTCTTTGGAAAGACTGTTATCGGGGTACAAAGACAAATTTTATTGCATCGGGCAAACATGCGTGATCAAGTGTTTTAAAACTTCCAAATGGGCAGACGATCTGCAAGTGTTTTGAGGAATGGGTGCGCCATGTTGGAATTCCCTCAGTGGGCAGACATTTGCAGACGGACTTACCCAGGAAACCTGTTTAATCGGGGATATAAGTAGGCTTATATACAATATAAATGGCTCATTTTAAACATTTTAAGACATATTTGGATTTTGACATCGACATCAACACCCGCCGAAAAAGTAACGAAGTTATGCGAACCCACCTCGTCCGGCAAACTCAACTCAAATAGGTCCAAGCGGTTGCTGTTCCATTCTTTAATTTGTGCAATTAACCGCTGGCGTTCCTCTTCTCTCACCCTGTGAGCCATTTTGTAACTTCAGCAGGAAACCTTAGAGTCGTATATCCAAGTTTGTTGTCCACATTTGTCTGGAGTTTAAAACACTTTCCCAAGACGTTAGGTGACAAATACCCGAAATATTTGCTGTTACGCGGCTGTTTTCCGAATGATGCCGAAATCATGCGCATGCGCGAATAATGAGGTCACAGGTCAACAGGTGCGGTCAAGTTCAAGCATGTAAACATTACACCACGTGAGTTCAGGCTGAAGAGCACGGTCAGTAAATTGGCATAACTGAATGACTTTCAATCATCTTTCCAATGTGACACATAGCTATAGGTCCCATGTATTCCTATCAATTGTAATCGTGCTTACTTAATCGGACGGTCGGAGTATTAATACGTATTTCCCAGGCCGTGTGATGGGAAAGCAAGATCGAGGAACCCAAGAGTAAGCCACGCCCCTTCCATAATGGTTTGTCAGAATATGTTAGTTTAATGTTTCTAATAAATATGAATATTGTTAATACAATAATGCGCACTGCGGAGGGTCCGTGTTTTTAAATGACTGAAATAAATAAGAGAAGCAAGATGGATTTTGTCTTAACATAAAACTTCGAATAAAAGCCCAGCATTGTCTCTGCAGTACCGAGAACGTTCTACATGCGAAGTTTTGGGCTACAAATACCTTTGCCTTGTCTAAAGCATTCAGTCCACTCAATTTATAAAACAAGAAAGAAGCCATTTGCTTTACCCTGGGTGCACATTACAAAAGATACACACAACTATTACAGATTTTACCCTAAAAATGATATACTGCGTATAAATATTTATGAACACAGTTAAAACCTCCATATTAATAACATTTGACGTCTCGAGAATATCAAGGTTAAACAATTTAATTTTAAAATTGAGAATACCAAGGTTATAGCAGTTAAATGATTTTTTTCACATAAAACAGTTCAAATTAGAGAGGACATTACCATTGTTTTTGCTTCTTCAGTAAACTGCAAAACTGATAATAAATTATAACTAAAATATGGGCAGTCAACAAGCGCTACAGATATCCACTGAATCACAGCGGCACCAATAAAAAGAGGTATGGAATCCCTTCTGACTTAACAGGCCTCTCAATGTGTGACATCTGAGACACCCTAGTATCCCAAGACGCATGGATGGACGAATCTATACAAAATATTGTAAGTAGCACCACCAGTCATGTGTACAAGACAATGCAATCCTAGATCTATGGACATGCAAAACTTCAGGTCGATACCTCAAACCACATCTGAGATAAATGCATGGATGTATTCTACATAATACGTGATCCTAGGTGGCGCCACTATTCTCGTGTACAAGAAGGCTTCCCAAGATGGATTAACGTGCAAAATTTCAGCCGACACGCCAGACCACTCATGAGGAAAAGCCATCGATGCATTATTCGAAGACGGTTAAACGTGCAACATCTCAGACTGAAATATCCATCAGCTCCCGAGAAATGAACAATTTACAACCATCCCAGGTTTATGGATGAACACTTTGCCACTCTTGAGATAAATGTATGGATGCATACTACAAATACTTGAGTATCGGTGGCACCATCTCTCATATGTACGAGAAAGCTATCCAGGGTTGATGGACTTGCCTAACTTCAGGCTGATCCATTGAACGACTCTTGATATGAGTGATGAGTTTACCAAAAACAAACGCACGGATGGACGCCATGTAAAACCGATTGCAGGTGGCGACATCAATCTGTGTTAGGCCCCAGTTCACATGTGACCCAATAATTTGTTTCAGAAAGATCGGTCCAGGGGTCTCAGACGAGTTCTCCGAAAAAGAAAGAGGCGGCGGCGGCGGAACTCGGCTGAAAACAGAGGATCTGCAAAACTCTGTTTTGGTGGATACAATTAATCTTTAATGGATCATCATCACTCAGAGGGCAGATGGTGGCCCATTTGTCCGCCGACGTCACATGTGTGTTCCTGGTTACCTCTAACTTATATTTTTAATTTGGATTTTCTTCCCTTGTTCTGCAGTTTCACCTACCTGTATGGGTAAATACTGCACAAGTTCTTAAATTTCGTTTGCAAACGAAACTGTGAATTTAAATATAACCCCTCCCAAATAAAAACACTCAAAAGCATTGACACTGAAGAACAAGCACGTAAACGCATGTACAGACACGCAAAAATAAAGAAATACCCACTTTTGGAAATAGTGGGAAGACAGGTTGCATCAAAAGTTCTTCTTTTCTGTCACTTCATGGTAGGAAAAACAATAAACATGTGAATATAAATATTTAAATGTCTCCCAGACTTTGGTGATATGTTTATGGGAAAAAAGAACAACAATGATTCGCCCTCTATTTTTCTTAACATGCATGTTTTTATTCACGCTCGCCATTATTCATACTAGAATCGAATTTGTTGGATTAAAATCACTTTTAAACAGAACTTTAAATAAGGATATGAATACAGGTATTGTTCTTGACAGTCTTTGAAAATAAAACGAGAACAATGTGTGATAAAAAAATTATCGGGCCAGGAGACATGTAGATGATGTAGATGTAGAGAAAAACGTGAGATATCGCGTCCCATACAGCTGTTTGTTTTAAAACTGAAAAAAATTAAAGTCTAAAAATTATCCAATTGTAAAAGAAGCGTAATCGAACGAGGAGACCCACATATACACTTAATTTGCCATTATAATCGAAAGAAGATCCGAGAAATCTTTTTGGGATATCTAGGACATTTTACGGATAGAAAGAAGAATAGACTGATGAACGGAGCTGAGCAAGAAGGGGGGGGGGAGGGGGGGGGGGGTTCTGATAAAAAAAAGGAAAGATAATACCACAATATCGTATAGGTATTTGGTTGTTGTTGACAGTGACCGTTATGTGGCAGCACCGGTCTGTGACCGGAGGCCCGGCGTTTGTTTCTACCCGTTTAGGTTTGCTGATATATCTGTTACTCTACTAAAAAAGATCATTTATAAACAGTTTAATTTTCACTTGAAATTTATGTAATCGTATACAGATGCCCGTTTGCAGACTTTGTCTATGGTCAACCTCAAAAGTTCATCATGATCGTCTTCCCTGATACCTGTCTTGAACTGTATATATATATATATATATATATATATAAATATATATATATATATATATATATATATATATATATATATATATATATATATATATATATATATATGGGTCCAAAAGGGCACACGGAAACAACATAAAAGTTCATGCTAATTCTTACAACAATAATGTCACTCTTGCTGATTAATCGAACAGTTTTCTTAATAAAATGTAGTAAATGACAATAAATCAGATATATATTTACACTTACAGTCACCCCTTCATAATATAACAGATTCCCTTGACATATTTTATACCTTCTTTTCGCAAAGGAATTATTGCCATAAAATTTTTACAGAAGAGGACATAAATAAGGATTATTTGGGTGAAGAATAGAATGTTTAACATCAGCGAGACCTGACAAATTAATCAAAGGTGATCTTGACATGCAGTCCTGTTATTGTAAAAAAAAAACATCCGCGGACTGTGGTTTCTTACACACAGAACCATACATAACAACTTATAAAACAGGTTGACAACGTATAAAACAGATGAATTGGATATAGGATACATCCATGTGCCGGTAAAATTTTGTCAGGAAACTTTATTTATGGCGTGAGATAATACACATATTGTTGCAAATTTTCATGTACCTTATAGTGGGGTGTTACTTTGGCCAAGTGGCGTAGACAGGTATTTAAGTCTAGAAGAAGAAATATTGTTAAAGAAATAATAAAAGAAACCGCAACTTAATGAATAAACCAAAAAATAGATAAATGATAAATCACTCGAACAAAAAATCATAATATCAAGGACGATAATAAATAATAAACGGGGTAAAATTAAAATTATCAAAATTATATATTCCTTATCAACCTGCCGCTATGCAGAAAATGAAATGCTAAGCAAACTCTTTATACAAAGCTTGATTAAAAGGCTTTTATCAAGCACGGTATAAATAATAAAATAAAACCCCATTGGTTGTCGGCAGTAAACTGTATAGAAATATTTTCATCATCATTCGAGTCATTTCTTATTATGCCATGTGATGATGATCATATTGCGGAATCAGGTAAAACGCAGGAGAGAAACATACTTGTTGAGTGGTTTTCTCTTAATACGGCGCAGTAGTATGAACGCTTTAAGTGCTAGATGTCGCAGAAGTTTCTTGTCATCTGGTAAAAAAAAAATGCCCGAATGTTTGGCGCCTCCTCTCGCTTCTCCATAAATGTCAATGTCTGCCCTTTACGGCCACAGTATTTGATAAAAATCATTCCGAGCCATCCGTTTGATAAAATCATGTTTCATTCATTCTAATGTGCTCAACTTTTACTTTATTACAGGGAAAATAATAATTTTGATGATACTAAGTTTTCTTCTTTAAAAAAAGGGGATCACATTTATAGGAATGGTTTTCTTTTTTGGTCATTCCATGTGAAATCAACAAATACCTCCTGAATGGCCATCTCTGATTTGCCAAATACTTCATGTTGATATTTTCAATTTTACCAATAGCAAATATGCAAAATTTTAAGCCATGTATCTGGAAAAATTTTGTAAATTTGGAGACTTTAACCTGACTTTAAATTGGCATAGCTCTAATTTTAGGCAAACAAATAATGTTCCCAAAAGTTACAAGTTTCCGGAAGTTATTACTTTTCTAACTATTCATTCTAAATGCATGAAGCCTATAGGGGTTGTTCTACACAATTATGTGTCTTCGAATTCTAAGACAGTTGGAAAATTGAAAATTTACAAAGTTATACCCTGGTAAAAATTATGTAAAAAAAATTATAAATTTCATGCAGCCTCTCTGGCCCTCTGTTTCTGACCCAAACTAAATATTTTAAATTGATAAATACATGTTACTAATGTTTAGGCGTTTTCTTAGCGACATATGAAAGCATTCGAATTGTTTGATTTATAAGACATTACAACTGAGATTTAAATAACTGATATATATATATATATATATATATATATATATATATATATATATACATATATATATATACATATATATATATATATATATATATATATATATATATATATATATATATATATATATATATATAAACTTAAAAGATTTCAAATTTTAAAGTTGAGTTTTCACAAATGTACATTTATGGTATAGATCTGCAATCTTTTTTCATCTCAGAGTTCCTTACATGTCTTATGAAAAGTCTGAAGAGTTTTTCAATATGTTTACTAATTAATTACTTTAAAAAGACAATAAAACCTGTTGCTTAATTTTATTACATGAATGATTTTAACATCTTAAAATAGACTTATTTAATTTATTTCCCTATTCAGTTAATAAACTAGCGACCTAAGGAAAAGAATGATGTATAGGTTATGAAGATACCTTATTAATTTTTTTTTATATTTTTTATATTTTGCTGATTTACCGTGCTTTTGGTCGAATGCATTATAAATTATGAGAATGGGTTATTTGTACAATAATTAAACATATTAATTCATATGATTAATAGATTATCATAGAGTTATGGAGGTCTAAGTCTGCATATTAAATTGTATACTTAAAGGTCAGACTGTAACAATATTATGAGCGTATCTCCATTGCAGATACAAAGTATACGGAAACCTCTGGTGAAACTCTGAATAACAAATTAACGATCCTTGAATGTTTGACGACACGAGACAGTTGTTACTTCTAATACCTCAAAACTTTCGTTATAAATATTATAACTATGAACTGGCATGTATCGCATAATTACTATAGTTTTGCCTTTTTTCCCACATAGAACCCTGGGGGGGGGGGGGGGGGGGGGGGTGATTGTACACACCATCCCCCCCCCCCTCCTAAAATTCTGGGGGGTATGCACCCTCCCCCCCCCCCATCCCCCCGCTATCTACGTTGAGCTAAACTTTGACTTAAAATATGATGTCATAAAAGTAGAATTTGGCTACATGAAATGTTTGAACGTCTTACATCCCATGGTTATACCGTATGTGCCCCGCTTACGATTAAACAGACCGCGATTACCTTCCTTTAAAATGAAATAAAGGGCAACAGTTATGAATTTCTAGATGCCGCCACAAGTCTCGTGAGTTATATATAGGTAAATTACATAAGATCATTAACGACATCAGTTTACATGATAATCCATACAGGTGTTCTTAAGAAGTCGGACTTGTATGCATTTCACTAAGGAGACGCCGAACCTGCGCTTTGCCCCGTAAATTGAAGAATATATTGGGCAAAGTGACCTCATTTCAGGTAGATCCAATGAAGCCATTTTGCATGGACCTGTTTTTCATATATTAAGAAGTCGGGCTTTCTGCGTCTAATTAAGAATTAAAATTTGTACCCTAGCTAATTGACAAACAAGTGGCTGTAATCTGCCATTCTCAAAAATACAAGTACAAGTCACAAAAGTGGAGTCCTTATTAATTGGAGGTTCCGCTAGTTTCGTATACTGGTGTTTTGAAGTTTAGAATTTCAAGATCAAAGCACATCAAAATTTCATGAAAGGACCTCCAACTTTCCTAAGAAATCAGTTTTTATTTATTGATTTTACTGACAAGTGTTTTTAATTCTGAGGGTGCTCAGGCATGGGATTCATTTCCTTGATTGTGAGAATATCAGTCACAGTCGCTCAACTCCGGGTTCTCAGAAGACTGTCACCACTCAGCCTATTTTATTTATTTTTTATTTATTAAAATATATTTATTCGGAATATACTGATCTTCAACAAAGCCTTGATAAGAAAATTGAAATTTCAAACATATATAAACAAATAGCATGACAGTATTATATGCCATACAAGTAAACATGTGTGTTAGAAATTGTAACTAAATATTTCATATATTGTAAATTCCTGTTCTAGAATAACTGTTATTCAGAAATTCGTATGGTGGCCCATTCAGGTTGTTAACCTATTAAATTACTATGTCTTAATGGTGCGATTTGAGCCCCGTAACCGGTCAGGCGACTGAAAAAGGCTATTGGCACTAAAATGAAATTTAATTATTTGAGCAAAAGATATAAAACACATTAACCTTATTGTATAGGGCACTAGATTCCAAAACCCATACAAGAGCAATAGTCTTAAAATGATATCATAGGTGGCGCCACCACATTGGCACAGCGAGTCTGTATGTGTGACGAGAAGCAAAACATATCCGTGTAAATTCCATGCTTTCAGGAGTTCACTTAACATTTTCTATGTTTCGCGGACAAAGGAGTAAATTCAAAGTACATCTTTAGCATGGTAGGGACATTGGGCACTTGTCCAGGGGCTCAAAGGATTTCGAAGGCCCTACAAGTCAATTTTGCACTGTTTTTGAAACTGCAATGGAATAAATGTACGTTACAAATCGGTAACTAGTTAAACTAGTAACTTGGCAATGCATGCAGGCGTTGCTAGGTGGTGTCGATCAAACACGCTCCAGGTAACACATCAAGTATACACGACGACTCCAGTACCAGGCGTTTCGTTATTGCTGCGATTCAGCCTAGAATCTAATTATTTTTAGGCTACCGCCCTAAACTTTCTATGGGAAAACATACATCAAATCAAATGGTCGTGTATACTGAAGGATGGGAACAAATGCCTTTTTTTTTTGTTTGAGCTATTTGATCTGACAACCTTCAGCTACACAAGTGAGCAAGCCCAGCAATGAAATATCTTGTTCTGTAGCTCCCGTGCTCTCTCATAATGCCATACGCTGTAAGAGACATTTTTTAAAACCTTTTATTTTTACCCCCCAAAAAAACTTAGCTTTAAGTGTTTTTTTCTGTCTATATATGGTTGAGAAGAATAAATGATGATATACTATTAGATGTATAAGTTTTTTTTTTTTTTATTTTTAGTGGGAATTTATAATATAAAAAAAGTTCAAGTATAGGAATTTATCCAAGATACTCCTAACAATAAAATTAAGGCGCTAAAAGACGACATACCAGATCTTCATACTAAGAAACATAATAGAAATGAGTATTGAGTGGGAAACACCTATATTTATAAATGTTATAGATTAAAAAAAGCATTTGACAGTTTAAGGAGAGAAAGGCTATGGGAACTCCCAAAAACTACGGATTACCAACCAGATGGTAACTATAACACAAAATGTATATGAAGGAAGCAGCTGTAGTGTTTTAGATAATGGAAATACACCAGAATTGTTGGAAACAAAAACAGGAGCTCGGGAAAGATGCGTGATGTCAGGATTTATTTACATAATAGCAGTGGACTGGATAATGAGATGTGTAACTGAAGGAAAGATGTAAGGAATAAGATGGAATTTTACAACTGTTTTAGAAGACCTGGAGTATGCTGATGATTGTAACACTTTCAACAAGCAACCATCAACACATGCAAGAAAAGAGCGAATGACTGAACAGAATAGTTGGGTTAGGTGGTTTAGAAATTAACACTGAAAAGACAAAACTAGTAAGAGTACACAACAAAAAAAATGATCAGATATCAATATAAGAGAACAAGAAATTAAAGATGTAAACAGCTTTACATATCTTGGAGCGGAAATTAACAAGGGAGGGTTTATAGCCGAAAAAAAGACATAATGAGAAGAATAAAAGTGTTTAAGACGGATACTTAATGTCCACTGGTCAATTAAAATTACGAATGAAGAACTTTATAACAACACAGAATGGTTGGGGTACATCCAAATTAGACGTTTGAGATGGCTAGGGCACATCATTAGAAAGAAAGACATATGTCACCATATAGGCATGAAGAGGATAGGTAGGTGTAGGTAGGTAATGTAGCTAAAAGATAGCTTCGGAGCACAACTTCATGGCCTTCTTTCATGTTGATGAAAAACCTTATCTTGAAGACCATTCACATAAAGCGAGTTTTTTTTAAAGAAATTGTGAAAAACGTTAAGTTCAAAATAAAGGCTTTATTTCGAGTAATTTTATTAGCTTGAAACTAATAAAAAAAGAGCATTATTGTTTTTACTATAAATTCGAAAATCTTTTATATTAGTTCCAAAGCTCAGGTGAACGTGTAAATGAACCTGCCTTAATTTATCTCAATCGATTTGGTTGTAACCATTAATATAGTCAGTTTATGGAAAGCTGAATTTAGCAGCTTCAGCCAGGTTATAACTCGCTTTTACTGTCTATATATAGGCAATTCTTATTAATGTTAAGAAATTTATACTAAGTTTTAGCGATATCAGGCAAGCCTTTTTTACTCTAAATAAAAAGATAATCGTTTTTTTTGTGACATCACTTCGCTAAAATGAATACTAGAAATTGAGAACGACTCTGTAGATTCCAGACTGCATGTATACCATGCACGGACATAGCTTTCATGATGTGGACGCCTGCATGTGAAGACTGTTACGGAGTGGCGGACTCACGATGACACCGTGCATGCATATACATGGACGGTGTACCTGTACCAGCTGTATATGTACATTGTAATACCGACTGATTAGGCAAAAAAAAAAAGAAAATAAAAAAGAAAATAAAAGGTATGGTTCCCAGACACCGCCCGCCTCCATTTTAATCCCCCATATCAAATTTTCATCCATTTTCATCCGTTTTCAAGGGAAACTTAGCAATTTAGAGGTCATGCCGCTCAGAAATTTCCTTCGAGAAGATAGAATAATACAATTTTGATAAAATATCCTTTGTAATTTAGTGTTTTTACCTATTTAGCAAAAAAAGTCTGTTATTATCTTGTTTTTCCCTGATCATATGACATTATAGGATTTTCCATATACTCTAAGTGGATAACTCCTCACCCACACACTGTAAGTGGGCTCAACCATTACTGCCCTGATAATAATTCACAGCCAGTTAAGGGAGAGGTTATAAGATTCAGTCTCGAGTTAGCGGGGCTGGAGGCCAGACCTCCAGGGCCCGCAGGTAAGTCCCTTATGGAGTAGCTGGGGTCCCTACGTATGTTTAAGGAATGGAGCCTGTGATGCCAATGGTGAAGAGAGTAACCGGCCACGCTTCAGATCTTTAGTAAAGCATATACCCGAAGCATACCCTCCGTATCTGTATAGTAAGCGTTCACCCTATGCACTGACTGATAGTATACTGTTTTGGCATGTGAGTAATAAGCATTCAAAATTCGGACAGGTTTTTGATCTATTGGTGGTGTTAAACGTAAATTCCTGTGTTGTTTTCTATTACCTGTGGAAAACCCCTATAACATGTTTATCGAAACATACGAAAAAAGGTAAAAAACAAAATCACCCGCCCGCATTAATTTATGAATAAAGTGCCTGAGAACCAAACCTTTTTGGCCTTATTTGTTTTATGGTTAAAGAGGTCACCAGTTTTCACATTGTTAAGAATTTTGAGTTGTTTGTACAGCACCAATTGATCTTAACTTTTTAGCAGCTTGAAATTTTTCATGGGATGCTAGAACGGACGGAAAGATGCGGCTTCACTCATGAGTAGTGAGTCTAGGTTCTGAATAGTTAAGATGGATTGCAGAACTAAAACCTATTGCTCAGGGACCCGTAATGATGTTAAAACGGCCATGGTAGATTCATTTATAATGTGAATCATATTTGTTTACCTAATCGTACTTCTTACAATGTTTGACTAATACGGCAATAAATCCTGATTTAAAGGTTAATTTTCCATATTTTGGATATCAGCTAGAGGATCACCATCGTCAATAATTAAGCTTTGTATGAGTTGTTATAGTTAGTTGCAGGACCTTTTAAAATCCCATGTGGCGGTTTAGAAAATAACTCTTCTTATTATTATTATTATTATTGCAAATTATTTTTTTAGATAAATTTTTTTATGTTATTGTATTATGATTATTACAATTTTTACTATTATAATTATTACTATTATTATTATCATCATCATCACCACCATATGTTCGTGTTGCAAATTGTATCTATACACATAAAAAAATAACTGCAGAAAGGTTCTTGCCTTATATTGCCTAATATTGGTGCTTAATGTATACAAACTTATGCATATATAATTTAAATATTTTATTAGGAATTTTTTTTTTCATTTTATATTTTCATAACCGTCGCCACCTAACAATAATTATTTTGTTAAAGGTTATGATAGAGGTTGTTAATTCAGTCATTATATTAAGAATTTAAGAAGAACCCTCGAAAGTGGCTTAGCTTTACAGGGGATATAAACATAAACAATCTAGACTGGTTTCCGTATCTTGCGTAGTCATTTACAAGCACCAAAACACTAAAGAAAAGGGACCAATCTACTACCAACCCCTGAACTGATGACGTAATACACAATCCCTCGGTAAGCGGGACATTTGACATGGTTGTATCGGTCTCTACTGATACCGGTGATGTGAACTGACTGTGACAAACATTACTGCTGAAAGCGTCTTCCATCACTGATTGTCGGGTTATTGAAGGTCTACGCGAGGTAAGAATCCCTTGATATTTATAATATATTTGTCCATCAATCTCACCAACTGCACGTCCTGATTAATTTAATAATTAACAGGTTATTGACATGACTGTTCATTTTGACACTTTAGTCTTTACTACAAATTACGATCACATCGTCAGTTTTGATTTGACGTATTAATACTATTATAATATAGTCCGTCCCAGCACCCGTGTCCACGTTTTTTTCGCGATAACTATTTTTAAAATATTCTTAAAAAATCCCCTTTGGCCTGAAGTAGATAAACATATATTCCGCCCATTTTGTGTAAAGCGGTCTCACTAATTTGATGAAAGACGATGAAAGAGCATGAAAGAAGTCTATGAAAGCGGTCGGTCTATACACCCAAAACACCGGTGTTTTGGGTACCTAAGACGAAAAACCACGAAACACCTATTTATCCTCAATGTTAAAGTTTAATTTTGAGTCACTTTGATGAATCATTGAATGTTGACTATATATATGATGTTTGGACTGAAAATCCCGAGGAAAACTTGTGATAAAGGAGGGTTTCGTCCCGTGATGTGTTCACTGACGATCAAGGCAGCCATTCATGGCTCGCATATGCTGCCCCCTGGCGGTTGCTAAACATATCAAACTTTTTACCGGGAACATGGTGGGAAACTAAGCATTTGGGTCTCATTTCATTAGGCCCTATTTCAAATTAGTTAAGATAACAAATATCACGAATATTGAAAATAATTAATAGGGAAAACTATGCATCTGGGTCGCATTTCATTATTTCAAATTAGTTAAGATAACAAATATCATGAATATTGAAAATAATCAATACTATATTTAAGATTTTTAATTCTAAAATCCGCTGCCGTTTTGTTATTTCGTCCAAGAAATACCATTCTTATGGGTATTATGGGAAATATGGGAGAAAGGACAATAAAAATGCACAGTACTTTTAGGCAAAGGATTTTTTCTAAATTTTAGTTTTTATTTATGTTTTAATACTTATATAAAAGTATATAATGTACAATATTCATATTCATTCATGTACAATACAACACAACAATGTTTGTTCAAACTTTTTTATTCTTTTATTATACATTTGATATAATAGCAGCATTTGTATACAATTGAATTACGTTGCATCCGAGATAGTGGCAAAACAAGTAATTTAGTTTTTTTCTGATTAAAGCATGAAAATCCGCCATCAGTATGTTGCCCATTCCTCATAAAAAAACTGTAGACTTCTTAACGTTTTATTTAAGTTCACACCACGTAACTTTATATGATACTAAAACTTAAAGTCTCCCTCTAAAAATATATACAAGTTCAATAAAATACCACTTTATAGCACTAATATAGCTTTAGAACAAAATAAAACTACGGTCACGCTCACATGTTACTTTTCACAAGAAAATTATCTTAACCAGCCAGAAAATTAAAACGTAAGTATTCACTAAAATCAAGGAAGAATTCAAATAAGAAATAATATATATTCAATATAGACTGCGTTGTTTTTGGTCCGCTTTTATATATCAGCACCACTAAATATAAACTGTTTATTATATTGTGATATTATCTTGTACTGTCAGTTAGGTACAACTACATTCATATAAAAAATATACAATATATATATCCAGATTGGTCTATATCTAAATAAAATGTCCTCTCATTACACATATGTAGATGGTACAAAGACATGTCCATATCAGTCCTTAAAAAATCCATAACATTATCGAGGAGCGGTTCTTTCTGATCTTACACGTTTGCGTTGTCCTGGTTTCCGCGCGGTTGATGCAACTTTCGGAATGCTGAAATCGACTTTCGTGGCCTTGATGGTAGCTGGGGCTTGCTTGGTGGACGTGAACTGCATGAAGCGTTTGAAATGACGGACTTTGTCATCTTCCGATAAACTGCGCCATTTTTTGGTTAGCCATGAAGAACTTGTGGAATCGAGTGTCTAGCACGTAGTCGCCAAGTCCATGGAGGCATCTTCTCTGGTGTTAAGATGAAAGTAGTTCTGGTCGTTGTGCCCTTCGAGCCTGTCCAGGCACCACAATCATCCGGGAAAGACATTCGTTTCTGTGCATTGTATTTCCTGACATTTTCTGTGTTGTTGATGACGTATCGCGTCAGAGAGAGAGAGATTAAGAGAGAGAGAGAGGGGGGGGGGGGGGAAGATAGAGAGAGGGGAAAGGGTAAAAATATAGAGAGAGATAGTAAAAGGAAAAGTATAATTAAGGCAAGCATATATATATATCATGAAAGTTTAAGATTTGAGAGAGGGAGAGAAAAAGAGAGGTCTAGGAAGGAGTGTAAAGATAGAAAGTATAATAGAAATATACGGACAGAGAGAGAGAGAGAGAGAGATTAAGAGAGAGAGAGAGAGAGAGAGAGAGAGAGAGAGAGAGCGGGAAAAAGATAGAGAGAGAGAGAGAGAGAGGGGAAAGGGTAAAAATATAGAGAGAGAGATAGTAAAAGGAAATGTATAATTAAGGCAAGCATATATATATATATATATATATCATGAAAGTTTAAGATTTGAGAGAGGGAGAGAAAAAGAGAGGTCTAGGAAGGAGTGTAAAGATAGAAAGTATAATAGAAATATACGGACAGAGAGAGAGAGAGAGAGAGAGAGAGAGAGAGAGAGAGAGAGTAAAAGGGAAATTATTAATAAGGCGAGCTGAAAAGATAGTATGTATAATGGAAGAATAATTTATTTATCCAGATTCTAATATCCAGCGCCGGCATTTCAGCCACTATGATTTTGGTTACAAAATCATCCACTAGGTGGTAGCATGAACTCTGTTAAAATGGCTACCACTGTCAACGAATCAACAAGGCAAGACCACGGAACGAAACCCGCTAGTTCATCATAAGTTCACCCATTCAGGCCCTGAAATTCGGCAGATATTATTAATATTTAATGATTCATCAAAGTGACTCAAAATTAAACTTTAACATTGAGGATAAATAGGTGTTTCGTGGTGTTTCGTCTCAGGTACCCAAAACACCGGTGTTTTGGGTGTTTAGACCGACCCTATGAAAGAGGATTTGAACTAACACAGTTCAAAATAATCATTTACTTCAAATGATTACTCAACAATATACCTGGGGTAACAAAAAAGTTAATTATATTTAGTAGTAGTAAGTTAAGTTTCAGCCAGGTTGTCTCAATTATACCTTGCTGCAGTCTTGCAGCCCTGACGTATATATAGTAAACAATACAAGCGCTGCAGCCTCTGGCGGGGAGAGTCTATACTATCTAAGTTTGTACGGATCTGTACAGACCCTCAGACACGTATATGCCTTGTGAAGCGTGAGGACACCAAACAAACCCCACATATTATAATTGTTACAGATGCTTAGACTCCGTTGGGACCAAAACTTTTGCTGGATCATCAGCATTAATAAAGTATGGGCACTTACTCTGGATGAAGTCAGATATTATATTGCTTCGTCTCCGTCTGGCTGATGGCGCTTTCCGGTTGGAACAACCAATAGGAAATTAGCATTATTGACAACACGCAATGTATGATGGGAAGGATGCTTATGAAAATATGGTCTATCCTAGTGCACGGCAGTGGCATTCCTGGGAAAAGCCCCCCTGAATTCATCTTTTGCATAGATTGCCCACCTAATTTGCATGGGATTCCTTTTCCGGCGGTGTCCAGTTGGCATGCAACAACTGAACCCCGGCAGTTCAAAGGATAAAAAACATTTACAGGCGCACATAAAGGTGATATATCGATTTAATTTGATACATAAAAAGTTTATTTCTATATATAAATACAAGATTGTTTCTCTATCGCACAACAAGCAGTGATAATTCATGTTACAGGTCCCTCCATGTACGGCAGGGTGAACTCTCACCGCTAGACAGTCGGACTCCATATCACAGATAAATGGAGTCCATTCGTGGTGGACTAAATTATACCCACTGTTTGTAAAAACCGGTACCCTACCACCAGACCACCACAGATGCTTGTTATATCCCCAGTTCACAAGAAGAGAACTTGTCTATGAGCTTTATCTGCTGTGCTGAAACATAAAAATATGAACACAGCTATACCTTTTTATATTTTTTTAGTAAGGAGAGATGGAACACAGGTCCCCCTAAACACCCAAAACACCAGTGTTTTGGGTATCTGTGACCAAACATCATGAAACACCCACTTAACTTCAAACCTGAACCCAAAACGTAACACCAATCAATAAATAATCATCATATGGATGTATATCTGCAATTTTGTTTCATAAACTTATGACATAAAGATAAAAACGAGTGTTTCATGCCATGGTTGGTTCACCAGCAGCACTGCAGCCATTAATGCCAGCTATGACCCTGCCCCCTACCGGCGCAGGTCGCAATCAGGCAGCGCACTTGTCAGTTGTACAAAACACCATTGCTTTCTTTTATTTTACAGAATAGTGGCACAATATCGCATTAATATATGCAACAGATGATGATTTATTAACTGATACCAGTGTTTTGCTTCAAGATCAAATTTAAAAGGGTGTTTCGTCACACATACCCAAAACACCGGTGTTTTGGGTGTTTAGGCGGACCCATGGAACACAAATATATGGCATGGCACACCATACACAGCATAATGGCATTTCATATACATCTATAAATGAATTTTAGGAGTATACTATAAAAATTGAAGCAATATTTTATATATGCATGCAGTACTGGTATACAGGTTTGGCAGTGACTTTCTTTATGTGGCAGGGTACCTGTCTGAATAAGAGATAGGGAAAATAATTCAGATGTATACTGAAAGTGTTTTAAAATTAAATGGATCTCAAGAGAAATGATTTATAATTACCAGATATGCAAGTTACACAGTAAATAATGTTAATTGTGAATGTGAATTTTTAAAGTAAATATTAATTATTACTGGTAATTTTAACTATCTTTCACCTCCTTTCATCCTCTTTCATCTTCTTTCATCAAATAAGTGAGACCCATGTAAAGTAGTTATATATCATGAAAAATGTATTTACTTTGTGACTCTTTTGCGTTATTTCTGCTGAAATACTGTGGATGGCGTCTTCCTGGCACTGCTGGACAGTACATTCCTCTATGGTACACTTTTCATGTCTATGGCTGCGTTTGGTGTTTGTTAGACAACAGTGTCGTCACAAAGACGTCAAAGTGATCGGTCGCACATCAACTGCAATTGACTGACGTCTTAAGTTTGACTGGTTTGTTTATTATCAGTTCTTAGGCAAGGAATAAGTTGTAAACGCTGTAACTTGTTTTGTCATTTTTTGGATTATTTGTCTCATAGCAAGGTAAGGCATTACTTTTTACGTTTTATGCAGGTAGTCGGTGAAATAGCTACTACAACCTTTGGACGAGAAAGGTTTACACTGCTTTACTTGTATGAAAACTATCCCAGAAAAACATGCGGACACAGCTACTGGGACGGACTATGGTATTACAATGAATCCATGAAGCTTTGTTTCCCTCCGCTGAGAGAGCCCTAGTAGACTAAGAGGTATTTGAAAACTGGAGACGTGCCACTGGACAATAAAACACTAAAGCCCCTTTCACACATTCACAGATAGCAACCAGGGTTGGGGTCAAATACAGTGTGCCAAATACAAATATAAATATGATAGCTGGTCTCCTCCAAATACAAATACAAAACTAATGACTGAAGATAAATACAAATACAGAACATCAAATACAATTACAAATATGCAAATGTAGGTTATGCAGAAAATCTTTTAATTTCCAGCTCCATAATTATTCATAATGTCTAAGGTTGAAGTGAAACACTTGACTTGATGCTGTATTTTGGTTTGTTCAGAAGTAAGCAGAGCTGGCCAGGCAGGCTGTCCTTGTCAGCTTATTAGGAGGCGTGTCCCTATCTGGCAATGCTCAATGTGCTGTTGTGGTTCACACATAGAACTGTCATATCTCAGTCTACTCCTATACAAAAAAAAGGTCGAACTTTGCTCCCACTGTATTCCTGCCCGATGGAGCCCTTATGGCATTAAGACTATTTTATTATAGCAGTGTATCTATTGCCAGCAAAATGGATACCAGCACAGCATGGTGTGCACAGAGCCAATGTTGTTACATTTTGTTTTAAGCGACAGCTTGCCAGCCCAGCAACCCGCTAGTAGACCACAGGTTCAGACAGACAGATTTCAACCCAACACCTTGCTGATACAGAGCCTCATGAATGCACCTGGCAGTGTGTCGGGCCAGAGCCTGTTATGTGTAGTTGCTGCTTGTTTTGGCAAGGTTCTCTGGGCAGGAACACCAGGGTGCACACAGAGCACAGAATAGTAATCAGAACACTGATATTGCATTGTGCAACCAGCCAAAATTTAAACATTCAACACCTGGTCTCATTGGTCTGATAACACCATTTCTGGTATAGGGCCAAGAATCAGACCATTAAGAGCTTGTGTCCCGGTATAAACGAAAATGTGGGTTTAGTTGCTGTTTTGGTCCCCTTAAGTGTATATTATGACATAGTTTCATATGACTTTGAAAGTTTTTTTCTCCTTAAAATACTGATTGGAAGGGAATGATCCTTAAATTATAACTTGATTTTTATAAGCAGTGATAAGTGTAAAAAATGTCTGCTGTGGGTTTTCCTATTGCCTTGTTGGGTTGGCACTCACCAGGGTCAACTTGTTATAATGTTTAACTGCCAGCAATGCAGCTCTTTAGGCAAAGGCCTTGACGTTCATTGTTTCTGATTCAGAGACCATTTCAGGAGTCAGGGTAGCAAAGTGAGTTATAAGTGAGTTAAAATGTTTTAATGCATACCTAATATTTTTCCAAACTTCATGACCATTTGGCTGGTGAATTTGTCTTTATCCACCATGCTATTTTCAGATATAGCTATCATGGGTGTCACCACTGTGGCAGCTGTGACCAGTACAACCCAGGTTTTCTTGGACCTAAATACACAATAACTATTGTGAAAGACATTTCTTTTGCTAATGAATATGTTGTAGTTTTGTTATAAATAAAATATTTTTATCATGGTGCTGAGGTCTTACTGTCACTCTTTGTAAAACTGATGACAAAGCTCCATTTTCCAGAAAATATGTTCAAATTGTGAACAAGGACCATTTTGCCCCATGTATAGGGGACGGTATAAAAGTTTTGTAGCTGATGGTAGCTACATCAATTTGTGCATGTCAGTGCATTCTCTTCATTTGCATAATCAGTCATCTAAATTTGTTCTGACCACAACTAAATTTACCTTGAATTCAGTAATATTAATATTGACAAAGCTACTTATAGTAATGTGTATATATATATATATATATATATATATATATATATATATATATATATTTATATATATATATATATATATATATGTAAGCATTTTTTTTACAAATCCTATATATCAACAATGGGTTAATTAATTCAATAATTTTTCTGCAAACAGGTACTGACAAAAGATCTTGGGAGTGCACTGCTATATCTTGGATGGTAGAATAATGGATCGATCTACATTGGCTTCTATTTTTACACAGTTTACCTCCTACCTACTGCCACTTTAAAACAATTTGAGCAATATAACTTAAAAACTAACTACAGGTGACAGCAGTGGGCTTGGCAAGAGCCAGTATAGGGCTGCAATTGCTCATTTGACCAACCTTATTTTCTGATATATAATTATGTCACTCTCATGAATGCTTGGTATGAGGCTATCAGCTAGAGCGTTCCTGAAAACTGAGAAGAATAAAGCTAACAGGTGGATCAGTACCTGACAATTTTAAAAGGCAATTTATGTAAGCACCCTACTGAGATTTCACTGCTGTCACTCAGGCTGTATCCTCAGGACTTGTGCCGCTGCGGACTCCTGTATTTCCTATATTTTCCTATGAAACATATGAACTGCTGCCCTATAATTTCCTATATTTTCGAGCATTTAGACCATAGTCTTTTATATTTAAATATATTTTTTTTCACTGCACAGTGTTTCTGACACAGTTGTTATTACTGAATAATTATTGTTATATAGCCCTATTATTATTGAAATCATTCAGCCTTTTTGTAGAAGTGTACATGTATGTGTAGCAGTTAAAACACACTTTCAGATGCTGAATGGATGGTTATGTTAAGTCTTTGTGCAAACAAAAAATCTGCTATAAAAAAATCTGTATTTTTCCTTTATTTCTGGCTGAAAATTCCTATGACCTCAGTTATTTTTGTCTCAAGTGTTCCAATAAGATTCCTGTATTTCTTCAGGAGCCTGTTCAGTTTTGGAAGCTCTGTATCCTTTAAGACATTTGCAGTAATGCAAAAAAAATATATTTGCATATTTATTATATAATTGCAAAAATAAATTATTAGAAAATCCTTGAAATATCTTATGGAATCTAAAGTGAAAGAGTTGATAAACTTTGGGAGGAAAAAAAAAACAGAACCCTTGAGACAGTAGCATGAGCTCAACAATCACTTGTAGTACCACTTACAGTGAAAGTCTTATTGAAATAAAATAAGTGCCAGGTATTTGCTGGTCAGGATGCAGGTTATCAGGTACACAGATGCTGATGGTTTGTCAGATGAGATGCTACAGTACACAACTCCTCGCAGGTGTTTGTACTGGTATTCAACAAAACCATTCATGGCCCACTTTTGAATGAGGTAGATGCACCAGTCCAGAACGGAATCTACCCTTTTTCTGTTCTACAGTTGATTCAGTGTTTGTGACACACTTGCTGCGTGTGGCATTGTGTTGTATGAGACATACTGGATACTCCTGCCATTGCAGGCATGCAGGTGTGTTCAATATTTATTGATATTGCTACTTGCAGCAAATAGAAATGTATGTTCAGCTGACACAAGGTATATACACACAGTGATATGCACAGGTAGGAAGAGACTTTCAGTAATGTTAATTGTTATAGGAGATATGATGTTTAATTATGTTTACTAATTACCTTTTTGAACAGAAAATGATATATACTGGGGGTGGAGTCACAAATGAAGAAACTACTCCTGGGTCTAATTGTTATATATTAAATATATAGTATTAAATAAGTTAGTTACAAAAAATATCTTTTGTCAAAAAAGGTTGGGCTCATTATATTTTTATTTTTTATTTTCAGGTATTAGGACCATATAAACAGAAACACAAAATAATTCATTGGGTTAAATATTAAATAATCTCAGTGAAAAACTTCAAATTGTTGTACAGAGAACTCAAGCAAGTCCAAGAAGTCAAGGTATTTACAGACTGTTGCTGTGGTTCTTTGTAATATTTCTGGAGGCGCGATCCAGGAAGGGGAAGTTTACAGTTTACACAATAAAAGACATGGACCTTAGAAATGTCACAACTTAATGAGTGGACGGGGGGGGTAGTTTTTTTTTTTTTTTTTTGAACACTAAAAAAAATCTTTCAGTATGGCAAGAGGGGTGTTAAACTCCCCAAACTCCTCCCGGATCTGCCCCCTGTTCTGATATGAATGAATCTCACAAGTTTCACAAAGAAGCTGAGGAACAAGAACAGAGGACAAGATAATTATAGGTTTCTAACAAAAGATGACAGGGATGCAGGCGTTGAGCATGATAAAAACACAAAGGGAGTTTCTTCCATAGGATTTCATCAACTGAGACCTATATCAAAAGACAGGTCTAATAAGATATGCCTGTGTACCATTATGTGTAATTCCTATCAGAAAATTACAACATATACTACAGAGAGGTCTGCTTTTGGTTGATGGGATTCTTTAAAAATGAAAATAAATACTGTTTGGCTTCATAATTGTGGGGTTAAAATTTTGCGACCTTTCACTTTTCCGTGTTTCACAGGGGTTCCAACATTAATACTATAAGCCCTTAACACAGTGTGGCAGATCCAGGGGGGGGGGTGCCTGTTGTGCACACCCTCCACCCCATCCTATCAAGCAGAAACATCTCTACCCCCCTCCCCCCCCCCCCCACCCCCAAGGGGAGACATGTTGCTAGTGCCTTTTTTGTCATCCTCAGTTGTCGTCTGTCGGATTTCTTGTGAACGTGATATTTTTTAAGAGCTGTTTTTTAAACACTCACTGTTCATCCAAAAATCTCAGACAAGTTTATAGTTGTTATGTATTTGGTTCTCGATGGCGAAACTTAGAACAGACAATCAAGACACGTTTTAACTTTAAATCCTTTAATGGCTCCAACTCTTCTTTCCCAGAAGCGATGACGTCACATGCAGACTCGCATGACGTAGAACGCACCTTCGTGCACATTTACATAACAGAGACAGACAACACGAACATAACATCTCCTCCACCCTTAAACATGAAGTAGCCGTTCAGAAAATGTGTTACTATTGTCGTATAAATATTGAATGGTATATTACAATAAAACGTATACTTCATGTGCTTGTAGTCTCTTACTTGATTGAACACATGAATGACTGTGATGCAACCCTGGATATGATATCTAATATAAGTGTCAATTAAACAGTACATTAAGAAAACACAATATTACAGGAATAAGGATCACCACTTCTATGACTCCTCTATAAGCCTACTAGGAGCTTTCTTAGGCCTACTTGACTTCCTAATTTCCTGAACAGCAATATTCCCTGTTTTAGTCTCTGTTCCTGGCTGTGCAGTAACAGACTGACAATCCTGATCATCCATAAAAGTATCAGCTAAACCTACTGTAAACAAACTCTCGCTGTCAGAAGCGTCTATGACTTCATCAAAGTTATTCTCAGTGTTTACATCAATATTTACATCAGTGTTTACATCAATGTTTACATCAGTGGAATCAGGACACTCATCAATTTTAGGACTCTCAGAGTCATCCTCAAATTGGGTTCTCTCTCTTAACTGATTAACATGCCTTCTGCATAACTGACCACTGACAGTTCTCATTTTATAATGTCTAGTTCCACTGCACACCTCAATCCTCCCCGGGACCCATTTATCACCACGGGCAAAATTTCTCAACCAAACAAACTGACCCACAACAAAATGTTTTGCCGGTTTCTCAATTAACACCTGAGCAGTTTGTTGAGACTGGAGTTTAGTCAACATATCTGGTCTTAACAGATCCAATTTGGAACGTAAATTCCTACCTATAAGTAACTTAGATGGCGTCTCTCCAGTTACACTATGAGGTGTTATACGGTAGCGCAAAAGGAACTTGTGAATCTTTTCCTGTATGCTACCTGCATCCTGACTAGCACATTTCATGGCCTGTTTAAAGGATTGTACCATTCTCTTGGCTAAACCATTTGAAGCTGGGAAATACGGGGGAGTGAGCACATGTTTTACACCATTAGCCTTGAGAAAACCCTCGAACTCCTCAGAGACAAATTGAGGACCATTATCCGTAACAATTTGTAAGGGTATGCCATGCTGTGCGAAATAACCTTGTATAGTTTTAACTGTCTCAGCCGCAGTTGTGCTTTTCATTACAGTAATCTCTGGCCATTTAGAGAAAGCATCTACAGCTATGAGATACATATGTTGCATAAATGGGCCAGCAAAATCTAAATGCACACGCTGCCAAGGCCCAGTGGGCCAAGACCAAGGATGCACTGGTACAGTAGCTGGCATCCTCTGTGACTGTTGACAAGAGCTACATGCTTTCGCGAGTTTCTCTATAGCATCATCTATGGCGGGCCACCAAACAAAACTCCGAGCAAGACTCTTCATTCGGACAATACCTGAATGTCCCTCATGCAACTCATTTAACACATGGGCCTGTAATTTAACTGGTACAATAACTCTCATGCCCCACAAGAGACATCCATGATGTGTTGTGATTTCCATGCGGCGGCAATAAAAAGGGGCCAAATCTTTATCCTTACTATGTCTACTGGTCCAGCCATCCATTGTAGCTGTATAAACTCTACTAAGCAAAGGATCATATCTTGTTGCTCTCTTAACCTGCTCTGCGGTAAGAGGAAGCTGGTCAAATACATTCATGTGAAATAATTCTACCTGATCTGGCTGTGTGGTGCCATTATTACACTCTAAAGGCAACTTTGAAAAACAATCTGCATTTGCATTTTTCTCTGAAGTTCTGTATTGTATAGTATAATTGTAAGCGCTCAAGATCAGTGCCCACCTTTGCTTTCTTGCAGCAGCAAGTGTAGGTATAGGTTTAGCAGAACCAAAAAGGGCAGTTAAGGGCCTATGGTCAGTCACCAAAGTGAAGTGTCGACTATAAATATACTGATGGAATTTCTTAACCCCAAACATGATAGCTAATGCTTCTTTATCAATTTGAGAATACTGTTTCTCTGCCTTAGTCAAGACACGGGACGCAAATGCTATGGGTCGCTCCTGCCCATCTACAATGTGTGACAAAACAGCCCCCAGACCAAATGGAGAGGCGTCAGTTGCTAGGACAACTGGTTTGGACATATCATAATGGACTAAAACATCAGAATTGATAACCATATCCTTACTGAGCTGAAAACTGGCCTCGCAGGCTTCTGTCCAGTTCCATGGAGTGTTTTTCTGTAGCAAGTTACTGAGGGGACACAAGATGGAGGCAAGGTTTGGTAAAAAGGAGCGATAATAATTAACAAGTCCTAAATAGGATCTCAGCTGAGATACATTCTCAGGTTGTGGGGCATTTGTGATTGCACGAACCTTCTCTTTTGAAGTACGAAGCCCATCTTTATCAATTGTGTGCCCAAGGTAGTTCACATAATCTACAAAAAACCTGCACTTTTCCCGTTTGACACGTAAACCATATTCTGACAATCTCTTGAGCACCGCCTCAAGATTAGCAAGGTGATCATCATCATCCACCCCAGTTACAAGAATATCATCCTGATAACAAAGAACACGGGGCAAACCCTGCAGTACCTGATCCATGGCTTGCTGGAATAACCCTGGGGCTGACGCAATACCAAACGCTAACCTTGTATATCTGTATAATCCTTTTGATGTGTTAACTGTCAAGTATTTCTGTGAATCTGGGTGTAACACCATCTGCTGGTATGCATGTGCTAAGTCAATCTTTGTAAATTTTACACCCCCTGACAACTTAGAAAACATGTCCTCGATGCGTTGAGTCGGGTACTGACAAATGTTAAGGTAGGGGTAGACTGTAACTTTAAAGTCACCACATATCCTCACCGAAGTATCTGATTTTACAACAGGCACAATAGATGCTTCCCACTCAGAATGATTTACCTTAACAATCACACCCAATTTCTCCAATCTGTCTAGCTCATCACTAACTCTGCTCTGCAGAGCAAATGGCACATTCCTAGCTTTATGGAATTTAGGAACACAGTTCTCCTTAACCTCAAGCTTGGCAGTTAAATGCTTCATGGTGCCCAGTTCATCAGCAAATACATCACTGTAAGTATCTAGTAGCTTCTTACCTTTATCCTCCAAGCTGCTGGTCATACTATTTAAACCTGAATAACTTGTCAGTTTATGCCAATCAAGTCTAATGAACCTCAACCATTGTCTGCCTAACAATGGAGGGCCAACTCCATCCACCACATAAAGCTTTAAACAAGACTTCTTCTGGGTACCATACATTACCTGTACATTCATAACACCTGTGGGCCTCACTGGCTCACCCGTGTATGTATTTACCCTCATCTTAGTGTTCATCAATTTCACTTGTGAAAATTGTTCGTTGTACATACTCAATGGTATAATAGATAACCTGGACCCTGTGTCAACTTCCATTTTGACACTCTTACCATTAATCATCATGTCTACCCATATGACATCATCATGACCATCATTTTCCTGAAACAATAGTGACAACATATGTGACAAATCATCAATATCAACATCAGACTGGGTATCATTATCAGATAGCATAACATTGAATGAGTTCTTTTTCTTAGCTTTGTAGTAACCACTAGGTTTTTGAGAACCTGGAACAGTTTTATTTCTGTCCCTGTTTTGTTTAGTATTCTGCAAGCATGCAGAAGCAATGTGTCCAGTCTTATTACAACCTCGGCACACAGAGTCCTTATGATGGCACTTGTTCGCCAGATGACCCCGGGAGTTGCATCTGTAACACCGTCTGGCTGATGTTAGCTGGGTTTTCACTGGATTCTGTTCAAAACTATGCACAGACACTGGCATAGCATATGATGGCGCCTTGCTCCTAGACTGGTTACACAGTTCACGACTGTCCTTAGCTGCAGTCTCTAAGCTTGTAGCAATCTGCACAGCCCTATCATAATCAAGATCACGATCAGATAAAAGTCTCTTCAGAATATTCTCAATTCGAATTCCCACCACGAGTTGGTCACGAAGTCTCTCATTTAAAGTCGCACCAAAATTACAGTGCATAGCGCACTTCTTTAAAGCAGCAATATACTGAGATATAGTCTGCGTTTCCGACTGGTAGCACTTGTGAAATTTATAACATTCAACAATCTCCAGTGGTTTTGGAGAATAGTGATTCTTCAGTGTCGTTACAAGTTCAGGCAAAGTTTTAGTGTCCGGCTTCTCCGGGTCTAATAAGGACTTAAGAACCCCGTAACAGTTACTACCAATAAGTGTCAGAAAAGACGCTACCTTTCTGTCTTCATCAGTGATACCGTTGGCAATAAAGTATAAGTTAACTCTCTCGGAGTACGTTTCAAAGTCTGTCGCCTCTGCGTCGAAAGCCTCAATATGGCCGACCGAGCTTGCCATGGTAGCGTTCACGTGCGCACAGTAAATTTACAAAAACTGAGTTGAGCAAACGTGTCCTGTACACAAAAAGTCCTGACACACAGTCCAAATGACTTCACACCATCGGTAATCCCATTTCGTCGCCAGTTTGTTATGTATTTGGTTCTCGATGGCAAAACTTAGAACAGACAATCAAGACACGTTTTAACTTTAAATCCTTTAATGGCTCCAACTCTTCTTTCCCAGAAGCGATGACGTCACATGCAGACTCGCATGACGTAGAACGCACCTTCGTGCACATTTACATAACAGAGACAGACAACACGAACATAACAATAATTTTTCACATTTTTCCTTAAATTTGGTAAACCAATCGTTCCTACTGAATTCTCAGCAACCTGAAACCTTGGAAAACCTGAAATTAGGTCACTGTGACTTTTATTCTGCAGTCTATAGGGAAAAGTTGTCAAATGAGCACCCTTAATGTAAGATAGGCACAAATCATATCTGTAAGGCCTTGAATCTTGTAACATAACATTGTAGGAGGTTCTAGCTAAAACTCCTTGATATCCTGAAATTAGGTCATAGTGACCTAAATTTTGTGACCTATGGGCTGAAAATGGGTTTTGAGCACCCAGACAGTCGGAGGGGGCACAAATTGTATCCATTAGGCTTAGAATCCTCTAACATTATATTAAGGGAGGTCTTAGGCAAATGTCCTTGAAAGTGAAATTAGGTCATTGTGACCTATATTTTACAAGCTATAGGAAAAGATGTCATATAAACACCCAGACAGAAGGGTTACAAGACGTATCCATTAGGCCTAAAATCTTCCTACAAAAAATTCAGGGAGGTCCTAAGCAAATGTCCTTGGAGACCTGAAAAAAGGTCACTGTGACATATTCTGTGACCAGTGGGCTGAGATGGGTTTTGAGCACACAGACAGTCAGAGGGGGCACAAATTACACCTTTTAGGCCTAGAATCCTCTATTGTAACATTCAGGGAGGTCCTAGGCTTATGTCCTTGGAAACCTAAAAATAAGGTCACTGTGACCTATATTTCGTGATCTATGGACCAAAAACATGATTTTGAGCACCCAGACAATCAGATTTGGGTCAAATTGTATCCATTAGGCCTAGAATCTTGTGACCTATTATTCTGTGATAGCCTTGGCAAATATCCTTAGAAAACTGAAATTAGGTCACTGTGACCTATATTCTGTGACCTTTAGGAAAAGGTTTCATATGAACACCCACACAGTCAGACAGGGCACAAATTGTATCCATTAGGCCTAGAAACTTCTAACATAACATCCAGAGTGGGCCAAGGCAAATGTCCTTGGAAACATGAAGTTAGGTCACTGTGACCAATATTCTGCAATCTACAGGGACTAAGGTGTCAAATAAGCACCCTGAATGTCAGATGGGCACAAATTGTATGCATTATAGGCCTAGAATCATCCAGGGAGCAACATTCAGAGAGGTTATAGACAAATCTCTTTGGAAACCAGAAATTAGGTCATGGTGCACTGGCTATATTCTATGCGCTATGAGCCAAAGAAATATGAATTTTAGCACCCAGACAGACAAGGTACAAATTGTATCTGTTTTCCTTGAACCTTCTATTGAAAAGTTTAGTAATGTCGTTGGCAAGTCTTCTTTGAATTATGAAATTAGGTAACCTAATTTTTATAATACATGTGACGTCAAATACAGTCAGAAAGGACACAAATTGTGAAATCCAGGGGGGGTCCATAGCAAGTCTCCTATGAATCCTGAAATTTCTATTTTCCGTCCATTTTTCAACATAGTAACATTAGCCATAGGCTGTTCTCACAGACAGTATATAACACTAATAAAAGAAATGAGCACCCAGTCAAATTCAGGTGAGCTCCATGGCCCATGGGCAGCTTGTTTTCAAAATGGCATTTTTATGGACATTCAAATTTGGCAGTTTAAAGTGTTCACATACATGATGTATTTTGTTAGTATATACATATATCTTAAGAACAGCTGCAGCTGTAAATTCACAGGGATTTTGATCCTGTCACTACTTGATGATTTAGGGATGCAAATAATGCCACCTGTATTGAGCTACCTTCCCTGAGCCAAAATGGTATTGTAAATTAAATTAACATATCAGCTTTCATATAGCCATTAAAAAACTGTTAGAGAAAGGAAAATTGGTATCTAGTAGCGAGTTCCAATGTCTGTCATGGCAGGCTGCTAGAAGAAAAAGTGAATTAAGCCAATTTTTAATTAAAATCTCAACTTAACAAAACATAAAAATTGTTCAGTCACAAAAGCACAAAATTTCAAAGGTACAGTATATTGATCATGTGACTGAGAAATATGTGTTTTTGAGCTGTAGATGCTGCAAAATGTTATTTTCAAAATTCTGTTTATTATGGAAATTTGAATTTTACCATGTCATGTGATTGCATAAATTTATTCATTAAGTAACAACTGTCACCATATGTCTCAGAATGGCTGCAGTGCAGCTGCAGCTATTCATCGTGCCACTGGTAAGCTGGATGCAAGTTACAGCTGGCAAAGTGTGTATTAGACTATGGAACTGTGAAAATAAACTTTATTTGATTAACATGGATTGTACAACTACTTTAAATAACTAATGCAAGGTATTCTTCATGGCTCAGATGGTGGAGTTTTGTAGTCTCTAGAAGTTGATGACCTGGGGAAAACCACTGGCCCTGGACAGGCCACTACAAGTTGTATTGTGATACCTACTGCAACCCACTTCAGTTTCTGTTTGATTAATGACATGTATGATAAGTCAAAGTGTGAACATTAGACCCCTGTCTGCCTCTTGTTCCATTTTCATGCATTTATCTCTCCATCAGTCCCCACTAAAAACAATGCAGGCAATATAAATAAAGAACCAATTGACAGATTTCTTTTAGATATTGTGTGTGAATAGATATGGTGCAGAGAAAGAAATTTATTTAAACTTGAACCATGGTCATTACAAGGACATGACCTTAAATAAATAAACAATTGAAGAAAATCCTACATACCTTGTACCTCTGAAAAATTGGCTTGATGGAATGTCCTGACATTTTATTTGATCAAAGAGCTTGAATAGCATTTCCTTGGACTGTTGATAGCATCTTCATCATTTTAACTGTTCACATACTTTTTCTAGAATTTCCAGACTTAAAAAAATCCAGATAAATCTGTTTGTTCATGGTTTATGGATCTTCATTTGTGCATTCCAGAATTTTTTTTGCATAAAAAAGTACTTCTGTTAATTGCTTCCCTTTCTGTGAACTAAGGCAAAATCTTTGATATTTTTTAGCCATAATATGTATCTTGCTAGAGCAAAGTTATTGCAGTATAACATCATTTATTTCAGACATGATACTTAATTAGATTTTGAATTTATTAAAACACAAACAGTATTAAAAAAATGAAAAAGAATAATGCATGGTCAAGGCTTGCTCATGAAAAGAATGGAAAATTGTTTGCTGTCACTTGACTCTTGGACTGAGTTTGTTTTGATACCTTTGTTATATTCTAAATGAGATGTAAAGTGTCCTCAGCTAATACAGAGTACTAAATCCTGCTGTTCCTGTAATGGTAGTGTATATATACATACAGGATTCTTACTGACTTCGTAAATGCCCTAGATTTTCCTGTGAAAAAATTGTCATATAATTTCCTTTATTTTCCTGCATTTAGACTGAAATATCTTAAATTTCATATATTTTTCATTGCACAATCATATTACTAATGTCACTGTTATTACTGATTAATTATTATATAAACCTATTACTATTGAAAACATGCCATTCTTTTGTAGAACTGTCCATGTACGTGAAACAGTCATTCAGGTTCAGCCGTGTGAATTAATTAGGTAAGACCTTTATAAGCAGCTTTTAGGATAGATGGTCATGTTATTTTACCTGGCCTACAGACCATGATTGTGCAATGAAAACTTCTATATATTTGGCTTAAAATTCCTAAAAAATCTCATAATTTTGCCTCAAGACCTATACAGTTCATATATATATATATATATATATATATATATATATATATATATATATATATATATATATATATATATATATATATATATATATATATATATATATATATATATATATATATATATATATATATATATAATATATATGATAAACTGAACATATGAAACATGTGACCCTTTGATTAAGTATAATATGCTAATGGATCATAACACCTAGGCCGTTTGATCCTTGCAGTATTTATAATATTCGTCATAGTACTCCAGTGTTTCCCTGTGATGTCAGAAAATACCATAAACAAGAAAACCATGAACAGTGTAAGTGATATGTCAGAACCCAGTGATTACCAGCAGTGCACTCCAGTGTCATGGGTCACGCTCATTTCAGTTTTAGAGAGCCGCCCTCCTAGATTCATGCCTGGCTGAACACAAGCCTTTGGTTGGTTTTATAGATACACCTCTGGGTGTTTGAATGAGAACTGTTTGTTTTGAGTACCTGTTCCTGCTACCGTCCTATCATCTGTCAGTAATTAGTCCCGGTTGTTGACATTTGAGCCTTGTCCCTTGACCAGGTAAATATGACCATTCAGATACCTTGTTGGACAGCCCAGTGATTTAATTTTACTTAGGTCAGATTGAATATTCGTGTATGTGTTTTCTGTTATTGCTCCAGGTAAGAACATTTGTGATGTGTGAATTCCTGATACCAGTTTCTGTCTCAGGTGTTCTAAGTTCTCTAGAACATGCCCAGGTAAGAGCTGGTATCTGTTTACATCTTTCATGATTTACCTGAAAATTTTGGAAAGTTGACTTCCAGGCTAAAGACATATATGGGTAGATGGGGATAAACTGTTATGGTAAATTAGACATGTAGAAATTGTCATAAATCTTCACAGACAGAGGAGGAGATTATGATAGGTTAATAACAGGTGATTTATAATATATACATGTATGTTACTTTTACTGGGGAAAGTATCTGCATGTATTATCAAGGTTGTGTTTTAAACAGGGGTGACTTACACTTGAAGAAAATAGGTGATTTTGAAATATTTTAATTTAACAGACAAACAAACAAATAGTAATCAGCCTACACAAGTACATTATGGAAATTTGTATTTCCTCACACATGCAGTGCATTAGTTTAAATCTTGGATTACCTTTAAGTTTTTGCCTATAATTGACCAATGTTAATGCTGGACAGTGATAAAATCATGTATACTCAAGTTTAAACTTTTTTATGTTAAACTTGGTTTGTTGTCATAGTTACTTATCCTCCAGAGAATTTAACTTAATTTTAAGCTGCATTGCAATTAATTGTTCAAATTCTCATATTCCAAGAAGTCTTGTTAAATTAATATCAAACATTGTTACTTGGCATGCACAGTAGTTTCGGGTCAGCATCTGGAATTTGGATGATGATGTTGTTAATGTCCTAAGTGATTAGATTATTTCAAAGTGTGCATGCCATCTTTATTATCATGAGTCATTCTCCTAGCATATAGCAGTAATGGTTGTCTTTGCACAATTTTTGAATTCCTTAGACCATAAAGCTGAAGACATTTATCATGTGAAACACTAGTTTAGTTTTGGAAAAGTAATGATTCTGAAGTAGCAGCTTAGCTTTGTGTCTGGAAATCCTGTGTTGGCTTGTGGAAAAATCGTGAAGTTCTGCATGGTGGACAAAATGTAGAGATATATCTTATGTATGTAATAATACCTCAGTCAAAGTAAGGTGTATGATCTTAACACAGCACTTTATCTACACCAGGCATATTTAAAGTGCTGTTTGTTTTGGCTTAGTTTGCTGAGTATGGTCACATGCTTTGTGATTGGCTAACTAATCAGCTGATCCAGTGTGTTATTGTTAACTGGAATCACTGTTTTGTGTGCCTCTGGGAATACTCTCTTGCATCTGTGGGGAGCCAGGAAATTTGGCACAGTGTAACATGTTGTTCATAGTTGATAAAGCACTGTGAAAAGGCTGTATTTGATGGGCTGCTAGTTGTACCACACACATGATACATTTCAGTGCATGCCAGTGATGTAGTTGAGTTCACACCATTCAAGTGCAAGTCCGAGACACATCTCCTTGATGAGCAGTTTAAATGGATATTTTAGATTATCAGGTGTTTTTTAAGTCCAATTTATACATGCTGTTTATTTAAATGTTAAATTACCTCTAGCTCCTGATGCTGACCTAAAGTTAGGTAAATTCAGTGAAATTTATTTTGCCTAATATTCTGTTGGTAGTTCTCACATGTATAAAAGGCTTTGTAGTATGCGACAGAGCTATTTTCCAATGGACCTTAAGTCTGAGTACAAGTCTATGTCCAGAACCTTCAAGTCCAAGTCTGAGTCCCTAGAAAGTGGACTCTTGAGTCTGGACTCGCGTCCATCCGGACTGGAGTCCTACATCACTGGTGCATGCCTCCCAGCTCTCTGATGTCAAAGCCCATCAACAGCCAGTAAAAATGGCAGTGGATAAACAGAGCAAAATATACTTTATCTTTCCACTTCTTCAGGAGTGTAAGTGGCATGTAACTTGTTCCTACTTTGAACATTTGGTCAAAATATCATGAAACTTTAATATAGAAAGAGTACCTCCTTGAAGGACTGTGATGATATCAGGATCATTTTAAGCCTACTGAAGTTCAAATGTTGTTAGAAAACTTTCTGTCCATTATTGTAAAGGTCACTTTAATGTGTGAAACAATGTCGGATAAAGACAGTTGTCCAAACTTTGTGGAAAGAGTACAGAAAAGTTTGTTTTCTTGGCATACATGAGCTTGTGACTGGGGTCAGCTGTATGTACAATGTTTTTCATGAAGCATATATATGATGTTATTCAAGTGCAGTGGGCAGTGAAACAAAGCAAGGAGGCCACAATTGTATAATAACTGTGTTGACATGTTTGTTGGTCTTGGCCTGAAAACTGTCCTGAAAATTTTAGCTCTAATATGATGCTTGTATGTGTACCTGTTCTATGCTCCAGTGCCTCAAGTTAGTAACAGTAGGCACAAAAGGAGAGACATTTCATGTTTTTTTTTATGTACTCCCAGACTCAGTGTATTATTTTGACTATACACAGGTGTACCTAGCTGTTATATTTGGACTTGTATATCATATATATATGAACATGGTTATGCTGTGCAATATTAAACTTTTTCTTTATGATTTTGTCTCTATGGGTGGGCTGCCTTAATGACCATAGCCTAATATATTCACCTAACTGTGATCTGCTGAATATTTTACGCATGATACATGTAAAGTATGACCATCATTGCACTTGACATTTATAACTTAAACGCTGCCAAGGGTAGGTGACTGAAGCTGACAGGTAGCATTGTAAGACATCAAAGCTGCTCACCACCCCTCTTTCACTGTAAATGGACTGACCCAGTTACACCCCTGTGGTAAAGTAGACTGTCCTTAGAATCAGGGCAGGGTTGAACAACTGTTTCATCATGACCTAATTTTCCTGATTGGGGATACAGATGAATTTGGCCTTGTGTAAGTATTACAAAAAGCAAAGTAACACATTTCCTGAAATTATGTCACTGTGACCCAATTGAGCCATAAAACTAAGTGTAAAAAACAGAACATTTTTATTGGCTTGGCCAGTAATAAAAATTACACCAAGATGTGCAGTCATCATACTGTGACTATGTATCTATATAACAATTTATAATTTTATATAAATTATAATGTTTCATGTTGTAGATTGTATCATGACATTATATTTATTAAATGTTGCATATCCACTTAATTAACCTCGGCAGTTTTATTGCATATTGTGTAAAATTCATAAATATTCATTCCCAGCAAATATATTAGATCAGAGGTTACCAATAAGCTAACAAACGGTGTCACACAGTAAACAAGATGGTCCATTGGACATATTAAGTGTATGTGAGGGAATACGGTCACAGACCCTCCTTGTATGGAGTGTGACCTGTTGTCCCATGAAAGTGGAGCTTGTTTATTCACATGTCTAAGCCAAGTGTTAATATTACATGAAGGACCATGGGGTCAGGGGGATAAAAGGGGCCTCAGGTCAGGCTGTGTTAGGTTTCTGCCGGCATAGCCTCAGGGACTGAATGGGTGTTCTCACATGGGTTTTGTTGTATATTTACAAGCACTGACTCTACAGTACTGTACATGAAATTCATTTGAATTTCATCATGACCAGTGGTGCAGACAGTATATAATACTGAAGGAAAACTTCTAAGTAAGTGATATGGTAAAGAAAGTGGTTCTTTTCATTTTATTCTCCTGACCTAAATATCCATGTATAAATCCTTAATTGGATCTGTGTATAATATATTTAGACTGCGTAAGACAGGATTCACTGCAAGGCTGTATAAACAACAGTAAAGTAAACTTGTGTAACTTGAGTAAGTGATTTGAATAAAGATATTTTATAAATATATATATATATATATATATATATATTTATATATATATATAATTTTAGAATATTATTACTGGTATGGAACACAAATATAGGCTTACTAATTGGACTAGCTGTGAATCAGTGTCCTTGCATTGTGCTGCTGAGCTTCTTATAAGTTATTGCCTCTGCCACGAGGGTATGCATTCATCCGTATTTGTGTGTTTGTTCACAACATAACTCATGCAATCATGAATGGAATCGTAGGGCATTTCTGGAATGGGCCTGTGAAGAATATATTAGATTTTAGTATGGATCTGTTACATGATCTGGATTCAGGAACTTTATCAAGGAATAATAACAAATGTACAGTCACTTATGCATGAATGAACCTTGGAATATGGGCCAAATAAGTGAATGCAAGCACAGGTTGGGGAGCATCCCTCAATAGGGATTGATCCACCACATGACATGCACTCCTCAGGCTTGCATTCCTTAGAATACAGATTTCTTGTTTGATATTACTGTGAAATAAACCTGGGATACGGTTTCTCCATATTCTGTGTTTATGTCAGCATGTCATGTCTCATGATCTCAATGAAATTTGACAC
Organism: Sipunculus nudus; assembly: GCA_026874595.1. Classification (NCBI taxonomy): domain Eukaryota; kingdom Metazoa; phylum Annelida; class Sipuncula; order Golfingiida; family Sipunculidae; genus Sipunculus; species Sipunculus nudus. The sequence goes on along the minus strand of CM049311.1, from coordinate 60,278,349 downwards.
ATACTGTAATTTATGTCAATAATTTGAGGTGATCAAGAGGTGGAGTTGATCCATGCATAAATCTTTCTGGTTTGATTTAAACATCAGGTAACAAAATCAAGTATATTGCAAAACTGCAATGAAGCTTGTATCACAGGCATTACAGCATTGTTCAAAGAGTTTTTTAAATTATTGTTACAGGTGAGCTGAGAAGATGGAGGAGTTTTTTGGCCAGCTGCGGAGGTTGGCATCCATGGTGGACCGTGAGACACACCATCTGGAAAATGAAGTTAAAAAACCTCCATCTATGAGAACACCTGAGGGCTCACCGATCCTCATACTGAGGGAGTTACAGCAGCAGACTCAGGCTACTAAGGTAAGTGAAGTGGATCAGGTACACACTGGCCATAAATACTTGGCTCACTAGGTTTCTCGTTCAGTCTAAACAAGGAGTTTATAGGACTGCAGAAACAAGTCCCAGTGGCCCAGGCCAGCCCCGACACATTAGCACATGATAACCCTATCAAAGCAATTTTTTGCCCTTTGGGTGGAGATGTCACCATGGCACTTCCACTACCATTGATCCTGCCTGCATGTCCCATGTTACTGGCAGTCACCACAACAGGCATTGCCAGCCAGAGCGATAAATCCAGTTCCTGAGCAGTAAATTCCTGAAGTTACATTGACTTTAAATATGCATGCGAAGAATGTTTGTGTGGTTTAGAAATATGCGCACAAGATATATTCAGGTGGAGCGAGTGTCATGAACTCACTTGAGCAAAGTTGGACTATGCAGCCACTCATTGTCAATTTTTGCTCTCATATACGACACATCACTGGTAAGAAAAAAATTGAGTTTCTTCAAATAAATACGTAATCTTCATTAGTTCACATTAGTTGACACGTATTATTGCCTGTGTGCTCTGTCGCAAAGCGATTGTTCTGGCCTCTTTGGCAAGGCAGCGGTCTCATGCAGGGATATCCACATTGTTTGTAAGAAACTTTTTTATGCTTAAGTTGAAAATTTGATACTATCAATAGCCAAATGTTTAATTGGGAGTTCCGGAACTGAACATATGGTTCCAAGGGTGGTCGTTCACGGTCCTTGGGTCTTGTCAGCAGTATCTCTTTGTGCCTTAGATTTACTAGTTTTACGGCCCCGTCAGGCACATGGGACACAGATCGGGCAAAGACTTGTTACTCCAGTCCTATAAGCTCCTTGGTCTAATGAAAGTTAGCTGAGCTCTACTGATTGTCCTTCATCTGCTTTGGCATCCAGCTATTCAAATGGCACAAATCATAAACTCTTAGAGCTAGAAACATCTAGCTTAAAATCTTAGAAGGCCCTTGTGACCTATATTTTATGAGATTCCAGTCTTGAAGCATACTGAAAGTCAGACTTTTCTCCTGCAAACTTGATCGGACCTGTGATTCCATGCTCTCATTGGTCAGAACATTCTTGGCCCTGCGCAACTCTCCTGATGATTACATTCTTTGGTATCATGCCGTAGAAGGCAGTGGTTCAGTTGGAGGAATTAGAATCAATGTCTCATGACCACTGCAAAAGGTGTGTGACCAGCTTTACTTTAAAATTTAAACAGGTTATTTAACATAGCTTCTGTCTTATTTGCAGGATATATTTTTGTGCATCAATTTTGTAAAAATAATGAATGGGGTAAAATTGCTGAAGCTGTAGGGCTGTAACTGTAAATGACATGATTAACTATTATAACTCAGAATGATATATTTTATTTAAATAAAATGCTAAGGTAATAGGTGCTATAAGCTTGATAAATTATATTAGTATTAATTGGTATAACTCTGAATGATATGTTTAATGTAAGTTTTGCTTGGGCATATATGTCTAAGGTCAAGCCCCTTTTCACCACTGACATAAATCATATATTTTCAAGAAGTATTGTCACGACATGTTTTGTTTTATGTCATGGTCTGCAAAGTTCAGTTCAGATTGTGAATGAGAGTATATTGTTTTATTTCCACAGAAGGATCTCCAGCACAGCCTGGATGACTTCAAGGACTCTGACTTTCTTGAGCTAGTGACATCCTGTCAGACGCTGGTCCAGCAGCAGGAGGCTGCAGTGTCAGAGGTTGAGGAGCACCTGGCCCAGTATGGCTACCAGCCACTTACCCAAGACACTGAAGGTACCCTTCTAGGACAGCATTGACAGAACTAGCGATTCTGTGCATGAATTACTGCTTGCAGTGCCACCAAGTGGTGGTTAATCAAACTCCCATGATGGTTGGAGATTGCATGAGCAATAAACAGTTATTAATTTGAACACCAAATCCATTAAATAAGTACTGTTTGGAGTACCAAGAGACATTCAATGAAACCAGTGTGTGCTCTTTGAGAGTTAATTAAATCTTATGGCATGAAAAATAAATAATGTTTTCTACAATTTGTTTAACAAAAATTAACATTTGGAATACTGCCTTTTTGAGTGTATTTGAAATAATATGAATAATCTTTATTTTATTGTTTGATATATTCTTTTTCATTTCCATTCTGATCAGTGTTGGTCTTTTGAAGCTCTTATGTTTATGGTAAAAGTCCCTGCAAAATCATGTTTTTAGCACAGCTGACTGTAAGTCATCTGAGCTATAGTGATCACCCTTTGTCCGTCGGTCCGTCCTTCCGTCTGTCTGTTAACCAGGCACAAATCGTAACCGCTGGACCTAGAATCTTGTAACTTAACATTCTAAGAGGTCTATGAAAAATCTCCTTGGAAACCAGAAACCAAGTCTCTGTTACCCATATCCTTCGAGCTATGGGGCCCCAAAAATACCCCCCCCCCCCCCAGAATAGTAAAAAATTTCATACAAAAACTTCATTGTCTCATTAACTTCATCACTGGTGGTCATGATTTTGGCATATATATTGATCATGAGATGTTCCATCAGTTCCTGAAGACTGGTGGCGCCATCTGTATTTTTCAATTTTTTACAAATTTTTTTCTCTATTTTTAGACCTTTAAAAATGTGAACATCTGTTAACAGGGCACAAATTGTAAAGACTGGACCTACAATCTTCATTCTTGACACACTGAGAGACCTATGAAAAGTCTCCATGGAAACCAGAAATTAGGTCTCTGTTACTCATATCCTTTGAGCTATGGGGCCCTAAAGTATCCCCCAGAATAGTCAAAAATTTCATACAAAAACTTCTATTTCTCATTTACTACGTCACTGATGGTCATGATGTTTTGGCATACAAATTGATCAAGAGGTGTCATCAGTTCCTGCATACTGGTGGCGCCACCTGTATTTTTTCAAATTTTTACAATTTTTTTCTCTCTATTTTTGAGACCTTTAAGGATGTAGTTATCTGTCAACAGGGTACAAATTGTAATGACTTGACCTAGAATCTTCATTCTTGACACACAGGGAGACCCATGAAAAGTCTACATGGAAACCTGAAATTAGGTCTCTGTTACCCATATCCTTTGAGTTATGGCCTTCCAAAGTACAGCTAAGAATAATGGAAAATTTGAAACAAAAGCTGAAGTATCTGAACAACTAATGCAGAGATCACCATAATTGTTTGCATGAATCTTGATCATGGAGTGTTTCATCAGTTTCTGCAGACTGGTCGCACCACCTGTATTTGTTCGTTTTTTTTCGAATTTTTTTCTTTATTTTTGAGACCTTTAAAGATATGAACATCTGTTAACAGGGCACAAATCATAACAACTGGACCTCAAATCTTCATTCTCGACACACAGGGACCCATGAAAAGTCTCCATGGAAACCTGAAATTAGGTCTCTGTTACCCGTATCCTTTAAGCTGTATGGCTCCAAAATACTCCCCCAGAATAATGAAAAATTTGATACAAAAACTGCAGTATCTCAATAACTACAACACTGATGGTCATGATTTTTGGCATACATATTGATCATGAGGTGTTCCATCAGTTTCTTCAGACAAGGTGAAGCACCTCTATTTTTTCTCAAATTTTTAGGAATTTTTTTCTCAATTTTTGAGACCTTTAAAGATGTGGTTATTTGTCAACAGGGTACAAATCGTAACAACTGGACCTAGATTTTTCATTCTTGACATGCAAGGAGGCCCATGAAAAGTGTCTGTGGAAACCTGAAATTAGGTCTCTGTTTCCCATATCCTTCAAGCTATAGGACTCCAAAGTATCCCTCAGAATAATGAAAAATTTGATAAGCTGAAATATCTGAACAACTAATGCAGAGATCACCATGATTCTTTGCATGGATATTGATTATGGAGTGCTTCATCAGTTTCTGCAGACTGGTGGTGCCACCTGTATTTTATTCAGTTTTTTTAATTTTTTCTCTATTTTCAGACTTTTAAGGATGCTGTCATATGTTAACATGGCACAAATTGTAAAAACTAGATATAGAATCTTCATTCTTGTCATGCAAGGAGGCCCATGAAAAGCCTCCATTGAAACCTGAAATTAGGTCTCAGTTACCCATATCCTTTGAGCTATGGCTTTCCAAAGTACAGCTCAGAATAATGGAAAAAGTGATACAAAAGCTGGAGTATCTAAACAACTTATGCAGAGATCACCATGATTCTTTGCATGGATATTGACCATTAAGTGTTTTTATTAGTTTCTGCAGACTGGTGGAGCCACCTGTATTTTTTTAAAAGTTTTCGCATTTTTTCTCTATTTTTGAGATATATAAATACAAACACAATCTTGGCCTGTTGGTCAATTTGTTTGATGCTTCAGTTGAATGGATATATACTACCATTCAGATGATAAAGTTTCCTTTTGCGAATCTCTTCCCAGTCACCTGAGCGTCAGGACCCATGGGTCACTTGTTTCTCTGAGTAGGAAACTTTTTTAGCCCAGGTAACTATTTAGTCTGGTGTACACTTTTTTTATTGTTTTGCCTTGTTTTAACACCATGGTCTACAAACCTCTACTCTTACAAGCAGGTATTCTTTGGAGAGATGTTCTCAGATTCTGGTATTAGACATGTCTGGCCTCTTCTGTAATATATATTGATCAAATTTTTTTAAATGTTAAATTTTCATGTTCAGTTTATAACACAACAGGGATTGTTTAACCTTGACTTTGTTCTACCTGTGCTTGATGCAGTTACAAGGTTAAATGTGTTAAGTCACTGTAATTGGTGTGTATGAATTGTTTCATATGAAAAATGTTTGTTTTTGATTGTTGTATTTAACATGTTCAATTATTATTTAAACAGTAAACAAACTAAACAGTACACTTATTTTGTATGACAGATTGGATAAACATAATAATCTTAGTAACTTGGCTTGACAGTCATGTAATCCCCAATAACCATATTACTTAGACAATATTTAACAGATGTAAGTTGTATTTCTTGACACAGTCTGTGTTTAACAACTGTCAGATGTTCAGTAACTGTTGTTTCAGTGCCCTCTGGTGAGATGGAGGAGGAACCAGAAGCTGAGGCTTGCTCCCAACACATCGGCCAGGGGGATGTGTATCCTTGTGTCTTGTATGTCTTTAACATACAGTTTATCTTCAGTGTGTCTAACTCAGTTGAATTGCCCCTTCCCCACTATGTCAAAGCTAAAACAATAACTATCATTTTGGTCACTTTGACTTAATAGTCTCCACCCCCCCCCCCCCCCCCCCCACACACACACACACACATACACAAACACACACTGTGTGACTCATGTCTGTATGTATGTTTATGTCATACTGCCAGCCTCATGACGCAGGCAACATAGGATTGTTATGTGTGGTGTGTGCATATGACTTTTTGGCAATAACAGCATCTTTTTTACCATGAATAGACTTATGACAATATGTTTTTAAAATTGGCTGATTTTTATGATCAGATGTATTTAATGTCATACATATGTCTCAGAAATACAAACAGGCCATTTTATATTTTGAAACAGCTATGTTTAATATCCATGGTTTTGTGAGAAGATTCATTGGTCCTGTACACAATGATTGGTATGAAGGTACCAGGTCAGATAAACTGGAGAGAATGATGTAGTTTGACCCAGGCTTAACATTTATATTAATTTGTACCTTTGTTAACCTTGTCCTATATTCATGTTTGTGATTTATTCCATTTAATAATTTGAGATTTAACTGATCTAATAATTAGAGTGATTTAATTCGACTTTTAATGAGTACCACCATTTTAATAGCAGTGTTCTCCTTACGCTGCATAAATATTGACCACTAGATGAATTTTGTTACTTTGCCATGTTAAATATTGTTTCAATGCTCTTGTACAACTAAAAGGATAAGAGGTAGATACCATGTTAATTAAGGGGTTTGTCAGCTTAACAGTGGCTGTAGCAGTGGACACATAATACTCGGTCAAATGTTTTAAATTTTATTTATTTTACATGGATTGTACAACTAGTTATACAGATCGTAACTAATGCAAGGCACTCTCCATGGCTTGGATTGGTGGCTTTGGGTAATTTTTAGAGGTAGAGGATCTTGAAAAAAAACCGCCAGCTTTGGAAGACCACTACAACCCATTCTCATAGCCAAGCTGGGGTTCGAACCTGGGTCCCCATTTGAGAGCGCTGAGCATTTAACTACTCAACTGTTCAGGCCTCGTTAACAGTGCTGGCAATTGGAAAAGCATTTTATATGAACAACACTTAATAATATAATGGATCTTCTAGGGCAAGGGGTAGTAAAACGTTAAGTATACAAGAGAAAGATGGTGCCCAGTGGTTCAGTTGAGGTTCCCACCCCCCTCCCTTTCTTAGGTGTCTTTTAGCAAGAAATTTATAATAGCTATAAGATTGTTTTGATAGTTATTACTAGTATTAGACTAAAAAAATCAGGAGAAACTTCACACCCCCCCATAAGACGTTAACAATTGTTGACATTTCACTTACAGTGAATGCTGTGTATAGCTTCCAGGTGAATTATCAAACAATTTACCTTGACTTTAGCTCAGACCTAGGACTCCTGAAAAGACCAGTTCACCATTAGATATGAATGATGAACCTAAAACTCCACAGCTTGAGGACTTTGTATCTACCACTAGCTACTCAAGGTACATAAACCAGCATAAACCACACACACCAGAGCCTCTACAGCTTAGTCACACTGCAAGACCCAAGACCCCAGAGCTGCAGGATTTTATGGAAAACTCAAATGCCATGGGTGGCCAAAAAACGCCTGACGCACCTAGCAGTATGTTAAAAAGAGTGCATAGAGGTATGAACAGTCCAAAGGTAGCTGAAGTTCTAGATTTGAATTCACAGCCCCTCGTGGATGGTCAGAAAACACCTGAGATGCCAGGAGGCTTCACAAGGGCTCACATTGATATGGACAGTCCAAAAGCACCTGAACCTGGTGATATACCACAGCCCATGGCACATGGTCTGAGAACACCTGAAACACCAGAGGGCCTCAGACAGGTTCATAAAAGTATGGACAATTTAAAGGTTTCAGAGCCACCAAATTACATGCCACAGTCACTAACAGCTGAGCTTAAAACCCCTGAAACACCAGAGTGTTTCACACAGGCATTTACAGGCATGAACAGTGTGAGGGCGTCAGAGTCCCGTGGTGCTAGCGATGGTTCAATAATGCCCGAAGAACTGCACTTCAACCAATCACCAACCTTACAGAGCAGCAGGAAAGGTGGCTCAGTCAGCAGCCCCCAAACGCCAGATTTTCCTGAATACTCAATGGCCAGGTCAAAGTTCATACAAAAGGGTTCTGAACCTGTTTCAAGGTATCAAGGTGTACCAACACAAAATCCAGCCAGCCCAACATATCCTGAGCTCAAAATCGGGGGTATGACATCACCAACAGCACCAACAATTTCAGCTACAGTGTGGGATAACATTACAACACCAGAAACCCCAGAGACAACATCAGTTAATGTGAGTAAAGCAGTCAGTTTTATGCTCTGTTGTGTAAAGTACTGTGGTTTCAGATTCTTGTGATCTCTAAAAAGGATTTGCAGGATATCCTTCTACAAAACTTAGAGGCTTCATGATTTTTTAATTAAAAATGGTGTTATACTGATCAAAACAGTTTTTCTTAGGTTGTGTCTTAAAATATTGTGATGTATGTGTCAGATGTGATGGTTTCCATAGGGCATAAAACTGTTTAGGTTTTCATATATCTAGTTAATTCTAGTTCAAAGGTAGAGACAGCCACCGTGACTGAATTTAAATTGTGTTTAAAGCATTATACGCTTTTAAATTTTACACATTCCAGTCGTTATGTTACAGGTCTTAGTTGGCCAGTTCAATTCCAAATTTGATTTGACAAATAACAATCACCATGAAATGGAGAGTCCTACATCACCTGAGCTGAGAAGCGCAGGTTTCAGGAACCGGATCAGCAGGTTTGAGCGACCAGACATTTCCAGCAGACTGGAACATATAAACAGCAACCCCAGCACACCAGATATGCCTGAGCCTACAATCAAAGTCAGTTGCCTTTTTTTTTTCTTTATATTTGTACTGCTTCTCAACACTTGATCAGTGCTTCTGATTTGTACTTTTTCCTAGTATAAAACTTTCCTCTTTTTTAGACTTTGTAATCCTTGTTTTAAGATTTGAATATAATGTTTTGTACTCATTCCCTTATTAATATAATCTTGCATTTCTCTTTAACCTCATTCCAAATTTATTAACTGTTAATGTGTATTCAGACTGTATGGCAAAAAGTCAGTAATAATATGATAATTAAATCAGACACTTTTTTTAAACTTGGGGAAAGTGAGAAACAGGATTGACCAGGTGCATGTATTTTGTTGAGTCCTATAAAAATTAATGTCACAAATCAAAAGAAACATTTCGTGTTCATGCTATATCTTGCTCTGTTTTGTAGATATCTTCACATATGACCTCTCGCATGAATAAGCAGCATGCTTGGGACAGAGTCAGTGCACCAGATGTACCCGGGTTAGAGTCTGCATACAATAATGTGGATGGACTTATAGGAAAAGAAAACATGCCTGACCCAAGTAGAATGTATGTTTACATGTACTATACATCACACCATTGTCAATCCTACATCATACCGGTGTCAATCCTACATCATACACCAATGTCAATCCTACATCATACCAGTGTCAATCCTACATCACACCAATGTCAATCCTCATACCAGTGTCAATCCTACATCACACATATGTCGATCTTACATCACAATAGTGTCAATTCTACATTACACCTGTCTCAGTCCTACTTCACACCATATTAGTCTTACATTAAACCTGGGTCAGTTTCACATCATACTAGTGTCAATTCTACATCTCACCAATGCCAATGCTACATCTGACACTTATATTACACCAGTTTCAATCCTACATCACACCAGTGTCAATCCTACATCACACCACTTTCATATCACAAAATAATTCTAAATTATTTTATTTTTAAACCTACAACGCACCACATACAAATCTTTATTATAACACATTGTAAATCATACCATTCTCTGTCATACATCTCCCAATTTTCATTCTACATCACATAAAATTCAATCATGCATCACACCATTTTAAAACCTTCATCACACCAGCTCTTACATAACAAAAATTTCTATTTTATTCTTTTCTGTTGTTTTTAGCTTGGCTGACTGAAAGTCAACTGAGGTATAGGAATGGCACTTTGTATGTTGCTATCAGGGCATCCTGGTGTCCGTTAGCAGGGCACAAATCATAACGGCTCGACCAAGAAATGTCTAATCTAAGTGTACATCCAGGGAGGTCAATAAAATATCTCCTTTGAAACCTGAAATTAGGTCACTGCGACCAATAATGATCAAGCTTTGGGGCTTATAAATACCCCCTCCCCCTTTGAATAATAAAAAATTTGATACAAAACCTTCAGTATCTTGATAATTAATACATGGATTGCCATGAATCTTGCCTTGAATATTGACCATGACTAGTTTTATCAGTTCCATAAAACCAGTGGCGCCACCTGGATTTTTCTAATATTTACGAATTTTTCTGTTTTTGAGACCGTCAAATGACAGCAATTGTGTCAGTTTCTCAGCTATAGTTCAATCCAGTCTCCTGAAACCTGTAGTGTTTATGGATTATGATTGTTTTTTTGTTCAGATCCTGAAGAGTTGGATTAGATCTTATTTGAGAAAAAGATAAAAAAAAAATAAAAATCTTCTTCTCCTAAATTGTCCAGCCAAATTGTTCAATATTTCACAGAAATAATCCCTAAAAAATTTCTCTTAAATTTTTTCGAATGGTTCAAGTTTGGTGAATTTTGGCCTAGATACAGGAAGCTGAATCTTAGTCAAAAAAGGATATTAAATTTCCAGTATCAGAAACGGCCGGAGCTATCATCACCAAATTTTATGCTAATGTTGGTCACTAGTCATATTTGAAATGGAGGTATTGGTTGTGCCACCTACAGCTACCAGTTTTTTTAACAGGCAAAAACCTCGTAATTTTAGCCTCTTTCAGCTTAAAAATGTTTTATGATGAAATTGTTAAGCTAAATGGTTTATTTTTTCACAAGAATTATCCTAGAGTAGGGTTCCTTTAATTAAATAAGATTTGGTTTAATTGATTCTTGTAGAGTCATAGAAAGCTTAAGTTGTTCTTGTGGCCATTAGTATGGCTATTTCAAACTGAGGGCTGCAATAGTCTTCTTCTGCAAAACTGTTTCAACTTCTGTAACATTGCATAAAAATGATTATTAGGTGGCCTTTGTTCAAGTTAAATGATTTTTGGCAGAATTATTGGACCTTTAACAATGAAAGGACTGTGAGATACTTTGGAAAACAAAGCTAGTTGATTTATTGTGCTAACAAACTGAGCTCTTTGGGTATATAAGCAGAGCTGTACAGGCAACATAAATGATTTATTACATATCCAGCTTATGTGCGAGATAAATCCATTAATAAAATATATCTGTATTCTGATTTTGCTTTCAATAGGCATCTGTTATTATTCCAAACATTTTGATAAAAAAATCTTAGGAATATGTCACCTTGTAAAGTGCATTGTAGCCAGTCTTTCAGTATATGTAAACAGATTTGGCAACAGGCCAAGATTGTGTCTGTATGTATAAATAGCTTGGCAGACTGCCAACAATTTCAGATTTGGCAACAGGCAAAGTTTCAATCTGTATCTATTTATAGTTTTGGCAGACTGTATCAGATTAGGCAACTGGTCAAGAGTTCAGTAAGTGCAGTAGCTGCAGCTGGCAATTTGTTCTGGTTCACTTAGGGCAATCGCTCCCTCAGCTGAGCTTGGTCAGCCAGTTCATTTGACTCAAGAGAGAGGTTTGATATATTGGCCTAAACTTTTGACTTGTTCATGCATCTTTTAAGGCTTTCTCGTATACAAGACTAGTGTCACCACCTACAATAATTTTTGCATAGTGTACGTCCCTTCTTATTTCTCAGGAGGGATTTGATATATCATCCTGAAATTTGGCATATTTATACATCTCAGATAGCTTTGTCATATACAAGACTTGTGGTGCCACCTACAATAGTTTTGGGTTTCATACGTCTGTGCACATGGCACAAGAGTGGTTTGAAGTATCTGCCTCAAATTTTACATGTCCATACATCTTCAGTGGCTTTCTTGTACACCAGACTAGTGGCACAACCTACACTCATTTTGTGTTGTGTATTTCCATGCCAGTATTTCAGGAGTGATGTTTGTGTAACTGGTGCTTGTACTTCAGTTTATAATGTTTAGTAATTGCATTGTACATGTGCATGTCACACATGTTCTTGAAAATTAATCAAGGACTTTCAAATAATGGTCAAGCATGTTGTCATGGAAGCAGCATACCTGATGTATAAGCCATTGTACAGGTTTCCATTATGCCTGTAGGCCTTGTTCTATATTCGATGCATTTTTCCTCATGTTGACCAATTTATATTGATACAAACAGATTCTCAGCTGTGGTTTTATCTGCATCCTGAAACCTTGTTTATTAGCTCCCTGCTTGAATAAGCAGATGCCCTATATTAATCACCCTGTATGTCCGTCTGTTTATTTTCTGTATGTCCATCAAATTTGTTCCCTGATGATAACTCGAGTTCGGATTGATATATGAATTTTAAACTTATATTTGGCCATCCTCTTGCTCAAAAACTCTATTGATTTTGGTGTCATGAGGTCAGAGGTTAAGGTCACAGGACCAACATATTTAGAAAGTTTGTGGATGCATTTTCAGCCAAACTTTTCATCCCAAACCTTCCATCTTGTACAAATAGCTGACCTGCTAATAGGGGAAAGAACCTGATTGATTTTGGGGTCACAGGTCAAAGGGGGCCATCTGTCCGCATATTTGTTTCCAGATGATAACTCCAGTTTTGATTGACATATTGGGTTCAAACTTGACATATATATGACCCACCAATAATGTAAGAACCTTTTTGATTTTGGGGTCATGAGGTCAAAGGTCAAGGGACCCACTTCTTAAAAAAGACTGTATGTAATTTTAGACAAACATTTCATCCCAAACCTTCCATCGTCCAGATATTGCTCACGTGCCAATAGTGGGAAAAACATATGGATTTTCGGGTCACAAGGTCAAAGGTCAAGGTCCCAGAGGCCATCTGTCAACATAGTATCTAGATAATACCTCCAGTTTGCATATGAAATATGGATTACAAACTTGACTTATGTATGACCCACCATGAAAGTAAGAACTGATTTTGGGGTCATGAGGTCAAAGGTCAAGGTCACAGGACACACTTCTTTAAAAAGATTGTGGATGCATTTTAAGCAAAACTTTTTGTCCCAAACCTTCTGTCTTCCACATGGCGCACTTTCAACAGGGGATGGTTCCTTTTGATTTTTGGGTCGCTAGGTTAAAGATCAAGGTCACTGGGCCAATCCATTTACAAATTAGTTTATGGATGATAACAGGTTGGCTTCAAGCTGGTCACAGGACCCATAAAAAAGCCCATAAACCTATCCTTAGTGACAAATTCAGCTGAGTGTCGAGACTCATGGGTCCCTAGTTATTCTAAATCACAGTTTCAATTCCAGGCATATCCACACTGTAGTTTTATTTTCAAGTATCTACAGTTTTAATTGTATCTCCACAATTCCAACTTCAGTTCTACCTCCACTGTTAATTCTATATCACTTTTAATAATTTAAAATATCTACATGATCAGTTATGAATGGAGAATTTTAACAAAACAGAAAGAGAGATCAGGTTTATCAGATGTCAACATCACAGTGGTTCACAGTGACATTTTTTCTCCAGGATAGCATCACTAGGTGAAGATGAGTACACCAGCTTGCCAAACTACATTCGTCGTCATCTTAGCTATGACCTCATAAACGACAGCATTAACAAGATTAACAACATCCTATGGCAGCGCCGTCAAGGTGAGTGACATTTAAAGCTGCTTTTAGTCAAACATGGGACCATTTATCATTCTGAAGCCTGAACAGGGCTTGAAATTCTGAGGTCTAAGGTGCAGGTAAAGCTTAAATTTATGAACCTTAATTTTTTTATTTATTCATTTATATTAGAGACATGATTTGAATAATTCATGAACCAACTTTCATCAGTTACCGATACATCAAATAAGTTAATTGTATTGGTTGAATTGTGTGCATTAAGTCAGTTTAAATGAAAAATTATGACAATATAAGATTTATTTTATACCTAACATGAATTCAGATACAAGGTAAGATATTTTTGTAGTAGTTTTAATAGCTTTCAGTGATAACATGTGTTATATGAAGTCCTGCATGACCAGCAGTATATTCTTCAGTAGATATGTTTACCTGTTCCATGTTGTTCATAATAAACTTAAAATATAATAACATTCTCAAAAGTAAAGATCTATAGATTTTTACAATTTCTGAATTCACCTGAATCATGAATAATGAGGAACATAAACATGTCTTCTGATTGACTACGAAAATACCTCTTCAGTACAATCTTGTATTCATTTAGTGCTCAATACACACAACCTGTGACAGATTATCAGATTGCATTACATATAATGGATTACACAGTGTTAGTAGTTATCAACACAATATGTGATTTGTTTTCAGTTACTGTTTAATGGAAATGAAAAATAATAATAAATCATTTCAATTGTTTCTAATTTGAACTTGATGTTACTAAAAAGCAAAACAGGTGATAAAATAAAATGGTGATAAAACTAAAGGTGCTGGAGGTTTACAGATTAAATTGGGCAATATCTAATTGTCTTTATAAAATCAGAATTGTATGACAGTAAAAGTATTACTTGACTCTTTCCTAAAATTATGTCTCCAACCGCCATAACACTTCTTCAGCAGTGGTTATATGCTGTATTCATTATATAACTCCTTTAACATAAACAATGTTTGCTATAGGATGGTTTGCTGGGTTTAACCACCAGATGCTTGGAACAGGACTAAGACCATTCAGACCACCAAGGGCAGGATATGACAGGTTTCAAAACCTGCATGCACAGTGTGAAACCCACCTCTTATTGGTCTGAACATACATGGCCTTGTGCTGACCACCTGGTGGCAAAACTCCGCAAACATTCTGTACCAAGCAGTGGTCATGTGAAAGGATTTATAGAATTAACGCAACAGTTAACCACTGCTCAAGTAGACTGGAGAGTGTTTTTTTCAATCTGTGAATACTGCAATGCTTAAAAATTGTCAAAGTACTTCATTATGAATTTTGGGAAACTTTTATTAAGATGAATAAGAGGGAGATATATTTAGTTAATGTAAAAGATGCTTTTGGTTTACAGTTTCTATATGCCATATGAGTATCTGACAATTCAACCTTGCTGATAAGTAGGACAGTTCTGTGTTTAAAAAAAAATTGCTCTTTTACACTTCAGCCAAAGAAGCAAGAGGGCAACCATTTGGTGGGTAAAGTCACCAGGTGGTGGGGTAGAATACTCAATAAATGTTTAATTATAGCACCTTTGGGTACTGGATATGATACAATTTTATTTCATTTTCTCAATATCTGCATTGGGTTTTGGTCATTTCATGTTGTACCTTGGCACATGATTGTGATTGTATCATAATGTTTACTTATAACTTTATAGTATCAGTGTTATTTTAATCAGTGAGTACTGGTCAGTGATAGATTAAGTTAGACAGTAATAAACTATTGTCATTTTCATTGTTCTATCTCATTTCAGGTAAGTACCAATCCAATGGAAGCTAAAATTTTTACCCTCAGCTTACTTGGACTTAATTATCCAGTAGATTTTCATTTTAATTTTCCCCCTTATTTAGTATACTGTAGATGCAAAATGAACATTTTCTGATTTGTAAATGTTTGTTTCCCTTTCACAAAGCACTGTATAATATTCTCTATAGCTATAGATGTAACATGTTTTTAACATTACAAAGGTAACAGTAGGTTTGTTACAATATTTTTCATCATTTTGGTATATAAACATCATAAACACTATTTCCACACATTTATACACAAGGTAATTCAGTCCTACTGCTCTAATTATTAATTGCCATACATTTATAGATCAGATAATTATCAATCATTAATTCATGCTTCAGATAATTTAACATTACCGCACTAGGATTTAACTGCAGCATATGTACACAGCTAACCGGGTAACCCTGCTGAACAGATTTTTAATATAGGCATACCACCCAGATAATCTAATCTCACAGTTTATATCATCATGTCACTACATCCTGCTGGAAAATCATCTGTATCCCATATCACCATCTGATAGTTCTTGTATCATATAATCATTGATAGAATTGTACACAGTACCTTGCATGGAGTATTATTTAAAATATCAAAAGACACTATCTTATTTTGGTATTTTGAATCTGGTGGGACATTGTTCACATTCACAAAAATCACCTGAATCAGACAGTGATTGGCTATAAGTCTCATGAGTATTCAAAAGAATGATAATTTACAATGATCAAAACTACTTGTACATGGTGACATTTAGCAAAGCATTAAACTGAACTGTACCACATATTTAAGCCTGCATCATCTGTTATGGCACATGTTCAAAAAATGGTAAAAATAATTTTAAAAAATATAAAGTAACCATGAGCACCACTGGAAAGACTGTACCAAACATGTACTTATTGGTATCTTTACCTTGTATTGTCTCCTGTGGATACTCGTCAACAGCAAATACAACAAATTGTCTTTCATATTCCTTTCTGGGAGCTGAAATTCAAGTCTTTTGAAGAAGACTATAAATATTTTTGATATATTCTTTTCCCTGCTCTTAACTATCTTGAATTTATTATCAGTTTCTGGAAGACCAGAGAGTATGACTGGTGGGTTGATAGATAGGATGGTTTCTATATGTAGGTAATATTAAGATTCCCAACAGCAAATACTAGTATTTTTTGTTTGAATAGACATCTTAATCCTCACACACCTACGACTTATTTGTCAAGATTCAGTAAACTTTGAAACTGTTCTTCAGACATGCTGTGGACACTAACACCTACCCACACATAAATGTAATTCATCAGGTAACCAATTTCCTAATGTTACATCATGCAATGGTCAAAATGTGTCCTAGGGAAGGCTTTCAAAACCAGAATTACTGCTTTAATGTGGTTAGCTTCATACAATTTTCAAAATTTTCTTGTTATCATTGTATTGCAAGTGTTTCATGATCTTACTAAAAGTATATTGCATAAATTACTATACTGTATAAATTATTTATGAGGTGCACAAAATCTGAAACCCCCCCCCCCCATTGTAACACTGAACAATGGAAATTCTTGTCCAATATAGGCAAATAAAACACTTATAGTATAATTATACTGATATCAAAATTTCATAATATCAATATTCTATTTATGGATAAAAATTGAAGATCTGTTTGAATTCACAATACCGATCTTGTTGTCTTTCAACTTTAGACAATACTGGCAAGGATTATGTATGCAAGATGCCAATTAGGCAACAATATAACTGTTTGTGTTACCTGTTCAGATGGGGTGTCATAATCACAATGGTTTTTATTTGCCCAAATAATATCACTTCAGCGAACATTGCAAATTTGAACAAAAGGCAAACCACAGTATTTGTTATGTGTTGTTCATTATCCCAGCCAAGGAGTTTATGCTTTCTCCTATGCCTGATTGTTTGTAGGATAGTTTTGCCTTGGCAGAGGTATGTGCTGTACTGAGTGCCATTGTAGTAATTATTCTTTTATTTTCAGGTACTGAAGACAGCTACATAATGGAGACTGACCTCAGCAGTGACATTGGTGCATTAAAAGCTCGCACCATATTCCTGTCACTTGTAAAATTATCCCGACTAAAGTATGGAACAGGAAATGGTCTGGAAAAAGTGTTCAGATTGCCTTGAAATCTGTTTCCCCGCAGTCAAGAATTGTATAAAACTGATTGAATATTGTATAAACTTTGTAACTGTTTGTAATACAATGAATTAAAAAATACCTAACATCCATTAATATGTTTGATAACTTATCTAGCTAACATGTTCAGCAATGAATACTGTAAATATTATTATTTCAATAATAAAGGATTGTAATTATGTATTTATAAGGCCAGGTACAATTTCGTAAAACTAAGATGCTTTCAAAATACCACCTACACAGTCAGATCAAAACTTGGGTAATTTGGTTCTGATTATGAATGAACAGTTACACTTGCATGCCAGGACTTAGCCTTCACGTTTTGCCAAACACAGAAGAAAGCTGGCCAGGGGGGACTACATTTCAAACATCTGTGTATGATATACCAATATTTAAAGTATCCCATTGATTTAATATATATATATTATATGTATATATATATTGATGTTATAGTTATTTGTACATAAATATTTTTTATTTCAATTTGTTAACTTTTATTCTTATGTTGTTACTTGACATTTTTATCAGAGTCATTTTCCTTAAGTTTGACATTGCACCATTGTAATGAAAGTAGACGTTTTTCCTCTTGTGTGTGCTATATATGGAAGACCATGTGACCCTGACAGGGGCCAAGGACAGGAATGATAAAAGACTCCTTGTAAACACTTGAGCGTTTATGAACAAAACACAACAGATTACTGTTTATTCATATTTATAAACATACAGTTCATCTTCACCTGATGGTCATGTGTGTAACACAACAACCACAGTATCAAAACCAGTAAGTCTTAAATGTCTTAGTTGATCAACCCATTAAAATTATGACTTTGAGTGGTCCCCTAAGTGGTCCAGTTCATAAGGTTTTCCTGTCTCTGCCTACAAAACTGGAATATGTGTAACAATGTCTTAGCAGATCAAAGTGGAAGCTAGAAATTTGGTTCATTCACAGACAGAGGGTATTGAACACCTTGACAGTCACACCTACAGTACACAGGTCATTCTTGCCATAGTTGATTTTATACGTTTTCTTTAGTTATTCTAAAATGATGGTGTAATCACATTTTTAATGTACCTTCTAAAGATTCATATTAAGCAAGAGACTTCACAAATCATATAAATGTTTAAAGTGAATACCAGATGGACATTATTACTGATACCTTAAAAGTTCCTGAAGCACCAGGCTGTGGATGTCACTGGCAGGGGCCAGCTATAAAATGTATGGTTTCAAAGGAGGTAACATTTCATACCAGCCGATGAACATCAAATAAATTATGAAATTGGACCTGTCGTGGTTTATCCTGATACACCTTTGCTAGAGTAATAATAATATTTCATTTACTTCAACGTCTATAAAGTTTCATATTAAAATGAGTCTGTAGTATTTTTTAATACATAACTAAACACCCCTCGTATTCTTAAATATCCATACGGTAATATTTATAAAATACATTACTAAACAAATCTCATATTCTTAAATATACATAAGTTAACTACCATGCTCTATTATTTATTCCAAATAGTGCAATAAACATGTCATCATGTTCCTCTTGTGGCTTTAACTATACTAGTCATGATAGTATAAACCTTCATTCTAACTGCATTGTAATATTTGGTTAAAACCACATACTCGGCATCTATAAATTGTATCTAAATATTTAGTTTCATTTTACAAATTTTACATTAACACAAAATTATCATACAGCATAGTATTTTTTAGAGTATCAATTGAAAATGAATAATAAAGTTTAGGCAACGAAGGGCACACATAAAATAACATTAACAATTATAAATGTGCAGATTACTACTTCTTACACCTATTCAATTGAACAAAATGAGACCTATGTGTCATGGTATTAGGATTGTAAGCACAGCCTGTGAAATTATGACCTAATATTAAAGTAATATAATATAAAAATTTCATACTTAGGAGAGACATACAGTGGCGTCATTTTATTTTCAAGGGTGGGGGAGATGACTCGCAGGGTGGGGAGATGACAGGCATGGGAGGGTAATCAAAATTTGGATAAAAAAAGACGTGTTTGTTTATTCATATATATATATATATATATATATATATATATATATACACAAACACCTACCTTTTATTGTCTGTGTGACACATCAAATATATATCAATTAAGTGTAAGGTTTTAAAAAATAAGGTATATGTTAATTCTAAACCATTTAGATATAAATATTTCATAGTAAACTCATAAATGTAACCAAAGTCTATATTTCTGTTTATTTATATATTTCATTTGAAATATATAAATAATATTCTCTGAATAGTTGGGGGGGGGGGGTGTTTACATTGACCATCCCCCCTTGCCAAAAAGTGGGGGGGATATATACCCCCATCCCCCCCCCCTATATTGATGCCCCTGGAGACATATGCACCAAAGACCAATTTTGCTGAAGGGAATTAAGAACTGTTTAATTTCAAGAATCGGTCTTAAAAAAAGGTATAAAAACGAGTTATAACCAACCACTGGGCATTTAGGACTAGCCTTATCACTTAAATATACTTACAGAATACCAACATCTCTACCATATTAACATATAATCTTAAATAAGATTGATATTCATGCTTCATCAACTTTTATCTGCTGTCATTACAATTGGTGTTTTCTTTACAAGGTCTATGACTTGCTGAGATGCTCGTATGGAGTGGGTCTCGATGTAGTTCTTGCTGTTCTGTTCTGTAGCATTCAGTTCATACTTGTAATTGACCATGAGACTGCATGACGCGCTGAGCCCACGAGGAGAAGTGTCCGCCAACCAGTTAATCCTCCACATAATGGCTCCATTACGTAAATGGAAGTTTGCTGAGGATATAAGAAAAGTAAACATTAAATCCTCTTGATTTAATCTAAAATTGTTTAATTTGGAATGCGAGTTTACAAAATTTAGTATTATCAAACATTTTTTAATTTAAAACAAACCATGCAGAAATGTATGCAGAAAATACAACACAATAATTTACACAATGGTGCTAGAAAATCCATCAGGCCAAAGGAATCGAGACAATGGTTAACATTCAGGACACATACTGACAAATAGGATTCTAGATGGGACATGATGGCATCCGAGCCAGAATACACCATACTAAATACAAATACGACCGTCAGGAAATGCAGGGCAAGGCAGGAAGACTGATGGCTGATTCTCAGGGTGGGTAGGAAGACATTTGAGCCAGACTGGTTTATTTTTAGGATGGGCAGGAAGGCATATGAGCCAGACTGGCTGATTCTAAGGGTGGGCAGGAAGGGCAACAGGACAACTACCCCCTGGACAATTACCCCCCGGACAATTACCCCCCGACAATAACCCCCTGGACAATTACCCCCCAGAAAATTACCCCCCAGGACAATTACCCCCTCGGACAGCTACCCCCCAGACACCTACCCCCCAGGCAATTACCCCCCAGTACAATTACCCCCCAGACAACTACCCCCTGGACAATTACCCCCATGGTATAAATTACACATTTAAAGTACACGTTATACATTTAAATATATTCTGTGTTGCTAATGAGTAGCACAGAATCCCAAAGAAATAAATAAAATTAATTGCAAACAAAAAATAAAAAAAAATCACTTTAGATAATAATATCATGCTATTACTTATTATGATATTACTTATAGAGACTGGTAAGAATGGATCAGAATGAATGGTATTCCCTTTTTGAATGGAATTATATTGTAAGCTTGCGGATGGTTATATGGACCATAGGTTTATAAAGCTTTTTTTTTACAACTTGCTAATGTAAAGCAAATTTCATATAATGGACTTTTTACCATATATTTACAATTTTATTTACAATACACAATACAATCATCTGAGAGGCATTGCCTAGAACTAGTAAACAGCTACTGAAAACTTGATATGATGGATTTTTTTCTGTTTTTACAATATACATGATGTATGCACCTATACTTGGTTTGAAATATTATCATCGTTATTTGTTTAACTTACAATCAGAATATTTTACTTTTAGTTTGAACAATGTGTACTTTTAAAGTGTTATTATACCTGGGGGGTAATTGTACTGGGGGGTAATTGTATGGGGGGTAGTTGTCTCGGGGGTAGTTTTCCAAGGGGGTAATTGTCCTGGGGGTAATTGTCTGGGGGGTAATTGTCCAGGGGGTAATTGTTGGGGGATTATTGTCCGGGGGGGTAATTGTCTGGGGGGTAGTTGTCCTAGAGCCGGCAGGAAGACATCTGAGCCAGATTGGTTTATTTTTAGGGTGGGCAGGAAGACATCTGAGCCAAACTGGTTTCTTTTTAGGGTAGGCAGGAAGACTTCAGAACCAGACTGATTTATTTTAGAGTGGGCAGGAAGACATCTGTGCCAGACTAGCTGAATTAAAGGGTTGGTAGGAAGACGTTTGAGCCAGACTGGAAGATTGTCAGGGTGGGTCAGAAGATATCTGAGACAAACTAACTCATTTTTGTTTTAAGAAAACTTCTAACTGAAGACATGTGAATCCTGATATTTTGGGGAACTGTATAACAATATAAATATAAAATAACTACATAGTACCTAACATTCCATTTGTTCTCTTGGTGTTTATCTCACATCTAAAAATAACACTTCCTTCTTTATCAAACTTATACATCTCTCCTGTTACATAGGAAATAGTTCCTCACCAACAGGGTTAAGTGCATAAGCTCTGCGCTTCTCAATATACAGGTATCTGGCACATAATCGTGATAATGGGGCCTGAAGCACTGCTGTCATTCCCTCATTCTGGTACCAACTGTTTGTATGTAACACCCGACGGAGTGACTCGTAAAGCAGTTTATCTGTTGTACCAAACACCTCGTGTAACAACCGCAATTCTTCTTCCAAGAACAATGCATGGCATGGCACTTCACCATTTTCTGTGATGAAAAATATGAGATTTACATTTTCTGATGATAACAATTTTGACAAATTAAACTTTTCAGAGGCTAGGAATATGACCTTTAGATGGCACTGTCTGTACTGCATGAAGATGAAGATAAATATATGATGATGTATCTTTTTCAAGTCTTTTGGTAATCCCCAAAACACCTCTCAGAGGAACTGCATTTCTGTGGTTAGTTTAAAATTTCAAACGTCAGGTTTACACCATTTATGTTAATTTGTGTCCCCAGCTTCCGCGAAAGGGGGGGCACTGATTTGGATTTGTCTGTCTGTCTGTCAGATTTTTGTTTCTGTGCGATAACTTTCCTTAATATTATCTGATTTCATTCAAAAATTGGGTCAGTGATTGCACTCATACATTCCTTGGTTAAGACTGGTTTTGAGTGTCTGTCTGAAAATTTATTATCACCAGCTCCAAAACAAAACAAAAATTTTCCCTTTTGTTCCCAAATAACAACAAAAATCATGACATGTGGAGACATCTTCAGGGGAAAATAAAAACTAAAATATATTTAGAAGGCAAGCATGAAGATCACAGGAAGCTAAAATAAAAGAGGCGGAAGCTGAGGACATAAATTACATGAATTTGCTTGTTAAGACAGATATACCTTGATGTACCTTGTACAGCCAGTGAATAGTTAACCAATAAGCAACTGATTACTCTAAGCCAATGTGTGGTCCTGTATACACCCTCATGGGGTTGGCTTTTTTTCCAACTTTAACATAAGGAACATGTTTTTATGACAAGATAGACAACTATAAGGTCACTTATATGCTTTTCATAAAAATTTCAACTTTTAGGTCACTGTTTTAAAAAAATATCAATTTTCCAATTTTTGAAGATAATTAGACCCAACTTTGTGTTACAGGGTGCATATAAAAGCAGACGAAATGACCAGTAAAGCTTGTTTTTTCAAGCAAATCAGCTGGAGTGCCAGAAATGTGCACCACTGATTTGGGATTGATTGGCCCAATATTTTCCTCTCAGTAAAATGAGATTTTGGAAAAAATGGTTTGAAGTAATACAGTACCATAGTTACCACCACCTAGTTCCCAATTTAATAAGTGTGACTCCTTGGTAAGAATTAATCTTGTTCTGAAAGCAGAATGCTCTTAAGAGGGGGTGTATTACATGGCTGGAATGCCAGACCTATGCACATTAGACATGGTTTCAAATCTAGGATTGACCCATTATTTTCCCCTGAGCAAAATGTTTATGACATAATACTTATAGTATCCAGTGTATTTTTCAGCCCTTTTATTCATTGTCAGTGTGTGACCTACCTAGCATGTGTATAGTGGTGTTGAGTTCCCCTATGAGCCACTCTTTGAATCCAGGTATGGGGGACAAACTTGAAAACTGGGTCATCCTTGGAAATTCACTCTGCAGTTCCTTTACAACACTTTTAATTAAGTAGTTTCCCAACTCAATACCTTGAAGACCTGTGAAATGGAAATTCATGAGAAAGATAGCTGTAAGGCAGGTTGTCAAGTGTGTCTTGAATCACAAACCTTTATGATATTATGATGTTCATGCCCTGTATTATATGTACACAGAAGTCAACACCCAATACCTTTCTGTAGGTGGACTGACTTACAGCCCTGCTTTCTCTATGCAGTGGATGGTATGTGTTGTCACTTTTGCTCAGTGAGATCACATCATATATCATGCTTCATAGATGGCCGTATGATCACATTTTATAGATATATGCAAAACTGCAAAAACGATAAAAATGTCATCCCTATTATTTTATTTGCATTTGGATTTAGTTTAACCAGTGAGAGAACTCTGACCTACACATTTGTTAAACAATACTGTGGTTGACTTTTTGATTAGGAGGGTTTCACTTTGCAATGTTGATAAAAAAAGGTAAATGATCACGAAAATTATACATTTATGAATAAAGGCCTCAACATCCAAGGAAGGTTTAAAGGTAAGAGACAGATATTATGAATATTAAGTGATCTTGAATGCAGTCGTCCTAAACACCGGGATACCCCGGAATACTGTCTAAATACCATTTTAATTGTCAAATTTACCTATAATAAAAGACCATTGAGGCTTAAATGAAATGTTCAAGCCAATAATTATTCATTTTCAATAGAGGGATGGGCTAAATCTGAATTTTAATTTGTCATCAGAGTACTGGTACTTAACGACTGGCTCTATCTTTTATAGCTTGTATAGTGGTAAAATAGATAGTGCTGATCTGTAAGGTGTTTACCATTACTCTGATGACGATTTAAAAATTCGATTTAGCCCTTCCCTCTATTGAAAATGGTTAAATGTATCATATAATCCTCGATGATCTTTAATTAAAGGGCATTTTGACAATATAAGTGGTATATAAGCAGTATTCCGGGGTATTCCTGTGTTTCAGACAACCCTCTTGTATGTAACTGTTAATCTGAGGTAGCTATTATGAATAATCCGGTCTTTCAAATTATCTGCCAACTATTAACAAATATTTCTAGTCTTGTGTGATATTCTTTTGGGCCCCTGTTCAAACTGACCATTTTGTTCACAAAACACTGAATAGTTAATTCATTAAATGATGGATATATTCCATGTAGGTTTTTGTATGGAGAGGTCATGAAAAAAAATGAACCCTAATGAAACGGTGAAAAAGTGAAATCATGAAATGTTAACCTTGTGATTATGAAGCCAGCCACAGTATAGTATTTGTGTATATATATTCTCATCAGAAAGTTGGATGAATTGTATATGTCACTGGCCAAATAGTGGTGTGCTGATTAATCAATTAAATCGTTTGTTAGTTGTTTTCTTTCAAAATAGATTAAACTGATTGGATTTTTGCATAATTGATTAAAATCAATTATGTATGCACATGCAAAGAATCTAATCTTGTCAGAGATATACAAACACAAAGTATAACAAACAGCATCAAAATGGAACCTTGCGCAGCCAACAATCAACAGGTCAACCTTGGATGAGGTTGGATTGATGGCTTCATTATGAATACCAATGTCACACAATTTACTGGGATCAATATTTTAGGTACACCAGTATACAGCAGATTTCAAGGTAATATAGAAAGTGCATAAAAATATTGATATATAATTAATCATCAGTCGTTTTTATTTTTCAATCATCAGTTATGATATAAAACCAATACCTACCACTACAAAATATACAAAGCAACCACAAAACAGATTCAAAAGATAGAATCCTGAACATATTGTACTGAATAACAATTGCATTATTACCATAATCATAAAAATATAATGCATCCAAAGATATATGGAATACTGATCCAGTATAACACACTGGTTGTACCGTAAGTCTTAATCTATTTGAAACTGAACAGTCTGAAATTTTCAAAAGTAGATTTTCAGTTAATTTATTTTTTAACTTGAATTGACTTTACCTTTTTGTGTAGATGTTATGGAATAAAATATTGCAGTACTGATGGTTGATGGGTCTTCTAATGCTTCTACACGGGAAGAAACTGAGAGATCGCCAGTAACTCGAGGATGCTGAACTATGGACTGAAACATACAGTCATATTAACAATAAATAAGTGTTTGATATGCTGGTCACACAGTGCTGTAATTATGCATGTCAGGTAAACATATACCAGGTGATTTGATTATAAGTGACCGGAGGATAGCAGTCAGGAAAGAGATGAAGGCCTGATGTGATTGGAGGCTGCTAGTGTGACATCTTGAACTGAATTTAGATATTACTGAAATATAAGAATACATATAATTTTATTCTTTCTTGAAAATTTGGTGCTGACAGTCTCATATTTACTCAGCTTTTTCTGAAGAATAATTTTTTTTACACAAGGGTTTTTCCCATGGTTGATGATTTGGACTGCCCCACGGTTAGGGATGCCCATTCAAGTGCTGACAGCTTTTTTTATTTAGACATATAGTATAAACTTGTAGTTTAAGAAGAAAAAAGAAAAAGAAATTTTTTTTTCTGTCATTATAATTATGCTATAGGCAAATGTGATATATATTTATTCAACCCTTCACTGCCCAGAGTTCAGCCAGTTCTGATACTCCTTATGATAACCAATGGGGTAATATCAAAGCAAGTGTAATTTTTAATCCTGGCTATTAAATAATGTGACCTACCTTAATTGGTCATGTGGACTTTCTTTGTCAAGTGACTTACCTGGATGCTGTTTGAAATATCATCAGTTAGAGCAGTGTGAAGTACAACAACAGGCTCTCGAGGCATGCTGTCATGCGTGAACACGAAACACCTTCTGTATGGCCCCACTCTCCTCTTTAGGTCAGTCCAGTTTTTTATAGGGTGCACTGCTTCATATTCTGATATCTGTAATTGAAAGGTCAATGCCATTTCATTACTTAGCTATTCTCCCCTCCCCTGACTCTCAGTGGGCATTTAAAAAAGGCCTAATTAAGCCTTTATGTAGCTGTGATAGAAGTCATGTTTTATGCTTGATTTTTTCCCTCTGTAATGATTATAAATGAACTTAAAATACATTTACATACACATACATATTTCAGTGTATGTTAATGTTAACACACTGAAACATAAATAAAAGACTGATCTGTATTAAAATCTTACCTAGAAAGCACTACCAATTTTATTATCAGAGTAATATTAGGGATTTATAAATATTCTTTCCCTCTCTGGGTTTAATTAACAGAACTTTAATGAGAAAATGTAAAAGACCATACACAGTTCCATTATTCAAGGGCACATTTTTAATTTACAGCCAATGGGATTAAGTGCCTAATAGATATATTTTCAGCCATATGGTCAATTTGAGAGTTAAGCATTGTACCTTTTGCATGAGATCACAGGGTGAATACCAGGTTATACGCTGAAGGTTCAGGAACCCGACGGCAAACCACAGAGCGAGCAAGTCACGCAGAGAGGTGTTGAGTGCTCGTAGGTGAGGGTTGTCACTCTCTGGGCTGTTCGCTGATAACTGGTTCTGTCAAGGAAATATCATAACAATCTCATCGAAATATCTACACCACTCAGAGGCATACCTCAACCAATATGACATTTCTATTACTGTAAACCTCTCAATGTCATAATGTCTTCTATGCTCCTCAGGCAGCAATGTATAGATGTTGAATGAAGAGCATTAATGTCTCATAAAAGAGATCAATATAAAACGAAATCTACAAAAATATATATTATCTAAAATAACGGCTGTATAAATATCTACATGCATGTTATTTAAGAAGTGTCTAACTTTCCCAAATCTTGTATTGAGAAAAAGATCCTAACAAAAAATATCCTTAAAGGTAATACTCTACCTAACTGTCTGAACATTATGTTATTTACTTGCATAAATTTATTATAAACAAGCAAATTCATGGAATTTATGTCCTCCGCTTCCTTCTCTTGTTATTTTTGCTTCCTGTAATCTTCATGCTTGCCTTCTCAAAATGTTTTAGTTTTTATTTTCCCCTGAAGATGTCTCCCTGCCACAGTCTCAGTGTTTTAGTTTTCTTTGTCTCCTGAAGATGTCTTAACTGTTTTCATAATTTTTGTTGTGAATTGGGTTCAAAGGGGAATTTTTTTTTGCCTAGGAGCTGGTGATAATAATTTTCAGACAGACACTCCGAAAACAATACCAACAGAAATATGCATGAGAGCAATCACTGAGCAAAATTTAAATGAAATCAGATGATATTTAGGAAAGTTATGGCACAGATACGAAGACCTGACGGACAGACAGACTGAGGGACAGACAGACAAACCCAAATCTGCGGAGCGGGGGACAACAAACACCCAGCCCTTTGGATTCAAATTTGTGGATGAATCATGTAAGAAAACCCTAGAATCACAAATTAACTACTCTACATGACCATTTCAGTCACAACCGACTGTAACAAACTGCAGCACTTCATGTTGGTAATTAGGTAGGATTATTCACTGAAAAAACTACAGAAAGCCACAAAAAATCAACCAAACACCACTGGAAATCCACTTATTTCTTTGATATTTCTGAATATTTTAGTTCTTTTGGCTGATAACTAGCAGAAAGATTTCGTCATAAATAAAATTCATATTTCAAAGATATGACTTTTTTACTTTTTGCATGGAAACTGGACACTGCCATTGGCCTTGGTCTGAGAGATATGTATAACCACCTGTTGGCAAGATTTGTTACTAAAATTGCCAACAAACAGCTTGACAGGAGTGAGGAGAGAAATAAATATAACATTCCAGTATACTATCTGATTTATATATAGTCATCTTATTATTTTATGTTATTTATCAGATATACAGCTAAACTATGCAGGAATGTCAAAGAAATTAGTTGATTTCCACTGGCTTTTGGCTGATTTTTGTGGTTTCCTGTGAACAGTCTGACCATTGGTAGTACAGTTATTTGTTAAACTGTGACAGAAATAGGATATAAAATAAATCTAAAACTTATAAAGTAAAATACTTAAGTCCTCTGATTGTAGTGAACATTTTCATTATATTTTATTCAAGAATACTTACAAGGATGTCTCCCCTCATGTCAACCAGAAACTTGACACCTTTTTCAAAATGGCCAATATCTGTGAACATGCGGTAATAATGTGGTTGAAGAACATGACGTAACCGTTCTGTGGCTCTCAAAAAGACAGCAGAGCCCCGATCCTGGAAGAATGACAAGCAAAACTATTGATAACAGGAAATATTATTATTTTGAATATGATGTAAAATGATGAAGCTGTAAACCCTGAAGCTAAACACAGGTCTATGTAACAACTACTAACCAGGCACACACAATATGACAAATGTCAATTCAGGTTAGGCTATCCAAAACTCATGGTGACTACCAGGTTGGATGCTTGGTCTCAAAGACCTTGGCTATAGGGATGTGTTTAAACAGTGAATGCCTTGTGTATCAGATATTGATGGAGTAGTATTGATATTTACACTGTAGTAAATCATGTGTCAGTTCAAGATGACAGTGAATTATAAATGTTTCCTCTGACAGATCATGTCAAGTATACCACAGCAACACTGACACAAAAACATGATGGCTAGAACCTTTGATCCAGTTGTAAAGTGGCGAGCATTCTTGGTAAGTCTAAACCATAATTTCATCTAATTTTATTGGTTAAATTTAAATCACAAAATAAAATTGGATTATGTGCACTTTTTTATCTAGTTAAGGTAACATTTAATTTTAGAGTCTTTCTTCTCTATTTTAACATTTTTTTCATAGATGTTGGTTTTTTATGCAATTATTTGTTTTTAATAGCATTTAAGAGCAAATCATCATGGATTTTATGCTTAACAAAATAAAATATCAAAATTGTTATAAAGTTAGATAGATGGAAATGTGTAGACTATTTTCTGGTCTGACTGAAGGTACATATGCTGCCATCTAACTTCATCAGTACTTTAGTGAGGCTTGTTATATGAAATACTTAATCTATGTGTATATGGGTGGTGGTTCACAGATGGAAAAATAACAGATCTCCAAAGGGAACTGACTGATTTATTCATATTCAGTGTCCTACCTGGCATTGTATTAGGTTGTTGGCCAGATGGACAGCTTCATGTTGGTTCACACCATAGTCCTTAGCAAGTGTGTTGAGGAACAATGTCTTGTCCTCTGGTATAAGGTTGGTATAATATTGGCATATGGCTTTGGACCTGGCCTAGAAATAAAGCAAAAACAAAAATTAACAAATATACCTACCTGTTAGTAGAAACCTGGATTTTAAAAGTAATGGTATCTTCAGGTTCAAACCTTCTGGATTTCAAAACTAGAGGTAACTGGTTCAAACCCTCTGAACTTCAAGACTAAAGGTATCTGGTTCAAATCCTCTGGATTTAAAAATTAAAGGTTTCTGGTTCAAATCCTGTGGATTTCAAGATTAAAGGTATCTGGTTCAAATCTGAATGGTAGTATATACCCATTCAACTGAAGCATCAAACAGATTAACCAACAGGCCAAGATTGTGTCTGTATTTATATGTCTCAAAATAGAGAAAAAATGCGTAAACTTTAAAAAAAAAAACAGGTGGCTTCACCAGTCTGCAGAAACTGATGAAACACTCCATAATCAATATCCATGCAAAGAATCATGGTGATCTCTGCATCTGTTGTTTAGATACTTCAGCTTTTGTATCAAATTGTCCATTATTCTAAGGGATATTTTGGAGTCCTATAGCTTGAAGGATATGGGAAACAGAGACCTATTTTCAGGTTTCCACAGACACTTGTCATGGGCCTCCTTGCATGACAAAAATAAAGATTCTAGGTCTAGTTGTTACGATTTGTACCCTGTTGACAGATAACCACATCTTTAAAGGTCTCTTTAAAGGAACACCTCTTGATCAATATGTATGCCAAAAATCATGACCATCAGTGTTGTAGTTATTGAGAAATTGCAGATTTTTTAATAAAATTTTCCATTATTCTGGGGGGGGGGGGGGGGGGGGGGTAATTGGGAGCCCCACAGCTCAAAGGATATGGGTAACAGAGACCATATTTTAGGTTTCCATGGAGACTTTTCATAGGTCTCTCACTGTGTCAAGAATGAAGATTCTAGTTCCAGTCTTTACGATTTGTGCCCTGTTAACAGATGTTCACATTTGTAAAGGGCTCAAAAAAAGAGAAAACAATTTGTAAAAAAATAAAAAAATACAGGTGGCACCACCAGTCTGCAGAAACTGATGAAACATCTCATGATCAATATGTATGCCAAAAATCATGACCATCAGTGATGTTGTTAATGAGATATTGAAGTTTTTTAATGAAAGTTTTGACTATTCTGGGGGGTACTTTGAGACACCATAGCTCAAAGGATATGGGTAACAGAGATGTAATTTCTGGTTTCCAAGGAGATTTTTTCATGGACCTCTCAGAATGTCAAGTTACAGGATTCTAGGTCTAGCGGTTACGATTTGTGCGGACAGACAGACGATGGATAAAAGAGTGATCCCTATAGCTCAGCATGACTGAAAGTCAGCTGAGCTAAAAATTATTGACCAGGAAACCTAGATGCACAGAAAAATCAAAATGTTTACAGATGGCACATTGCACATCATATGTTTCTTTCTATCTTATTTCAATTTTACAAGTATGGTGCTAACCTTGGTATAAAATAACTCAATCATACAACAGATGACTTTCGTTTTGAAAATATACATCCTCACTCACCTCTGTAGTAACATGACTAGATGTAGGAGATCGTAACAGCTCATCAAGCTTCTGTTTGATTGTGTGGACAAGGGCATATCTTGTAGGAGAAAACGGTGGCTTTGGACTTAGCAAAGGTGATGTGGGTATCCCTGATGGGCTGGCAACCGGGCCATATACAATCTGAAAAGTCATAGAGTAAATACAACAGTTACAACATAGAATGGAAAACTTCTGCCAAGGGAAACTATTCCACTATAGCCTTTTTTTCTGTTTCCACAACAAAATTAAGTGATGTCTTCCCTAGCTCCCTAGTATTGTGGAAATTAGTATTTAACCCTTACCTGTTTACATTAATTTTATATTTATCATAAATTCTGACACTTCTGACATTTAGATTACAGGCAATATCTTGCGAATTAGTATATAATATGCATACTGTTATGTTTTTTGCTAAAACTTAATTTTAACAAAGTGACATGGACTGTCTATTTGCGAGCATGTTAAATCTCAATTCACCTTAATATTTTTGCATCGATGAGTGACAGTACAGACAAAGGTTGAATGGTATAGGATGTAATGCATTTAATAGTTTTGCCAGATACAAAAAAAGGTCTTGTGATCAAAAACTTGGAGGAAGAAATTTATTTTTGGCTTGTCATAACTGTCTTACACACCGTAACTAATAAACTCAGACTTTACTGACACTGTATGTGAACTCAAGCAGGTTCCATTGTTATTTCAATCTGAAAGATAGAATTTATTTTCAAAATTTCTTGAATCTGTTATTATGTCAAATACTATGCATTTAAAATTAAGGAGCAAATATATATTAAATCTTTTTATGGTTGTTTTCATTTTTCAAAGGCAATAGAATTTTTAAAAAGATGAGTTCGTAGATATTTTTTATCATAACAAATGTCCATTTTTCATTGATATTCTTGCATAATACTTTCATTCTTAATGTAGAATCAAATTTTCATGAGCATATCTTGACATTCACCCTCATGACATTCATGGAAATGACTTGCTCGTGCAAATTTCTGGTTTTCCAATAATTCTTTTATGAATCAATAAACCAAGAAACAAATCTAATAGACACTGGTGAAAGCACTACCTCCTTGGCAGAGATAAACAGATAATAATCATATGGCCTGTATCATGGATAACAAAACACTGATGTCCAGACTGAGTAAAATTACCAATCCATCAACAGTTGTCAGTGCTAGTAGCTATTACTTAATTAAAGAAAGATATACAAACAAACACATGACCAGCATTCATATCTGGATCAAAATTAGCTCACACTTGTAACAAGCTCTTCACTGAAATTCATGGATTACAAGCAAAACAAACTGAATAAAAAAAAGATGACAGTTCACTTTCCATCCAACTTTACTGATTGAGGTAAATATTAGTGTTTAATTTTTTTCGGTTAAATATTTATAGCATTTTGGTATGTTTTTTTTTAACTTTTTTTTTTAGCTTACTTTCAGTTTATGTGTGAAACATTTGTTCTTCTTGGTGGCACAAAGGTTTGTTTTGATATTTGAATCAGTGCTTATGTGAACAATTTAAGTAATATGGATTTAATGTCTGTAGCCAAAGGTAAACAACAGCATGGACAGTGAGGAAGGTGTGGATGCTTGTAATCTAAGATGGATCTCTGCCTCTGTTGGACATGGTGGAGGTATTTAAGACATTGTAGGGTAGAAGATGGAAGGGTCTAATTTAAGGTATATATAGTATATAAACATCTACCTTACAAATCATTAAAGGAACAGAATTATTTTAAAAATGTGAGAAATCAATCTACATTTAACAACGTATCAGACCTACTTATAGCAGTCTAGATCATTGGTCACATGCAAAAACACCCTCAGTTGACAGCTGCTGATTGCATGATGTTATGTACACATTGTAAAAATTATGACAAGCTACAACAAAGATGGCTACTTATTAGAATCATATTTGGTCTGTAAAGTTGTGAAACATAAACACTGGTTGGTAAAAGAGCATCAGTCCCTGATAGGATCCTGTCAAAGACTCCCTCACTGCTAATTATGTATTTATATTAATGTTCTTATATAACTGTGATGTTAAACCACAATATATATAATGCTACAATGAATAAAAATTCTGAAAGCATTACCAAACTGCAGAGGATATATTTTAACATGCAGTTGACCTCTATTTGTACAGGTGTAAATGGAAAATGTGCAGATTTAAATCTGGATTTGTTAAAGTTTAAAGTTTAAGTTCTCTATCCTTCACAGACTGAAAAACTACTTTATGCCCATGAGTTAATAACTAAATTTCACTGACCTTGATCATATCAAGTTTATGCAATATATAATTTGCTCTGGTTAGAGTTTGCAAATATTCTGTTATAAATATGTCTGTTATAATTATATTTAGTAATCCATCCATATTATATTCACAAATTATATAAATAAGAGAATATATGCAATCTCTAGATTAACTTTTAATGGTTCAGCCTTAAATTTTTTAAGGCATCTGTCCCCATGTTCCTGGTACCTTGACCTTCATTTCCTTTAATCCAGGGCTCTGTGGGCCTTATTTTATGCTGACGGGGAATGCTTGCTCATGCAGTTCTAACATTTCCCTAAAATATACCCTTAACAACCACATAGCATAATGTCCAAAGCACTTTTTAACTGTTTTGCAAATAGACATAAAATGAATACATTTCTTATATCTTTTACGATTGCATAACAAAGTACTGGTAGTGAAAGAAAAAAAAAGATCCTGAAAAGTTACCATAATATAACATACCTGAATGTACATGTTATCACCACAAGTCCAACCAGAAAAGAACAAACTATTTTGACACATGGATCATATATTACAAAAAAAAGTAAAAATTTACACAGATCAAAGACGTTAAGGCCACAGTTGCCATTTTGTTCATACCTGTAATTGCAGGCCCTGACCTACTAACCTATTTCACAGTAAGCCCTCAGCCTTGTGCCTCCAGGAATTCAACATTTACACATTCTTAGTAATGTTTCCTGTTACTGATATTTGTGATGTTCTGAGAAGGATATTTACATCCAGTTCAAAATTCTTGACATCCAACTGGTATGCAGAAACTCATATTACAATTATAGCAGTCTAAACCACAAGAATCATCAGAATTAAGTACATATATACTCAGCCAAAATTTGTGTTGTTGTAGATTACTTAATAATATATCTGTATAACTTATTCCCATCATTTCTTCAACCTTATAACCTGCAAAATGTTGACAACAAGAAATGCACATAGCACCAAAAAAATTAATATGTTTATCTGATTTTCTATACCTACAATGTTAATTTTTCCACAAGTAATTCTTAAACCCTGAACAAGGATGATGGTGACACTTATAACTCTAAAAGTTAGAAGATTTCTATCTAAACATTACAGTAGATTTTGAAAATTGTCTCCTGTGATAATTTTGCAGTCTTTTCATGAACTGATAATCATATATTATAAAAAATGAAGTAAAATTTAATTTGATCTTCTGCAACCCCCTGTGAGTTTGGATATATTCATCAGGTATATTACACATTTATTGGATGATGTAAAGCTATCAAAACAACAAAACAAACCCAATTAGTTAATTTAACAATGCCTAAAAAACACAATGTGACAGTCTATGGCAAACATGGAACTCTGTTGTGACCCTTCTCACTAGACATGGCCTCATTTAAAATATATCTTGTGTTTATATTTGACCAAACTTAGAACTTGCCATTTATTTTTTTACAATAATGATATAAACTCAAACTGCAGTCAAAACAACTGTGTTAACAGTTTACTTGCATAGCCTAATGAGAAAGTAAAGCAGCGGATGGAAGCATAAAGTGTGTAATGTTTCTGTAGAAAAACACTGAATGATAACAGGTGCTTGTTAATTGATATAATTATGGGTCAGATATGTTATACAAGATTAGAGGTAATATGCTTTGCTAATTTAAACTTGGTCTTGTAAATGAAGGACTAATTGTTATAACCTCGGAATAAAATAATAATTCACATTTGATGTTGATTTCATTTACAATATTTATTGGACTAGAAGATTAATAACATCTAGATAGTGGTATAATGGTTGACATTTACAATACTATTGAATCCTACCTTCTTTTATTCAAAATGGACACTTTAATTACACCTTTCAAAACAGTCATCACTATAAAATGCATAGTATTTTCTCATTCAGTCTATTTATTAAATTTTCTCAGTTTACCTCACCAATTATCCTTCATAAAAGTGTTTTTCTAGATTTTTGTAACATGATCTTCAACACAATTATTACTCCTTTAATATTCTGTCCCTTACAAAAGAGTTAATTAAATTTCTGTTATATGGTACATACTGCAGACATTTTTATTACACCATCCTTCACAAATGATTTCATTACATTTTGTTTCATGGATCTTCATAGGAGCCTGTAACTCTTTTTAGTATCTTACAGATAAGTAAATTATATCTCATTACGTTTTACATGACAGAAGGTTATGCAACATTTTTACCACAATTTCTCTTATAAAGCAGATTGTTGCAACTTTATTAAATTTTCCTACATTACTAAATTTACCTTATACCTGATCAGGTAATTTTAGTTTTTTTTTAAAGAGGCAGATTAAATAAAATAAAAGCAACCATTAAACGTTGTAACTAAGATCTCTACACTGTATAATGTTATGTCTTCTTGGAGTTTAAAATTATTTTGTCCAACATCTGGCAAAAATATCTTGAAGCAGAATTCATGCCAACTGCACTGTAGGGATATTTATAAAATCATCTAACGGTTATTTAAAAAATACATACATGAATAATAAATTATACTTATCTGAAATCTTTCACCAGCTACAATCAAAATTCCTGACAAATGGCTTTCACTAAAGGGAAATCAAAACATGTTTAGTCATGTATTGTTGTACTAGTCTGCCATATTAGAAACTGATGAAACATTTGCATATTTTGCAGCTCTAAGTGAAGGAAAAAAAATAATACAACAGCTCACATATTACATAGAAGTCATTTAGCATTATTGTGAGGAAACCCCTTCCAAAAAAAATAATTTACAATTTGATCATAATGATCTGACAGTTGTCTACACTAATATTAAAAGTCATTTGGTGCAAAACCTGCCGAGACAGGACTTCTTGCATAGAATTGATAACACTACTGCTGTTATTTATAATGTAATCTGACATTTTGCTGTTGCTGAATCAAACCAGCATTAGGGGTAAAATAATTGGAAAGATTAAAAAATCCCTTACTGGTTCCAAGCTTTGGTCAGCTGGTGGCAGTAACTTGTGGAAGTCCTGTTCCCCGGGTAACTCCTCTACTGAGTAAGATCTCAGGCATTTTGCCTGTTGAACTGGGGACAGTCCACTGTCTGGAGAACAACTGGAGCTAGAACGCTCGCTCATCCCAGACTTTGACCAGATATGTAAAACAGGATGATTATTTTCGGCCCTCACTTCAATCATTCCATCACAGTTGCAAGGAGAATACAGTGCACCCTGAGACTTGTCACATGATTCAAAGCTCATCACTGATTCGCTTAATATGTTCTTCTGCTTTGCTTGTATCAGACATTTCCCAGCTGATTGGCTGAATGTCTACTATAAATGTCATATAGACATATTGTTATAAAAAGAAACTCCAAAATCAATAATCTTTTTTTGAAGCCCCTGTGTGTGTGTCATAAAGTTTTCCAAAGATCTTTTCACTGGAAATAGCAGAGTCAACTGACTGAAGGTTCATTAGGTGTGCACCACTATCCCAGAAGACAGCATGAAGGGATAACTGGTCTTTAATTGCAGCTAACATTTACTGGATGTTCAAATTCCAGTAGTAGGCTGCGTAACTCCCACATACCAGTACATGACATAACCAGGATGCATATCATCATAAGGTAGACAAAATTTCCATAACTTGATCAGTAAAAAAAGTTTTCTCTGAAACCACTTATCTAATATCTATTTACGGAGTTAATGGGAATCGCTGGTAATAAGAAATCAGGTTGGTGGTGATAATCAGTGTGTTCTGTTCTGTTTATATATATATATATATATATATATATATATATATATATGTATATATATATCACCCAACGCATGTACATTTTGCAATATACATGCTCTAGACTGACATGCTGAAAACTTGCACAAATGCGTGTTAGGAAAATGGGATAAAAAAACATACATCATTTCTTTTATCTGAATTTACATATATAGTGTTACTAAAATAATATGAGATTAGTCACTGTATATGACTATGTTAGTTCAAAACTTTAATGTAATACAGCATATGTTAACACTGGTATAAGGATGACTTGGTGATTATAGGGTATATATATATATATATATATGATTTTTCCTTGAGTCATTTGCTTATTCTTCCTTATTGTCATGATGATTTGCATCAAAACTAACAGCAGACCTTATGTTTTAGATAATCAAAGAGGAGTAGTGTTTTTGACCCAACAATGACACTGAAATTTTTTTATTCTCAAACAGAGTTATATTTAAAAAAATTTCTTTTAAATGGAAGGATATATTTTTGTTATACAAAAAATTCAAACATGTGCTCCTAATTTATCTAAATTTCATAACTAAAGATACTGTTGATAAAATAAAGAGCTTTTTTAAGCCTACTAATCATATTGGTTTTGACAGGATTTAAGCAAAAGCATCAAACTGAAAAAATGTTGTTATATTCATTCATTTGTAAAACATCTGTGGTTTATTACAAGCAGATTTTATCCTTAATAATTTAGCTACGGGAATCCATGACTTTCAATACAAGTAAGATATATATATATATATATATATATATATATATATATATATATATATATTTATATATAAATATATATATAAGATATATAAATATTTAATTAAAATAATATAAACATTATTCATATAATAATATACTTATAATAACCATTAATTATTCTTCACTGATTTTACCAACTTTCGGAAATGCAAAATTTTATCCAATTTTTTTTTACAATCATTCAAACTGAATATCCTATTACAGGTAAACAGTTGGAGGGCAATTCCTAGTATTCATGGAGCCTGGTTCACCTATCAATAGTGAAATCAGAGTAAGCAGATTAGATGCCCTTAAGATCCTTTCTGGAGCAGAATAGTACACTAAGGAAAACACACATTAAACACAGTGTAAGAAAATACCTTTGGTGATTTTTTTAGGTTTCTTTAGATCAGGAAGTAGCTGTAATTCTTGGTAAAAGCTGACAGTACTAATACACCCCCACTTCCCCCTATTGTAATACTAGGCTTGGCACACACGGTGATAAAGACTTCTGAGAATATCTTCTCTAATAATCAGCCCACGTGGCAGTGAGTACTTATACTTGTAAACTCAAAGGAAAGAAGCACAATGCAAACATGAACTTACTCACCTAATGGTCCAGAGATCAGGTGACAGGTAGGATATTTATAGGCTTAACTTTACAGTAGAGGCTATTCTTTGTACTTGACTATTAGGGCAACTGGTTTTTGTTGGAATATTATCTTTTACAAATAAAAGTATGATAATTAGGAAAAAAAAAGCAAATTTAATTTGACACAGATTAGTGACAAAACTTTGGATATGAGAGTTCAGAATATGACATCAATTTTAAAACTGGTATTCCCTGTTGCCCCATTGCTATAATATATTTCAAGAATACATTTCAAAGTATTATGATTTCAATTAGTGTCACTGCTTCAAAATGAAAATATTTATTATCTCCATTGTCTGACAATCATGAAAATTAATAGTCCCTTAAGTCCAAACAACTTAACAACTTATGGACTATGCTATTTGAAGCTGAAGGTTCTTATCACTGCAACAGATCTTAAAATTTCTGGGAATTTCTGTTTTTGAGAGAACATCACAATGATAAAACAATAATAATAATTTATTCTTATAATGCGCATGTATCTAGAATTTAAATAATCTGCTAAAGAGCTTGACATAACATGCAAACATGAATAAAAATGCATTTACATGCAATATTTATAAACAGACATAAAACTCCACATAAAATCGTAATATCATATATGTTAAAATTATTACTATAACTTTAAAAATTACCTACTTAAGTGAAATATAAAGACCTGAACTTTCTAAAGAAGATTATGAAATATCACTTTAAACTTGCAAAAAAAAAAAGACTTTATTGCACCCTTAAATTTGTGATGAGTAACATATTTTAATATACACTGGTAACTTATTCCACAAAAACGGAGCACAGAAGCTGGTAGCTCTGTCTCCATTTGCAGAAAGTTTAGCTCTCGGTTCATGCGAAAGAAGATATTTATTATTAGACCTCAGAGAAGCTCGGTTAGCAGGAGTAGTTCAGATATTATTCATTATATTTACATGTGACTCATTCAAGCTGCCTCTGTTACAATATAAATCTCTCTCATATATTTCCTCCAAGGATAAACATGTATAAGCACTTTACAAGATGTCATTTTATTCTTGCACTCTTCAAAGACAAATATGTTAAGTATATACATGTATATTAATTAGTATCACATCTTCAGTAACTTATTTACATTTTCATATATACAGTAACCATCCTACCTCCTGTAGTGACATTTAAATTTAAATTTTTTAACCAAAATAGATATAAAAGAAATATTGTAAATAGAACAAGGTAGACAGGGCATAACTTATACTATATCTATAAATATATAATATATAATTCTATGAGAGTATAAATAAGATAAATAAAAGAGTGATATAACAAATATATAAATAAGAGTGCACATATTTAAATAAAAAGAGAAATTAAATGGCTGTATGAACCAGAGAAAATGCCAAGCCTGGTTAGACATATAAGATACAGCAATTTAAAATAAGAAAGATATGACCATATCATTATATGCATTTTATTACCTCTAGGACTGTCATCTATGTAGTTTATTTTTAACTAATTTACATAATTTATTATGCAAATGAGGGATCACTGAAAAGATTATTTTTTTAAAGATTTTTAGATTAAAGAATCCACGTAACAAATTTTACAAATGTGTATCAAAACTTACAATAAAACTTCTATGCTTCACTCATATTTTGCTTTTGGTGGATATTTTTCTTGGTGTCAACAAAAAATAAAAAAGAAAATAAATCTTTAACGCCTAAATTACATATTAAATGCAGGGCTAACTATGAAGAAGAACTTGAGATCAAAATTACAGAAGCTCAATCATTTCTCACACTGGAGCTACTTTTTATTGCCATCTATCTTCCAAGCATCTTCTAAAATTTTATTTAACTGGTATAAAATATGTGCAATTGTATGACTGCATCATTAATATGGTGATTTTTATAAAAGAGGTGCCTCTTTTCAATAATAATACATTGATATAACAATAATTAATCAATAATTATAATCATATTTGAAACATGATTGGGCAGTGAAAAAATATAGGAAAGTACTGGAGATTACTGCCTTAAAGCTAGAAAATAAGCAAAATTATAGGAGACAATTTTCATGATAAAACATAGGAAATATAGAATTTGGGTAGGAGCCCTGAAAATTATTCAAGTTTAAAAGGAATTAAACAAATAATTACCAGCTGATATTAATACTGACCCTTCTAGTACAAATTAAAGTAATAAAAGTAAAACTGCGGTTATTTAATGAAATAGCAGTAAATTACTTGTTACACATTTAGTATTATAATGACTAAAACTGGTGAATCATTATGTCATTATAAGGTTGTTTATGGCCACAACACTCCCATTCATTCTTTCAGTTGTGTAAATATATAGTGATTCAACCAATTAAATAGGCTTGATATAAACATTAGAACAACTTTCTATTACTGACAGCTGTAATAGTGATTAAGTGATTTGTATTATCCACAGTGTACATACGGTAGATACTGCATGAGGGTCCAGGGGCGGATCCAGGATTTAGGAAAAGATGGGTTCCAACCCAGGAGGACAAATGAAAACCCTAAAAAAAAGGTCCTCAGTTCTGAAAAAAAGGGGGGGGGGGGGTCCAGGCGGCAAAATTTTGTCTGAAGCCCTTAAAAAACGTTTCTGATGAAAAAAGGGGGGGGGGGGGTCCCCCTCGATCCACTTCTGGGGTCATCTTCTGTTCTTACTTGTAACTCAGTATGTCCTCTGTTACCTTTACCTTACATGCCAAGCAATTTCATAAATTTTTAATTCCTTTATTTATACATTCAATATTTAAATATTCTTGACTCATAACATATATATTATAAATTCTATATATATATCTTACCTATATGTTTAACCTAAAATTTGAAATTGCGCGTTTTGTGAAATGGGCAAAATTGCTTAATTCTGCTTTTTCCCGTTTAAGGAAATGAGCATCACTACTGGGAATATATTTCTCGATTCTGTAAGGTACAAAGGACTGTTTGAAGGACTCCTTGTGACTACCTGCTCGTGTAAATGTCAAGTGGGGTGTTCTCTACAAACCCTTATTATTTATGATTAGTTCCTACCCTATTATGACTATGAATTAATATTGAGTTGTTACATGAAGATGCATGGTTTTAGGTGTATGTAACCAGTTTGATACAAAACAGCACATGCAAAATCGGATATAAAACACAGGCATAATTGATAAATTGACCAAAAAGTCCATATTTGCATTTCAAGTTTGTTGATTTTTTTAAATAATGTATTTGTTAATGAAAATATTAAACAATATTCTTTATCAATGTATTAAAGAGCCTCCAACGAGTGTGTTGCACTCACGACACAATTATAACCTTATGTTCTGTACTCATGACATGTGAAAGATCTATGTCGACATCATAACTACCTGTCCTAATTGAATGAAAGTTGTAAACCTACTGAGTATTGCGTTTTCTAAAATGCCTGTTTTGTCCTACATGGCTTGTTGTTGTTTCCCAAGCACAATACTGATCTGGCTTGAAAATGACAAAATAGCCGTTCAAAACGGCGTAGTTTATGGTAAATGCCGATAGTCCTGTCTCACACCCAGTTCCAGTATAGCATACAAGTTGCAAAGTCACAGCCAATATATCAGATACATGGTTTCTAGCGCTGTCAACTAGAATAAGACACCTTTGATAGGTATGTTTAATTCTCACTAGAAGTCGAGAATGATCTTTTAAGCACTTTCTATCTGCATTGTAGTTTAGGTACTGTATTAGATATTAATAATGTATTAAATATTATTGAAATATATAATAAATTATCATATATCATTAAGATATATATTACTTACTTTTTCAAAGTTACATTTTACTTTTTAAGAAAGCATAAAAATATAGGTACTAGTTTTTGTAAGTTTTATATCTCATAATTATTAATCTCAATCACACTCAATTGATTTAACCTTCAAATAACCTTCTCATTACCTAACTAAGCTGATTGAGTCAGTATTGAATACAAACTTTGTTAATTTTTTTTTTATTATTATAAAGGATAGGTAAATGGGCTGTTGGTGGCACTGTCTATTGAATGAGGATGAAGGTATCCATATGATAAAATTAAAAATGATATGTTATTATTAAGCCTTCTGGATTTTATATGCATGGGGTCAGGAATAATCCAGAAGTCATAACTTGTCCTCAGGACATTAGAGTGAATCTCTGAGGTTCAGCGAGATTTCACCATTGAGGCACCGGTGGATTCTGAACCTGGGACCTAATTCAGCTCCAAAGTCCAACGCCTTAACCACTAGGCTATGTCCTACCCCTTAACTTTGTTCATTGTTTGTCTCTGACACTTTAAGTAAAATACACTGTATGCCCTTATTCCTTAAGTGATTAATCTATTACTATTTTGTTAGCTATATAAATATTTCATTCTGTTACAGAACAGAGTGCAGATATTCAGGTGTGACATACATGTGAATTGTACATACACATTTTAAGTAAATTTCCTATTTGTGCCTGAATAAAGTTTAAACATATAAAATACAGAAATATATTACATATGGTGAGCATACATTTTTCCAACTTGTTTATTATACATAACAAATAAAACATGCATATTACTCAGTTAACTTACACAACAATAATTTGGAGGTAAAAAAGATTAATATTAGTAACTAACATCAGCTGTGAACAAATATATTGTGAGTCATTATCCTCTGGCTGATCATTATGTTTTCCAAATAATGTACTGAAAAATTCATATTATTCCTTTCAAATATAAGGTTAAAGAGTATACTAATTTTTGTGGATCATACACGATGGTTACACCATGCTTCCATGGTTAGAAAATAATAAAATAAACTTAGATGACCAAATTTTTTGGTATTATTTGATAAAAAACAGAAAATTTTTTTGTTTGCATGTCTGACCATGTTGATACAGCTGATATGACATATGCATCCAGCAGAAATTCTCAGTTTTAAATGTGCTCATTACATGAAATGGGCAACAATTTTCTTGACCATTTTATGAAATTGCCCATTTGAACAATTTCACGTTTGTGGTGTAACATATACATGTATATGTCTGGTCTGGACCAATCTTTAAATAATAACAAATATAATGACTTCTTGTCTAATCAGTTACTCATACCCATACCCCTGACCCAGCTAATAACTGTAAATACTTGCTAACTTCATGTCAACATGGCTCTTTTTAATTATCAAATCAATGCAAAATTATTTATATTTATAATTGTTTTTGTTTATTTTAGATACAAAATTTAATTATTTTGACTCGCACACACATGATGCATCTAGGTAATACATGCAAAAAAAAGTATTTTTCATCAAGTTTAACATACACAGAATTAACAAAGGTAAAGATGTGCTACAAAAGTCAGTAGTAGTCTTTTATTTCATCATTAATTCATGTCAGGTATCAGTCCTACTAATATTCACTTGTTCAACTAACATTATGTATTTCAAGTTTGGCATGGCATAATTAGAATTTGTCATGACAAAATCAGATTTAAGTTTATAAGTAGGCTGAACTAAGGAGAATTTTTAAAAAATTTAATCAGAAGTATGGGCTGAAGCTATTATATAGTTTATATATTATTATTATTATAT
The DNA here is from genome assembly GCA_026874595.1 of Sipunculus nudus. NCBI lineage: Eukaryota > Metazoa > Annelida > Sipuncula > Golfingiida > Sipunculidae > Sipunculus > Sipunculus nudus. Next base: position 60,234,010 of record CM049311.1, on the reverse strand, counting down.
AATGACTGGACCAGATCCTGATCAGGTTTTGGACTGGTCCCAATGCTGAGCAGGATTTGGTCTAGACCAGGGCTGGACCAGATTTCGATGGGGGTTTTCAATCACCAATTGGTCTGGATCAGTTACACATGAATGATGATTCCAGTAAGATTAAAAAAGAAACTTACAAAACCCCCATTTGTGGTTTATATGTGTTTTAGGTGCCTCGGTGAGATTATAATCCTGGCCTGCTCCATAATGGATTTTAATTTTGCTTAGGTGAGATTGCAATTGCAGTCTCATCTAGGGAAGTTTAAAATCTGTCAAAGAGAAATCACTTTCTGGTCTAGGTAAAATCACAATCTCATCTAGGCAAATTTAAAATCTGCCTGGATTTTAATCTTTCTGTGACATATGTGTGTAAATATAATATATAAAATATATATAATATATATATGGTGTTTTCTCATGATTCATACACATGGACAGTGTAAACATAGAGAATTCCTTTCACAAAGGAATTTATTATAGTCCATTTCACCACCTGCTGTCCACCTGTTTTTTTGTAGATGATTTCCTTAAAAGTTTATATTTTTCAATATTTTCCAAGAAAACAACATATGGAAGTTACAACCTAATATGGCAGTTAAGAATTTTACAATAAATTCCCTGTTTATGTTTCACAACATTTTAGTCTCTTTATCATGATCTGGCTGATATGGTGTGTCCCTCCATAAGTAGCCATCTTTGTTTTAGCTGGTTATATTTTTTAGATTGTTTACATGAGATCATCCAATCAGCAGCTGTCAGTTGAGGCTGTTTTTGCAAGTGACCAATGACCTTGCCGCCATAAGTGGGTCTGATATGTTTTAATATGTAGACTGATTTCTCATATTTTCAGAAAATTCTGTTACTCAAATAAGGCATTAGGTAGGAATTTAGTTACCTTGTTGAAAATTAGGTTCTGTAATCCTCTCCTCTACACTATAGTTGTTTCCCTTGAAATTTACCTAATAAATATTTTTATAGCAAAAAACAGGTGGACATGAGGGGATGAAACAGACTATAACAATCTGCATTACAGCATAAATTGCATACATAATAAAATAGTTCATTTAAAAAATTCATATTTATATCTATCAATAGTTAGCAACTTTAGGGCATTGCTGGTACTATTATATAACATTATATTATATATATTAATTTTAAACTTTCAAAAAATTGTTCATAATGTGAACTGACAATTAACTTTTCCTTGAGGTTTAATACATGATAAAATTGATAACTGTTGAATAATGACTGATAAAATATTTAACATTTTAGTTCCATTTGAAGCCAAAATGTGTACATATATATGTATATCTTAATCGAATCACAATACAAATGTTACATACACATATTAGACTGTACAGATACTCTATGAGTCGGACAATGAAACATTATATATTGACATGGTATATTAACAAGAAAGACGATAACAGATCTGGATTAACAAGACTTAATACACCCTCCACTGAATATTGTGGAGAATTTGACCAAATTCATCTGCAATGACTTCCTTATTTGTTTCAGGTAGTATTATATACAGCATGTCATGAGTAAGTGATGCAAAATTTTAACATCTGGGACATAAATAATTCAAACTTACTTTCTACATTACACAAACAAATCTCAATAGATGTTATGTACTCATTTTTTATTTTTGCAATTGTTAAGATCCCTTAGCAAAATGAAAAGTTTGCCGCTGCTTTGCTGCAACCGTGCTGCAAAGCAGCAGAAACCAAAATAGGCTGCAAGAAGAGTGTGCAGGAAGGCTGCGACTAGTTGCATGCTTCCCACTGCCTGGCAAAGGCTGCAGGAAAGTGTGCAGCAAATCTGAATTGTGTGCTGGAAGGTTGCCGGAGGGTTGCGGCTGGCCGCAGTCCTATAGAGTATTTTAATACTGTGTGCAGGAAGGCTGCGGGAGGATTGCGGCTAGCCGCAGCCTCATAGAGTTAACTGGTTGCTGTGCGCAGGAAGGCTGCGGGAGGATTGCGGCTAGCCGCAGTCTCATAGAGTTAACTGGATGCTGTGCGCAGGAAGGCTGCATGAGGGTTGCGGCTAGCCGCAGTCTTTTACAGTTTTATTTGCTCTACTATTTCCTGTCTTACCCTGCTGTGATTGGCTAAACTGATTTTGGAGGGAAAGGCAGCCATTTTTGCAAAATTAGACAGTGCTTTGTTAGCTCTTCTAAAAATATGAAGATCTGTGCCAAATAGCTCAAGTAAGAGTAACATTCAACAGATCCAGCATGTTCAGAGGACTCATTGGATTAATTAGAACATACAGTTAGTTGATGGGAGGAACAAAGAGAGGGTGTTATGTTACTACCACCAGTAAGTTTGAACTACATATTTGTACCCTAAGGGATGCTGCAGCAAGCATTGATAAAGGGCTGCCCAGCACTGATAAGATTGATTTTATCCTCAAGTAATTTTATACACAGAAAGTGTAGTATTAAATTTTATTTTGTGGAAAAGTAAAAACTAAGTCTAAGATTAATGGTGGGATTGAAAGATGTTTTCAAGCTGAAAGGCAGATATATCAAAGGCAGCATGAAAACAATTCTGTGGTTAACGTGTATATCATGCATTTATTGAACTCCAATGCATTTTGAGTTTTATTGATTTGAATATGAAACAGTAACTTTAAATAAGGTTTTGTTTTCATCTTCACACAAACTTTAAAATTCTCAGGCTAAGCTTCATTTAAAGTTGATTTGCTAAATTCTGTTTGACTTATGTCTATAGATGTCACCCTAAGTAAACGGGAAATTCCTAACAATATTGAAGTAACCCAATGTCACTTTGTGGTTCATGTTTCCAGTCCTTGGCCTGACAATACACTCACCCAGAACTTTTATTCAGCTATGTAGCTACACAACTTCATGCAGGATTCGTGTGACTGTGTAGTGTGTTCTCTGATTCATATTCATCAAGGTGTAATTTCTAACAAAGCTTGATTAAGTTTGGTTTATATTTAAAAGCCATTATGGATTAAGGTTTAATGGTATGTGCAAATTAAATAGAGTTTCATGAGAGCTTGTTCTGTTGAGTACCTGCATTTATATTTGGAGCAGAGACAGTCACTGACTAATGACATCGCATGTCTGCTTGTACACAATAACTGAGCCCAAGTGCTATTGTTTATACATATCATGCCTGCTATCTAATTGGCCCCTGCTGCGGGAAAGTGTGCGAGAAGGCTGCGGGAAAGTGTGCGAGAAGCTGCAGAAAGTGTGCAAGGCTGCAGGAAGTGTGCGAGAAGGCTGCGGGAAAGTGTGCAAGAAGGCTGCGGGAAAGTGTGCGAGAAGGCTGCAGGAAAGTGTGCGAGGCTGCGGGAAGTGTGCGAGAAGGCTGCGGGAAAGTGTGCGAGAAGGCTGCAGGAAAAGGGCTGCGGGGACATTGGTTGCAGCAAGCCTGCAGCAAGGTTGCCGCAAACTAATTTGCATGGCAAATTGTGACCTTGCTGCAAGGTTGCTGCAAAGCTGCGGGAAAGTGTGCGAGAAGCTGCAGAAAGTGTGCAAGGCTGCAGGAAGTGTGCGAGAAGGCTGCGGGAAAGTGTGCAAGAAGGCTGCGGAAAGTGTGCGAGAAGCTGCAGGAAGTGTGCAAGGCTGCAGGAAGTGCGAGAAGGCTGAGGGAAAGTGTGCGAGAAGGCTGCGGGAAAGTGTGCGAGAAGCTGCAGGAAGTGTGCAAGGCTGCAGGAAGTGTGCGAGAAGGCTGCAGGAAAAGGGCTGCGGGAACATTGGTTGCAGCAAGGTTGCCGCAAACTAATTTGCATGGCAAATTGTGACCTTGCTGCAAGGTTGCTGCTAAGCTGCAGCAAGTTTGCAGCAACAGTGCGCGGCAAGCTCGTTTTTTGCTAAGGGATGGGGGGAATCTCATAAAATTTTGTGGAAAAACATATAATTATACACTGCATGTGTTCCCATTTGGTGTGCATCCTGTTTTACGATCACCCCCCCCCCCCCCAGTGCCCCCCAAACAATGAAACAAGGGACCCATGGGCCATGATACTCAGCTGTGTTTATGATCATAAAATATGATTTGAAAAAAGGGGTAGACAAAGGTTGGTTTTGTGTGGATGATGGCATTTAACTCCAGTTATGTGATGATTTTGATTAAATCCTTGGAGAGGGAAGTGGACTGATGTCATTTATATAATTTACATTGGAGTGGTAGGAGTGCTATTGTCACACAGGTTTTGACTTGGCCTATTAACTTTATCTTATCTTGCAGCAGAAGTATTTGAAAACAAGGCCTACAGGCCTAATGAGAACCTGTGCAAAGTTTGGGAGTATGAATGGAGGTTTATTTTAAAAATCTAATATAGATGTCTGCAGCTTAAACATGAATGTGGGTGGTGCCACCTGTCATTAAATCGAGAAAATTGTCCAGGATGTATAAACCTGCAAAATTTCAGGTGGATAAGTCAAACCACTGCTGAGATATGAGTGATTTTATCCCGAGGCAGATGAACCGATGGACGCTGTGCATAAGTAGTTGTAGGTGGCACCACCAGTTTTGCCTATGATGAGGAACTATGTGAGATCTATACACATGCAAAATTTTTGCCTAATTGGTTGGACGGTTCCTGAGATATAAGCGTGGATGTCTACAGAGTAAACCTGAATGTAGGTGGCACAACCTGTCATAAAACCAAGAGAGCTGTCCAGGATGTATAAACCTGCAAAATTTCAGGTGGATATGTCAAACCACTTCTGAGATATGAATGATTTTATCCCAAGGCAGATGAACAGATGGATGCTGTGCATAAATGGTTGCAGGTGGCACCACCAGTTTTGCCTATGATGAAGAGCTATGTGAGATCTATACACATGCAAAATTTTGGCTCAATCGGTCAAACAGTTCCCAAGATATGAGCTTGGATGTCTGCAGACTAAACGTGAATGTAGGTGGCGCCACCTGTCATAAAATTGAGATGTATAAACCTGTAAAATTTCAGGTGGAAAAGTCAAACCACTGCTGAGATATGAGTGATATTATCCCAAGGCAGATGAACAGATGGACGCTGTGCAAAAATGGTTGCAGGTGGCACCACCATTTTTAGTGTATGTTATAAAGCTATCAAAGGGCTACATCGGTGCAAAATTTGTAGCCTGATCGGTGAAAGGTTCTTGAGATATGAGCTTGGCGCAGCAGTTCACATGTGACCTGATGATAAACCTGATTTGCTAAAAATGCAAACCAAGATTTTTCAAACAGTTGAAAGATATAGTTTCAATAATCTGGGAATTCTGCATCTAGAAATTGTGTCTTGATGTCTAGATGCTGTGTCTAGACATCTAGACACATTGTCTAAACACCTGCCAGAGCCAGGTCAGTTGCCATGGTGATGTCTGGACCCCACCTGTTTGTACTGAGTACTGTCTGTACTCTTGACTTGGCTGCTGAAACTCAGCATGTTGTCAAATCTGTTTTCAAACACAGAAAGCCTTTTTCATTTGGCTACAATGCTTTTTTAAGCTGTATTTACCCTATCTATTCTTATAAAACTGGCGGAAACCTACCATAGAATAATTCTTGTAAATTTGAAACCAATCAGCTTAACAGTTTCACCATAAATCAGTGTATAAGCTAGAAGAGTTTAAAATTATGTTTTCGCTTGTAAACAAGTGACCCATGGGTCATGATGCTCAGCTGACTGGGAAGAGATTCGCCATAGGAAAATTTTATCATCTGAATGGTAGTATATACCCATTCAACTGAAGCATCAAACAGATTAACCAACAGGCCAAGATTGTGACTGTATTTATATATGTCAAAAACAGAGAAAAAATGCATAAACTTTAAAAAAAATACAGGTGGTTCAACCAGTCTGCAGAAACTAATAAAAACACTTAATGGTCAATATCGATGCAAAGAATCATGGTGATCTCTGCATTAGTTGTTCAGATCCTTAGGTTTTTGTATCAAATTTTCCATTATTCTGAAGGATACTTCAGAGTCCTATAGCTTGAAGGATATGGGTAACAGAGACCTAATTTCAGGTTTCCACAGACACTTTTCATGGGCCTCCTTGCATGACAAGAATGAAGATTCTAGGTCCTGTTCTTACAATTTGTGCCACGTTAACAGATGACAGCATCCTTAAAGGTCTCAAAAATAGAGAAAAAAATTTGTAAAAAAACCCGAACAAATTCAGGTGGTGCCACCAGTCTGCAGAAACTGATGAAACACTCCATAATCAATATCCATGTAAGGAATCAATGTGATCTCTGCATTAGTTGTTCAGATACTTCAGCTTTTGTATCAAATTGTCCATTATTCTGAAGGATACATCGGAGTCCTATAGCTTTAAGGATATGGGTAACAGAGACCTAATTTCAGGTTTCCATTGAGACTTTTCATGGGTCTCCCAGTGTGTAAAGAATGGAGATTCTAGGTCAAGTTGTTATGATTTGTGCCCTGTTAACAGATGTTCATATCTTTAAAGGTCTCAAAAATAGAGAAAAAAATTCTTAAAAAAAAACGAACAAACACAGGTGGTGCCACCAGTCTGCAGAAACTGATGAAACACTCCATGATCAATATCAATACAAACAATTATGGTGATCTCTGCATTAGTTGTTCAGATACTTCAGCTTTTGTATCAATTTTTCCATTATTCTGAGCTGTACTTTGGAGTGCCATAGCTCAAAGGATATGGGTAACAGAGACCTAATTTCAGGTTTCCATGTAGACTTTTCATGGGTCTCCCTGTGTATCAAGAATGAAGATTCTAGGTCCAGTCATTACGATTTGTACCCTGTTGACAGATAACTACATCCTTAATGATCTCAAAATAGAGAATTAAAATTGTAAAAATTTGAAAAAATACAGGTGGCACCACCAGTCTGCAGGAACTGATGGAACACCTCTTGATCAATATGTATGCCAAAAATCATGACCATCAGTGTTGTAGTTATTGAGATGTTGCAGTATGTTTTTATCAAATTTTTCATTATTCTGGGGGGTACTTTGGGGCCCCATGGCTTGAAAGGTTATGGGTAACAGAGACCTTATTTCAGGTTTCCATGGAGACTTTTCATAGGTCTCTTACTGTGTGAGGAATGAAGATTCTAGGTCCAGTCTTCACAATTTGTGCCCTGTTGACAGATGTTCACATTTTTAAAGGTCTCAAAACTGAAGAAAACAATTTGTAAAAAATCAAAAAGTACAGGTGGCGCCACAAGTCTGCAGACACTGATGAAACATCTCATGATCAATATGTATGCAAAAAATAATGACCATCAGTGATGTAGTTAATGAGATATTGAAGTTTTTGTACTAAATTTTTGACTATACTGGGGGGGTACTTTGGAGCCCCATAGCTTGAAGGATATGGGAAACAGAGATCATATTTCTTGTTTCCATGGAGTCTTTTCATAGGTGTCTCAGTGTGTCAAGAATTAAGATTCTAGGTCCAGTCTTTACGATTTGTGCCCTGTTGACAGATGTTCACATTTTTAAAGGTCTCAAAAATAGAGAAAAAAAATCGTAAAAAATCGAAAAATACAGGTGGCGCCACCAGTCTGCAAGAACTGATGGAACATCTCATGATCAATATGTATGCAAAAAATCATGACCATCAGTGATGTAGTTAATGAGATATTGAAGTTTTTGTATGAAATTTTTGAATATTCTGAGGGGTACTTTGGGGCCCCATAGCTCGAAGGATATCGGTAACAGACCTAATTTCTGGTTTCCAAGGAGATTTTTCATGGACCTCTTAGAATGTATAGTTACAAGATTCTAGGTCCAGCGGGTAAGATTTGTGCCAGGTTAACGGACAGGCGGATGGACAGACGGACGACGGACAAAGAGTGATCGAAATAGCTCAGATGACTTACAGTCAGCTGAACTAAAAACACATCAATGTAGGTGGCGCCACCAATACCTCAATTTCAGATATAACATATGTGACAAACATTGGTATAAAATTTGGTGATTATAGCTCTAGCCGTTTCTGAGATTTTAATTTTAGTGTGCTTTTTTGGACAGATGACTAAGTTCAACCTTCTGTAACTCAGCCAAAAATCTCTGAAATCGAACCATTCGAACAAACTTGAGAGATATTGTTCCAGGGATCATTTCTGTGAAATATTGGACAATTTGCCTGGACAGTTTCGGAGAATAAGATTTTTAAAGCTTTTTTAGCTTTTTCCCTATAAAATCTAAGAAACTGTAGTTAGCCAAAAAAATAAACAAAATCCGATAGAAATTTTCAGATGACTGATTATTTGCAAAAAATTTGGTGATGCCAGCTTCTGCCTTTTTTGAGATAGCTATGGTTAATGTACAGACGACGCATGATGCACCACGCACAACAGATGACGCATTACGGACGACGCCGCACCATCACATAAGCTCAGATTTTTGCTAAAAAAAACTGTTATATTCACCTTTGAATACTGTCACATCACTGTCTACACACTAAATATTGCAAGATACTTATGAGAATTATTAGCATTATAGACATCATTATGAGAACTTGTCCAAGATCTGATTTCTTTTTATCATATTGGAATATTTTTATTTTTTTAAAAACATGTATCAGAAAAAAAAAGAAAAGTAATCTTAGCATTGAAACTTATACATGTGTTAAAAATAACCCAAGGATCAAAACACCCAATATATTATACAGGGAGCAAACTGGAGTTGTGAATGTTCAATTTTATTAACTGAAATAACGGAATTAGTACTATAAATTTTGATAATTTACCTAGTATCATGTACAGCTGATACAGCCATGAGTCTTAATGTCATTAGTTAAACATATTGACATCTTTAATGAGCACTTGTTTGAGTAATATTTTTAATTTTGGACATGTTTCAATCTTTTTTAAATTTTGTAACAAATATAAACCAACAAATTAAACACCTGAAAAAGACCTGGACATTTTGATTAATTTAATATAATCAACTGTATCCTTGTCTATCATTAATCTGCTTCATATAATCCCTAATAGTAAACAACAATTTTATTTGATTATTAATTTTTCATTTTTATGATTGAAATGAAAAATTCCCTATGGTGATCATTAATCGGCTTCATATAATCCCTTATAGTAAACAACAATTTTATTTGAATATTAATTTTTCATTTTTATGATTGAAATGAATTCCCTATGGTGACTGCATGGTGTCATTTGGAATACATTTTGGTTCATCCATGGAAGATCCATAAAACATCAGTAATTGCAAGGTAATTCCCTGTTACTCATTAACTATAAAATTTCTTTTTCCATTAATTTTTCTTAAAGTTGTTATTATAAACAATATTGTATATTGTTATGTTATTGGCCAAAACAACTACTAGGGGAGGACAGTTAGATCCAGCTGAAACCACCCAAGAGCAGGCTGGCTGCAGAGTATGCCTAGCTTCAAGCATGCATAATTGGCATGAAGAGTCAATAAGAGGACATATAAGAGGAGCTTCAGTGTAGCCTAGGTGTGACATGGTCTCATAAAAACTTAAATAAATGCTACTGTTTGTGGTCAACTACTTTCAAATTTTAGAACTTTGAAGCTGAAATCCTTATGAAAATTAAATTAACAGTGCTTACAAGGAAAAAATGTGCTAGGGCCAAAGTTAGACAAAAATTAAGGTACTGATTTTATATTTATGCAAATAACTTATAAAATTTGAAAAATTCAGATCTAATTTTTGGTATACAATTGAATCTTGATTAAATGAAGTTATATACCTAAAAAAAGTCTCTAGCTTCAGCAATTCTTATGTTAAGTGAGTAAATATATTTCTTGTTTTTTTACAAGGTACTTAATATTTAGGCCTATAACTTCAATAAATTAAGCAATATTGACCTTATTTCTGGTATTTACATAGGAAATGTATGGAAGAAAAGCATACAAAATATAATCAGAAACACATCAGTGGTTCTGATATTAGGCAGTCTTGAAGTGTAACAATGGGTTGGACAAAGGACCAAGACTGTAGCTCAGATAACTTATAGTCAGCCGAGCTAAAAATGTTTCCCCTTTGGTTAATGTTGACTTAACCTTTATGTGGATGGCTACAACATCTTGCAGGATCTTGAGTGAAAATATCATATATATATATATATCAAAGCATTTCTATAATCGATAAAACATATTACATTGTGACATAGGCAGCAATCTTGACATAAGAAACAGGGTAGATATGCCTTTTACAGAAATGCCTGAGACCCATTTGTCAAAACAGAAAAAAATATTTAAAAAAAATATATATATAAATTTTAATCTTAAAACAAAAAAAGTCACTTATTTCTGTTCTGATACAGTGTCATAAATATGATTACGCTTGTTCAGTTGGTAAAGTGGGCTTTCAAAGAAACTGAAAGTTTAGATTACAGAATATGTGAAATCAATTAATACGATAAATGTATCATGCTCATCCTAGAATGCATATAGGTTACAATCAGTTTAAATATACAGGTATTCTGTCAGTATCTTACAGGGTCAAACAATTGAAAATTGGACATATGCACAATATTAAACATGGAAATGCATCTAGATACTTGAGAGATAATATGGACTTGATTAATATGCAGCACAGATACAGGACAAAGTATCAGGAACTGTCATGTTAAATCCCCAGGGTAAAAGGATTTGGTAAAGCTCATTTCATTTTACAGGTATTTGTCAATGGAACAGTCTTCCAAACTCAGTCAAATGGTGTGAAAGTAAATATGTTTAAAAAAAAACAATTGAAACTAGATAAAGCTGCATTTGCATGCAAATACATGGTTTAGTGCCCTATGGTCACATAATTTCAGGAAATCATATCAAGATACACGTAAAACCACTTTTTGATGATATTACATCATTGTTGAAAATGCAAAAGTGCTAATAAACTGCACAAATACGGGTAAAGGTCAACCAAAAGTTGATCAGGTGTGAAAGATTCATTATTCAATGTCTTCCACTAAATAAGAACAAAAACCAATCAAACCCTATTGCTATTGCGCTAACAAACAAATGATGTTCATAGGCTACTGTTACTTGACATTGACAGCTTGGTCATAAGCAAAATGGTAACTATTACTTTAACTGACAAATGATGCATGTTTTAGTCCAATTCTGATGTATAATAGAGGAGCCAATAGCCTTTAAATAAGCACGCTGTCTGACCTAAATTTTTGGCTAAATAACTTCAGATTGATCTAATTTCAGAAATCTATGTATAATTAGTATGATTCAATATTGCTGAACAAAAATATTTGACAGTATGCCCAAGAAACAACATCAACTACTGGAAGAATGTAGCATGTTTATTAAGAAATGGCAGGGCACCAGGGTTGGGTGGGTAACACCCAGGCGGGGAATACCCCTTATTACCCGGGCAAACAATAAGACTTAAAACCCACGTGGGTTTTAATGGGCAATATGATTTGGGCTTTTCGAGAAGCATTTTTTTTTTCAATTTTAGATTCGCTGCAAAAAATATTAAAATGCATAATCAAATAAAAAGGAAAAACTACAGTGACTGTCCATGAAATAAGTTTAATACCAATAGATGAGCAACATCACAGATATTAATGAAGATGCACACAAGCAAGAAATTGTGTCATGCACCAATGCTATTATGATACATCATGCATTATGTTCAAACTGTTTTATATAAACTGCTACCAGTCCAGTTCAGAATGTCCACAAAAGGCACGATAGCAGGTCACAAGCTTTGCAGCAAGTTGTACCACAAGTTGATTGCGAATCTCGTTTTGTATGTAGACAAAGTTAAAGTATACACGTTCTACAGCAGCAGAACTGGTTTGCATACAGAGAAGATTGGATGTGTATGACACTAGCACTGAGGTGTCACTGTGGCTTCACCTGTGTGGTATCCTATACATGTACTGCCAATCAGTTGACACTTGGAAGCCAGTAACCATATTGTGTCAACCAGTTAGCCAGTTTTCGGACACACCCAATAAGTAATCCATCCACTTAGAATCTTTCATTGAAACAAAGGAAATGATTTCAAAATTATTAAATAATATGAATGAAAGATTCAGATAGAAATATGATTGAAATAATGGGAGTTTCAGAGTACGGTAGGTTTATACTCCATCTTAAAGACTCCTGATTTTTTAAAATTATCATTATAACTGCTAAATATCACCAATATCAGTTATATATTATATATATAGTTATATATTTTTAAAGCAAAAAAGCATACTGATCACAGTTTTTCCCCAAGCTGGTAAAAGAAATTTTGAGTTCAGTCAGTTGCCATTTGAGACTATATTGCCCATAAAACTTGTAAAACCCATAAAAGCTATCCTGTCCATGCAGTAACCCACGTTCACAGGACTCAGTGCCGGGTGGGTGTTGGAATTCTTTTCGTGAGCATAGGGGCATACAAGCGGGATATCAGGCTGTGTTGCTGTCAATCAAATCAAATGTAACAACATTGGCTCTGGAGACTCATGGCTGGGCTGGTATGCGTTTGTCTGGAAACGCATACATGGCTACGATAAAATAGTCCTAATGTCATAAGAGGTTGATGGAGCGGGAACAAGGTGGGAGCAAAATTCGACCTATTATTTAATAAGAGTAGTGGCTGCCTGCATGAGCCGTGTGAATGCACCTGTCGCGTATCGGGCCAATCTTTCTGATCCTGTTGTTACGTTTATTTTGATTGACAGCTATCCTGTCCATGCAGTAACCCACTTTCACAGGACTCAGTGTCGGGTGGGTGTTGGAATTCTTTTCATGAGCATAGGGGCATACAAGCGGGATATCAGGCTGTGTTGCTGTCAATCAAATCAAATGTAACAACATTGGCTCTGGAGACTCATGGCTGGGCTGGTATGCGTTTGTCTGGAAATGCATACATGGCTACGATAAAATAGTCCTAATGTCATAAGAGGTCGATGGAGCGGGAACAAGGTGGGAGCAAAATTCGACCTATTATTTAATAAGAGTAGTGGCTGCCTGCATGAGCCGTGTGAATGCACCTGTCGCGTATCGGGCCAATCTTTCTGATCCTGTTGTTACGTTTATTTTGATTGACAGCTATCCTGTCCATGCAGTAACCCACTTTCACAGGACTCAGTGTCGGGTGGGTGTTGGAATTCTTTTCATGAGCATAGGGGCATACAAGCGGGATATCAGGCTGTGTTGCTGTCAATCAAATCAAATGTAACAACATTGGCTCTGGAGACTCATGGCTAGGCTGGTATGCGTTTTTCTGGAAACGCATACATGGCTACGATAAAATAGTCCTAATGTCATAGGAGGTCGATGGAGCGGGAACAAGGTAGGAGCAAAATCCGACCTATTATTTAATAAGAGTAGTGGCGGGGAAGAACAAGACATGAAACATTTTCAGTGATAGTGTGGATGATTGTACACTACTTCCTTGTCAGTGTTTTGTCACAGCTTTTTTTAACTGTATGTTAAGCTGTATTCTTATAAACTCTCCAGTTTTCCAAGAATCTGAGTATCAATAAAAAATAAATGAGGGCAGGCTGACCTGGTTGTGAAAGGGATGTCGAATGGGACATTAATTCATATTGATCACAGACCACATGAATATCTTTGCTTGTCATCTTAATCTTATAAAATTATCTCAGAACTTTGCATAACTGTCACGTGCTGGTGAGACTTTGTGTTTATAACCTGTATTATGATGAGGTAAGCCCTACAGCCAAATACATAACGAATCATGCAGCAGCCAAGTCCATACTACAAAGTCCCAATGATAGGTCACACTGATCACGTCTGGCCATTTGCAGTGTATTTAGATATAAAATTTCTAATTTTAATGTCAAATACCAATAGATGCAATTTATAGAAATTGTTTTACCTTTAACACATGCTGGAAACGGGGGTATGTCAGAAATCTCATTTTCTGACGGAAAACTAGGGAATGAATGGTTTCTTTTGAGCAAATCAGCTCAGCTGACGTGACTCCCTTTTATCATTGTTGATCTAAGCGACCAGAGTGTAACTGGGATTTCCCCTGCATGTTTTTCATCACTCGGGACACCTGACATTTCGGCCGAGGAGTTCCGAGTGGTTTGTTTTACACTAGCGCCATCTGACGGAGATGCGCCCAGTCACTCCACTTTGCATGTGAGATTCAATGAAAACATGTATCATGTAGAGAACGCTTGCATTCATGAGGAACACCACACTTTTAAAACTCCAAATAATTATACCAAAGAAAAATATGAATACATGTTGTATTGGTGCAAGGCTAAGACAAACTGCACTGGGTACCCGTTTTCATGGTGCATGGTGTAGGATTTTCCCCCATAGATATAATAGGAAACAACACAGGAATTTAAGTTTAAATCACCAAATGACCGAAAGATCTGTATACTGCCAGTCTAATAGTTAAAAGTGGTTAACAGGGAAGCAAGAACAAAACGCGGCTGCAATCGAACTTCACCTTATGTCGATTTAACATTATGCCCTTTCACACGTCTAAAGGACTAAACCACTGGGCCCACGTCTGGAACCTTCGAGCACAAGCGGAAGAGTGGCAAAACTTTGCACCCGGCCCTGGTCCTAGTAATTGTTCAACTATAGATAAGGGGGATGGAATGTGGCCTGTTAATGGGGCAGTCCGAATATAGATAAGAGGGATGACAGGCCTGATCTCTTACAATTGCATCTGACGTTAAATTGCATGAAGTAGCACTTCAGTCTTGATCGAGACTAGGAGCCCCGGCTTCATTTCAGTCATCACAAAACAAGTATATCTATACATGATGCTTTTGACCCAAAATATAAATATTTTTCATTATAATGCAGATTTTGTTTTTTTAATATGCATGATTGACAAATAAATATGACAAAACAAATAATAGAAATCTTTAAAAAAGAAGATCTTTAGCAAAAAAGAAATGTAAACCTTAATAATTTACTAGTATAATGAGAAAGTCATTCCTTATTTCTACTCCCCTTTATGATAAAGGCTATAGTACGGTCTGAGTATTTTGAAAGTAAATGTGACCAAAATGTGGTGTTCTGTCTGTTTCAATTATTAAGCAAGTCTGAATTAATATTTGCTAACAAAATCCTGTTTTATAGAATCCGCCTGGGGGCATTTGGGAGAAATAAATATATTGTTACAATTGGTTTCTTTAAAAAATATTTTTTTCTTCAGTATATTGAAAGTCATAATTATTAATATATTACATATAAAAGTTAAAAAAAATTATGATTTGTCAAAGTAACAGATGTTACACATACGTACCTGGTACTTGCTTTACACTCATACTTGCGAAAAAGTTTTCAAAGACAAATAAAATGAATATATTTTCTATAGATAATCAAATTTTTGTTAACTAGTTGTTCAATCAGTTTGAAAATTAATGTTAAACGTGAGGTGAATTAAAGAATTACTGCTAATTAATTCCATCCATTTGTTAGAAGGATAAACTATTTAGACGAAATTCAGGTATAGATATGACACCCCAATGGATAGACGTTATTTGATACTAATCTATAGATTTCCAAGTTTTAATAATTGGAAATGGACGAAAGGCTTGCATGTTTTACTGTATTTATTAATATTGTTGTCACCCATTTGCATTTTTCAATTGCATGCCGCGTATTTAAAATGTTTGAAATCGTTCCTGACTTTTAAGTTGTGCTTGAAGAAGCTTTTGGCCGAAGTAGGCCGCTGATCGTTAGGCCTATCATTACAAATGAAACAGAATTGGAGGTTGGTCGGTGCAGCCCGCATATGTCAATCCGGCAATGGTGATTATCTGTTATGTAATATATATGTCACATGTCTGCAAATCTGTATCCTTTTTATATATGTATCATGTGTATATGCATGAAATGTAATAGTATTTAAACCCCTTTTTTATCATGCATATCTACAAAAGTATCTTGTATGATGCATCTGATGTGTTCAGTAGACGATCTAATACTGGTATATGACACTTCTTGTACCCGCATAAACTTAAGGACATGTATATAGAAATTCATGAACGGACGAGCAGTCATGCACGTGCTTTTTGTATCCGGCAATTAAAATTACAATATTACATACACTGCACATTCCAAATTTATCAAAAGGGATTAACATGTTCAAACTTAAAAAAAAACTTAAATTGTACTCTTCTTTGCACTGTCTTTGGATTTTCCCTTACAGAAATTACGATGACGCCGAATTAATTTCCATCCCTGTAAAGATTATTTTTCATTTCAAGTGAAAAATAATTAAATACTTATAAACAGAAAAGTAGATGAAAATTTTCTGAATTTCAGATATATTATGATACATATTATGGAATAATAACAGACCAGTTAAACATGTCACTCAAGAATTTTTATTTGAATTGGATTTATATATAGAATGAAATTAAAAAATTGCTCTGTTTCTGCTTTCTTACCGCTGACGCATGGCTAACCATATAATGTACACATATAGATCTTGGTCTATATATAGCCAGTGCTGTAGCCCCCCCCCCCCCCCCCGAAATCTGAGCATACTTAGGCAAAAAAATATATATATATATGTTGGCAATATTTACCAGAAAGTTCAGTTTGAATAAAATAAATTTTTAATAAAAAACCTGAAAATATAAGTTAAAATATTAGAATTGTTGCAAAAGTTGCAATCATTATATATACAGAGTAAAAAACTGAAACTATAAGTTAAATATTAGAATTGTTGCTAAAGTTGCAATCATCATATATCCAGAGTGTAGCTCATATTGGGTCATATTATGCATACACATATATTTTATTATTTTTAAATCATAAATGTTTAAACTGAATTTAAAAGAAAATAATGCCACAACATGGCATCTACAAGAATATTCCTTGAATAACTATTAAAAAGTTTTGCACATTGAAGTTTTCAGTACATGCTTAATTTTATTCACCAAAAAATATAATAAAAGTAAATTTGATAAAATAAAACATCTTTTCAAATAAAGTATACACACTGTTGGTTGAATGAGGGACAAACAATATCATTGTGCTAATTACTATCCCAGTTTTAATTTATTACTGGAATTAATAGTCAATTTCACACCTGGTGAAGTTTTTACTCTTCTGAAGTAAGGAATTACTTATCTGATGATCATCCACACTTTCATAACAATACACCACTTTGTGGACACAATTAAATGTACACTTTAATCATTGTAACCCTGGTGGTACAATACAAAATCTAAAATGTAGCATAGCCTAGAATAAGAATGAATCAAATACAGAAAATAATAACATTCATCTAGTTTATGCACCATCTGGGGGGGGGGGGGGAGTGCAGGGCAGAGGGGAAGCCTGCTGGTAGTGGCCAGGCTGACCCAAGGCAAGCTGCCTGGGGTGGGTTACATAATGCAAGTGAAGGCTGTACTACTAGGTTGGCTAGATGTAAACAACACTTGACATGGTGTATGAAAACATGAATAAAAGCTACTCTTTCCAATCAATTTCTTTGAAATTTCAGATTTTAAAAGATTAAATCCTTATATATATATGCTGTGAAAATTAAATCAACAGTGCCAAAGTTGGACAAAATTTAAAGGTATTGATTTTTTATTTATGCTAATAACTTGAAAAAATTTGCAAAATTCAGATCCAATTTTGGGTGAACAATTGAATCTTGATTAAATAAAGTTATATTCCTGAAAAAAAGTCTCTAGGTTCAGCAATTTTCATGTGAGGTGAGTAAAATATTTCCTGATTTTAAAAAAAATTGCATTATGTTTTGGCCCATAACTTCAAAATAATACCCAATACTGACCCTATTTTTGTTATGTTCATAGAAAATGTATGAATACTAAATGAGAATGTGAATACTAAATACGATCAAAAACAGATCAGTGGTTTTGATATTAGGTAGCCTTGAAGTGTAACAATAACCTTTTTTTATGGAAGTTTTTTTCCTTAATATCTCGAAGGAACGAAGTCCTAATGACCCAATTTTCGGTATGGTAGGAGATTTTGGGGACATCTAAAATTATGCCAACAGCCTGGGGAGCATAGAGATGTGCACTGAATGACCTACAGTCATCAAAGTGCTTGACAATGTAAGGGAATACAACAAGAGCCTCCAAAAATATTTAATAACTAGCCTAATTTTGCAGCTTTTATTTTCAAATTTCAGATTTTAACAGATCAAATCCTTATGTATACATGCTGTGAAAATTAAATCCACAGTACTTACAGGAAAAAAACGTGCCGTGGCCAAAGTTGGGCAAAATTTAAGGTACAAATTTTATATTTTTGCCAATATTTAAAAAAAATTAACAGATTTTGATCTTATTTTTGGTATACAATTAAATTTTGATTAATTAAAGTTTTATTACTGGAAAAAAGTTCCTACCTTTAACACTTTTGGTCTTAAGTGACCAAATATCTTCCTGATTTTTTTACAAAGTCCATTATGTTTGGGCCCATAACTTTTTTAAATTATATAATACAGACTTAATATCTGGCATGTACATAGGAACTATATTGAGGAATATTTATGGTGAATATGAAGAAAACCAGATGAGTGGTTTTGATATTAGGCAGTCCTGAAGTGTGAAAATAGATTTCTAATAAAAAATTGAGGTTTTTCCTTAATATCTCGAAGGAACGAAGTCCTATTGACCCAATTTTCGGCATGGTAGGAGATTTTGGGGACATCTAACTGTATGCCGAATTTCAGAATGGTGTCGAAACGTGCCAGTCTTACGGACGGACATCCGGACAGACGGACGGACGGACGGACAGACAGACGGACGGACGGACGACGGACAATGGACCACGACTATAGCTCAGATGACTTATAGTCAGCTGAGCTAAAAAGGAGTATATACCCCCCCCCCCCTTTTTTTATGGGGGGGGGGGGGGGGCTGGACAGCTGAGTGGTAAAACGCTCGGTCTTCTCCCCTGGCAACCCGGGCTCGATTCCCGGCGTGGCTTTATGTGAGTGGGTTGTAGTGGCCCGTTCAAGGTCGGTGGTTTTCTCCGGGTCTTCCGGTTTCCTCTACCCTTACCGACTACCGAGCGCCAACATCCGAACCACGGAGAGTGCCTCGTATTAGTTATTATAACAAGTTGTACAATCCATGGAAAATAAACAAATTTATATTTTAAGAAGGGGTGGGGGTTGGGGGGATGGTTAAAATAATCAATTACCCCTTGATATTATATATAAATATATGTGTGTGTATTTGTTTCTAAAAATACATCACCCTCCAACGCCTGAGAGTCATGCCCCCCCCCCCTCCCCCACACTTGATGACAAATTGACGCCACTGACCAAAAGAGACCAGCCTCTGGAATAAAACGCCGAGGTCAGCAAGTGTTTGTTCCTATATAGCTGAGCGAAGAACCAGTTGCCGCCACCTATAAGTTTGTCAAGCAAATGCTGGTCTCTTAAACTACTGAAGAAATGTTACCGGGGGCGGATTTAAAGGGGGCCTCTTTTTCGAACATCTAAGTATGAGAAACAGAATAATATGCGCTTAATAACGGACGTAGCACCGGATAATGTGTCTGCTGGCCGTTCCCTTCCCTATTATTATGCATGAGAGAGTTATGTATTACACACCGTATATTCTATGCTGTAGACAATGGAAACACACTGTCGATGGCCAAAAAAAAAGTCAAACTCGCGTTTTTTCATAGACAACCCAGGAAACCTAGAGAAATATCGCGCTCAAAAAAGGATGAATTTTACAGACGACTACAACTGTGTCTCATGGGAATTCAAGAAGTCCTACCGGCAATTTGGGGAAAAAAAACCAATTCATTTAATGTCATTTACAGAATGGGAATTCATGAGATCCTAGGGGCGATTTGGGAACAAAAATCATCTGATGTAAGTCACAGAAGAGCCTCCTCAAAAACCATATAAACGTTTGGTAGAAGAAACCTACAAATGCGCGTGTTTGCTACATTACATATACGAAACAGGTGTCAGGCGCAAAACACGCCAGTTACAAATTTACGGGCATTGAAGAGTAAAACAACATGATGATTTGGTTAAAGTATTTACCATGCTGAACAACCATCCATATATGCAGGATGTACAATCTACGAACAAACCCCTTTCTAGTTCATGTTCATCTAGAAGAACAAATGTTCAACCTGTTGATATCCGTTCACTGAATTTAGTAATGACCGACGCTTAAATCTAAGCGCCTGCTACGGGACTTTCATTGTGGAGAAAAACTTGAGTTTTGAAGAAAACCACAAAGAAAATGCACACATGATGGGATCCCAGAATACTTACACTGGCACTGTAGGTGTGATTCGCATCACCCATTTCAGTAACATAAATCGAAAAATGGACAAAGATTAGAGCAATGGAAATTCATATCGCCAGCGAAAAAGAGCAGGCCCTGGCCAAGGCATAAATTTTAAATAAATATAGTATATTGACGGTGCAATCATAGATACCTGTGTCCGAAACATTTGAAAAAAAGTAGGACGTTATTTTCAAATTAATGTCGGCGCAAACAACACTGAACTCGAGCCAATTCTGAATAAAATTAGTGTGCAGGGCATTGCGTTTATTTTGCTGACAACACATTAATTCATTTGGTATACATCCTAGCCTCTTTTCAAGTCTGGTAACGTGGCGGTACTGTGGTTTACACAAGGAACAAGGTACAGTATTTATACAGTATTTATTCACTATTGCGGCCTGGCATAAAAGTGTAGTACAAATATATATATAAGTAAATACAGATGGAGCCAGCGTGCGTCCTTTTTCTGAACGGTAAAACCCGTTGATGTAATTTTGTAGGTAAAACACTCCAAAGGTAAGTTATTGATAGCACTCGGTGGAAATATTACATTACACTGCTGAGTAAGTGCATCGATCATAGAAACCGTATCAGGTTTATGTGTAATATAAAAAAATGAGGATTTGTAGGTTACCTATAGGTACAAAAACTGTTTGTCCTTGACGTGAAATTTATTGAACATTACTGCTGATTTGTTAACATCACAGGTACTTTCCCACACTGTTACTGTGGACCAGCTTTTAATTACGATCCCGAGGCAGCGGAAATCTTGCACTTCTAAAGAAGCTACTGATTTTCCTGCTGCCTGCTTTGACCATTTATGATGCACTTAAACACCAGGTGGTGCACATGGGCCTGTCTGCTGGAAAAAAAAAACTGCTGATGCGACCAGCAGCCAACCAAATGCAAGTCAACAAACACTCGACAGGCATCAGGCTCCGCCCAGAAACCACGTTAGGGGCAATTCTCTTTGAGCCTGTGGCCTGTTCAAACGGTCGCCGGGGCGATGAGCTGTCACTCAAAACGAAATGAACAATATTGGCTTCGTGTATTCCTCGCTTGGCTGGTAAACCGTTTTGTCTTCCAGCACAGGGTCTCATCTGATTGGATCAAAATACAGTGCTTCCCTCTGGTGTAGAGATTCAGGATACAAGGTCATAACAAACAGCGCTTATACGATATAGGTAGTTGGCCTATGGGTATTGCGCCGTGTAAAGAGCGTAGCTTTTAATAAACTTTCTATTTTTCTTAAAATAAATTAAACATTTTGTAATGGATACTCATCGCTAAGCAGCAAGACCCTATTGTAAAATACTTTACACGGGACAGAACATGACTGAAGGGTAAAAGACTTGGCCTCGCTAAGTTTAGTGTTTAAGGTTTCCAAATGGAATATTCCAAGCACACTTTAGAATTGCTGTTTCAGTTGTGTGTACAGCGGCGAAAGCTTATGCAGTACAGTACTGTAGCAACGGGATTAAATAGACTTCAAATAGACTCTTCCAATGCTATGAAGATGGTATACTATTTATGATAAATTCTCTGCTGCGAGTACAACGACTTGCTTGGCTGCATATTCAAACAACACATATATCGATTAAGATATACTGCTCAATATAAAACATTAAGTGTTAATTATGGTATGTCATATATATTCTGTATATAAGTATGTGTGTAATGCATGTGTTAATTTCTTTGATTGTTTTGTCATTGCATTATATTTGAATTGCACTGTATATCAACTGCATTATTAAGTGAAAAATGTTTCATCAGTTTCTGCAGCCTGGTGGCACCACATGTATTTGTTCGGGCTTTTTTCGAATTTTTTTTCTCTTTTTTTGAGACCTTTAAATATATGAACATCTGTTAACAGGGCACAATTCATAACAACTGGACCTAGAATCTCCATTCTTTACCCATATCAATTAAGCTTATGGCTCCCCCAGAATAATGAAAAATTTGATACAAAAACCCCAGTATCTCAATAACTACAACACTGATGCTCATGATTTTTGGCATACATATTGATCATGACGTGTTCCATCAGTTTCAGCAGACTGGGTGCGCCACCTCTATTTTTTTCGATTTTTTACGATTTTTTTTCTCTATTTTTGAGACCTTTAAAGATGTGGTTATCTGTCAACAGGGAACAAATTGTAACAACTGGACCTAGAATCTTCATTCTTGTCATGCAAGGAGGCCCATGAAAAGTGTCTGTGGAAACTTGAAATTAGGTCTCTATTACCCATATCCTTCAAGCTATAGGACTCCAAAGTATCCCTCAGAATAATAGAAAATTTGATACAAAAGCTGAGGTATCTGAACAACAAATCCAGAGACCACCACACTTCTTTGCATGGATATTGACCATTAAGTGTTTTTATTAGTCTCTGCAGACTGGTGGAGCCACCTGTATTTTTTTTAAAGTTTTCGCATTTCACAATCTCACCCTGTTAGTTAATCTGTTTGATGCTTCAGTTGAATGGGTATATATATACTACCATTCAGATGATAAAATCTCTTCCCAGTCAGCTGAGCATCATGACCCATGGGTCACTTGTTAATTGCTATTTATGCTAATCATATTTAATGGAACTTAGAACATCTTTATCTTTCACAAGATTGTCAATAATATATTCAGTATCCTTTACGTTCTATAAAGACTTTTCACAAATTGCATGGTACGTGGACGTTGTCCAGTCGGTCATCCAGCGATACTCACGCGAGAAGTCTAGAATAAGGAGGTCGCCCAGGAACAAGTCGGACCGGCCGAAACTTCCTCCCCAGTTTACGAACTGCAAGTCCTTTCCAGTGGCCGCCCATGACCATTTCTGCGCAGATGGATCGTATAATCCACTAGTTGAGTAGAAGGTTTTCGGGGCACCAGGAAAGAAGTTAGATTAGAACACTCCTCTATATTTGTGACCTGTGCTTGTGATTATTTGAGATGGAAGAACATAGTGTTTTACTTGCTTAATGTGTAACTGTGGTGAGCTATTAACTAAGTTAATATAAGTTATATTGAAAAGAAAAACTAATTCTATCTAACTGCACTTTTGGTAAGTCCCTTACGGAGGGTCTCCTGAAACACAGGTTTCATTATATCATTATATATAATAATATATATATGTATATATATATATAATTATATATATATATATATATATATATATATATATATATATATATATAATTATTTTTTTATCCTTTCCAACAAGATCATGCAGTTATGTCTCGCTAACTGGTTTTCTTATACAAATGATAAGTGTTGACCTGAGAGCCAGAACAAAGGGGCGATTTTTGTTGTTTGTGCTTATAAAGACCTGCGCCACTTTTCAAACCATACATTTTTGTAACAGTTGTCAACTAACCCGACAGGAGTTCGCCAATATGGTTTTGTTCCTCTTCCGTTTCTATGCTGACAAGGTCACCCCCTGACCCGTTACATATGTAACGTGAGACTCTCCATTTTAACAGTTTCAGAATTATCTTGTAGCAAGATCCTTTTTGTCCTCCATTCGGCCTGGACGGGTAATATCAGCCTTTGTAACAACTGTCTGTATGTGATATGTGACAGCTGTTTATAAATTGCAATGTTGACACGAGGTACATGTTGTTGAGAAAGTCTTTTTGAGACAGTCACAATACAAATGCACAAGTAGTTATATATTGAGAACACCCCAGATATTAAAGAAATAATGTTATTGCAATTTTGGTTGGTTTCGCATTTTCTGTAATCTGTTGAAAAATAACGAAATACGGTTGAAGGAAAATATATTAGGTCTATTAATATATATCCTTTATGAGTTTTGTATTAGGCGTTCAATGGGTATCGAATATAGATAAATCCTGGAATCCTGGATTCACAAACAACATCATTCATATAACAAGTCTGATATTATAACATGAGAGGCTTTGAAGATTGGGGTGACCAAATATGACTGCCAGGTGACGGAAGAGTTACCTGTATTCAAACTGGTTTCAGAAGTTTGTAAAATTACTGAAATCGAAACAGTATGAAGTAAAAAATACATGAAACATCTTGTTTTGGCAGCGTTTACTGACGATTATATTAATTATATTATATTTTGAATGTATAAAGATACGGTGACCGATGCACCATTGGGTAAAGATAAAGTCTAGTCCATGAAAGAAAAACTAAACGATAATTAAATTAAAGAAAAGCTGACCAAATATTACTGCCAGGTGACGGAAGACTTACCTGTATTTAAACTCGTTTCAGTAGTTGGTTGAACTGCTGAAGTGAAAACAGAATAAAATATAAAAAAAAGTAAAAGTATATATAAATTATATCAATTTTCAATGTATAAAGATACGGTGACCGATGCATCATTGGGTAAAGATAAAGTCTAGTCCATGAAAAGAAAAACGGAACGATAAAGAAGACCTGACCAAATATTACTGCCAGGAGACAGAAGACTTACCTGTATTAACACCTGTATCAGTAGTTGGTAGAATTGCTAAAGCAAAAACAGTTTAAAGTATAAAATACAAGTAATATCTGGTTTATGGACGATTTATATTTATTATATTATATTTTCAATGTATAAAGATACATTGACCGTGACACCACTGGGTGCAGACAAAGTCTGGTCCATGAAAAGAAAAACGGAACGACAAAGAAGAGCTGATAATGGTGCTCATGTAGTCTTATGCTGGTTGATACACATTGATACACAATACACATATACTATGTTCTATTGCAAATACTGAAATTATGATACCTCTAGTAAGGGAGCTTTGATATACAGATTCAAAAGGTATCCCAGAAGAATGTCGACATACAAATCTAATACTTATAAAAGGAATTCGGTTCACGTTTGTTCGCAATGTTCTCTAAAACCGCGTTGTGTACAATACTGTGCCATACATCATTTTAATGGCTATTATCCCCTCAGTGACATGGCGATATGAAAATAAATAATTTTTAATGTACATATAATTTTGAGTGATTTTTCCGGGTTTTTTTACCGAGCACAGCCGAACTGCCTTCGGCAATCACCGGAATGCGTGTATCGTGGTCACTCATCCTCCAACACTAAGGTAATTGTTCATATGAAGCTTGCTTTCAGTGAGGGATTTGATCATGTCTGGCTTACATTTGAACGAGGCTCTCACCCACGTGCGTGGCCAGTAAAAGAAAAAAAAACATGTTTCTCGCTTTATGAAATGGAGAGTTCAACCCAGCAGGATTAATGACAAAACCTAATTCAAGGGCTAGGGTGGGGTGGTGGAGGATTTTGAAGGCCTCATATTTTTTCTGATACGATGAAAAAAGGTTGCGGTGGCTGAAAATTTGATACGGACCCTCTGCTGTAGTCCCGTTCGGTCCATCTCTGCTACTTACCATGTATGCATATTTTTAATTCTTTCTTCAGGAACAGTTTCCTTGCAAAGAACATTTGATTAATCGTTCATGTGTTCCTCACATCAACCTATTCTTTATACGTCCAACGATAGAAGCCAGTCAAATATCAACGAAACACTGAATGCCCCCGCGTCTCATTCCGGTTCGCAATGTAAACCATCACTGACCAGGTCTAAAAGGTAAACATACCGGGTTGAGATTTTTTTGGCCACGAGCACAGCACCACAAAATAACTGTAAAAAAATATTTGTACATATCGTATTCAGAGAGTATCCCACTAAAATTTCTTTTAACTTTTAGAATAAAATATGAGCCAACATTCAACATCTCAGTAAATATATCTCCCCAACCCCGGTAAAAAGCCCGGTATACCGGGTTTATCAGCTAGTACAATGATATATGTATTTTGGGAACACTGATATATAGAAGAATACATATCTGTATACTTTGGGACCATTGGCCCACACATGCAGTGATATCCTAAGGATTTTTAAACCAATTACAATGGGATCTGTGCTGAAAGACACATGGGTCAGGGGCGGATCCAGGAGTTAGGAAAAGGAGAGGTCCAACCCGGGAGGAAAATGGGGTTGGGGTCCGGATCAACCCCCGTGGATCCGCTCCGCTTCTGTAAGGTGAGGAATTTTAATGCCGAGACAGTCCTATCCCTACTATTAGAACTATACCGAGCTGCAGTAAGAATCAGCGCTGAATTGTGCATTTAGAAAAATGATTTATGGACATTTTTCATAAACTGTAGTGATACAAACAGGAACAATCATATATCTGCTGTTAGAGCAACTGAACCGCCTTAAAAATGAGTGGTGTAAAGAGGCGTGCAAGCAGAGAGAGATACTGATTGACATCTGCAAAATAAAACCTTAAAAAAAGAGCAACAATTTAATTGTGAGAAAACCTCGACTTCTCTTATACAAAGGTCATATATATAAATATATATATATATATATATATATATATATATATATATATATATATATTAATATATTTAAATCGTGTTGAAACGATTATAGAAGTATTGAATGGGCTAATAAGTTACCACTGCAAATATTTCACCTATGAATGTGCTGGCATGTCAGTGACACCTGACTTATGTATGTCAGGACTTAGCATGGGAGGTCTAGATCCGTACAGCTTGGCTCATAAACATCATTTTGAGAAACAGGAAGTTTGCCGTCTTTCTTCTTTTGCACTGTAGAAGAATTCACTGAAGATTGATGACCGTCGACACTGAGCGCGGTTCCGGTGGAACATACCAGGCCTATCAAATACGAAATTAACCTGTAAGCCCCAATATGTAAATAATCTGTGTCAGACAAAGTGCGGATTTTGTTTATTAAATATGCGTAATTTACTGGTGAAATAGTTTCCATGGTGTCTTACCTGTCAATAACGCTAGCTGTATTTTGTGAACCCACATGCTAATACTTAACAGTAGAATAGAAGTCTGAATTCCAAAGAAGGACCTGTATTTCAAATGGGAAAAAATCTGTCATCTGTTATATTCATAATGAGCTGGACAAATTGGGGTAAAATAAAAAAAAAATCTGATATAAAGGTAAACGTCTTAGTTTTTAGGAAACGTTACTATTCTGTCTTTATGAGAAAGTGTTCCGCAAAATGATGTACAATAGTTATACACTAATTGAAACTGGGAAAATAGCCTTATTATTACCTGAAGAATTTTTTTGTTGCACGCACCTTACCTTCATATAAAGGTATGCACAATTTCCCATCCCGTTTTGCGACTCATCAAAAACCAATTAAAGTGAACCATATGGAGCTTCAGACACCATGATCATTTCCATTAAAAATGGCCAAGGATTGTCATTAACAATGACAAGATAATCATAGAAAATGACAGGACAGATGTTAATTTTTTTAATCGTTTAAGTACCCATATGATTGAAAGTAATTAACGGCTAATCGGGTCTCTTTTTTTATTGTAAATATATCTTTCTTTCTTGACAATTGAATGATAATTATATCTGCCCAATGTGTCCTGAAATATCGTGTGATTCTTTAGATATAAGGTAGCCTACATGGCAAAACTCCTTTAATATAAGGTCATTCCAAAACTTGTTTTAAATTCATGCACATTAGGCCCCATAAAGAGTACTATATTTTAAACCTCATTTACTGTGTTCTTTTTGATGGTATACGACCATACTTTTGAACTTTCAGTAATTTTTTACATGCCTTTTTCCAGTTTTGAACATTTAAAATGTTTAAAGAGTAGGCTATTTTAAGCACCCAGCAATAGCAAGTCACGTTTTAGTGAATTAATTAATACCACTTAATTATCCCAGATGGTTCCAGGGACTCGAAATTCCTTTAGACTCTCCAGCAAGAGGACTAAT
This sequence comes from Sipunculus nudus, assembly GCA_026874595.1. Taxonomy (NCBI): domain Eukaryota; kingdom Metazoa; phylum Annelida; class Sipuncula; order Golfingiida; family Sipunculidae; genus Sipunculus; species Sipunculus nudus. The sequence goes on along the minus strand of CM049311.1, from coordinate 60,206,004 downwards.
ATATTGAAAAAAAATTCATAGCTATTGTAAAAAGTAAAACAGGGAAAAATTCTGATTAAAACTTAATTGTTTCCCAAACTGGAGGATCATTATCCTAAATCGCTTCATTTGGAATATGACTTAAACGCGATTCAACCGGACTCCTGCAAACCCTTTGCTTGCGTATTCATAGAAAACGGAAATAGAAAATTTCTTTTGATTCTATTTTTATGGGATATCATAAGAAACCTGTGTATTATGACCACCTGTGGGACTGAGCAAAGTGCTCTAAATTGATAGGTAGTCTTATTAGCTAGGTCAGTTCCAACCATACGCTGTTTACACTATACCAACTACCTATATCGTAATCTCTACACCAGAGGGGAGCACTGTATTTTGGTCCAATCAGATGTGGCCCTGTGCTGGAAGACAAAACGGTTTACCAGCCAAGCGAGGAATACACGAAGCCAATGTTGTTCATTTCGTTTTGAGTGACAGCTCATCGCCCCGTTTGAACAGGCCACAGGCTCAAAGAGAATTGCCCCTAACGTGGTTTCTGGGCGGAGCCTGATGCCTGTCGAGTGTTTGTTGACTTGCATTTGGTTGGCTGCTGGTCGCATCAGCAGTTTTTTTTTCAGCAGACAGGCCCATGTGCACACCTAGTGTTTAAGTGCATCATAAACGGTCAAAGCAGGCAGCGGAAAAATCAGTAGCTTCTTTAGAAGTGCAAGATTTTCGCTGCCTCGGGAGCGTATTCCAACCAATGTGAATGCTTTTGGTTCACTCAAGGGTGGTCTTAACAGATTTATCAGACAGGTGGACTTTCTGAGAGGTTCCACTGTACGTATACAGAAATTTATATATAATTATTGGGATGAGGTTTTCTTATAGACTGGTGCTATCAGAAAACAGTCCAGATTAAAAAAATCATTTCATCTCGGTATCTCAGCCTCCCATTCAGTAAGGAGAAATCACGGAGCCTCTGACACTATGGTCCACAAATCATTGTTGTCTGGGGTATACAGGCAGTCAATGAATTCCCAGTCCAGTTCGTGGCTACATTAAGACACAAAGCAGGGGCGTAGCCAGGATTGAGGGAGGGGAGGGGGCCATCCTCAGTGGCGGATCAAGAAATTCGAAAACGGGGGAGGGGGCGCTAATATGCATGTATGGGTAATATGAAAACGGTTATATATACAAGTAAATAAATGTATATTATTATTACTATTATAATTTTTACTATACTTTATATATTGAAGTATATGAAAATATATATATATTTATTTTCAGTTATGAACCATGGTATATTTAAGGCTAGTTACGGATACATGTATGGGGAAGGTATGGGAGGGGGTTTCCCCTCACATATTGGGAAATTTTTTAATATACAATGTATAGAGGACATTTTGAGCCAATTTTCACAAAAAATGAGGATTTCCTGTTCCTGAAAACGTTTCCCTTGTGTCTTTGCGTTATGTAATCAAACTGTAGAGAGATTCAATATTTAATAATTATATTTCTTCAACATTAGGAAATAAAATTTCAATCGTTTTCAAACGAGTCAATAGCGCAAAAGCGCAATCACGTTTGTAACTATCAAAATATAATCTTTTAAATGTAATGCTCGTGGTGAAATAACTGATAAGCTGAATTATTATGTAAAACTTCGCATTTTACCGGTTTCCGTGGTCTCGACAGCACGCAGGACTCCTAAGAGCTCAACGCAGATCGCGAATTTGAGTACCGGTATCACCAGAGAAGCCGTAAGATTGTTCACGGTCTACCGCAACCAGGGCCCGGTGCTCGATCGATCTGCAGTTGTTCTGCAGCTGTCCATAAATATCCTTATACTCAACTAATAAATTTGAAAGTAATTGTAACTGCAGATAACTTAAATAAAGTCTATTTGCCTATTAATAATAAGAAATATAAAAAAAACGAAAATTAATCACGAAAATCGGAAATAAGATAAAAAGAGAGATTTTGCAGCTCAACGGGGGGCCGCGCGCCGAAGGATCCGCCACTGATAGCATATATCCGCCACTGATTTAATGCATATATATATATATATATATATATTTGTATTAGATTATGTAAAATTCCGAAAGGACGGCGAGTACTGGATGCGACCGGGGCGGGGGGGGGGGGGGTGGCATGGCCCCCTCGGCCCCCCCCCCCCCCCCCCTTGGCTACGCCCCTGCAAAGTAACATCCATCTAACCACAGACGTATTAACACTTGCTCGGTCCATTGTTGACCTAAGATTGAGAAACTTCAGCCACATAGACTGCTAACTGAGGCATTTCTCTCGCCCCAGGGTTTCATGCAGTGTTGTGCGATCGGACAACTTGACAGCTTTAACGCATGTTTTACCTGATGGAGCATCAGCGGTTGTCTGCGTGAACAGACGTAGAGCACTCAGCCTTTTCTCTCTCTTGTCTGTCGTTCATTGGAACAGTAGCAGGTTGAACACAGACACACGCACCTACACACACACGCACACACATGCTGAAACATCGACGAGATCCTAGTTCTGTGCCTTCTCCTGTCATCTACTGAACTGAACACACTCTCATGGGAGCCCCTCCATGTCCTCTCTCTCGACCTCACTTGTCCTTCGCCTGTCCCAAGTCTCTCCCTGGTGACCGCCAGGTGACAAATACCATAAAACATTTAAAGAATAAAATACTGTATATACATGGTATGGTATAGGTCCCTTTTTTTCTTCTCAAAAATGGTTAGAAATTTTATATTCCAGTGTATATATTGAGTTATCTGCACAACAAAGCAAATCATGTGTCACCATACCCATATTTTTGGCGACATAAGTCTGTTTTTGTATTTTCTGCGCTTTAAAATTTTATACTTTTTGACAATTGTGGTTTATCATGACATCATGGTGTAAAAAACATGAAACAATATGCATTTTACCAACGTAATTCCCTATCGATATGCCATATATCTGGATGGGTTCACAATTTATTCATAATTATAACGGACCTATCTGGAAATTATTTTGGTACTCTATTTTTCTAACCAGCGTGCAATAGTTGACCCCCCCCCCCCCCCGACAGTTGTGCTATTGTCTTATAATAAACTTATGGTTCTTGTGATGAACTGTGTCGAAAAAATAAATGCATTAAATTAATAATTATGTTTACATTTATGGCGACTAATGATGATTAAACTTTCTGTATTGTCCAAATGATGGGTGATTTATTCTCTATTCATTCTTTTACTCATTTGAGCTTCGATGTTTACTGTATTTTACATACATACTTTATATAATTATCTTTTTAACCAAATAATACATGCACATGATGACTTCTGCGGCACCCACTACACCTTTTATTAGGTTCTTTCTCTAATCCCAAAATGTTAAGGCTTAATTAATGGAAATGTGTGATCCCCTGGAACACAGGCATCAGAAAAATAAAACATTTCCATCATACCCGATAAAATATCTATTACCATGCAAGTTTGAAAGAAAAGACAGTAAGGCAATTAACTCCTTCAGAACTGTGATGGACATATTTGTTTAAACTTATCATTCCCATAACATTATTCATTAAGTGGAAGGATATTGATACTTTAAGTCTTTTATGTTACTCATAAATACCTGTGCAATTATATCCACAAGCAGTTTCCAGTATGGAGTGAAACTTTTCTTCCTTTTCACCAGCAATTTTACATGAAAGGTGGCCACCTGTGAGACTTTTTAGCTATATCACAGGGACCGAAAATCCAAGCATTTGCTTTAGTTAAAACGGCATGAAAATATGATGATTCGATGCATACTTCGCTTGCATACCTCAGCTTGTAAATAGTTACTACAGTAACATGTTAACACGAACCAGTCTCCAGCAGATTTCACCTATATAGCTGCATGGCTTCGCAATGGTAATGCATGATTAATTTTGTGAAAGTTGTAAGTCATTATATAAGACAGTTAACAAGGTTCCCGCAAGCCCCTTTTTTCAGACCGGGTAACTGGCATATTCCCTGTTTGATCAAGGATGCTTTTCTAACCCCGGTTGCCCAGAAATGAAGAGAAAAATGCTAAATCCAGATAATTCCAAAGTTTATTCAGTCAGATACTGATGCTTGGCCATTTAAAGGTTATTGAGGTCGATGTGCAATATTTAAAAAAATGATATACTGCTCGGTTAACATTTAGGATTAAATGAACGAAAAACATAGGGAAAAGCTGTTATATGTATGGAAAAAAATATGCATGCATTTTTATTATCATTGTTCCCAGCCAATATAAGCCATTTTAGTGTAAGTATAACCGTGAAACGATGTCGGCAGCCAGCGACCGCTCATAGCTTTACGTCATACTATAATCATGCTACAAATGCGATTCGCGGGAGCGCCTATGGATAAATGTCATGAAATCCTTGAGCGGAAACTAAACTTTTATGTAAGTCTGATTGGTTTGCAATTTGAAGTTAAAACACGAGATCAAATCAGTGTCAAACAGCTACACACACCGGCTGCTTCAACCACTAACAGATATGTTGCCGCATGAACATATCAAGGGTCACAGAGGTCACGGGAATGATTTAGGCTGACACCTGCGAAAATTAATGACAAAATTCCTATTTCAATTAAGACACGTGACAAATTAAGTATACAATTGCGACCGGAAAAGTTCAGCGCAGGAAAAAAAAAACATATCGATCTCAGCTCTTGGCCAAATGCAATCACTGATTTCGTGGTTGTGGCAGGGAGTTGGTCTGTTCACATTACATCAAGAAGAATTCACAATTATAAAAACTCTTTGGCTGGGGTTTGATTTTTTACGATTATATGTCACCTCTCTCCCTCCTCAAATGACAGATTATTACCAAATGTTTTGATTTATTTAGAGACACTCGCGGATGAAGCATGACCTTCTGTACACTATTATATATATTGCCAGCCATTTTTCTTCTAACCAGCCGATTTACTGGTCAACGGCTGGTTCCCAGGTCTATTGCTGGAAAACGCCTTTTATCAAGATATCCTTGTTGAATGATTTTGGATTATGTTATATGAAATGTTATAATATATACACGTGAATATAAGCAATACGAACAGCCTCTGTGTTGGGATTAGCCGTTTTCTTTGCCTCTTTTTATAAAAGGTTCAAAAGATTATCTTTAGTTAATAGATGTCAGATATATCGTAATAGGATATATTTATAGAGCGTTTCGAGTGGAATATATGGTTACCACATCAAGTTTAATTTTTATCTTTAACACTTAGTATAGGCCTAAATCTATATCATGGTCCATGTTATAGATTTGGGCTCTAATCTTATCTTCATTGCATTATCATGTTTTCTTGCTGTCATTTTTAATAATCATAATTGCATCTGTGGAAGAGTTAGAATGTGTTTAAGTATTATAATACTTGTATATAAATATGTACGTAAGCTACATATATGCTTCTACGTCCATATAGGGCCTACTACTTAGTTGAGGGTGTATTTTAATGTCATCACATATCATCCATTATTATGTTTATAACAGTCTTTAGCTAAGGCCAAAATAAAAAAAAGGTATGGTTCTCAGGCACTTTTTTTCAGAAATCACTGCGGGCGGGCGCTTTTTTTATTTTAATTTTTTTGGTATGTTTCGATAAAAATGTCAAATGATAAGGGAAAAACATGAACATAACAGATTTATTCTGCTAAATAAGTAAAAGCACTACAAAACAAAGGAAATTGTATGGTTTTATCTTCTTGTAAGAAATGTCGGAGCGGCAGCAGCTCAAAATTGGAAAGTTTTTATTGAAAATCAAAATAAAATTTTTTGATGCGGGGGTTTAAAATTGATGCGGGCGGTGCCTGAGAACCATACCTTTAATTTTGTTTGGCCTAATGTTTGTACTTTAACAAATCTGACCATAAATAAAATTTGTGACTTATTGTTTTGTAAACTGCGCAACATGAATGCCATCTGAACCTTCAAGTTTTACAAAACAGAACAGATTTTATTCACGAAAGCGTCCCCTGCTGGGGAATGGTGTGAAATACAATCATACAAACGTAGTTTTGTATACGTATGGGCTACATGATTGATCTGACAGACCCTGTTTTACTTTGTTTTATGTTCGGCAGATGGCGCTGTGATCAATGTTTATCCTGTCACTTGAAGGTGAAGGCCCCATGTGCAGCTTGCAATGTTATGACATGTGGTCTCATGGCTCACAAACTTCAATATTTCAAGATATGGCGATATTCGCAGTTCAAGAACCATGTATTTGAAGTTAAGTTCTAGTTGAGGTCATCTATAAGTAAAAGGTAAGATTTAACCCGAATCAACTTGGCCAGTGAGCGTCACTCATGAAACATAAAAAGGTTTGGCGAGATGGTGCTGAAGTGCTGCCATGCATATGATATTATGGTTTGCACCCCGGAGCTAGCCTATATAGGCATATAGTTTTTACCCCAAGGTACAGTACTTGGGTATTGTTGGGACAATGATAGTACAGCCTACAGGTATATGACAGTTAAGTAAATGATTGACAACCTATTATTCAACCTTACAAAGTGGTTTTATCATTGCTGTATGGACAGTGTCCCTGATCAGTTGATGACTTAAAATTCATGGTACACAGTCAAACTTGTATAAATAAAAATTTTCTCTATTATTAAGTTTTACTTTATATAAAATTAAAATATTTGTCCATTGTGTTACATGTTAATTATTAAACACATTTTGAACACAGTCACTTGAATCATTATTTGTGGCTAATATAATTTGGCCAAAAACAAGGTAAATTCCAATGTAAACAGAGAATCCACGAAATCAGCTCCAAAGGTTGCTGAAGTCTTGCAGGGCTGACATATATAGTAAACAATACAAGCGCTGCAGCCTCTGGCGGGGAGAGTCTATACTATCTAAGTTTGTACGGATCCGTACAGACCCTCAGACACGTATATGCCTTGTGAAGCGTGAGGACACCAAACAAACCCCACATATTATAATTGTTACAGATGCTTAGACTCCGTTGAGACCAAAACTTTTGCTGGATGATCAGCATTAATAAAGTAAGGGCACTTACTCTGGATGAAGTCAGATATTGCATCGTCTCCGTCTGGCCGATGGCGCTTTCCGGTTGGAACAACAAATAGGAATTTAGCATCATTGACAACAAGCGATGTATGATGGGAAGGATGCTTATGAAACTATGGTCTATCCTAGTGCACGGCACTGGCATTTCTGGGAAAAGCCCCCCTGAATTCATCTTTTGCATAGATTGCCCACCTAATTTGCATGGGATTCCTTTTCCGGCGGTGTCCAGTTGGCATGCAACATCTGAACCCCGGCAGTTCAAAGGATAAAAAAAAACATTTACAGGCGCACATAAAGGTGATATATCGATTTAATTTGATACATAAAAAGTTTATTTCTATATATAAATACAAGATTGTTTCTCTATCGCACAACAATCAGTGCTAATTCATGTTACAGGCTCTTCAATGAACGGCAGGGTGAACTCTCACCGCCAGATGGTCGGACTCCATATCACAGATAAATGGAGTCCGTACGTGGCGGACTACTCCAAAGGAAGTTCTGAAGGCATTTGTATGATCATTATATACTGGAGGTTTTAGCCTGTTTTAGACCCGAATAACGCCCACCAATAACAATCCATGCAACAGTGGGTTGATGTACAGTAACAACAATCTTTCAATAAAATAATTGTCAAAAATGTCCAATTTGTTTGATATATTATCTGCTGGAGGTCAGTTCTGCTAACATGAAGGTCCATGCATGGACAAATAGATTATAATGTCCACTAAGCAGAGACTGTCTTGGTGCAAAATCTTCAGGTCTAGGTGCTGTAGTTTGTCTCAGATACACAGGTCAACTTTGTGTCAATTCCTGCCTTCAGTTAATCGGCAAATGCTCAGCAGACCTGGCTACAGGATAGACGGTTCAGTCCTTAAACCTGATTAAACGGGCCCAGTCACCTATAAAGCATGTTGTATTAACAAGAAAAAAGCTTAGAGCTTTCCTTTAAAATAAATTGGTACCTGTAAATTTGTAACATGGCCCTAAACTGTTTGCTTACTCTTGTAAATGAGTGTTAAAAATAGTGGAATGGGCGTGATCACAGGTGTCAACATACACACAGCATGCAGGACTCTGTGCATTGCTGAGCGATTACACCAGCCAATATTGAGATGCCCTGACTGACCTGGCCCTAAGAATGTAATACGTGTTCATGCTGGCTGAAACATCATGCGTTGTGGCTCGGAACCGGACCTCTGGTCATGTGGCTTTGTTATGGTAAACAGACAAAGGTGGACTGTGTTTACAAACACACAGAGCCTTAACAAGATGTAAAACAGCCATATGCGAGGTACAGAGACTGCATGCTGGGATGTTTTTGCTCAGAAACTTGTATAAAGCTTAACTAATGGTGTGAAAAATAGGCATAATATTGCTCTTGATTATGTCCCTTTAAAAAGAAACTGCTGATACTCGGAGGGTCCAACCGCTTATTTCTTACCCTACTTGTGTTCAGGAAACTATGCACCCATTTACCAAAAATTTGGACTGTCAATCCATTTTATACTTAAATAACAGCTAAGGGTAAATCCACATGAAAATATAATGTATAGTCCCCGATCAGCACAGACACTCAAAATATGTATATGTCAAGGCCCAGATTGCGATCTGGGCGGATCTAAGATCTGTCCAGCCCAAATTGCGATCGCAGTTCAGGCCGGCCCAAACTGCGATCGCAACCCAGGCTGGCCAGATCTTAGATCCGCCCAGCCTAGACTGCAATCGCAGTTTAGTCCGGCCCAGACTGCGATCCTGTCTTTCTTGCTTCAGGATTGCAATCTGGTCTGGACAGATCTAAGATCAGTCCAGCCGAGATTGTGATCCTAAACTTGACCAGCCCATATTGCGATCCATTTTTTTTTTTTTTTTTTTTTTTTTTTTTTTTTCTCTCCTCTTTGGAATGCCTCAGAATATTTCCTTTTTTTTATATTTCATATATTTTATTCTCTTTCATCATCGACATCCCATCAGTAAATCGAGCTCAAAGTGAACTAAATATCGTTCAATACAAAATAACATAATTATATACAAAATCATTTAACACGAAGACAATTCAAACGACAATCCTCAGATTTAACATTTGGTATTTAAAATGGAGAGTATTTTCCCCCATTTTTCCACATATTTATGTACTTCTCTTTCTTTTGCCATCCATGCTTTTACGATCACAGGAGTGAAACATTGGTTGTTTTACCAACTCATTTGGTATTCCATTGTACAATTTTCCCATAATAAATACAATTATAATACAGAAAGGCAATTTTCACTCCTTCATATCACAGGAGTGAAACATGGGATGTATCACCAACTCATTTAGTATTGCATGGTTGTTGAAAAAAGGTAACAAGGAACCCATGGGTTTTATATGCTCACAAAATATGATTTGAAAGAGGAGGTAGGCAAGTGCAGGTTTTGTGTGGTAATATAAGTTGCATTATGAGCTGATGGTGTTTAACTCAAGTTATGTAAGATTATGAGAGACAGGAGACAAGGAAGAGGATTGATGTCATTTATATTATATACAGTTGGAATGGTGTGCTGTTTTCACATAGGTTTTGACTTGGCCATATAACTTTATCTACATTGCAGCAGAATTATTGGAAAAAAAACCTGTCCATTATCAGTCATGGTAATTCTTATTTTTACAAATGAGAACTTTTATTTAATAATTACTGGTTATTCCTACCCAAGAATAAAACTTAAATTATATAACTATTTATTATAAATTAATAACAAATATTGTGTCAAATATAATTTAAATTAAAAATAATAACAGCATCATATGAAAAGATCTTTTAATAATAAAATTGAAATAAATGATTATTAAAATAATATTATAGAATATTTTCATGAATACATTCATGATTACATATTGAAAGTATTTGCATTTGTATTCAAATACTTTCATTTATAACTGTATTCCTATTTTTATGCATGAAATTATGGAGTACATATATTCATATTCGCATTAAAATATATTTGCAAAGTATTCTTATCATGTCTGGTATTTATTCAGTTTCAGCAAAACAAAGTTCTTGAGAATCCAGAATTTACAAATTTCACAAACTGATCATAAGTACCTGGTATCATGGCTTTAATTTATTTTTAAACATAAAACTATTATATTCACTTTGGAATGCTTTCACATCAATCTAAGCACTAGACATAACAAAAGTCTTATGACAATTATCAACATTACAGAAATCATAACGAGAACTTCTCTAAGATCTGATTTTTTATCATATTTAAATATTTTTATTTTAAAGAAAGTAAAAAAAATTTAAAAGAAATCTCAGCTATGAAACCATTATAAGAATAAAAAATAACTCAAGCATAAGAACACCCTATAAATTGTACAAGGAGAAAACTAGAGATGGGAAAGTTTAATTTTGTTAACATAAATTGAGGAACCAGCAATACAGATTTTGATTATTTACATAGTCTTGTGACAGTTTATACAGCCACGAGTCTTAATATTATTAGTGAAACATATTGACATATTTAATCAGTACTTGTCTGAGTAAAATTTTAAAATTTTGACATATTTTACTTTTTTTTAATTTTAAAATAAATTTAAATTAACAAGCTGAAAAACTTGGATCGCATGGATCGCAATATGGGCTGGTCAAGTTTAGGATCGCAATCTTGACTGGACAGATCTTAGATCTGTCCAGTCCAGATTGCAATCCTGAAGCAAGAAAGACAAGATCGCAATCTGGGGCGGACTAAACTGCGATCGCAATATAGGCTGGACAGATCTAAGATCTGGCCAGCCTGGATTGCGATGGCAGTTTGGGTCGGCCTGAACTGCGATCGCAATTTGGGCTGGACAGATCTAAGATCCGTCCAGATCGCAATCTGGGCCTTGACATATATATATATATATATATATATATATATATATATATATATATATATATATATATATATATATATATATATATATATATATATATATATATATATATATATGCATGCTATGTATCTGGTAGTATACATACATCTGGATCTAGATATCTAAAATAAATAGGGTTTCTGCAAGGGGACAAAGGTGTGTCCTTTTTCACCTGTGACTGGTTGTTGATGGATTTGTACTTTCTATATTTTACTGTGAAATATGATATATAGAATTATACATAAAATATTGACAAAGTAATTTCAGTATAACTTCTTGCTAAGAGGTCAAAGTAATAGCTGGGTTTTTTGACACTAGTTCATTGCACAAGGTTAAGTTTGAATGCTGTTTGCTATTTTTTGTGAAATCTTTTCTTTTATCTCTGACAGAATAAGAATATTTTATCAAGTAATATGACTTCTTTGAATGATCATTTATGCATAAATGTATTCAGTATAATCGATTATACAAAAAAAAGACCTATCATCGATACAATCAGTAAATATGCACAGCAGTGATATTGATCCTTTCAGATAAGAAACAATGCAGTCAGTTCTAAGCAAGTGTGGTGCTGGCAGATCAGCCGCTGTTGCAGCATCCAAAGCTTTGCTGCAGAAATACACAGCCCCAGCAATCTACCAGTCAGCTGTGCCATTCTGGAGTGGAGCTAAGACAGACTGGAAAAAGGCAGTGTCAGAAGCAGAGAAAATCGTAGGTTATCCCACATCCTTCATGAGTTTACGCTGTCTGCTGAGTGATGAAATATCCAACGTTGCAATGCACATGAGGAAGCTTGTTGGGACCAAGCATCCGCTCTTGAAGACAGCCAGGTAGAGTGAATATTTACTTATTTAACCATCAAATGTCAATCTCAAGTAACTCTGACAGTGCTGACTCTTGCCAACACTTGAAATTAGTCTGATTCATCATGGAAGAGAATTGACCTATCCATGAACGCTATGCGACCTTCATCGCATATTCATTCAATGAATAAACATAAGCATGGGACTAACGACCACCCAATCAGGTGACCTTAAACATTGTAAAGCATCAATTATCTGACAAAAACAAAATTTAGCATAATTTGACACAGCTCTGTCAAAGAGAACACGTGTAGTCTGTAAATACTACCAGTACCAATGTCCGCATGTTTCTGGGATATTTTATTATACGAATGAAACAGTATAAAAAGTATCTAGGCTATAGGTTGCGGGAGCCATTCCTCCGACTACCGAGTGAATAATAATGTTTTACCTGGCACATTATTTGTATTTGAAAAAATAATCCATTATATAGTGCAACACAGTTCATATATATGACTGCGATATAGTAAACAATGGTCAGGTGATACCAGTTGATGACGTCAGTCAATACAACGTCATGCGCCATCGCCCTTTGTGACGTCATTATTATGTTATAATCAGCTCTCGCTACCATGGGCAATAGTCCATATGTGTAGGAGTGTTTTGGGGGCTCATTTTAATGATAAGGTAGAAGGGGGGAGCATTTGGGCTGTGGTGGGTAGGTCAATTAAATATTTCCTTGCATGAAGTACCACATGGCTTAATGGTGCCAAATTGTTCTAAATGCATCCACTAATTTGTATCAGTAGCAGTTTGTCTAAATAATTGCTCAAAGAAAGATGCACAAACTGAAAAATCTGCAGCTAAATAAAATTGGTTACTTCTTACATATAGCTGTTTGATGAGTCTCCTGTTGCAGAAGTTTTATTAGAAACCATCTGTATTTTCTTTTAACAATTTACAGACAGACACTGAGACAGAAAGACTTCCATGTTATCAACCAACCAAATGAGTAAGACTATCATTGTCTTCATTGACTGTACTGAAGTAAACACTGATCGATAATTGGTATTATTCATTACCAGTGGTGATGTGTACATGTTCATTATACTAATGATTTAACATATAATTTTGTAGACAAAATCTGGGGGTACTATGGATTTAGCACAGTTACCAAGAAAAAATCTTGTAAGCGAGATAACTAAAAGAAATGTTTCACAATACTTGTAAAAGGGTATCAAAACTGGTGACTTTGAATTTGGTCTGTAAGGTCAGTGCAAATATCTGATTTTTTGTGAATCCTGTAACATTTTAAGTATTTTGAATCAATTTTATATACAAATTGTTTCAACCAATTTGTAAGACAGGTTCAAAATTTTTGACTGTGACTCTGGTGAACTTGAGCTGTAAAGTGTCAATGTATGCTTCAAAAGAAGGCAGCCTTTTTAAAGGGGGTAATGGCCAATGTCAGGGGATTCTATGGCTATGGCCTCTGATGCCAGAAATCTAATCTAGTTTTTATTTCTCCTGCATGACAGATTGGAAGGTCATTCATATTAGTAACATTTCTGTTGTTTCACCGAAGCTCATAACTATGGTTAATCTCTTTAAATTAAATCTTGAACATTAATGTTTCTTACATGTTTTTGAGTAGAAAGAAAAACATTAACCTTTTAAATTTCTTCCATCAAATCACAGAGAGGAACTTTAGTTCAGCATTTCTCAGCTAGGTAGTTTTGCATGTAATGGTGTGCTCTCTCAATGTATCATACCAGACAGTTCTCAGGTCTGCCCTCACCCAGTTCAGATAAACTAACTGTCATCTAACATTAGACATCTTAACTAATTTAAACATGATAAGACATACAAAGGATCACATAGCATCAGTGGCAGAACTGAGGGAGTGGCTTACTGGGAATATGTTTATGGTCAGTAGTTTCTTCTTTCACACTGAAGTTGATTGGATGAATTTGCAGTTAGTGATAACTGTTATATTTTCACAGTGAGAAAGTTGTTAAATGTATGTTGTTCTAAAAATTGATATTTGGAAAAAATCAGTGTAAAAGAATTTCTTTTTAACTTGCAACCTATGAAAAGAACCAAATTTAGAATTGCAGCTACTGGCCCCATTTAGCCTTAATCTAGCTCTGCACTTCATGTTGAAAATTAAGCTTTTAATGAAAGTTTGTGGAAATGAGCAAATATGAACAGGTGAGTCTGTTATTATAATTAGCCAGGTATCACTCTGACACTAACAGTGTATTGTATGTTTCAGGGGTTTTGTGTATGACGGAAAGCACAGTCTTCAGGCTCGAGGTCTAATTATATTACTGTTATCAAAAGCAGCCGGCCCAGGCCCGCAGTCTGACTCTGAGGATCTGGATTCCATGGTCAGCGGTATCCTGCCAGAGTAAGTGAACCTGCTTTTAAAGTGGTGTCTGGAAAAGATGTACCAGCAATCTAAGAGTAATCCAGTATTAGGATATTTTACAGGTTTTGATGCTGCCTTTTGAGAAAAAGTTATGTGTACAAAAGAATTGTGAAAAACCAGATAAGTAATGTACCACAGGGTTTAGATCATGCTACTAGTGGGATGGTTCAGGATCTGTTGCTGTACGGGAAGTGTTTTGCCTGTTTGACAGATATCTCAAGGATTGCTGCAGCTATCAGCTCCAAATTTGATGCAAATATTTATATCATTTTAGGAATGTCTCTTATTACTCTTATAAACTTTCTCAAATCTGATACTAGATATTCAGATTGTTATTCCCATGTTTACCTTAAGTACCAGAAAAATATTTGACGGGGAAATTGATACAAAACACAAGATTAAAAGAAAGAAATCTACCAGCAGAGTGCAAGGTAATCCTGAAAAATAGCTGGCCAGTGGCCAAGGAACATTCATTCGTGTTTTCAGCCTGGGTCCTTTTCAACTTTATCCAAAGATTGTTCCTGTAATTTGAAGTGTTAAATTGATGAAAACCACCAAGCATGTCAAATATTTAATTGTTCTGATGTGGAGTTACATTTTCAGCATTGTTGCACTGGCATTATTCCTACTCTTTATCATGTCAGGTAGTACACAGAGTAACTTGATATGAGACACCTGTATTTCTTTTTATCTTTCAGTCAGAGGACCTTAGCAGAGATCATAGAGATGATCTACACAGCTAATCTGATCCACAAAGGTGTAGTCAACCTAGACACACTGATACCATCAGATGGTGCTAGGCATGATATGGAGTTTGGAAACAAAATGGCTGTCTTGAGTGGAGACTTCTTATTGGGCAGTGCCTCCACTGGACTTGCCTCACTGCAGAATACTTATGTAAGTTTTTTTTCATGTTAAGTTGTTACTTTTCTGCTGGCAAAGATAACTGAAAGAGGCAGATATAACCTGTTTATATGTTCTGATTTAAAATAAGTATGTTATCATGGTACTTTCATATTTGTAATTAGAGGATTGACGGTCTGCAGAAAAATAAACCTCTGAAATAACTCATGGTTGTTTTATTTGAACACAAAATGGCAGCCCCCATGGGTTGTTTAGAGAAACTGGAGAAATAAGCCAGGATTCAAAAAGGGCATGGAAAAGTGACTCTAAAGTTCCCCAAAGACAGTGTCCAGGGCAGAATCGGTCTAGGGAGAGACTGTGGTTGCAAAGGGCATATGTCACCATAGTTTAGAGCAGAATAGAGCTTTTTTTGGACCACACCCAAATCCTTCCACAAACAATTTCAAAGCACAATCAGTCACTGATGTTGCTACATGGTTGGCCAGTGGCCCTACAGTTACATTTTGTCTTAAATATTAAAAAGTCATTTTATTTCAGGACCAGGATTTATTTGGAATGTAGGCCTGGTGGCCATTGTCTGGCTTGGTGAGATGTCTGCAGAGTGGATTTACATTGTACTTACCCTTGGCACTGATGTAAGATCCTGTTCTTTATATTGCTTCAGGTTGTTGAGCTAATTTCACAAGCCATTGGGGATGTTATGAAGGCGGAATTTACAAAACTCAAGGACAATGACGGGTACCCAAGTCTGTCACCAGATGGAGCCACCATGGAGGACTGGGAGGAAATGACTTATTTGTCATCTGGCAGCCTATTGGCCAAAGGCTGCAAATCTGCCATGATGCTGGCCAATCAGAACGATGTTATACAAGACCAAGCATTTACATATGGAAAACATATTGCCTTTGCCCACCAGGTAAATAATATCAGAGCAGTTTTGTCTGGACATACTAGTGTGTTTTATGTAATGGGTTCTCTTGACCATTGCCATGCATGTTCATCCCTGACATCTTACATACCGGTAAGACCTTTGTCTGTGTCATTATTATTATCTTTTATTATATTTACATCTTTATTAATGTATTTTGACTCTGACAAGTAATGGAGACTTACACAGAGCAGTCATATCCAAACTTCCACTCATAAGTTACTCAGAATGGTATGTGTGAATTGTGCGCTTCAATCAGATGCATCCTCTCTTAGGTAATGGAAACACTTAAGGTAGTTAAACACTTTTGTTGTATGTGTATAATCTCATGTCTTTTGTTTTGTTCATTTTGACTGAATACAAACTTTTCCCAGCAAAACCATCCTGGCACATCTCTAATACCTAGTTTTAATTTTTAGTATGGCTCTGTAAAAGAAACACAGAAGTAAACCCCATTGAAAGCGTGAATAAATCTTGATTTGTGAAGTTGCATGGTACAGCCATCTGGTGACGTCCCTGCTGTGTATATATTTTGCACCAGTGATCATGCCCCTTGCAATTTTATTCCCATGTGTGTACAGGAGTAAGCAACTGGTTTTAGAAGGAAAGATTGGCAGATAGTATAATAGTTTAAGGGTAAATATTAAGGGTAAAATATTTTCTTTTCTTTTATATTTAATGTACCTGGTATGTGAACTGCTCCTTTAAAGACTGTGTATGCATTAAGCCAAACCTTCCATCTTCCAGATATTGTTAATCTGCCATTGCTCACCAATTTTGGGGTCATAGGGGCAAAGGTCAAGGTCACAGCACCCATCCATTCAAAAATAAGTTTATGAATGATATCTCTGGTTTGGATAGACGGATTGGCTTCAATCTTGATTTATCAATGACCCACTACTTAAGTAAAAAACATTGAAATTGGGGTCCTGAGATCAAACATGAAGATCACAGGAGCCACTTTAAAAAGATTGTGGATGCACTCTAAATCAAACTTTTCACTGGACCCACTTGTTTAAAAGATTGTTACAATAATCTAAATGCTGCTAGTTCAAGGATAGTAAGTTCTCAGAATTTTTGGTCACAAGGTTATTGGTTAAGGTCGCAGGACCCACATTTTGAAAAAAAAAACTTATAAAAAATATAAATTTGGCTGAGCATCAAGACTCATGGGTCCCTACCTAAGGAAAAATTCTGTTAGGAGATCATGAGCACACACCAGAAATATTTTGAAGTATTACCTCCTTTTCTAAGTGAACGTCCTTAAGAAGTTCTCCTTAATCCTTTGTAAAGTGAAATGAAGAACCTAATTTTCAGCCCTACCTTTATCAAACAAGTAGTTGAAAGACTGTTTCACTGCCATTCTTAAGTGTCGAGTTTTGCCTCAACTATTGCCAAGGCTTGTTTACTTGTTCAGTAAGGCCAGATTTACATGATAAATACCTGAATTCTTTCAGCTTAACGAAGATCTACAGTCGTACTTACATCCCAGTGATGACAATGGGAAGATGTGTGCACTCAGTGCCCCTGCCATTTATTATGTTCAGCAGCTTGGGCTGAAAGGGCGCCCTCTGGTGGAGCTCATGTCAGATTCTCAACAAGTAAGTGACAAGCATGTCTTGATAATAACTGTATTTTTTTACTTCAAAGATTACAGGCAAGTAACCCTTTCAGAGAAAAATAAAAAATATGTTTCAAGTAAAGTGAATTCAAAATGGTTTCACCAGTTAGATTTGACTTGTGTTGGATCAGTGACTGTCTGTCCATTTGGTAAAAAACTGTAATTGGTCATGTCCCAGCACACTTGATACTAAACCAGTCACAATGTTACCGGTAAGTAAAGATCTCATCCTCAATCACGACAGTCTAACAAAAAAAAAATATGTCAATTAATAAGAACTTAACTAGACTTTAAGAATATGAAGATGCAGGGGATGGTCATTTTATAAATTGTTTCATAGGTTTAGGATATCTTTTTATGCCCCCGCCACAAAGTGGCCGGGGCATATAGTTTTACCAATGTCCGTCCTTCCGTCATTCCGACAGTTGTACGGACTTTTTTTTTGCAAAGCCTGCAGAAATTGGCCTGATTTTCGGTGTGTGGGCAGATAATGACCAATTACAGATCAAGTTCGCGTTTCATCCCGGTTGACCTATTTTTAACTGTTTTGCGGCTCCCTAACTTAGAAAATTTCATGAAAAATAGAAATTTTTATGACAACTGCACATGTACGGACTTTTTTTCGCAATGCCTGCAGATATTGGCCTGATTTTTGGTGTGTGGGCAGATATTGACCAGTTACAGATCGAGTTCGCGTTTTGTTTTGGTCGACCTACTTTTGATCGTTTTACTGCTCCTGAACATAGAAAATTTCATGAAAAATAGAAATTTTCATGACAAATACACATGTCCGAACTTTATTTCGCAATGCCTGCAGATATTAGCCTGATTTTTGGTGTCTGGGCAGATGTTGACCAGTTACAGATCGAGTTCACGTTTTGTCTTGGTTGACCTACTTTTGACAGTTTAACGGCTCCTTAACATAGAAAATTTCATGAAAAATATAAATTTTCATGACAAATACACATGTACAGACTTTTTTCCCCAGTGCCTTCTGGTACTGCCCTGATTTTTTGTGTGTGGGCAGATAATGACCATTTACAAATCAACTTAGCGTTTCTCCCTGTTGACCTACTTTTGATTGTTTTACTGCTCCTAAACATAGTAAATTTCATGAAAAATATAAATTTTCATGACAAATGTACATGTACAGCTGTTCTTAGCCCTCAGCTCATAGGCTGATGGGCCATTGTCGTCACCCAAGCTGTCTGTCTGTCTGTCCGTCCGGCGTCCGTCCAGCATCCGTCCGTCCCGCGTTTGTTAACTTTTAACTTGTGAGCGGGATATCTCTAAAAAGATTCAACATAAGTGAAGATGTATATCGATAAAATCTCGGTCAAGTTCAAAGATGGGTGACCCTGACCCATTTTTCTACATTTTAGAGCTGATTATAGAAAAACATTCAGAAGCTTATATCTCAGGAACCATTGTGAGGATTTTCACAAAACTTACTATGCTCATTGGGACTGATGGTCTATATGTGCTGCACAATTTTGGTGGCGCCACCTGCAATTTCTGATTTTTTAATCAATTTTTATTGGGATTTCAATTTTGGCCTTGTGAGCAAGATATCTCTAAAAGGATTCACCGTAGGAATATTAATTCATCAGGGAAGATGTATATCAACAAAATTTTGGTCAAGTGCAAAGATGGGTGACCTTGACCTATTTTTCTTTGTTTTAGAGCTGATTATACAAAAACACTCTGAAGCTTATATATCAGGAACCATTGTGTGGATTTTCACAAAACTTACTATGATCATTTGGAATGATGGTCACAATTTTGGTGGCACCACCTACAATTTCTGATTTTTTAATAAATTTTTATCGGATTTTTCAATTTTGGCCTTTGTGCAGGATATCTCCAAAGGTATTCAACAGAGGAACTTCATTTCTTCAGTGCTATTGCATAATATTTACATAATCTTGGTCAAGTTTAAAAATGGGTGATTTTGACCTACTTTTCAAGGTCAAAGAGCTTAGTATAGAAAAAACTTAGGAGCTTATTTCTCAGGAAGCATTTGGTGGATTGTTATGAAACATGGTACATACTGCTCCAGTTTAAATTTATGACTGATTATCAGCTTTTGCTAATATTCTGGTTTTGCGATGCAATGCTTACAGATACTGGCCTAATGTTTGGTCTGTGGGCACATAATGACCACTTACAGATCAAGTTTGCGTTTTGTCCCAGTTGACCTATTTTGACCACATGACAGATCCTGAACATAGAAAATTTCATGAAAGACAGAAATTTTTATGAAAAATGCATATGTATGGATTTTTTTTCACAATGACTGCAGATACTGGCCTGATTTTTGGTGTGTTGCTTGATGATGACCCATTACAGATCGAGTTTACATTTTGCCCTTGTGTCATTTTGTACTTTTGACCATACAACACCTACTGACCTTAAAAAATTTTACAAAATTTAACAAATGTTTCTAATTTGCCCCAGGAGGGGGCATTCGTGTCGTTCCCACACAGCTAGTTTTTTTTACTAATTTGCAGTTGTTTCTTTTCATCTATTTAGATACAATACAATGTTTAAATGTTTTTTTTTCAACAGTGTAAACCTGTAAAAATGAATTTTGATATCTTTGTTTTCTTATGGCTATAAATGATAGTAATGGATACATGTGGTGATATTCAGATTTAGTCGAGCCCGGTTATTGTCATGTCGGTGGTACATGCTCATATTATGATAATAACCGGGATATGATATTATGCAGGCTTCAACGTCGATATCCTTTTGAGTCACACAACAAGCATTATGTCTCACATGATATTAAATAAATTGTAAAGAAAAAGGAACAGAAACGTTAATTAATATTTTTTTTGCACAACAGCATATCAAATTGCGTTCATGGGCACCTGACAATTATTTACTGTAATTTTGGTGCTGCATATAACAATAACATACCGAAATCCCATTTGCCAACAAAAATTGAAGTAGTGTCTATGTCAGGTGGTCAAATGTCTGGAAATATGCGATTCAGTTATAACGTTATGCAGAGGTGCCAACTCTTCCGCATTTTGCGGAATCATTCCGTATTTTAGATGTTCATTCCGTGATTCCGCCACTAAGGGGTTAAATTCCGTATTTGAATGCACTGGGGAAAAAATCTGTGTGATTATCTGATCGCTCATAAATTTTATATATATCTTAATTTAGTTTATTTCTGTTAAGAATCGTAAAGGAGCAAATAAATTGATACCATAAGCCTGAAAACAGCTACTTTTCAAAGCTTCTTCCCGTATATAACTGCATGTCAGACATCATCTGCATGTCCAGACTACCGTGGTTCTCATGACAATGGGGGGCACCTGCGGAGTATTTTCCATGCGGACATCACAGAATAAATTCGAATCAGAAGACGCGTTCACAAGTTTCGGCGGTGTAGTAGGGAACTCAGAAGTTGCGCGCCAGTTCATCACCAGTTATTATTGTATTTTCTTCTGCTGTACACTTTTATTCCCTAAATCATGTAACCCCTGTAGTTTCTGCATGTTGGTTGTTAACTTTCATTGTGGGGATCTGAAAGTAACAATTAACACGCTGTGTGTTTGTCGAAAGTGTTAATACAGTAAAAGAAATTCCGGAAACTAGGACTTAATCATGAAATAGTTTGGTCCTAAAATGTCACTCGTCTTTTTTTCAGTTTCATGTTTGCTATGCAGGTTCATATATGTTCATGTTTGAATATTGACAGCAGTCATATTATATGCGAGTTTGTGAACAGAAGATGCTTCAGTGATTTCTAAACATGCAGCAAGCATAATTTATCGTTGCACGTATACCAGAACACGGAATGAACTGACGTGCGTTTTCTGTAACTCTGCCTGGTTTTGAAGTTTTGAAGTTTGTCCTTATAGAAGTTAAAACATTTGAATATTTACGTCGACAATCATGTGAAATATTACGTTGACAAATTTACCGCCTTTGTGGTCAAGGACATCTTTTTGGGCACATATGACCATAGTATAATTCATAGTTAATTTAATTAACAGATGACTGTTAAAATCAGTTACAATGAATCATATTTTGTCAAATTTATGTCTTTAAAGCACGAGCTAGTTTATGCTGCTTCGAAAAAGTGGAGCGCGGGAAAGTTCACCGGTGTTATACCATTTTGTATATAGATCGGCGAGCTTACACTGCAGATAGCAAGTTATAAGTCGGTACTGTAAAATATGTTTTAAATATTGGAGCATTAAAATAACGGGCTTTTTTTGCTCTGCAGATGCTCAACTAATTGAAAAAAATGAATTCAAATAGGAAAATTTTAATTATGTATTGTGCCCGCGTTTGCAACGCAGAAATGTCGGCAATGGGAAGCCGAGACCTGCAAGCTGTATCATCAAATTCTGCATGTATCATTAGCTCGGTATTTCCAAAATATGCATGACCACCAAGAAATCCATTTTGTTGATAGTTAATTAATTTTTATCATATTGCTCTCGCATTTCAGAACATGTTTTGCCCACGGTCTGCCCAATGTAAACGATGTCAGTGTCATCCAACTGCATTTTTCCAAACGTATCCCCGTAATTTATTGAACGTCCAAGCTCGCCTGCTCAGTAAAGTCTCTCTTTGGCGGGCACACCTGAGGTTGTGCATTAGATCGCGCTAATACAGCAGGATATCCAAGGGTTTCAAAGTGGAAACTGGTCAATCTCGCGGCTTGAAACCTCATGGTAATGCATCAGGGAATATGTCATCGTATCAAATTTACCGCTGCGTTGTTTTTTTGCGGATATTCTGTGAGTAAAGGAAGTTATTCGAACATGTCTATGAAAATGTTTGCACCTGACGACTGGCTTGAAAGTGTTCTTTGATTTTGAAAATGTATTTGCGCGGGTAGAAGTGGGGCCTGGCGATCATGGGGCTGCAGCAGTCAAGTTACATTACCATTATATATGGTAAACTTATTGGACAGATTTATGTATACAAAGATGCAGTCTTTGCCATGTAGGCCTATAACATACGGGAATGAACTCCGATCGTAACGACATATTTGTATAAGTATACGGCAAAAGCCGGCAAAGAGTAGAGAATAAACGGACATTTAAATGAAGGCCTATTATTTATTTATGTGTCATATGTAATTTGGATGAGTATAAAAACGAATATAATTAAGACCCCTCTCTCTTTCTCTCTCTCTCTATAGGCCTGAGGTTTCCAATGATCTTTTTCTTGTCAAATAACCGTGAAAAAATTGTCTTATTTTCGCGAAAAAAGGCTTACGAAGTTCTAAAAAACAGTCTTAATTATGGAAATTGAAAAGGCGCAAGAACCCTGTGGATGATCCTGCCACTGGTCAAGCCATATACCCTACCCATCGCAAGGTGATGCAGGGAGTTTGGGTTATTGCTCATAGCAATCATAGAAAGAATCGCATGGAATATCGACCAACATTGTAAGATCAAACACTCGAGGCCTTGCTGTTTCAAAAAGTAAATTTGAATGTGACGTGTAGGGCTTTTTATGAGCATCGGTATTCACAGCAATTCTTATGCCAGACAAAAAGTGCTACATATTAAGCCATGAGCTCCTCGGGAGATCATAAAGAATAAAAAGCTTGACTATTTAACCTGTGGAAGTATTGCTGGCAATATAATAAATGTATTTTCAGTTTGGTCTTGTATTACAGTTTCGAAAATTTTGTGCATGTGTACACCTGTGTATAAAATTGGGGGGGGGGGGGGGTAAATTAGATGGGTCTCCATAATGGCATTTTAATGTAAGGTTGTTTTATAATGTCATTCCTGAATATGGGTATATATTCCTGATTTTGGACCCTCCCATTCCTGAAAGTCCTTTTTCAATGTTGGCACCTCTGGTTATGCGATCATGCGAAGGCAAAGTATTTTACTAGTTAATTCTTGCACTTTCCCCGACTCTTGCAACTTATTTTCCGGATGTTTTATCAATGACCGAAACTTCTATATGATTGTCATTATGATAGGACTTCATGTTCGGGCAGCGGGCATCGAAAACGATTTTCAACCTTTTTAAGTTTCACAGCAATTTAGGTTAAGGATTGGGTATCGCTTTCATTGCTCTCAAAACTTCCAGCTTTTCGTACAACCTTAAAGGGGATTTCCAGCCATAAACACCATTAACAGCTCGTGCTTCAAATCATCTCCGCAAAACGTCACTGAGGTGTAAACTGCGGCCATGCAAGGGTCAGGAGTTCATTATGTATGGCATGTGATCGCAAACATTGCCCTTGTTTAAGGTACGAAGAAATGCAATGATCTGGAAAATGTGGTTTCTTAAGACATTAATTAGCTAAGTTTTGGTGATTGACCCACAACCATCACTGCACTTGCCTGCCTTGCACCGGAGGGAGATGAAATTGTTTAATATACCTGATAGATTACAGGCTTTTGGCCTCATTGATCTTCTTGTCAGCATTTGATGTGATATTAACTGTGAACTGGTATCACTGCCAAGGGTTCCAAGTATGACAATAAACGGGATAATGACAATATTTCATGAAATTAAACAGTCTGATTTACCATTGTATATATAGGAAATGGTTTTGGATTTCGGATTTATGTGACAATAAATGGGAATTTCTATTAACCTAAATGACACAAAGTGGGCTTGACTGTATAGCAATCTTAAGAATGTAGGACTGTAGTCTGTAGACAATTATGGCAATGTGAATGTTGACGCATCCAATTGTATCCTTAATTTTGTATTTTTATTTCAGTTTTATGACAGAGTCCGATGGAGCTCCGCCATTCAGAAGATGAAGACATGTTGTAATGACCACGGACAGAGTGCTTTAGATGCTATCAAAGAGTGGAAGCCGTCCGAGGCTAAATCAGCACTACAAAATATAGTTAAAGCTGTCACAACAGTATGACAGTAAAAAGACATAAAAATAATTGTTAAAACGTATAATATGTATGAAAGGGTAGTATTTATATTGACATTTAGGGAATACTTAAGATATGGATAGTTCAAGCTTCTAAGAGGTAAAGTTCATTATTTTACCACCATGCAGGAAGGAGAAAATTTAAAAAAACAGATATTGAAGGGTATTTTATGTTTCACCTTTATTTTATTGTACACTGCCAAAAAGGTTATCTAATTTATCTAAAGTATATAGAATTCCTTTAGATTAATTAGATAACCCATTTGGCAATGTACAATAAAGTAAGTATATAAGAGTCCTTACTTAAATATGAGAAATACAGATACAATGAGAATAAAATTGCCCTGAATGATTGCTCGTTGAGGGAATAGAAGTTATAAATTACATTTTATGTGAAACACATATACATATATATCAGAATATATATTGGGATTGCAGAAGAAACATGGAGTGTCACATTTGTGCTTCATTCACATAAAGTCACACAGACTGGTTGACAGTATCAGGATGCCTTTCTGTGGATGTAGGTCCATACATTGGAATATCCAACTGGTGCATAATCATTAAATCCATTTTCCATATTTCCAGATCGACCTGCAGTTTAGTGGTTCTATATGGAACCTACATTGCACTAGGGATGAGTTTGTGTTTAAACATGCAGAACTTGTATGGGGAACATACAGGATACACATGCAAGTTGTAAAGTGGGAAAAAAATTTACTGCACATGTGGAAAAAAAGTTTTGTGCATGGAAATCCGATGCAGGTCTAAGGAAACACTTGAATATGACCTCAAGGTTATGATATGTGGCGTGATTGTGTCCACCAAAATGACATACATCTGTGTAATAATGTGCATCTGGGTATGCAGTAAAAACTAGAGAAACATTATTTATACACACAGCACAAATCTGGTGTAACATTTAAAGAATTCTGATGGGAAGAAGTTTAATACATGATAGAATTAATTCAGAAAAATTACAGGAATGATACAGATATGCATAATTTATTTTGTTTCAAAATATCCCTCATCGATGAGGTATTTTTAAAAAACATAATTTCAGCATTTGTTGACATTTGAATGTTATTTGTAAAGAAATATTTGAATAAATATTTTGTACATAATTCATTTGTGAGTGTATTTAGCTCAGCTGACTGCAAAATTGAGCAAAAGCGGTCACCCTTTGTCTGCTGTCCATCCAGCCTTCTGGCTGTTAATAGGGCACAAATGGTAACAGTTAGACCTAGAAACTTCTAACTGTACATCCAGGAAGGTCCTAGGCAAATCGCCTTTAAAACCTGCATTAGGTCATTGTGACCTATATTCCACGACCTCTATGAAAAAGGTGTCATACGAGCACCCTGAATGTCAGATGGGCACAGTTCGTATCCGATAGGTCTATAGTCTTCCCACGCAGCATCAAGGGAGGTTCTGGGCAAAACTCCTTAGATACCTGAAATTAGGTCATTTTTACCTATATTATGCGACGTACTTGCAGAAGACATGATTTTTAGCATCCAGACAGTCAGATGGGGTACAAATTGTATCCGTAAAGCCTAGAATCTCTTAACAAAGGTCCTTGGAAAATATCCTTGGAATCATGAAATTATGTCAGGTGATCTTTATTCTGTGATCTATTGGAAAAAGATGATATACGAGCACCCTGAATGTCAGAAAGGCACAAATCATATTTGTTAGGCCTAGAATCTTCTAACAAAGCATCCAGTGAGGTTCTAGGCAAACCTTTCTAAACCTGAAATTTGGTCATGGTGACCTATATTCTTTGACCTACAGGCTGAAAACATTTAGTTAAAAAGCATTAAGTTAGCTAGACACAGATCGTAGCAGTGAACTTTGAACTTTCCATCTTGAGAGTTCTTGGTAAACTTCTCTTGTAAACCCTTAATTAAAGGTCGCTGTATCATATTTTCTAAGGCCTATGGACAAAACGCAAGAATTTGAACACTGTATATAGGTCATTCTATCAATTGTTCAAGGTTCCATAACAAATTTTTTTTGCTTCAGATCATAACATTAACACATGCATCCCCTATTTGTCAAATTCAGTTGAGTGTCATGGCCCATGGGCCACATATTATAATAAAACAAAAATAAGGATTTGCCTACTACGTGTATCTACATCCATTATTGTGGCTTAATGAAAACAGGCACAATGTTCCCTATAGAGTGAAAATGCATGAGAGGCTACTCTCAGAAAGATTAGATCTTCATATCTCACGAGTGGCCTGAAAATTGGCATGTCCGTCCATCTTGGATAGGTTTCTCGAACACTTGACTGGTGGTGCCAACTATACCTACATATTCATAGAACAAAGCCATGCATTTTTCTCAGGAGTGTTATTATGAATCCACTAGAAATTTTGCATGCGATAGATCTTGAATATCTTAATCTCTTGCATAAGCCTTGTGGTTCCATCTACAATCGTGTTTGGGAAGTGTCTATCCATAAATCTGTTGGCTGAAAGTTGCACATATATCAGTAGTTACTGCAACAATCCGTGAAAAGCAGTGACGTGCAGAGTGGTACTCTTGTGATTGGATGTATCAGCCTGAAATTTGCACTGTTATCCGCCTTGGATAGCTTTGTCGTAGACCAGATAGGTGGCGCCACCTACTGTGCCATTACCATAGATTTTTTTTATGCCCCTTTCTCAGGAATGGTCTGGCGTATCGGCCTGAAATTCTGCATGTTCAAACATCTTGGGTAGATTTCTTGTCCCAGAGACTGATGACGTCACCTACTTTCGTTTTGATTGATTTCCATCAGTGCATCTGTTTTTTTTTTTATGAAAATCACATATCTGAAGAATGGTTTGGTTCATTGGCCTGAATTTGTGCATGTAGATCCATATTGTGTAGATTTCTCGTACACTAGACTGTTGACACCACCTACAATCACGATTTGTAGAATACATTCAGGCATTTATCTCAGGAGTCCTTGAATGTAATGACCTGAGATTTTGCTTATCCATCCATCTTGGATAGCCATCCCGTGCTCAAGACAGGTGGCGCCACTTACAATACTTTATTAATAAAATACATTATGCTTTTATCTCAGTAACGGTTTGAAGCCTTGCATGTCCACTATCTTGTACACTTTACTAGTGGCGCCACATACAATATTTCTTCTTGTTTCGTTCCTCCACGCGTCTTGGGATACTTGGCCATCGCTGATGCCATAACGTGTTTGTACGGCTGTCACGTCAGGAGAGCTTATATGCTATACTTTATTTATGCCACTGTGATTCGATGGATACCTATTGTCGCTTGGCAACTGTCCATATTCTAGTTAAAAATGGAATAGTTAAAACAATGGAAAACATTGGAAGTAAACGGAATATCAGTCATGAATATAGCAATGGGCAAGTTTTCTTGTGCACAGTGAGCTAGAGTCCTCTAATAAAGCAGGCATTGTAACCTATATGTACTATATGCACCCGCAGATCAACACTAATATCCATGATAAAACACGTAATAATGCATACAAACCTGTAATACAAACCTGAAACTCTCCTTTAGACAAAATCGTGCTGCATACGTCGGTCTTGTTGCCTTTCTGATGTCATATTGAACTGAAAAGAATATACCAACTTTTCGTATTTCGCCTGCGTAAGGATAATTTTTAGCGAACCTGTGAGCTTATGCGATGGTGCGGCGTCGTCCTTCGTGCGTCGTGTGTCGTGCGTTGTATGTACGTTAACCATAGCTATCTCGAAAACGGCAGAAGCTAGCATCACCAAATTTTTTGCAAATAATCAGTCATCTGTAAAACTCTATCGGATTTTGTTTATTTTTTTCTAACAGCATTATCTTAGATTTTATAGGGAAAAAGCTAAAAAAAAGCTTTAAAAATTTTCTTTTCCGAAACTGTCCAGCCAAATTGTCCAATATTTCACAGAAATGATCCCTTGAATCTTTCTCAAGTTTGATCGAATGGTTCGAGTTTGGAGATTTTTGGCCGAGTTACAGGAGGTTGAACTTAGTCATCTCTCCAAAAAAGCACACTAAAATTAAAATCTCAGAAACGGCTAGATCTATAATCACCAAATTTTATACCAATATTTGTCACATAATTGAGGTATTGGTGGCGCCACCTACATTGATGTGTTTTTTTACAAGCAAAAATGTAATTTTAACCTCTTCTGGCTTATACACTGATTAATGATTAAACTGTTAAGCTGATTGGTTTAAACTTTGCAAGAATTATTCTATTGTAGGGTTCTGCCAGTTTTATAAGAATAGATTGGGTAAATACAGCTTTAAAAAAACCATTGTAGCTAATTGAAAAAGGCTTTCTGTGTTTGAAAACATTTGACAACATGCTGAGTTTCAGCAGACAAGCCCAGAGGTCACTCAGTACAAACAGGTGGGGTCCAGACATCACCATGACAACTGACCTGGCTCTGGCGGGTGTCTAGACAATGTGTCTAGACGTCAAGACACAGCGGTTTGCATTTTAAGCGAATCGGGTTTATCATCAGGTCACACGTGAACTGCTGCGCCCTCATTTTTGGTTGACCTCTGACCTTTCCTCGCTGCCCAGCGTCCATTTGTGCGTCTGTTTCCACACATAAACCAACATATCTGGGGAACCGTTTGACCGATAAGGCTAAAAAAATTTGCACAAGTGTAGCCCTTTGATTGCTTTATAACATACACTAAAATTGGTGGCGCCACCTGCAACCATTTTTGCACAGCGTCAATCTGTTCATCTGCCTTGGGATAAAATCACTCATATCTCAGCAGTGGTTTGACTTTTCCACCTGAAATTTTGCAGGTTTATACATCCTGGACATCTTTCTCGATTTTTTTGCGCCACCTACATTCACGTTTACTCTGCAGACATCCAAGCTCATATCTCAGAATTTTGCAGGGTTATACATCCTGGACAGCTTCCTCGATTTTATGACAGTCGGCACCACCTACATTCAAGTTTACTCTGCAGACATCCAAGCTCATATCTCGGGAACCATTTGACCGATTGGGCCAAAATTTTGCATGTGTATAGATCTCACAAAGCTCTTCATCATAGGCCAAACTGGTGGCTCCACCTGCAACCATTTATGCTCAGCGTCCATTTGTTCATCTGCCTTGGGATAAAATCACTCGTATCTCAGCAGTGGTTTGACTTTTCCACCTGAAATTTCGCAGTTTTATACATCCTGGACAGCTCTCTTGATTTTATGACAGGTGGCGCCACCTACATTCAGGTTTACTCTGCAGACATCCAAGCTCATATCTCGGGAACCGTTTGACCGATTTGGCCAAAATTGTGCATATGTATAGCTCTCACATAGCTCTTGTTCATAGGCAAAACTGGTGGCGCCACCTGCAACCACTTATGCACAGCGTCCATCTGTTCATCTGCCTTGGGATAAAATCACTCATATCTCAGAAGTGGTTTGACTTATCCACCTGAAATTTGCAGGTTTATATATTCTGGACAGCTTTCTCGATTTTATGACAGTCGGCACCACCTACATTCAAGTTTACTCTGCAGACATCCAAGCTCGTATCTCGGGAACCGTTTGACCGATTGGGCCAAAATTTTGCTAATGTATAGATCTCACAAAGCTCTTTATCATAGGCCAAACTGGTGGCGCCACCTGCAACCACTTATGCACAGCGTCCATCTGTTCATCTGCCTTGGGATAAAATCACATATATCTTAGCAGTGGTTTGACTTTTCCACCTGAAACTTTCCTGGACAATTTTCTCGATTTTATGACAGATGGCACCATCTACATTCACGTTCTATTCCCCTTGCCACTTAATCCATGCCTCGCTTCACCCATCCAACTCTGATTTCTGCGGATACACATAGTCGCTTGTCGACTACCTATATTCTAGTTTTAAAATGTCCTAGTCTGAAACTTGCAGGTCCGAAACGTCCATTTTGCTGAAATCATAATAA
This sequence comes from Sipunculus nudus, assembly GCA_026874595.1. Classification (NCBI taxonomy): domain Eukaryota; kingdom Metazoa; phylum Annelida; class Sipuncula; order Golfingiida; family Sipunculidae; genus Sipunculus; species Sipunculus nudus. The sequence continues at coordinate 60,175,593 of CM049311.1, read as the reverse complement.
CTAAAGTAGATATGCAGGACTTAAGAGAATCAATATTAAATTTTAAAAATAAACCTTCATTCATACTCCCAAACTTTGCACAGGTTCGCATAAGGCCTGTAGGCCTTATTTAGTCATCTGTTTATTCATATTTAGTTCCGTGCAATAAATAAATAAATGAGTAAACCACTCAGATTTGTCCTAGTGTCGCCGGAGGCTTTGAACAACGCCTCGTCTCACTTTTTTTTTACATAATATAGAAAGTACGTGTTAAACATGTCACATGCTGGATAGTTCTACAAGGTTTACAGTGATAAATTTTAATAATGGGTGTAACATGAAAACTGTCCGACTCCTATAACACCTGGTTTAATGTCCAAATGATGGTGATACCTGAAAACTGTTACAAAAAAAAATTATTCCATGTATCAGCTGATGGTACAACCACCGCGCCGGAGATGTGATAAACAATTACGTGTATATGGATTACAAACTTAATGACGAGAAAGCAGAGACTTCAGTCATGTCTTACCATTTTTGTTTTATAGTAACTTCTTGCAGTTCAATGTAAAGGAGACCAATTAATATTAAAATACGCTTAAAACACTTAAACGGGAAGACCCTGTAACTCCATGACAATAGGTACAATATTCCAAATAGAGTGAAAATGAGAAAATTCCCTAATTCCCTACCTGAACTGAACTGAGGATGTATTAAGCCCTCCGAGCGCTCTAGTTAAGGGTCTCAGAACAGTTCCGTAGGCGCTCCCTATAGGCGCAGATGCCACCAAACTAAGGAGAGAGCCGTTTCAGCCCCAGTTCCCCGCCTATACATCATTATTTTTTACACGGTTAAGATAAGCACCGAGTTCCTTATAGAGTGAAAATATGCATGAAAAACTGCTTTTGCAAAATTTAGACCGATTTTTTTATGGGTTTACAAATATAATTGAGTCTGTAACTATGTATGCAATTAACTTTCATAGATTATTATAATATAATTGAAGTAACATGCATTGTCTCCATAGGATAAAATAAGTACCCCACGCTTTTGAAACTTTGTTGATTCCTCCGCAATTGTAGGATATAATAAATAAGAAGTAAATTATGAGCAAATGTGTGTACAGTAAACATGCAGGTAAAAAAAGCACCGATACATAACCGAATTTTCCAAAGTTCTTTTTTCACACAAAACACTCACTTCCGTCTATAGCCTTCCTCGGCTTCAACACTTCATATGGAAGTGGCCATATATATGACAGCGACAAAAGGGGTTGAATGTATTTGAAAAGGAACCTTTAGACTTTAATGAATAACTTGAAAGTGGGCCTACTTTGGAGACCGTATATATATATATATATGTATAGGCCTACATAGACCATGCCGACGGTGGCATGATATGATCTTTTTTTATAGGTACGGGATTAAAAGGCATTTTTTGTAATTTTGGAACAGAGGCAGGTTTACACAATTCATCATACCATTATAGAAAAAATATAGAGCAGTGGCGGATCCAGAAATTCAAGAACGGGCGCGCTAATACTGGGTTAGCGGATGATGCATTGTAAATTATATATATATATATATAAATATATATATATATATATATATAGAGAGAGAGAGAGAGAGAGAGACATATTTATATATATATTATTACGTAATATATTTTCAACCTATGAAAAATATTTTTTTATTAATGTCACCTATATACGAATAAAATCTTGAAACATTTTTTTATCAACTTTATTTTGTCGGGGGAGGACTCCTCTATTAAGAAAAGTTTTAAATGTAATGTAAAGAGGACATTTGAGCCGCCTTTAAATAAATATGAGGATTATCTGTTCCTTAACTACTGTTCTCTTAAATGTCTTTGCATAACGTATAGTCAAACTTTAGAGGTTGGGGGTGCACGTGTGGTCGGTGATAATATTTGTATTTCTTCCAAATTTTTGTAAATTGGAAAGTCCGAACATTTTATCGTTTTAACATGCTGATGTCTGTATGGTGAAAATAATACGTTTATAACTTGTAAAATACCATCGTTTACATGTAATCCTCGTGGTAAAAAAAATATATGTTAAGTTGCATATTAAACTTTAATGACTTCTGCATGTGCACCGGACCATGAGTTCGAGTATCAGCCGAGGAGCCGTGAGATTTTCACGGTCGACCAGAATCAAAGCTGGTCTCTGCAGGCTAAAGGGAAGACCGTGCTTCACTCACATGCAGTATATATATAAACATTGGATGCTATCTTAATCACAGAGCTGTTCATTAATATTCTCAACTTATGAATTAGAAAGTTACTAAATGTGGGTAACTTCAAGTGCTAGGAATAAAAAAAGAGATGATAAAATGAAAATTAATTACGAATAACTGGGCAAAGAAATAGATAAAATGTGAGATAAAATAGAGATGTTATACAGCTCACCGGGGTGTGTGTGTGTGGCGGGGGGGGGGGGGGGGGCCTCTTGATCCGCCACTGTTTAGGGGGTCATAAAAATATCATTATTGGTGTAAACTATTGAATGAAATGGGATACTCTGTGAAATAATAACAATGATACTAATATTAATAATAATTATAATAATTATAATAACAGTATTAATAATAATAACAGTAATAATTTTATTATTTCTGCCATTATATTGTATTCATTCATAAAATGATTGTCATGATAATTGTGATTATTATCATTATGAACAATGGGCATACAGTCTGTTGTTATATACATCAATGCCGATACTCTGTAAAATAATAATAATAATAATAATAATAATAATAATAATAATAATAATAATGATTATAATAATAATAATGATAATGAAAATGATAATAATTATAATAATAAAATAATAATAATAATAATAATAACAGTAATAATTTCATTGTTTCTGCTATTATAATGTATTTACTCATGATTATCATGATAATTGTTTTTATTAGTATTATTAACAATGGTCATACATTCAGTTGTTATATACATCTTACATAATAATGATACAATGTAATAATTGAAATACGTTATTTTCACGTATTATTATACGTACGTGCTGTACGTTCTGTTTATCTCCTCATAATTATTATTATTTTCCAAATGTCACATTTTAAAGAAAAACTAATGAGTTTTCGTTAAAACAAAAGTAAAAACATGTATTGTATCTCTCAAAGCTTTTGATCGATGAAGAGTTTCGTTTAAGTTTGTTAACATATATATATATATATATATATATATATATATATATATATATATATATATGCTGTTATAAATAGGTCTCGTATGGTCATACAGTACACATTGACTGCTAAAGTGGTTTTGTTTCAGGTCAACAAACCAGGTCGATACACACTAAGGGGCGCGCCCTCTCACAGACAGGCAAAGCTCGATCAATATAAACACTGTTATGGCAACCGAGGCGGATCCAGCGTGCTCCGAGCTACAACCTTTAGCACAGGGGCCGCAATATTTTTAACTGGGAAACTACATTCATCATTGAGTACATGTGGCAAAGGGCATGAGTGTTGCATCAGGAATTTACATCTTATATCCGTTTGTCATCTGAGCTGAAAGATGTACAGACACTGGAAAAAGGCCACGTTTTCTCAAGAATGTGTTGTCTTTGCTCCACATTTGATTGATCAGGTAAGTGCATTAGTGTAGACTGGTTCCCATCTCCTTATTATGGTACATATGTGCCATATTTATCAGTCACAACTTATAAACGTTTAATTAGACATGTTGATGAAAATGTTTGCAGTATTCCTCATGCAGGAGACGTATCAACGTCTGAACATCACACTATATCTTTACACCTCTGTATACTGATATGTGTGGGAACAAGTGTTATTCACATGTGAACTACATTTATGCATGATTCCGACAACACTCCCTAAAATGAAACGATCTAGGTCAGAGGTTGTTTCCATAGACGCTACGTGTGATTTGCTTCATTCAGTACATGCATGTGTGTATTTACAAATGCATGCTTGAGCAGCGTGTTTCACTACTCGAGTTTACATATGAGTGCCACTGTAGAGTTGGCTAAAATTACATTGCCACTGCTGAAGACCCACAAGAGTGCTATAACTTTAGCATTTACAACTTTGCACCATGCACCGCTTGTAGTGCGGCACAAATAAAACCACGAGGCAACCTACTAAAATATGCACGTGTAGGCCTACAGACCGAATTATATATAGCAATTTCAAAAGTAAATGACATACGTCTGTGCTGAGGGTAATTTCGGCGAGTGGTTGGCAGGGTTTTTTATATGTGAAATAAATAGGCGCCGATCAATATCTGAGGCTACCCGGTCAACCTCCCCCCAAAAAACAATAGGAGACATTTTTTTATATAATTTTATTGATGTCTAGTTTTCACATGTAATATTTAAAACACAATAATTCAGTATTGGGTTCGCATCTAAATCAGATTAAACTTAACCGGTTTACTTGATCCTGGAAGTACTCCGCTTTGCGTCCGCACTGTTATGTAGTTCTTATCAAATGTCTTATCCGTTAAAACGTTGGTTTGCTGTCCACACTTGGATAATTGTTATTCTAATTTTACAATGCTATAAAAAGTGATATTGTTAATGTGTGTGTGTGTGTGTGAGAGAGAGAGAGAGAGAGAGAGAGAGAGAGAGAGAGAGAGCAGAAGCGGATCCAGGGGGGGGGGGGTCCAGGGGGTCCGGACCCCCCCTTTTTCATCAGAAACAACGTTTTTTTAAGGGCTTCAGACAAAATTTTGCCGCCTGGACCCCCCCTTTTTCAGACCTGAGGACCTTTTTTTTAGGGTTTTCATTAGTCCTCCTGGATTGGACCCCCCCTTTTCCTAAATCCTGGATCCGCCCCTGGAGAGAGAGAGAGAACAACCACTGCACAAATACTTGGCCTAATGGCTTTCACTAATGGCAATTCATGATACGTGCACAAGTGTTACAGGTAGGAAGAGGGTTGTATAACTTATTGACTACCCGAACGAAAACCAGCTGCTTTAGAGACAGAAAAGCGTTATTTTTCTCCAGTTATAACTGCATGTATATATAGCTATTGGTCGTACAGAACACACGTTCTCTGACACGAGAATCCTGGTTTGAAAAAGTTTTACTGGGGTCAATTCGGTTGATGATATCGCTGTTGCTTGAAGTTACTTTTCCTGCATATATATATATTAATATATATATATATATATATATATATATATATATATATATATATTTATAGGAGGTAGTGTTACCCTCCGATGTAAAGTGCTCTATGGCCTACAGACTAGGCCAGAGCGGTATAAATCTGAAGAAAAACAACACTGTTATTTCACAACGGTCTGTTTCACGGGATGCGACCCGATCATCAGGTGAATGTGGTTAGACATTCTAATGATCGGGTCGCATCCCGTGAAACAGACTGTTGTGAAATAACAGTGTTGTTTTTCATCAGAGTTATATATATATATATATATATATATATATATATATATATATATATATATATATGCAGACATCGTTCCTTTGACTTATCCTTAATTGCAAGATATCACCTGGGCACATTTTTCATGTACCAATAAAACAAAGTGATCTATTATTGGCTTTTCTGAACAGACCTTTTTCCAAGAGAAGCTCATCCTACGTAATATTCGTCTGGTGTAATCTTGCTCTATGAGCTAGCAAAACCAAGTGAAAGCCACAGACTCATCACCCTTAAAGATAACATTTGTATACATGCTTTTATAAATAAAAATTTTATATATAAAAATTAGGATCCTTTTTTTGTCGATATGACGGACCCGAGCACGTAGTGCAGTCGTCGACAACAGATGTCGCTGGTGTGGTGAAAAAGGTCTATTTTGGGATAAGTCCACACTATGAATCAAAGGAGACCTCACCATTTCATGGACCTGTTACAGACACTTATTGTCATTCCTGTTGTGTGGGCATGAATTGCACAGGTCAATGAACCGGTTTAGCCTATGTGGTTACTGAGACCTCGCGAGACCTCAATATACCTAGTACAAATATATTGATGTTAAGTAACCCGCTAGCCCAGGGCCAGTTTTGCCACCCATAATAATGTTTCATAACTAAACAGTAACGGATGTAAAGTACAGAGTTACTAAAAGATTATAAACATACAATAGCTGTGACATTTGCTGGCCAAGTGTTATGTCAATGGAAATTACATTACTTCCAGGATCCATTGCATCATAAAGTAAAACGTGATATCACGCAATAATACGTAAGCCGGGTATATACATGTAATTATTGCAGGCCTGCTTGCGATTTTTGTTTGACAAGGGAACATTTAAAACAGTCATTGAGTTAGTAGTTGCGGTTTGGTAGACACCGATCAGTATTGCCACACAGTGGCTGCATTTTACCACACTCCAGAATCCATGACCTGTTCCTCTCCCCCCCCTCCAGCACATTTATATGATTATATAAGAGGCACATATTGTCGACATCAGGGAAATATTTTCAATGATGTGTTTTGGAAGCTTAACACATTTTAAGCTTTTAATTTGGTTCAGAAAGAGGCAACCAGATATCGTTTGATAAACAAATGGTAGTTTCTAAAATGGACCACAGATGTCGCCACAGTTCCAATCCCTTCCTGTGTGACTGGAAATGTCCACTTCAAAAAGTACAAAGACTTTTTAAATCTAATTGTACACAACAATATAATTGTACTGTAGCCATTTAAGTGGCCTAAAATATTTAATGCTTGAGACTGTCTGAGTTATTTTTCGCTTCTTTTTTCTCCCCGATACCATCAGCAAATGATACATCACCAAGATGGTATTGTGAGTATTTCTCTCTCTCTCTGACTGTATTAAACTTTAAATCAAACTGTGCGTATATCTGTGTATATATCTATGTAAAATCGCTATATAAGTTTGTACTTGCGTAAACCCTATCTGTCCATCAGCATAAATGCGTATGTGTCAGAAAATGGCCACATGAGCGATTTTCACGTATATTCTCAGCGCAGCATGCGGGAACAGAATTCCTGGCAAAATAGCGTCAATCTGGTGTCTCTTTTTGGAAAGGCCCACCAAACTAGTGTGCTAACTATAAAACAGCAAACTCCTGACGGTTTGAAGCACTTTTCACACATATTAGCTTTATACGAATAAGGGTTTCAGTATTACATGATTGATAAAATGCCCTGCCGGGACCGTGAACACTGGTTGCAGCCGGGGGGGGGGGGTAGTTGAGGTACTCGGGTGGTCCTCATTGTCACCAGAGAACTGTGACTTAGTTATTTTATCGCACGTGCAAGTAAGGTGTATAACCAGATGTTTAATTGTATAATTTGATATACTTTAAGATGGAGTATCATATATCGATGTTGGCGTGACAACCTAGTTAAGAGAACCCAGGTGTCTTATTTGATGTTGGTTTTTACCGGTCTAGACAATTTATGTAGTAACATTATTTTATGTAGACTTCAAAGGCAACGCACCTGCATACTTGATTTTTTCCAATGATTTGCTCTCTGGAGGCGTGTCCATTTTAATATTCATGCAATTAATGACAGGCCGCATTATAGTGTGAGGCGATAGGCCAAAAGGCGGCAGGATGTGTGACCTAAGCAGGCTGTGGATGTTAGAAAAAACATAACAAACTCCTTGCTCAGCGCGCTAGAGGGTGTATTCTGACCGTTTGTCATCGGTCCAATGTGAGCCTATCTTTCAGTGATTCAAGATTTCGCCATTTATGGCGACCGCGTACCTTAGTGGAGAACTGTGTTAACCAAGATTATTTTAGCAGCACTGAAGCTCTAGTAATTGCCTGTGTATACAGAGTGATAAGGTGCCTGAACTAAAAGCGCATTCGGGTGTCAAGTGTGCGGCGGTCATGTGATAAGCAACCGTGTTATCAAGTGGAACTTTCGTGTGTAGTGTACAGTTGGGAGTAAACAGGACTCAATAAGATTTTGTGTTATTTTGTGGACTCTAGAGATCAACGATTCATATGTGTGGAACGCCTGTCCAGAGAAGTGTGTTTACATTTGATATAATTTAATGTTTTGATTACTCATGTCTTTCTTATCTTTTTGAGTGTATGTATGAGTTTCAGCCGGTTCAGTTCACAGAATCTGGAGTGTCCGTTTCTTCGGGGATGTGAAAGTCAGGGAGGATTTTACTGTGTATCAATAAACCAAACGACACAGATTTGGATATTATGACGGTGGTTTTTCTTATAATAAAACCGTTCGTCACAGATCTTATACTTTGTTACCATACCCGTGAACAGTGAACCAGACAAAGATAGACAGAGAACATTTCGATGAGGAACAGATATAAAATAGAACTAATACCGGTAAGAATATTTTCAGCCTTTATTCGTGGATTTAATTTATCACAAATTAGGAGCACCGAAATATGTATGATGCCTACCATGAATGCATTTATTTGAAAGTAACGTATATTGCATTTAAAAAACGAAAAGTACAACAAAAGAAAGGCAGATGCCGATACGCTTGTTTTTACGGAAATTTCTGTGCCGTAGTTAAGCAGTATACCAAAGTGTAGAAATATGTACATGAAAACGCGTGGACACATACACACATGTCCAACATATTTGAACGGACTTCATTGCCCTCTTAAATTCATTTACTTACGCCGTTGGTGTATTCAGAAGCCTCGGTGAATGTGGGTGGCAGATTTTAACTCCCACAAACCTTAAACAGCAGAGTCGGATTCTCGGGAGTCCGATTCTGCGCACTGTCTCCTCCTCCATCATAGCATTTCAGTTTTCTCAATCCAGCGAAGATAAACTTAAATACTGAGAGTTTAAATGCGTTGGCCTTTATGCACCGCATTTTTTATTTATGGAATAATCTGTAGATAAGGTCTGCCTGTTATGTCTCTGTTATACCTTTCTTTACTGGAACCATGGCTTGACGTGATGTGATTTGCATAAGCTCTGTTAGAGGGCACTCCTGGTCCGTCCGGTTCGACGTAATATGAAGCCCCATCAGTGGACGTAGCAGCAACAGGAACTAGTGCATCACCCGACGGTTGTTCTGTTGAAATGTTATCCTCTTCGATGATATGATCCAAGTTTGTTTTAAAAGTGACAGTCTTCTTGGGCCTTTGATCAATGTGATTCAGGTACTGTGAACCAGTCTCAGACTCGAGCTTTCCGGGACATGGAAATGTTGCAGCGTCATACCTGCTTAGAGAGCCGCCTGCAGGACTATTCCTGACATCTTCATGTGCAGCTTTTGGTTTCTCCAAACCATCATATGGATGAGCAACTGACCCTTCAGTTAGTTGCGTATAATAATTGGATTTGCCGTGGTTATTTGCTGTAATATTTCCGTTCTGTTTCCCATATTCGGATTCATTCTTGCGCGACCGTGGAGGAGTGGGAGGCAAGGGCTTGACACATGACTTGCCTTTCCCGCCCTTTTTCTTATTCATATCACGTGACATATATGTGGGATTATCCTGGGGCAACGGTGGACCTTGCCTGTTACCTATGTTCGGGTCATGATATATATTATGAGAAACCGGCGCCGCAGCATGCTTCTTGGAGGGCTTCAGATGTCGTCTCCTCCTACGAATAATTAATGTACATTTCAAAAGTAACAACGTGCCATGTTTAATTATATCTAACTTTAAAATTGACCAAGAGATGTAATCAAATATTCTCTATGTAAGGTTTGAATATTTACCTTTTCTCCTGACATTTTTAACAAATAATGATAAATGTTCTCATTTGCAATTTAAGAATATTTGTAACATCAGATACATCTGGCTCCCTAGTTACCCATTGGTCAAGTTCATTTCTATAGAAAAATAGTACACAGGATGAATCGGGTATAAAATAAGAATCATACCAGAACAACCAGCATCCTACGGCCGCCATCACGATAAACAGTAACGATACCCCTATTCCGATTGAACCACCTGAAAGGTAAAATCATAATTAATGCCAGTGATTCATCACAGACGGCGCTTATGGGCGGAGTGATTGGGGAATCACCAGTTTGTGTAGATCCCAACTCGCCAAAATAATATGAAATAACAACTTGCAAAAAACACAATATATGGCAATTCTGGACCAATACTGTATTTAAAAGTTTATTCTTTATTTCATGATCCTCTTAAAAATACACTTGGTGTTGCATGGCATGTATATTATGTATTTACGTGGTTTATTCGGTTAAGTCTACAGTCATGCTTTCAGTATACACCCTTCTGGATTTTATTTTTCATTGTATAAATTTAAAACGACTGTTACACACAAATGTGTGTGTATTTCAACAATCATTTTAAACAGAATTAAATTTAATTGGTATTAATGTAACAAATAACGTACCGATGATAAGGATTTCCGTTTTTCCCATGGCCGGCGCATCTGTTTCTCCACCAGGGGACAGGGCCGTTGTGGCCATGTTTCCCTTGGTGACCCCGCGGGGCGGGGCGTGTGTGGGGCGTATGGTCACCGGGTGAGGTATCCTGGGCTCTGGGATAGCAGTATTCCAGCTAGGCATGATCCTGGGCGTTACTGACGGCTTGGAGGGTTTTCTCGGTGGGCGACGCTGTCTCTTCTTTCGATTACCTATATCAAATAAATCAAAGTTATACATTTTTAGTGAACAAGGATGACCTTATTGAATGAATTGTTACGACCCGGACCCTCTCTCAATTTCCACTTTCCTCCCCCGCGCGGATCTCCTCCCGCTCTTCCGCTCTTCTGCCTTCTGTTACCAGTGTATGTACGTACTCCCTGTGCAGCCTGGCAGCATTTATTGGTACAAGTATTACGCGTCTTTGGTATCTTTGAAAACAGAATGGAGTCACTTGTAAAATATGTGTTACTATGCTTTGTAATTCAAGTTCAAATGTTGCATCATTCAAATCCATGACTGTGCACAGGGGCGACCATACGGGGGTGGGGGTGGGGGGTATATATATACCGCGGGGTGGGGTCGCGGGAGTCTATATCCCGCACACATTTTAGAAAGGGGGGATGGTCAATGTAATCATCACCCCTGATATTGAGAGAATAATATTTATTAATTGGAAATTAAATATATCAATAATTAGAATAATCAATTTGGATCCATTTCTGAATAAACCATTAAATGATTTATATCTTAATTTTGTTTAGAAATTAACATATACTGGAAACATAATACCTTATTTTTCGAAACCTTATACCTAATAATTTATTTTTTAAAACCTATACTTAATTCGAATATATATGTATTTTAAATGTGCCACACAGACGATAACAGTATATATATGTGTGTGTTTGTGTGTGTGTTTTATAAAGAGGTTGTCCCAATGTTGAATACCCTAAAACACCTGTGAGTCATCCCCCCCCCCCCCCCCACTCTTGAAAGTAAATTGACGCCACTGATTGCGCATGTCAGCTAGAACCATCACTTTATCATCTGTCCCTGTTGTCAGTGATGTGTGTATACACAGTATATATACTGTATACAGCTGAACATTGAGTGTAATCCTTTACAGATTCACATGTCCCCTTCCTACAGTGTATGTGATGCCTTTACAGCAACATAATCTTTCAGTCTGTACTTGACAACTCACTCTACTTAGTTTTACCTTACTGAGATGTACGTAAAACACATTTATATTCCAGGATCGCTGATTTTAAAGGGGCCTTATCACCTATAAGGCATAATGAATTATTGTCTTCTCTTTTAAATAACTTGGTACCTGCCAAAATATTGCTCTGAAACCGATGGCTTATGGCTTACTCCTGTAGACGAGTGTTAAAAATAGTGGACCGGGCGCGATCACAGGGGTCAACATAAATACAGCGTTTGGGGTTGTGTACAGTGCCCGGGCTACAGCACCTGTCAATCAGGAGATGCCCTGGCTGACTTGGCCTCAAAAATGTAATACATGTTCCCGCTGGCTAAAACATCGCGTGTTTTGGTGACTGAGGGGCCCGATACACGGGGTCTCACTGTGCTGCGCGTGTCATTTTAGCTGAGGCCATGGACGTATCGCACAAATCTTTTGCAAAAGGTTCTACAATGAATTTACATTCGGCCGATGGACCGTAAAGTCATCCAGCAGAGATATATCAGAAGACATGAAGGGGTTTGTTACAGGTGTTCTTTTTATTGTGTGACACGGGCGTAACTCCTGTTGTTACACCCTCGCCCAGCCGTTTGGTTGAACTCTCGTTGTAATGTTAGCCTTGGGTTTTCACGCCTGGCCGAGTGATGACCCTGGTATGTAGGGATACACACGGCGATGTTTTCTAGAGAATTCCTGAAACGCGTGTTTACTGTGTTATGTAGGATCCTTAAGACTGTTCGAGAAGTGGAAAATTCTCGGCTTGAGGTGTGAAGGTATATAAAGGGGCTGTGTTTTAGAAGAGGACAGAGAGAGCAGAGCAGATTCCAGCGGACTCAGAAGCGTGTGTCAGTTTCTAAGACCTTATCTGACGAATGCGGCAATTATAGATTTTCTGAGACTTTCTCCTGGATTTTATGCATTTGGACTTCAGTTTACTTTCTGGATTGTTACGAGAGCTTTACACTGGACTGTCATTCTCCGAGAGTATACATTTAAAGAACTTATCCTTGTGACGGTGTTGGTATCCAGGTACTGTGCACATTGTTTATTTTTCTGTGTGATTGTATTGAATTGTTGCTATACATCTGTGTTACTGTATAATTGTATTGATTTAGTGTACTGTAATGTTAGGGTTGTTTTAGAATAAATTATAGTTATTTGTTAACAAAAAAACACTGACTTCTTGATTCATTCCCCTAGACATTTCACGCTGCCTAGTGTTACAGAATCTGATTTTTTTTATCTCAGTTACAGAATTTGTGTTCATCACGCATACGTGATCTGTCTATATTAGGTTCCGTAACAGGTTAAATACCCATGTAGGAGTTACTGAGATTGTGTGCTGAGGTGGTTTTGTTTGGAAACTTTCGTATAATACATAAAGCAATACTGTACTGATAGTGTGAAAGAATAGACAAAATATTGCTCCAGATTATGTCTCTTTACGTTAGCAGCAAAAGAACAATACCCTGGCTATGAAATTCTAAAGATGACAGGGTCAAACGCCTAAGGTATTATGAACACCTGTACAAATAACATATCTGTATATCGACCTTTGAGGTTACGCTGAAAGTGTTCTGGTCATGTGGCCAAGCCGATGAATTTGACTAGGTCAGCAACTGCTTGTATAGGGACATCCGATGTTGGAAATCTGTCGCATGTGTAACGTCAGGGTCTGAGTCAGTGATTAAATACGTGGAATTTCGCAGCTGGAGGCCATCATGGTAAAATGGTAAAATCTCTAAATGACTTATATTAAACGAATCGTTCTGACGTCATCACAACATGTCACACCTGGATAATTCCACCTCTATGTGGAAAACTTGTGACCAAAGATATTTTGTGTCATTTGTCCAGTAGACCTTATGCCCTGCAATATATTGTTTTTGGACATCACGTTCTATGACATTAGTAGCTTAATGTATTTATGTTTTGTGGCATCTGCCTATGTCCGTGTCCTATCACATATTGATCGTGGGCATCCTGAACTGTGGATCATTTTCAGGATCTTAGAATTTGGAGGCTAATCAACCTGACACAAGTACACGAGTTTGCCGGGAAGTGAAGTAGAATTTAAATATAACACTTGCATGCAAATGTATAGTTACAAAACGGCACCAAACGCATATTTTGTTGCTTCTTTTCGATATTAAGTATATATTATTCGATTACCCAGTTTAAAGGTCGAAAAAGATGTGGCGCGCCCCTGCCCACTCGAAATCCGCCCCTTCTTCTGTCCGTGGACATAAGAGACTGTGGCATTTTGCTCACAGACATTTTATCCTGAGCCATCAGGCCCATTATTTTATGTCAAGGGTTTCATTAATACCCTCCCCCCCCCCCCAAAGAAAAAGAAACGAAGGTGAATTGCGTTATTGCCAGGATCCTATCCAAGTTTAACTATCTTGATGAGATTTAATGTCTTACGCCAAAATTTACGTATACACAGTAGTCTACCCCCTGACAGAGTCTATTTGACAGTCAGATATTTAATATAAGGGTAATAATAAAAAGATAATTGGGAATAAAACCTTTAGAAGTCCGCAAAGGCAGCCGCTTTTCATCATATTGTTATTTTTCTTATATCTCGGTTTTAAGAGACCCACTTCACCAAATTTATCAACGCATAGGAGCGGATCAAGGATTTAGGAAAAGGGGCGGGGGGGGGGGGGGGTCCAACCCTCGGGGCAAATGACAAAACCTAAAAAAAAAACATATCCGGAAAATGGGTCCATGCAGTCCGCAAAAATGGCCTGGGACCCCCAGAAATGTTGCGGCGGCTGAAAAAAAGTGTGTATGTGAGGGGGTGGGGGTGGGGTGGTGGTCCCCTGTTCGGAAATTATCATTTAAGGTGTTCCCTTATACTGGTGAATGTATGTATGTGAGGGGGTGGGGGTGGGGTGGTGGTCCCCTGTTCGGAAATTATGACCCTGGCCGGGTCAAGCAATAAATTGTCACATCTCACAATGATAAGAATCCTTTTAAACCTCTCTGGGTCTCGATGCATGGTGATTCTTCAATGGATGTAGTGTCATTAAAATCCGTTCATAATATACAAACAGACCTATTTACGCCGGCAAAAACATGTTACAATTAACATTTAATTACACAATTATGCATAGCAAAGAGGGAATATATCTATAGACAGGACGGAACATATTTTGGAAAAAAAAGAAGAAGACGTTTATGCATATAAAAAGTTAATTATCACACATACATTGGACAGATAATGATTTATAAGATGATATCCGAACTTTCTAGACTGTCTTAATGGGGGGCCCAATCTCAATAAATGGATTTTTGTCCATGGGCGGAGTTATCCTCACAGTTAGCATGGTTTATTGTCTCTTGCAAAAATGGATATTTAATGGGAATGTTCAGAATGTTAGCGGCTACCTATCGATTCCCGCGGTGAACGTTCCACTTATGAGCGCCTTGTGCAGCCTCAGACCTAACGTAATTACCCGTGTGCTTTGTTCCAGAGACATGTATGTGATTAAGGTCTCATGATCGTCAAACAAACTTGGTTTAATTAAGCTTTAGAAGCTTCATATTAAAATGAATTTTAGCCACAATGATATATACATATTTGAAATCCTTAGAATATCTGCAGTTGGATGAGATATATATGAACATTGTCTCCAATTTTCCTTTGAAGATTTTAAACTTTAAATTATTTGTTTTATGTTTTTTTTAACGCGATATATCTCACAATTGGCAAAGAGTATGTATGTAAAAATAGTATCACATGGAAGTACATACAAATATCTCCAGGTTTTTTTATTGTGTGTTTATAATCTTTTTTCCAATTGAATTTTCAATTTAAAAAAAATTATGATACAAACAATGCATATTTTTTTAAATGTGTATAACTACTAAACTAAAACAGATAACGAAAAAAAAAGAAAAAAAAACGCATTTTAGATTACATGTCAATTTACCTATATGCAAAATTTGAAAACTCTGCTTGTGGTGGTTTTTGAGAAATATCGCGCCGAAGACCGACCGTGCAGTCTGTTGAATTGTTGTTTTGAGAAAATGGCAAAAAACTGTTTGGCATGCAAGAGTAATCTCGTTTTCAACGGAAAACAGGAATATCAGCGAAGTGTCGGTCGTATATTTTCATTATATATTCTGATCTGAATTAGTTTCGATAATCAAAATTGAAAATTAAATAGTTTGTCATGGTGAAAAAGACGAAATTTTAACATGAAATGACATCTCAAGAACTGTCAAACAGAAGTAGGCGGAGCTTACTGTTCCGAGTGGCTGGTCATCGGTAATTAGGTCATGGACCACCGCGCCGGGACACGCGTCAGGTGTGACGTGACTGATTAGCAAAGATTACTCTAATCACTTTGAGCAAACTTTCGAACTGCCAATGTATCCCCCGCTCACAGTCATACTTGAACACTGTAGGCACGAACTAACTAGCAGCAACACCTTCTAGTAGCCTAAACCGATATCATCCTAGAATGACGACACCTATAGATTACCGAATATTGAATAGGCATATTTATCATAATATAGGATACTTTTTTAAAACTTTTTTAATGAAATATCTTTATAATTTAAAACTGTATCCAGACTTTTATATAGTTCATAATGTAAAAATAAATCATCGAATCCCGATGTTGATTGAGAGCGTTCGCGAACAAGATCCGAATGTATGCCCTTTATTATTAATCAATATATAGCCTATTTACTTCATCGATATCATTCAAGCCATTGAGAGTGCCTTGTATTAGTTATCAAAATTAGTTATGCAATCCATGTAAAATAAAACAGTTTATAGTTTATAAGTTTAGCTCTTCGTCAATGAACAACTAAATTCAAATAATATAATGAAAAAATAATCTTACCTCTGTCTGAAGGACCCATCATGGAATGTAATATCTGCGAGGAAACAATTGAGTGCCTTTACAATCCTCAGCATATATTTGTCCAACACATATATCACATATTTCTCTTATCCATTTGTTTCCGGTGTGTCGTCTGCTGAAGGTAAATTGGCAGGTTTAAGCAGTATCCGCTATGGTTTGTTCATATTACTGTTTATTTTGCCAGGTTCATTCTTCTAGACGTGCCCACCTGTTCGTACATACCGTATTCACGAGGGCTCAATGTTAGGTGGTTTGTGCGGTATATAACATATGATAAAATCAGATAGGGGGGGGGGAGCTCCGAGATGATGCTGAACGTTGTATATTACTGTAACTTCTGAACACATACAGTCAAAACTGCGGGTCCCACGACATGTTTGCCATCAGTGTTTACACGTTTGGACCGCGCAGGTTTATTTTGCGGGTTGTAACTCCGGTATAGTTCGTGATGGTGAGAACAG
This sequence comes from Sipunculus nudus, assembly GCA_026874595.1. Taxonomy (NCBI): domain Eukaryota; kingdom Metazoa; phylum Annelida; class Sipuncula; order Golfingiida; family Sipunculidae; genus Sipunculus; species Sipunculus nudus. The sequence goes on along the minus strand of CM049311.1, from coordinate 60,158,705 downwards.
TATATAGGTCTGCCATGCCGGCCCCTACGTGACTGCCATGAAAAGGGGAGGGGTGACAGTTTGGTAGCTCGTCACGCCTTTGTGACCAGCGGCATCATGATTCTTTATTACATGATGAGTGTGCCGAGGCATGATTGTTGCCTTCTTTGTGGTGTCTCTTGCACATTATATCGCAAAACATGGTTTGATGCGTCACGAGTTCTTATGGTAGAGAAATCTTTGCGCTTGATAAGGGCACGCCTGACTGGTTATAATAAGAGCAAAGTCCCGCATCACTAGACAAGAATATACAGACCAGAGGTCATGTAGTGCTTAGACTTTTGAGGTCATGGAGATCAAGGGAGTAGACACAGAAAAACTGCACATATCACAAATATATACAAAACCCGGGTACCTGCCCGGCACACGAAGCAACGTGTATATTTGTATGTGTATGTAAATCAAGAGAAATGTAGTTTTAATGAATTTTACCTTCAATTTCCCTGACGTATTCCATAAATCCATGATTTTCCCCCCACCAATTTCCTCATCATTAATCTATCACATGCAGGCAAACCAACTAGTAAATACGCTTTTGAACATGAGACAAAATATAGCGAATTTGTTGGAACAATCGAATTTCCTTACGGTTCCCTGATTTGACGAAATCCCTGGCTATTTCTCATAACTCATAACATATTTCTCATATTTATTAGAGTGTCATGTGACTGAATCCGATTCCTTGGCAGTTATTGTTTAGTTATTAAAATCAGTTAACCATTTTAACATTTGAGAAAATAAAGTTCATAACTGACTTAATTAAAAGTGACCGGACGACCCGCTAGTGTTTCAGTCGATCACCGGTCGTGGTCCGGTTCACCTGTATACAGGCCGTCCGGTCAAGTAGCTGACTCACTTCAGTCATAAGTCATAACAAAAAAATGACAGTTTATTGGTATACCCAGACAAAAAACGTATAAAATAATACACGCATATAATTATACTGTTGCAGTTGATTTTGCTTTTAATACATTGTACGTAAGTCTTTCTGTGAGGAGTTAATTACACCATGATCATTACAAGATTTATAGGTTTAAAAAATCTATACAATCATCTGTTAAGCTTAAAGCTTTAAGAATTGGGAAGAGCGGTGCGGACCGGTCCATGGATGAGCCAGGGGCGTAGCCAGGATTGATGGAGGGGGCTGAAATAGGTGGTTAATGCAATATATATATATATATATATTTATATATATATACCTCACATGTTTTAATTCTAATTAGAAAGATCTGTTGTGCAAGATGAGTAAAAATGTTTGCAGGATCAAACCTAATGAAATGTAGAATTATCAATAAATAACAATACATCAGTTACTGAAGGTTTAATGCTGTATATTGAAATAAGTCCCAAATGTGCGGATACTTGGGGCAGGAATTTCTTGATTGTGTTTTAGATAATTAAATCATAATTAAACAAAGTGAATTCCGGGAGGACGGGGAAAACTGTATGCGATTGTTTGTTGAGGGGGGGGGGGCATTGCCCCCTGTGCCCCCACCCCTTTGGCTACGCCCCTGGATAAGCGGTCCGGTAATTTGTGATGGCGGTCCAGTCCGTACAAGACCGAAATTGTCGACCGGAACTTTTCAAGTGGTCCGGTCGCACCTCTTGTCAAGAATATTTGGTACAGACGTTGATTAATTGTGTTACATCTTACCCTAAATGCAGGCGTCAGGCAGAGGACGTCATCTTATGTAAAATAATTGTGAGTTAAAATTTTCGTTATCAGTATCGCCGTAGTGCTTACACTGGTATGCCATGGTCACATTTTTAACAGAATTTGGCATCCCATAATATCGGCAACAATAAATCCGCAAATATTGGTTGGACAGACCGTTTAATATCACGCTGACTTATCTTATGATTTTCTGTTTTAGGCATTTTATTTGAGAATAAAAAGGAACTTCAGAGACATAATTACTTGAGTGTCACTGATAATCTCATATGGTATTTGGTACCCTAAATAATCAAAACGGTTTTAATTGCGCAATATTTTCTGAATTGGTTCTCCGCTCCTCTGTGTACATTAGTAACAACTGTTTAATTTTTATTAAAGATCCTGAATGCAGCAAGTGAAGACAAGAAAGTCTTTTCTGAAAAGGCACTGAATTCTCAACTCACGTCATCACCCAGCAAGTAAGACATACTTCAAGTCACGAAACAAGGAAATACATCTAACTATTGTTTACATGATATGTACTTCACATATGCAATATTTACCAATGAGATATGAACGTTTCTAATTTTATTTTTGTTTTCTAAATCAGTCTATGCATTTGGTCATGTCATATAATGACAATTTGATTAAATTAAAATGAATTTCACATTTGTTAAAATTTACCTAAAATGCTTATAGTTTTCGTAAACTGAACATTAATTTTTGTGGTGCAAGATTTTCTTAATAATTACAGCTCTTTATATATAAAGGTTAAAATTCAAAATGTCTGTAACTAAATCTTTTCAAGCCGTCTTAACGCCGGTCGTTATACAAACAATCAATTTTACACCATTTTAACCGAGTAGTGAGCTTTTTAATTTTTAAAATGAACGAAAGTTAATTGAAATTTTATATATATTTTTTTCAGCAATACAGAAACACAAATAATCCCCAACAAGGCTGGGACGACCAGTGACTCTGCTAAAGGTGTGATAGTTCTCATGTCATATATATATAATCAGACGTGTATATATATTATAAATTAAAGTATATTTGTCGTTATTCATGCATAAGGGATACCATCTGTATTGACGTTTCCTCACACATATATAATGTTTTTAACATGATCATAATGAAACAGGTTTACTGGCCTGAATTTAGATTCTTCATTTCCGTTTTATTTTTTATTTATTTTTTTTGTCATTTACTCATGAGCCTCTTCTTTATACCACTTTTACCTTGGCTAAGATTAAGTAACAGTTAATCATTTTCTTCAAACACCGAGGGAAGACATTCTTTTTCAACCTTTAACATGTTTATGCACTTATTTTCAGTAATAGTCGAGCATTCGCTGTAATTATCAGTTCTTTTCAGAAATACAAGGAATCAGTTCACAGTTGCAAAACTTAGATTGGAACGATGCCACAGAAACGCGGAAACCATACCCGTGGGCCAAACCGAAACCCCTCGCAAAACCTACTACAGGCAAAGGAGGAAAGGAGAGACAGAGGAAGGCTTCTCAAGACGAGGATGACAAAGAGGAAGAAGATGTAGATGACGCCGATGATGATGGTGCTGATGATGGGGGATCGGGAGAGATGGGGGAAGTAAGGTCTCACTTCATCAAAGATCCGGACTTCCTTCACGAGCCAAACACGTGGATGCCGACTGTTTGTCGCAGCTTTTGGAACGGATACGGCGACACTCCATTTGACCTTGTAAGTCTCAAGTCTTAAAGCAGGGCGTACATTAGAGGACTCCGAGGTGAAAAAACCATCTGTGCTTTTGCACTTCCATGTTGAATCTCAAAATGACAACAGCAAGCATTTTCTCAATCTATCAGATTTCTATAAATTATGCATAATTTCATAGATTCAGTATATTTCCTTAGCCGTGCCTAAATGAAATGAAATCCTAATGAATTATCAACGTCAGTGTTATCATGTAGCTGCGTCATTTCAGGAACCTTTGTATCGAATATGACTGTAAAAAATATTGATTGCTGTAAGAATTTGGATAAAGGACGCTCTTCTATGTTATTGTTATCATGAGTGATAATAACTAACCTGAAATTATATATATATATATATGTTTATATATATATATATATGTTTATATATATATATATATGTTTATATATATATATATATATATATATATATATATATATATATATATATATATATATATAAATCAGTATGATTAGCCATGTTGGTCCATTGTTTAGAGATGGAAGTAGTGACGTCAGAGTACTACCTACTTCATTGACTCAATCCCCATTCAGAGTGAACCGACTTTTCTGTGTATTCATGTTCTCTCTCTTTCTCTTTCTTCCTCTCTCTGTATATATATATATATATATATATATATATATATATATATATATATATATATATATATATATGAATGACAGGAATATATTTAAAAAGCCAAAATTGAACCCCAGCAAATTTGATTTGGTTTTCATTACATTTCAGTGGAAAGAAGGAGGGTCAGGACGGGGGTTTGGAGGAGGGTCAACACGGTTTGGCGACGAGACCGATGAGAAGCCAAGAGTCATGTCAAAACACGGAAACGCAGTGTACGCCTTACTGGATGGTCAGCTACCGTTACCTGACCCGCAGTGTGTCAAGTTGTACCTGAGCTCAAACACTGCAGGTAAACCAGTTGAACTTGAGAATCGTTCTTTGTTTATTAGTTTGAATTTAATTTTTTAAAGATATTGTTCTTTTTTTGGTCCTAATCTTGGTTTTGAAATATTTATTTTAATAAAAGTGTTTAACTCAGGATTATGCATGTGACCGGTGATCCGGTCACATCGGTCAAATTTCTTGGGAAAAGAATGTTTTCTAAATGAATTCGATTAAATCTAATTCCTTACTATGAATGCTAGGCCTATTGGTTTATTTCTAACAAACAAAAAGGTGGTATCCGATTAATTTAGCATCAATTGTTTTCACAAGTCCCCTTTTCAAATAAATATATCCAAAACCAAGTCGGAATACTTTTGGTTGCGTATAACCCGTTAAATGCCTAAAAACAAATCGTCTGTGAGTAAAGAAGGTAAAAACACCATAAAATAATAAACGAACAAATATTGAATAAAGTTATAAAGAGATAAAATAAAAGAAATATAAATTTAAATTAAGTAAAATTTATACCAAACCATATATTCCATACCGGTATACCATCTTCAAACAAGTATCAGATGTCAAGGACGTGAAACAAATGCATGAAAAAAAAGTTCATTAGACACTGATCGGGTGCAGCTTATAAACTCTTAAAATGTTAATTTATGTCAGATGCTCAGGTCACAATTGCTCCATCACAATAATGAACAAGATGATTTTGGTTCATGGCTACTGTGGCTCGTACAGGACACACTAAAATCAATTTATAGCGCGTGCGCACGTGATAATGATCTAATGCGCAAACGATAAGAAAATAATTTTCTGTGTGTCCTATACATCCTATCGTACCGTATACGGCCTTACTGTTGCTGGAATTTTATATTAATATATCATGCGATCTGCATCGGCTGCGGGACTGATTATGTACGAAGTCAACGACGTTGTTTTATCCATTGTATAGCGACAATAAGCTATTTTTCCATGAGCGCGAGAGCGATTTTCTAAACAACTCCGGGTAGCGATCCAAAGACCTGTCGCGCGGCATTCGCGTGGGAATTCCCTATAAAAATGACGTCACGAAGGGAGGGCATATCCGTGTTTACAACATATGCCTATAAAGCAAATCCAGCATGCTGAATACAAAGACGATGTTCAGTGATGGTGATGAAGAGAGATGAGTTGAATCAATTGAAAAAAGCAACAATGTTTATACGAAGCCACCTTTCTCTATCACAAGGACGTTTCAATGATTAGCAGTGTGTGACGACGAAAATGCGGGACGTAGAGGGAGAGTAACTTTAAATACATCCAGTGGCATATTCTTTATTTTTCAGATAAATATATATTCGGACATGTTTATATTCACTTTGGTAAGATATTAAAAAAATCACCAAATGCAACCTAAATTTGTAATGTTATTGTGTAGAAAACACTAGAAATCGCGTGTCGAGTCACTTATATGGGAACACATCCCGAGGTGATCAGGGGGTGCCCGTGGAAAGATGACAGTATCCTTCAAAACTGTCGGGCGAAATCACTGTCGGCTAAATGTTAGCTGCAGGATTTTCAAGGCCATTTTCAGATAAAAAAAAGTACATTCAAGTGCTGATTGTTGGTTCATGTCTTATACTTTAAAAGTCTTCTACCATCAAAGTAAGGTAACTTATAAATGACGTAATGTCATGAACAAATAACCGGACTATGCGGGAAGAATACTCATGGTTGTCAAGTATATTTTTAAAGACTTTATAAAAATATACACCTCTCCTTAACTTAGGCTTAAACCCCATATTCAAGATATATCCTTATTGTGTGAACATATCATTTCCCTTAATCTGTAGGAATCTCAGCTCCAATTAATTATATTTTAGGTGCTGCAGGTCCTGCAATTGTATCATATTTTTTTGAGTGCATGGTGTTTTAAGCTATGCATAAAATCTACGAATATGCTATATTGATTTAAGATACGTCTTTGTTTAAAATCTTCAGTTGCAATGCTTTTCTCGTAAGCCATTATTTAAAATGAGTTTTGAAATATATCTTGTTTTGCTATACATATAGGAATCTAGTTATTGGGCTATTTATTAACTAAAGAGTCAGTTCTGTTCATTTGTTTCTAACCAATTGAGATAACGTGAGTTTACAGTTTCTTGTCGTTGCAGTCGGTGTTTTCACTGGTTTATAATTACCTCTACAGTCATATTACGTTCACATACACTTGGTCATACACTTGTTAGAAAATTTTTTTATAAAAGCAATCGCAAAAACCGTGTTTTTGTCTTAAAAAAAAAGCAATTGTGAAATGTTGTCATAGCAACGAGTCGTCGAGCCTGGGTCCGGAAATAGCAATCAAGAATCTACCCAGGAGTTTCTACTCGTCCAAGTCCCAGTAAACACACACGTGTGGTAATAATTACTGAAGAAAATATAACACTTTTATTTTACTGTACTTAAAGATATGAAGGCGGAGAGGGATGCCGTGAGCAAGACAGTCTTCAAGAAAATGAGGGAGTTGTGCAAAAATGAAAATATGGACTTTCAGGTATTTTTTTTTACAATTACACAGATTAAGTGATAATTAACTGCATAACATTATACCATGCTTTCACTGTTTACTTAGATCTGCATTTCTAGTTAATTATTTCGTCTCACATAAAGACCCACTGGGGTTGTAGTTACCCCCTGCAGTTTCTTGAATGATTTATGCCTAATTATGAACAAAACACTGAACATATAATATATGACAACCTTCCTTCTTAAGTGAGCTGTTATATATGTTCGTCATATGATCAAGATGAGTTAAACATTTGGCAATAAAATTTAGCCCACCCTTACCCCAATTTCGAGACACACAAATTAACCCCTGATTAAAGAATTAAAATAATCTGAAGGTGCGCTGAAGACACATGTTAGAAAAATTTACCGCCCGCGTCATATGACGGGAGTATTATTGTATACCCACCGTCCGTCTGTCCGTCCGTCTCCGTCCGTTAGTGTCGGAGTGTTTGTGTCGCCACGATAATTTACCGGGGCTTTGATGGATTTTCTCGACACCCACAATAATTATTTACCAACCGATTATCTCGCCCGAGTTCGATTATGGGCAATACCACGCATATTTTAATAAGGTCGCGGTTCAATCGGCTACTTTGTGGTGTCGCCGCGATAACTTCTTAAGAATATGAAGGATTTCAATAAAACTCGTCAGAAATGTTATTCAATAAAATATCTCGCCTAAGTTCGATTTCCAGCAAAATCCATGCATATTCAATTAGTTCAGAGGTCACCGCACTTTGGAGGCACCTTGGTGACTTACCAGAAATCCTATGGATTTTAATGAAACTCATTATACATATTTACCAATAGAGTTTCTCACCTGAATTTCCTTCAGAATCCACGCATATTTTTAAATGAGGTCAGGGGTCACCAGATTCATGACGGGCGTATTATGCACGTTTGCGGTGCTCTTGTTTATTTTGAAAAAAAAGTGAAATGCATCTCTAAGATGACAGAAAGTAGGTCAGTCAAGATGATGTCACCCAAAGCTGAACTCTGAATATGAAACAAACGGCCGATGTGTATATAATAACCGGTACAGATAACTTCTTGATAAAATTTTTACTCTGTAGCTGGTAGACCTGAGGTCCGGGCCTGGCGCAGAGCAGTTTGAAATGGTCTACGACACTGCTGATATTATTGAACACTGCAAGCTGACATCGAAACGAGTTAACTTCCTGGTAAGATTTCCCTTTGTATCACATTTATTGCTTCTTCCTGTACAATAAAGCAGTTCCGGGTGAGATTATCATGATATATTCCATTGATTAGTTTTCTATGTAGGCTTTGCCTAATTCATTAATTGGATGAACCAGGTCGATAACATTCGCAGAGAGTATGGTATATTAATAATGCCAAAATGAGTACTTGAATCAAAGTATTTTTACCAGTTGGCCTATACAAAAAATACAGATATTGAGTATCAGCTTGCTACTCTGCGTTATAAATGTGTATTTATGTATTTTTTAAATGCAAGAGCTGATTATTATTAAAATTTATCTCTAAAATTTATCAACCTAAACGATATATGAGATACATTTATCAGTGACGTCTTGCAGCTAGAGTCTTTATACTTTAATATTTGTTTGCAACTTAGTGGTCCTACCAGAAAATACCCACCATACATGTATATGTTTTCTTCTTTGATCCATCCTGTTGTAGTTTGTCATTATGGCCTCGAGTAGAGTCGATTCAGAATTAGGTCATATAATTATGTCGATTGCTCTGGTTCAAATATACCAATCGTTATAATCCCATATCAGAGCACATTTAATATTTAACATTTGACCAGACTACATCAGTAGCTATAGTTTCAAACTATTCGTTTAGGGTCTGATCGGGGAAAGGTTAGGACCAACTAGAATCCCTAAGAAACTGAACAAGGAACAGTTTGAGAGAATCAATGCTGTCGCAGAGGGAGAGGCGAAGACCCTGTTACAAAAATGGTACAAACTAGATACCAACTGTTCGAAACATGAGTATGTGTTGATGGTGAGTAGACAATTAATTAAATGAACACGGTATATAATACTGTACACTGTAATATGATCATGCTATTTTGTGATCAAGGTTAACACCTAGCCGTAAATACAGGACCATGAACACATTTACATTGGACTGATTTGACGTCATATCAGTCATACGGAAACTGCACGATAATGGCCATCTCCCCTGTTTAAAGAATACATGTGAATGGACAAACCAGACCGTGGATCATATCTCTATGGTGTCCGCCTTTATTTCCCGTACCGTGCACATAAAACATCTGCCAGGGGCGAGCTTGTTTGTGATCAGGTATTTAAGAAATATGTGGTAAGATTTACCGTTGTGCCGAGTTATACCTCTTATCTTTTACTCACATGACATTAAATTTATCACATGGCATAGAAATTAAATAAATAAATATGTGTGTATGAATCTTCCAATGTAGAACTTCCATATCCTTGTGACATTTTAAGCCCCTTAACAAGGGAAAACTCACTTGTTAATCATTTGTTCGTGATGCATTACTTATTATCTTCAGTGTTATCCTATGAAAATTTGGGAATTACGTCCCCGGGATATATATATATATATATATATATATATATATATATATATATATATATATATATATATAATGTTACCTGTAGGTGAGTAACGAAACGATGACTGATGTTTTTGCCCCCCCCCCCCGGCGGCACATCTTGGCTACACCTCTGGACAAAATATTGACTTTTAACGAACTAACTTCTTTACAGTATTCCGAACTGGAAGTAAAATGATGGCGAGCTCTAGAGCCAAATCAAATATGAAATTTGTATACACTGATTGGAAATAATAGTAGAAGCCTCATCATGAACTGAAGCATTGAGTGTTCTCTTAATCAGCTGTAGAACCTGCAATATGTTCAGATACAGACTCGTACTTTGTTTGAAAGCATTTACAAAATGTTATAGGACTGGGAGAATGCATCAGTAGAAGACTTGCAGCAATTACACGACTCCCTCTTGCTCATCCTGAGGAATATCACAACATCTAGTTCAGATTCAAAAGATGCACAAATTGAAAAAGCAGGTAATGTATTGTAAGGCTATACATTAAACATTCAAGTTTATAAAATTCAAATTGAAATGAACGTCGTGCAATTAACGAAATATTTTGTTGTAATAGGTAACAAAGTACCAATTTTTGTAATAGTAATTTTAGAAGATACCGATAATCTTGATGAAAGTACTATTACAGATCCGATACTGGTTGAAGAAATAAATCAGGCGCTACAAGAACCACCAGAGGAAGAAGACGATGAAGATGACAGTTTTGGTTTCTATAATTTTGGTAACCAAGAAGACAAACCGAAACACAGCCTCATCACAGGGATGAGAAACTGGTCAAACAAAGAAGCTTTGCTGGACGATTCCAGCGCTTTCAGACAACACCTGGATGGAACCACAGATATGCAAAATTTCACAGAGGATAAACGTGCTTCAGCGGAACTAGTAAAACTGAAAAATATGATCAAGGAAAAGTCCAGCTCTCGCTCAATTGTCAAAGTAAGACAGCACTATTCATATAGAGGTAATGACGAACCAAAGACAAAGCTCGGAAATGCGAAGGACTTTGCTTTTGAAGAAACTGCCCCATGGGTAGCAGGTGGTTTCGATGCTGATAAAAACCTGTCACAAATGCAGTATCTAGAAAAGTTCCAGCAACAGTGTAAAACGTACTTAGTAAAACTTTTTGAAAGTAAACAAGAGTCAACAAGGTACGGTTACGATTATTCTTCTAACAGTGCAACAGAGTCAGCCATCATCGACACCCGAGCTCTACGGTACTACACCCATGTGGATGGACACACAGACGATGCGGCTCGCCTTTGTGATTACATATTAAAAACTGATATATCTGGTTCCAGTTCAAAGCCGGTTCTGCTCCAAGGATCTGAGAAATCAAACGGATCAGTCGCTGTGGCAAACCTTATCAAGTCTTTGAGAGCAAAATCTGCAAACCGTTTTGCTGTGGTGCCTCTGTTCCTCGAACACCACCACCAACAGCTTTCACTTCATTATGTGCTTCAGCAAATCCTCAACAGGGTCATGGATGCGTTTTACTTTCAAGACTGTGGCAAACCGGATTACAGCGGCGACAGCACAGTACAGCTGGCACGTTTAATTTACTTCCTGATGAAAAAGATCAGTAAACGACTAGCCCGTATGATGTCGTTGTTGGTGATCATTGATTCGATCGATCAGGTGCTCCCAGATGAAGAAACCCAGTCTTTATGGTGGTTGCCAGCGGAGCTACCACCCAATGTTCATGTGATCATAACCACATCATCCACGGGTCAGCAACAACTTAGGAATAATGACAAGCTACACAGAGTGACGCTAGGACCACTTCATCCAGATGCCATTACATCCTTTGCAGATCATCTGTTGTTTCTAGAAAATAGGTCTCTCACAGGCACAAACCAACGGCAGCTGCTGGAGAAGGGTCTCAGATCAAATCCTTTGGATTTCCTCTTTGCTGATCTTTCTGTCTGGATGGTCAAGCAGTGGTACTCTTTTACAGAAGTAAAGGAGACTTCATTCCTCAAGACATCTGCAGAATGTGTCAAAGCAATATGTTTCGCTGCGGAGAGGAAACTGGGGCATGTCTGTGTGTCTCGGGCACTTGGTTATCTAGCGCTCGCAAAGCACGGGCTTAGCGAAGTGGAACTGGAAGATATTTTATCTTGCGATGATCTTGTTTTGAAGGACATATACAGAGACAGTCCTGCGCCGACTGTAGCTCGGATACCGACACTTTTCCTCCTGAGACTGCGGGAGAGTCTTCCTTTCCTGGTTGAAAGAACCCAGGATAATATCATCACGCTTCACCTTTGTCCCCCACTGGTACACGAGACCGTCTCTTCTTTGTACTGCAATGATGTTAAAACGAACTCAGATCTTCACCGCAATATCGCGGACTGCCTAAGTGCCACATCCAGCATCAAGAGAACCATCACGTTGGGAAAACCAGAGAAAACCTTGACAGATGCAGACCGTATGAACAAAGAGTATTCCATCTCCACAAAGCCAAAGCGGACAAACTATTATTCTCGTAGCGATGAAGATGAATTCAACATTCGAAAACTATGTATGGTGCCATACCATTTCTACCTGGCAGAAGTAAACGCTGATCCAAGCCTGCGTCAGCTGATAACTACCGTCTATGCAAATCCTACTTGGCTTTTTGCCAGGATGTCCGCTTCTGAATCCATCAGACCACTCCTGGAGGACATCTCGGATATCTTGAAGGATGGACGATACAAGGTAAACTTTCTTTCTTTTTTACAGAACAGGAAATTAATATATATGCTATTCACAATTCCTTTAGATATTGTGTAATTTACTGAATTATAACTTTAAACCTCTGATGTTTATAATACTGACACTGTCACAAAACTAAAATGAAATTTTAATTAATGTAATTTTAGTCAGGTTTTGTTCATTTTATGGATATAAATACATTAATGGATATTATACTGAATTTAATTGCAGGAAAATTATCTCCGATATCTTGAAGAGTTCTTTCAGTGGTATGGGGAGAACATTTGGGGAAGGTATCCAAGCCGGCGTGGTGCGTATTCCTCAGCCAGGATACAGAAGACCAAATTCCACATCGAGGTATTATTTATGTTTGATAAGAAAATACACCTCAGTGGTTCGGTTAACTACTATAAGATATTTGATGATCACTCGTTAGGCGTCTACTGTCTGAAACCTGAGAGTCGTGGTTCTCCAGTCATCAATGACAAATATCAACCTCAGGAATTACTAGATTTTTGTGATAAGTACATGCATACATGTTCAAGGCCTTTGCATAGTCTCATCATTTAACTATACTGCTATATTACCATAATTTATAATATATTACTAGATTACTGTATACTATATTTACTATATACTATATTAGACTTTTTAAAATACAGGTGCTTGGACGCTTCCGTTGCGTGAAAGACCCATGGATTGAAACACTGGTCAGTAATATCGAGGAAGATATGCAGAAGTAAGTTTTTGTCACTCTTCCAATATCCACTCGGATTTGTTGCAGATATCCCCGGGGCATTCTCGTTTGGGTAACCTTACACAGAGGTGCAAAGATATGGCAGATTCACACATTCAATGTGTATATGATAAATATGCTATTAATATATCATATTTTTTTATTTTATTTTAAGATATTTAGTAATTCAGAAAAATAAAATAAAAACATGCAACGGTCCTTTTATGTTATTTCATAATCCCATGAAAGCATTACACAACATCATTTATAGGTTCTTATTTTCATGTTACCGTTCTGTTAGAATAGACCGTTTATTGTTATAAATTTGGTCCATTCATCCTATGAATAAAACAAAGTTAGGGGTAGGATTATGAGCAAAATATATGGAGATAGTCGGGAATAGATGGTATATATACAGTGTTCTGGTAAGACTGACTGCTACAAATTTTAATGTTAACCGTAGCCTTTATATTTCTTGTAAACCAAATTCTTTATACTCTCTTACAGGACCAGTGAACAAGACCCGGTACTGTATCCACTGACACAAGTGTCATACCCGCCATTTGGTCCCTCAAAGTACATCAGGAATGGACCTTCACAGCTATTTGGTGAGACCATTGGTATATTCGATTCTAGTTCGGAATGTTGAATACCCGATAAATTTAATATAAATTTAAATCGAAACTTGAAATCTTGAAGCATTTTAGCTTCTTCTGCAGAATCTTCCTGTTGGTATGTCCAATGCATTTTGTATAATTATCAGTTTGGTCTAGTTCCTGTTTTCTTTTGGTGCTCTCCAGCGCCGAGCCCTGACGGCGTGCACGCCTTGGCCCAAGCCAAAGAGTATGGCGTGGTCGTCTGGAACATGCACCGTGGAGAAGTGAAAGCTTTCCTCCAACGTGAGCCGGTTAAAGCCGAGAACGTTCAGTGGAGCGGGAATGGCAGGATCCTTTGTATCATCGAAGGTAAGTTATTATGTCTTTAATCAGCGGTGGATAGAGGACTTTATAAAACCGGGGGTGCAAAACCCTGGCCACGTAAACAGGTGTGCCGGAAATACCATGCAGTAGACTTTATACACAACCATCGCCCGCAGAAATTGGGAAGAAAACATTAATAGATAAATAATACTTTACATGTCCTCTCCCAGCCATCGTAAACAGAATGAGAATGGAATTTAAATGTAATTATACTCTGGCGACTGTATTAAGTTTCCTTGCCAAATCTTTACTTGTATAGGTAGTTGGTAAGTGTATTTATAACCGATTTGACGCAATGTTTTCAGGAAATTTCAAGAGTGTTTATTCTATTTACAGAAATTCAGATGACGTTAAAACAGGAACGCAAAGTGGTAAAGACCAAAAGAAAAAAAGAAATTGTCAACGAAAGGACAGAGGAGCGTGGGGTATACCTGAACGCCTACGATTCCATGTTTGGTAGTCGTAAACACAGGTAACGTCTTAGATAATACTAAACCTACAGGGGGAACGCATTACCCAAGAAACCGTCAGCATCCCGGATTCAAATTCAGTCCAAATTTAATATTTCCTCAGCAACATTTTATTAACTATTCTTTGGCCTTGGTCCTTCCCCTCAACACAGCCGTTTATATATAATATTATGTATTCTTTATCGGGAAATAAACTGAAAAACAGACAAATATTTGGCTCATTTCACACCCAAATCTCCCAGTAAAATAAATAAATGCTAACACAAGTTATAAAGATTTTTAAAAATAGCGGAGCTAACATCTGTTTGAACCATTTTTTCTGCCAATAGAAACGAGCCTTAAGAGTAAGAATTAATTAAATTACGTTGGTAAGATGCTGTCTTTGACAGGGAATTGTATGCTGAAGTTGAACTTTATTGACCAAGGCATAATACAAGCTGAAACTTGCTTCAAAACATCTTGAATCATCACCAACAAATATAAATTTTGCGCCATCGATCAAAGGGGGCTCGACCTTAAAAAGATATATGCCCCTTTACTAATTACAGTACATTTATCAAACAGAGAAAACAGGAAATATTGTGCAGTTAACAGAAAATGTGCATGAATAATTGAACGCCATGTGTAATATTGAATTAGTAATTCATATTTGAGACATTAAATACTGTTTAACCTTTTTCTTAAACACGTCGATATACATTGCTGCACATTTGCTAACTGGTACATATATACATTTTTACATTGTCTGTTTTTTTAAACATTAGTATTTACTTAAATTGATTTATTTTTAAGAGACGGTAGGAGACCCTTGTTAAACTTGTACATGAAAGAAATACACAATAAACATAAATCTTTGGTAACTCAAGGATATTCAGTGACTGAAATAATATATCAGATTGTGCTTGATAAGATGCTGAAATGATTATTCTTACAGCTCTTTTCAAAGTTTAATTAACGTATCAAGATCATGTTTTTTATCAGATCCCCAAACGTCAGTACAGTAGGTAAGGTATGTTATGATTTGTGACCCGAGATCGATTCTGAGCTGGCAAACTCTTCTAGGGTTTTCATAACACATTTGTCTCTCTGATTTTCATAGTTTAATTATTTTATGATGCATTAGTCATTTTGTCCAAATTTCTTAATTTAAAGCAATAATTACCTTATTTCCTTTAGTTCATGTGTATCATACCTTCAGGATTTTTTATATAAAAAATTAGAATTAACTTTCTCCAGTTCAACATATTTTATCGGGTTTCGGGATTTGATTACAGGCTCTGTTTGCCGGGGATGAAACAAGCCGGAGACATGGCGGTGAACACAGATGGCACCCTGGTTGCTGTGGCAACATCCACAAATCAGATATGCCTCGTGGACACAGTTGCAGTTAAAGCCACAACCATAAAAGCACACAAAGGTATTAATTGATATATCTCATTTTAGCTGAGAAAAGATACTGAAACTGAATTATTGCAGCTAGCATATATGTTTTTTAACTATACAAACATTCTAAATGGCGCATTTCTCGTAGCAGAATGAAAAAATAAGGTGTGATGGGAACATTTTCCTGATGTAAATATTCATTACTTTTATGGAACACAAACTGTAGAGATACTATCAGTGTTCTAAATACGTATGATATGCTTTAAAATTATAGTCTTGAATGTTTATTGTAAAATAATTGAAACAAAACCTGAAAAGGTATAACAATTCTTTCCTTAAACGTATTATACTTTTAAAGAAGAAGACAGTGGCACCACTGCAAAATATCCCCTGCAAAGGTAACGCTGTGTCTAATAATGCAATGTTGTCAAACTTACCCGTTTCATTGCATAGTTATATAACTTCGTTATATTTCTTTGACAGAGCCTATATCAACTCTTTGTGTTTGATTTAAGACGTCTTCTTCTGTTGTAGGTGCGGTTCTGCAGGTGTTCGTCAGCCCCTGTGACGAGTACCTGGTATCTGTGGGACAAGGTACTCAGGATTCCCCGGCTCAGATCAAAGTCTGGAACATGACGAACATGGAGTGTAAACACGTCATAGGTAGGTTTATAACGATAGTGGATGTATAATATTGTCAGTTCTGATTATCACAGTAAACGTGTCTCATAAATGTTTGCGGGTCAGTATGAGCGTTTATACCTGTAGGTGTCCAAAAATAAATAAGAAAATGAGCCATTCATATACAATGTCCTTGTGTATCCAATAAATGTTTTGTTTGGTGAAATTCAGGTATTTTGTTGCACTAAAATGACTATCAAGCCAAGAATCGGCAAAACTATCATGTAACATTATAACGTAATAATGTTATAAGTCATATGATGACGAAAGTATACATTATTATACAAGTACTTTATGCTCCAATGCTTTTTGCCAGAGCACTCGTGTAAGAATCCACTTAGTACTGGAAAAAAAGTTTTATTTTACATTTAAATTCATTGCATAAGTTTGGTTTTCATCGGTAAAATATTATCATGCTCCAAGAGAACCCCCCCCCCCGCTCTAGAGCAGAAGTGTATGATATGTAAATCAAATTTGAGGTACACATGTATTCGGGACATTTTATATTGTATATAATAAGGTAACATGCAACGTCACAAGAATCCATATATTACTACGGGATGACTGTCCATTTAATCAGCTGGTGCGCAATAATTTGCATAATTCAACAGGTTTTCGATTTTTTTTTTGCAGATTTAGATAAGAAGAATGTTATTGGAAAGGGCATGACTCAGCTCTCTCAAGAAAATGGATCATTGGCCATATACAGCAAAAGTGGAGAGGTCGTATCTATAGCTCTGGAAACGGGTTAGTATAACACTGTAACAATTAAGACTCGTTATATTCAGCAATCAGGCATACACACACGCATGTAATTTACCTGTGTGTACACACAAAATTGATAAAGATTATAATAATTATTTCACTCATAGATACTAATCATCTCTTGAAATATTCCAGTCCCTTTTTTTATAATTGAGTGATATAAGTTTAAATGTTCATGTATGTAACGGTAGTAAGAAGCTTTTTGAATAGACCCATTCAAACTGTTGGTAAATGTGACTTTGTCATATAAGAGATAATTATTTTATGTTCATCAAAAGTTTCCAGGAGTTTTATCATAGGTTAACGTCCATTACTTTGCCAGCGTATACAAATTGACGCCTTAGTGTAAACTCTGTAAATTTGCCGCAGATTGTGCATACGAATTAATGATAGTTTGAACCAGCAAAATAAACTTCACAGTTTCATAAACATATACACATTTATAGTCGTGTGAACCACTACATGAACACTTACAATAAGTAGACCCAAACGATGTACTCGCTTCACTCACAAGAGTACAACTCGGCTGATCAGGGTTTGTGGGATTTGAATTCTGCGGCACACAAGGCACCGGGGCTTCTACATACACAGACAAATAGCCCCGGTCGTCCCACAGTGCCTAAATGGAAGAGGTTCGTTTCGTGTAAAAACGTGTAGGCTTATCCTGTACATACAAATTTACAGTTGTGGGACCTGAATATTAATATGAACACTGGCGAATTAATCTTATAGTATATTGTAATCAAAATTCACATGTAGAATGCATTTGGTGTATTACAAAGAAATCTCCTTATTCTTCCTTATCACCAGGCATAGTATTATGACCTTTAAACTGATATTTTTCTTATTCTGTACTGAACAGGTCGTGTACTGAAGCGTGTGTCAGGACAGGCAGATAAGAAGTTGCCATCAGCTTTCACGTTATCCTGGAACGGAACCATCGCAGCCGCCATTACCGGAAACGGCTGCCACGTCTGGGATTTAATCAAGGTTAGCGTACCAGTATAACAATAACGTGACTTTGGAAATAGTCCCCCCCCCCCGAACTACGTCACATCCCTCAAGCTGTAATTAAATCGGTACCTTTATTTTCTTACCAGTAGGCCGCACAGTTATTCTAATGTGGTTATCTGAAGAGTATAAATTTTACTTTTAACATCACATGAAAATGTTACTTGAGAATTGGTGCCTGTAAATTGGAATCAGTCCCTTGGACTAATGAAACATTTCTTGAATCTTTATACAGGGTACAATTGAAATACATGCCTACAATCGTGCCTACCTATACGAACGCATGCCTAGTAAATTAGTTAGTAAATTGAGAGTAATTCTTACATGGTAATCTTATGCACGTTAAATACAGACATTATAATGAAGACCAGTATTTCATACATTCGGGAAACAAACAGGTTACAAAGATTCTCACGCCGAGTGCAAGACACCTGGACTCTGAAAGACAATCATGCAATAAAGAGTTTAATCATCAGATAAAGGTGGCCGAGCGTCCGTAAAAACTGAGCAATATTAAATATTATGTAATTTTGTAATTATGAAAAATTACATTTTATGTTCACACCATAATCAAATTGATGACACAGTCGATTATGTTTTCTCACGCAGGGATCATTCACTGGAAATGTGTTCAAAGATCACTTAAGCGACGTGAAATGCCTGATTTTGTCAAGAGCTGGTGACGTCTTGGTTGGTGGTAGTGGATCAGGGGCCGCAGCCGTGTTTTCTGTCACGCAGATGAAGGTCATGGCCAAATTTAGTGCCCATGGAACAGGTGAACCACATATTCTTTTTCTTTTCTTTCAAAAGACTCGGGGGGGGGGGGGGGGGGGGGGACCTACGGTCCGTATGGTGTATTTAGAGACTGGTTCAACTTTAAACTTGAAATCTGCATTACTCAAGAATGCAAGCCTCCGGTATGTGGGCTTCTCACAAAACCTTGTTTGCATTTAGTTATTCGGCCCATATTCGTGCAAAATTGACTGTACTTGTTACAAATCGTTGATAAAGTTCCTGAATCCGGATCATGTTCCTGTTCCACACCAAAATTTAATCGATATTTCATTTGCCCATTCCCGAAATGCCCTGAAAATTTAATTAGATTCCCTTGATGATCGCGTGAGTTATCATGTGAACAATAACCCACACACACAAACACAAACATGGATGAACGCATACCCTCAAGACGGAATGTGTGTCAACTACATGCCGTGCAGGATTAATCATATAGTTTTAGTAAGCGGGTGATATCAGAGTTTTCATCCATGCTTGTTTATTTAATCTGTTAATTGTTGTTGTGCGAGAATACACCGGTGGGTCCATTTAAGTTGAAGAAGTGAATCTTCACGTCATAGATTTTTAGTATTATGATAAGGTGGGATGGAAGAGTAATCATTGTGGAAAAAGTTGAAGTTATGTGGAATGTAAATGCGAATGGCCTTAAATATGCATACAGTTAAACGGACACGTATAAATATGTACAGGAATGATATATGCAATAACAAAGTCATAACCTCTCATCCAGGTACTAGGTTGAATTTCATACCTCAATGTCCTTCCTGCAAGGCTTTATATGCATTTATAGGGGCAATATGGCTGCTTTTATGCACATTCGCAAATGAAGTCTGTATACTAAACTTTCTTAACCAGGGATGCCCACACCTGTCTTGAATATGTGTCTAGTCAGTCCAATTTAGTTATGTTTAAATTCAAGACGTCTTTTTCAGCTGTGTCAGCAATATGTTTTTCGTCAGACGGAGGGACATTCTATACCACTGCGGCTGACCATCAGGTGAAGGCATGGACAACAAAATATGTGCTTCAGGTGAGAGAAGCATAACACAGATTAATTGGTAAAAACCTATTACATTTTTACACTAAGTATTAAATGAGGTTATGTTCTAAAATAAATTATCGCCCAAAACTGCATTTCAGGATTATTTTATCGATCTTATACCTTCGACAGATTTATTAAACTGGTGGAGGGTTTGAATAGAACTTCATTATAGAGCTAATCAGGGTTGGAATTGTTGAAATGGAACAGATATTTTCTATGTAAATGTGTAGCTTGTTTAGAATCGTGAAGGAGGTTTTTGTTGCCTTTGACACTTTCATGTTTACTTAGTTTTCCGTGTGGTGATTTCAAAATGAAGAAAGCAAAATATATGTAGGGGAAAATTTTGACTACTTCAAATTCTGTCTGTATCTGACTCTCTCTGACTCTCTCACTCTCCCTCTCATATATATATATATATATATATATATATATATATATATATATATATATATATATATATATTTATATATATGGCGTTTTGTATACTTAATTCATAAAATACCCTGTGTTCTAGGTCATTGGCTTGATCAGCTGAGGTTAACCTTATTTTTTATATACATACCAGGAATTCTCAGTTTTCCTCAAAAAACGTCTGATGCCAGGAGATCCACCTCCTCTTCAAGACAATTGCGTAGCCGTATGTGTGACGTCAGACAGCAAGTACGCCGTAACAGGTCAGATTCTATAAAAGTAATTACATTTATATGCTGGCAGCTTATTTTTAAGCTATGCATGCAGTTTGGTGAAAAAGAATTATCTATGGCGTTTTAAATCATTGTGTAACATAACTCATGATTACAGTTTTGTTAGCTTTTAAGTTGTGTAGGAATAGGGAGAAGTAATTTATGCTTCACATAAAAATTTCCCTTTCTTTTTGATCAGAAGTCTATTTATTTTCAGTTACTGGTAGCTAAATTCCAGTAGGAAGACTTTTAGTGAGTGAACATTCTATTAACAAACAAAAATACTACAAAGCCACATTAAATTTCATAGTTAGGCTTATATAACCCATTTATATAGCTAACGTTTATTTAATTGATTTCCACACCTGCTGAAGAAATGGTCAAATATAACTTTTCTTGAATAAGAATTGAATTAACATACTGATACTATAAATGTATCTGGATCATATTTGTCTGAATAGTTGGCCAGTGCGAGACCCCGAGGTTATGGGACCTGAAGACGGCTACATTGAAGCATGAGTTTGATGAAGCGGAAATGACGTCACGATTAGAACCGTCTATGTTTCTTCTGCATGATGACAGCCTGTTGGTGCTGGTGTATCCAGCCATCCCACAGTAAGTAAAATGACCCTCACAGCAGAAAATCAATCCTTGTAATTCTTGTTTGTAGATACTATGCGAGATATCTGAATAAAGCAAAATTGTAAGAATTTTTGTTAAACGTTTCTACCCACTTATTTTTATACATGGCGGTAATAAGATATAACTAAGGATTTCAAACATTTTCATATCGGTGTTTTCTGTTCCCCTCGGAACATTAATTCACTGAATAAAAGTGAGAACACTCTTAAAACAGCATCTAAGACGATTAGTTTACATTTGTGCCATGTACCTTATATGACACCATAATAATTACTTGTCTTGGCAGGGGTAAAAAGGGGAAGCCCGGTCAGATTTTTGTGTGGCAGGTGGAAAGTGGCAAAGCAGTAGGTTCTCAGGCGCTGAAGTTCTCGGCAGCAACAACCGATTCCAACAAAAAACTGCTTTACCTCGGTTAGTTCCTTTCTTTTCAGAGCAGACACTCCATCACATTTTTTAAATATTTTGAAGAAATTATTTTTGTTGTGTATTTTGCATTTCATTATTATCAATTAATTTAATTATAATTATTGATTAATGGTTAGTTAATGATATAAATGGATTGGTTATAAGTATAAGTTTTTATGAGATTTGTTAAGCATCCATCTAACAAAAAATGCTCCGTTAAATTACATTACTGATGTAACTTATGAAATGACTTGAGCATATTGTAAAACACGATACGTTTGACATAGTTGTGAGGACTTCATCGATTAGTACCATCACCTTGATGGATGGTTATATTCGCATGTCTAAAATACCTTTATTTACCTTCTAAATGCTTTATATAGGTTACAATGTCGGTGCTACTCTGATGCTGTACAGGTTCAATCCCACCACCATGGAGAAGGAACTTATCGAGCTTCACCATTCTGCTGACAGCCCATACCACGGGCTGTCTCTACAGCACATGCTTCTGTCTCAGAACGAGGATTATATGCTGCTCAGTAAGTATTCTGACAACAGTCAGTGGCTGTAGGCATTTTAAACTGCATGCAGGTACCTTTGGCGTATACTCCACGAAAGGTGTGAACAAAAACTCAACAAGTAATGCAAATATCAAATTAACATTAGTCAGATACCATAATGGAGGTGACTGAGTTGTTTCATTTGCCATTCATACTTAACTTAGTATCCCTTTGACTTATTATATGGAGCATGCAAACATGATTAGATCGACTAATATATTGATATTTATTTGAAAAAGTTCGTGCTATAAGCTACGTTTTATTTTTATTATTTTTTACAATCTTTTGTATTGCTATATTCACAAATCCTTTTGTTACCACTTGAGGTTCTTTTAAGGAGGTGGTCTTATATATTGACCGTCTCAAATATTGGTGCAGGTGATGTTTGAGATTATGCTTAAAATTCGATAATTCGGTTTTATGACGTTCTATTTAAGTCCTTACTTCCCAGTTGGACATTTCTAAAAAAGTCAGATTTTTTTTTTTTAAACTTACAGAGATTTTTTAGATTTACTTTATTTAAGTATAAAATCATAGGAGTACCTGCTATAAAAAGAGACACTTTTTCATTTAGAAATAAGCTTAGTTAAACTACTTTGTTCTTTGTACTGTTATGAAATTTAATAAATACACTTCCAGTGGCGCGTGCTATGATTTTATAAAAAATATTGACTTTTTTTTTGTAATTGTACCATAATATATGAGCTATCTCTTGTACATCTGTTTATATGTGGATATCCGTTTCAGATTTCCAGAAGGGGAAACAAGCGTTGTTGCTGACAGTTGATATGACGAATAAACAGTTCCTTATACCTTCTCAGGACGCTTTCAGTAATTACATTTTCCTAATTTTCCGTACAAATACGTTCCTTCAGGTATGTGATTCCTTGTGAATAAGTAAGGGCTTTCAGTCATGCTGAGCTAAAGCGATCACCCATTGTCCGTCGTCCCTCCGTCTGTTGTGCCGTCTGTCTGTCCGTCTGTCTGTCAGTTAACCAGGCACAAATCGTAACCGCTGGCCTTGGAAACCTAAAGTTAGGTCTCTGTTAACCATAACCTGCAAGTTATGGGGCTCAGAAGTACACCCGGTATAATTAAAAATTTGATACAAAAGCTCTACTATCAGAACAACTAATGCATTGATCACCATAATTCTTTGCAAAATATAGATCCTGGAGTGTTTTGTCACTTCCTGTAGACCGGTGGCGCCACCTAGATTTTTTTTTTTGAATGTTTACGCATTTAAACGACCTTCAAAGATGGGTCATCCGTTTACAGGGCACAAATCGTAACCACTGGACCTAAAAATTCTAACTTGACATCTAGGAAGGTCATTTAAAAATGCCCTTAAAAAAAGTTTCTTTTATCATATCCTGTGAGCGATGGGACTCGGACGTAACCCCCAGAATAATTAAAAATTGGATACCAAAGCTCCAATATCTGAATAACTGTTGCATTGATCACCATGATTCTTTGCATTAATATTGATCATGGAGTGTTTCATCAGTTCCTGCAGACTGGTGGCACCATCTAAGTATTTTTCTCTATTTTTGATTCATTTAAAGATGCAGTCGTCCGTTAACAGGGCACTAATCATAACCATTGCAACTAGAATATTCTAATTTCACATCCATGGACGTCCATAAAAATCTCCTTGGAAACCTGAAATTAGGTCTCTGTTACCCATATCCTTCGAGCTATAGGGCTCAGTATAATTAAAAATTTTGATACAAAACCTCCAGTTTCTGAATAACTAATGCATTCATCACCTTGATTCTTTGCATGTACGTTTATCATGGAGTGTTTCATAAGTTCCTGCAGTATGGTGGCGCCACCTAATTTTTAAAAAAATGTTTATGCATTTTCTTCAAATTTTTTATTGTTGTGACTTTCATAGAAGCAGTCGTCAGTTAACAGGGCACAAATCATAACCATTGCAACTAGAATATTCTAACTTGACATCCAGGGAGGTACATGAAAAATCTCCTTGGAAACCTGAAACTAGGTCTCGATCATCCATATCCTCCGAGCTATGCTTCAGTTGAATGGGAATACAACCTAAATATATAAGCATTCAGATGATAAAATTTCTTTTGTCAATGTCTTCCTATTCAGCTGAGCGTCATGACCCCTGGGTCACTTGTTTTGTCCAAACGTTTGTCGAAGAGATGACGAATGGCTGCAATAGTGCAAGATGAATATATGAATATGTGTTTTTGTGTGGTCAACTTCAAATAATTGATATTTCCGTTCACTGAAATGATTCTCGTTGTCAAAATTCCAAAAATAGTCCATATCATATCTCTACTGGATTTAAAAAATTAAAACGTAGGTGATCCACATCTGGCTTATTTCAATGCAAAATGTTAATGTTTTGGGTATGATATCTCCTATAGAAAGGCTGTTGATGCATTTTGCAATTTATACTTCCTTGAACTGGCGATCACGGGACCCTGATTGAGGACCTTTACGGTCCCAAATCTCTAAATCGATTAATAAAGAGATTAATCACAGCATTAGACACAACCATAAATATAGTGTAACAAGAAAACATAGCTCAGTATACGCGGCAACACTTCTTGACCTTAACTGCCAGACCTCTGTACTAGATAGTTATGCTGAACCGGTCTCAACGGTCTGAAGACGGACACAAAACATGTCCTTATTACAGAAGGAACTTTAATTTGACCTTCTCTAGCATGGTGTGTTTTGGCCCGATGCATTGTGTTATCTTTTCCGTATTAAACATAAATAAGTTACTTTATAGCCCAACCTGTTGCCTGATGCAACGTTAAAAACATAAAGCACACACAAAGAATATAATGAAAATCCTTTTAGGCATTTTCACTTGTTTGTCCGTTATATGTTGGATTTCTAATAAATTATAGAAATGTAAGTTTATGAGAAAATTATCCTTATAAGTACTTCATCTGAGTATTAGTAGGAGAAGCAGTGTATTAATAAAACTGCAAGTCCTGACTTAACAATCATAATCGATTTTTTTTCATGTGAATACAGTCCTGATCGAACTATCTTATTCGAAATTTTATTATATTATTATATTCCTGATCTAGCTATTTTGTTCGAATTTTTATCATGTGATTATAGTCCTGATGTAGCTGTCCTATTCGAAATCATACCATGTAATTATAGTGCTGATCTAGCTGTCCTGTTCGAAATGTTATCATGCAATTATAGTCCTGATCTATTTAATGAATTTTAATCATTTGATTATTTGCGCAGGTGGCAGCATACCGGCTCTACAGAAACCTAGCGAAGACCTGGGTGATTTAGGAGATTCTGATGAAGGAATAGCTCATCTGAGCAAGAAACAGCAGCGGCTCTACCTGAAGAGAAAAAAGCGAAGGGAGACGGGCTATAAAAACAAGGAGGCAGCAGAATTCAATCGTGTGTATACAGATGGATTTGTCCTACTTAAATAGTCATTCCTACACTAAATTTGTACCACATCACCAGTCTATTTTGCAAATTTAAGTGAGTTTATGAGATTGGTTAGTAACCGATGTTTCAGGAAAGCATCGACATTTTTTTCGGGCCCTCTTCATGTTATCTTTACACGTGGACATAAAACAAAAACTGTGCACCATTAGATCGGTGCTTTTTTTGGCTTATTACTGAAAGAGATTATCAAGAGATTTCCTGTATTTATTAAACATCAGATAACAGAATGAGTCCCTTTTAATTGATCTGCATATAAATCAACAATATTCCCAGTACTGAAGCAAGTTCGTCCCTCTATGCTACCCCCTGCACAGGCCAATATAAATAGCATGTATACTCGCGATATAAAAATGTTTATCTTTTTTTCAAAGCTTATGGCCTGGCTTTTATTGAGATGAATCCTAAACTGGTTGTTCTTGCAACGATTTCTGATTTCGGTGGGGAAAAAGCCATCGTAGCCACAGGCAGAGGAGTTATTTTGGTGAGTTTAATTTATTGTCAATAAAATGCTGAAACACAAGTTCTCTACATTTGTACAATTGCAATTAATCCAAAAATGTAGTCAACAGACTGCTATACCACCTTCTTTCTCCTGCAGGAATCTATTCACGAAACCTAGAGGCTAGCTCTGACCAAGCTATTTTTTTCCCTCTCGACTTTACGATGGTTTATCTCAACAGATCTTAAGATTATCTGGTCACACAGAGGCGCCATCTGAAGGTGCCATTACTAAATATGTAATATGTTCTAAATGTTGTGCGGCGTATCGTGATGTATGATTTATCATGATGATAGCATGACAAAGCTTACGTCAAGGAACAAAAAGTGACGTCATGCAACTTCAAATTTCTAAAGAGGAGAACTGGATAAACACTCCTCGCCATATGTTATGTTTAAGGTATAAAGAAAGGGTTTCTTTTGTTGTTTGAAACCTTCGCATTTATTGTTGGTGGGATTGTCAGTATGTTCAAAACTTTTAATTTAATTTTTAAGGTTTCATTATTGAAGTCAGCATATTTTTGTATTTTTGAAACCTGTTAAGTAAATAAAAGGAGCTTAACACTGAAAACCATGCATGTCCTGTACTATTACCATTCAGGGGGCCTATTTGATAGGTCGCAAACCTCGTGGTTGCCATGTGCAATAAAATATCTCTAACATACAACTTGTAATTTTGGCACTGAAGTGGTATTGCAATGGTAAATGTGGGTAAAACAGATTACTCATTTAGTTTTCTGTTCATTGCAAATTTCGGTTTAAATTAGGGGTTTGAGTATTCAAGTGGCTATTTTCTTCATATTTAAAACTATACTAGATTAAATAAATTGCTTACAGAAATTATTTTTAATAATAGCATATAGGAGAACTACTATAGATACAATCAAACTAACAATCATTATTTGATTTCCTTTTCTTATATCTTATTTTATACATGTTTTTAAATGTAACTGGTGATACTTTATTCAAACTTTTGAAATCTGAACTGAATTTCCAAATATTTATTCAACTTTCCACCATAACAGATGCATATATATAAACAGGACTTTCTGACAGCGACGCCTCATAAAATCAAATCTTATGCTAAATATTGTTGCGGAACAAGTAGAAATGACATAGGCATGCGATAAAAGACAAATGTTGCATTTTTTTAAAATAAAAAATCCTGTATCATTTTAATTGTAGGTGTATGACTTCCTTGAGTACAAAGTGTTGGCACATTTAGTGAGGAGAACTCGGTGAGTTGTGTTTTATACTGTCTACTATAAATCCTCTCACTCTGTCAACCTTTTAAATGAATGGCATCCTAGAGTCAGGTTTGTATTAGTCCGAACATTCAGCCTCCATTCAGGAAAGGATTCCGAACATCTATGGGGTAGAGTTTCTCCTCTAACTCGACAAAACCTCCAACGAAAATCTCATGCCTACTGAAGGGGGGATCTATGCAGATTACATAACAATTCCCGATAGATGCTAGTCCCCTCATAGATCCTCATGACGTCAACTAAGAACAGATCCTCCTAAGCCTTCCCAGCATGCCTTTGCTAGGCTTAATCAAGAGCCGATGGAGGTAACAATTATCTGATTTTCTCGAGCGTATAATATTTTCATACGTTATGAACATTAAGTTACAATTTGTAATCCAACGTTGTCAACACAACTGTATTATGCGTAATACGCGGGGGTCGATGCATGTCCTCACACTGAACAACGAATGTCGTGATCTGAACCACATTGGTCAGATCTGACCAAACTTTACAGGGAAAACTCTCCACCTTAGGGGCAGTACGATAACACACACAAAAAAGAGAAATAAACTAAAAAAAACAGGAAAATGTGTATGCGTTACACGACTGTAGCTTGGGTTATGTATGACTCTCAATTTACCAAAGCCGCGTTCCACCTTGTGTATCGAAGGTATTTACAAATTGTTTCACAAAGATAGTTTAAAAAAACCTTGAATTTAACAAGAAATCATTTAAAAAGGCACCATCATCATTCTCCCCAGAGACATTGAATTGAAGAATTTAATTGTTATTTGAGCATACTGTCATTTATTTTTACGACAGCGTATGGATGAAAATGAACTGTCCCTACATTCCATTACTTCACCCTTGGCCCATGATTCCTTTAATTATTGAATGTTCTCAATTTTTTAGACGAGTCCATTAAATTTTGGGGTGGATCCATTAAAATTAGTAGAGCTACTGGCTAAAAGGGTAATTGACTGGGTCGTTATTCCGATTTGCCTTCTAACTTATTCACTTTGTTTAATTCAGTTTTATTTTATATGAATTCTTGATATTAGTGTTTTCTGATGTTCATTCCTGTGGAGTTTAACCTTAAATACTTGGACTTTATATGTATATTTATTTTTTTATATTTTTTTCGCTGTAACGGAGAATAACAGTACAGGAAGTCAACCTTCTCCGTATTTTTTATGGGTAATCAGTGGAAATATATATATCAGGTATATTATGACGTTTGATCCGGGGTTCTGTTTTAGGCGGCTAAAACCTGTTTTAGCCATCAGCCATGGCTAAAACCTGCTAAAACTAGGTTCATGGCTCTGAAATTAAAAGTACACATATTCAATGTCTATATCTACTGCAGGTATACGATATATAGCATGATACACAAAGGTTTTCATTTAAACAAGATATTAATTGTTATTCTGTTTGTTAGTGGTGGAATGGCACCCATTTCAGGTGTGAAGTGTCTAGGAGTGTCACGTGGTCCACCTGGTGACAACGAAGCCCCGTTCGTGTACGCGGGAACAAAAGACGGCGATTTTTATATATTCAACTTAAGCCAGAAAGACCACACGGGTGGTTACAGTATGCATTACACCCACAACGGTGGAGCGCAGGTAATTACAGAATAATTCATATATTGTCACTGATGCACCAGTGAAAAATCAAATCATGTTTGTCATGTCCAATAATGCAATTTATTAGTAGGTATACATATATACATATATATACTATATATATATATATATATATATATATATATATATATATATATATATATACATTTATATCATACAGACTTATATTTGAATCCACACGCAAAGTCAAGGTTCAAAAACAAGGTTCCTTTCAGTTCTGTATAATCCTGGTGTGTGTGTTTTCTCCGGGCGCTGTAAGAAGTATAATAAGTCTTCTGAAGAGTTTAGCTGAAATTCCGTTTTATTATCGACACTGCTCTGCAAATCTGTAATTCATTTAACAAAAGATGATTAAAAAAAATAAACATTCTGCTTAAAGCAACTTACATTTGTAATGGGGATTTTGATATATTTATTGCAATGTATTTCATATTTTCCGGGCAGGTTTTGTCAGCCATTTCCAGAGAAGGTCCCTCAGGCAACGCATTCATATTTGGAGGTGAAGGCAAGGAAATCCATATCTGTGTATCCGATAAAGCAAAACCAAAGCAACGATACTACTATCCTTCCAACATGGTGAGTTTCCACTCCAGTTTAGAAAATTTTTATTTTAGTATAACTTGAAAGGCCAACCTCATAATTTCAAATAATAATGGCACTCCAGCATCTCAGTTGAGCGCCTACCTCTTAGCTTATCATACATGACTGATTCGGCACTTATCTGGAACCTCAGGGGCGGATTTAGTAGGGGATTGGGTCGCTCTTCTTTCTTTTTTGATCTAAAATGAATCGGGGGAAAAATAATATTACATGCTTAAGACCGAATCGTAATGGAAGGTTTAGCGTCTCGCCCGTTTTTCTTCTCTTCTTTTGCATGCTAGAGCTACCAGTACCCCCGGCACACCTTTTTAGCTATGCCAGGATGTTAAGCCCCCCCCCCCCCCTCCCTATTCTAAGGTTCTTTGTCCTTCCTTAATCCACTCCGATATTTAACGTGATCTTCTTTCATCTTCTTTCTGTTCAAGACGTCAACATGTTTTACGAATCGCTTAAGTCTTTAACATTGCTTTACTTCAGATAAACAAAGAGACAGACAGGAATACCAATATTAACTGTTTGGTGGAGGTATAGGGGCACAAACTGCCAAAATTCATCATTTACAAGAATTGTTTTATATTTTATGGAACAGTTTTCCAAATAATGTAGTGTCATCATTTTAAATTTTGAGACACGTATTTTTAAAGGACACATTGATTTTAATTATGAGACACATAAAAAAAGACACCTTGTGATGGCCACGCTACCAGAGGGGATGACTGGTAATCGGGGCTGGAAAAAGAATAAATGGCGGTCAGCCGGACTCGAGCTTGCTTTTATGTTTTAATTCCCGATAGGTAATTTAAAAGTTGACAGTATTCATACTACTGGCAGTCAAGGTAATCGGTCCATACGAGAGAGAAAGAAAAAAACAGCAACTGACAAATCAAGAACATGAACGACGAGGGCTACTGACCAGATGATGTAAACATTTTGAAAAATATAAACGGCGAATACAACAAGATAGTCGGTGATATGGAAAATTTGATCTTTTAGGCAAATCAGGGTCGAATACTGTACAGACCTTGGACGTCCTTTAGAAAAAGTGAACCTTTTATAGAGAATTTCAATGTGCTAGAAGGTTTACACGTAAACTCGGACAAGTAATTGCTGTCATGTTCTAAAAAAAAAAATGAAAAGTATTTTCAAGGAAGTGTCAACACCTTGTGTTTATACATGTATCATTGGATAGTTTTAAACATTCAATATAGAAAGAGTTAGGAAAAAATTAGGAAAACTTAAATTAGGATAAGATTAAATAATTTGAGTCAATTATATTTAATTCCAGATTAAGTTATCATTACTGGATTATATATATATATATATATATATATATATATATATATATTGTTTGTTAATTTTAGACTAGCAGCATTGACATCCACGGCAGCGTGTATTCTTTGGCCTTGACACCAGATTCTTCACGTGTGGTGGCGCTGGTAGATCAGAAAGTGAGGCGCCACCTAGTGATTTTAAGCCTGAACAATGTGGACTTGAATAAACCAGTTGAATATGAGGAGGAAAAAGAGGAGGAGTTTGATGGAGGTTGGGGGACACAAGGTGGTTGGAACGAGGAGGCGGTAGAAGATGAGGAGGGGTCGGACGAAAGTGGTTCTCAGAAAGAACCAACAGATGGCGCCAATGGCGCATCAGGTGACTTGGCGGATGATCAGTCTGCCATCAGTCAGGATTAGAAACCAAACAATGACCAATTACTCAACTTGAAATACAGGACATTCATTGGATAATGCAGAGATTTCTTACTTGTCTTAGTAATGTAGTAATATATATATCCTTAATATTCGTTTCCTCCGTAGACCTCCTTAGATCTTAAGTCGTTCAAGGGCTCATGCAAAAGGCTGTGTAGGCCTATATGTAATCGGTGATTCTTGTTACACTGAAAAAATGGCACTCGGGGTTTTCTGGTGCGCTACATCATTTATCACCATATATATATTTCCTAAAGGAAAACATGAGGACATATGTATGAGTTTTTGCTAGGTGTAACCCCCCCCCCTCTCTTTTTTATATTCTTCTTCTAAAGAAATATGGAGCAGGAGAAAATGCCAAGGTAAATTGGTCTGTAAAAACAGTAACATACATTTACCCATTTGATATTTGTCCATAACTCGGGTACCGTGTGCCAAATTTAGTTTTGTGATATATATTAAAATCATATAGAATATTTCCATAGTGTAATGAGTGCAGATCCATCAAAAGAGTATGTCGCGGTGCGTGCGTGTAGACCTCATTCTGAACGGACTGCATGTTAGTCAAAGTCGTTTGAATCTTTATTTTATTGTAAATGGGAAGAAATCCCCAAGATGAGGTGAACTGGCACCCCTTTGGTGCACGCCCCCTCTCCGCACCAGGCGTGACCATATACCGTAGTCATGTACAGTTTCGCCTATTCCTTATTATTTAATCAATTTCTTGATACAATCAAACCGCAGATAGGTGTTTAAGCGAAATATGAGATGCTCATCTGAATCAACTCCTTTTTTCATCTTTATTATATTTTACCAGGAGGTAGGGCAAGCTGGCTATTAGACTATTAATTCAGACTTGAAAAGACGGCCAAACGTCACAAAGATAAAAGATCAGATAGGTCGATTTGCGCTGCTTCATTATCCCTTATTATGATTGAAATAATAAAATCAATAATAATCGAGTAATGCAACTTGCTATCATTGCACGGGGTTGTGGAAGCAGGGGCGGATTGGGGGGGGGGGGGCTTTTTTCGACCTTATAAAAAATCTGGGGGAAAAACTCATGATACACTATCACGCTTCTAGTTCAAATGTATGTCTTGATTTATAATGCATTTAAGCTACCCCAGATTACACGAATACAATCTTAATTTTCAAAAAATCCCCCCCCCCCCCCCCCGCGCGGCTCTTCTCGCCTCGGCTCACCCGCTTCACGGCCTTGCAATGTGAGCCCCCTATTCTAAATTCCTGTTTCCGCCCCTGGGAAACATCGTTTTAAAGTCTCAATAGCATTTCATCAAATGTGTGTGAAAAAGTGGTATATTTATATTGAATTTTAGAAGCTCTCCTATTTCAATGTCCTATCCAATGTAGAACCGTTTTTTCTCAGTTTTTTTCATTTTTATAATTCTGTTTCTTAGTGCATATTTATTTTTCATTTAAACAAACTGAGCACCATCTGGCGGCTGAACCACACAATATGGCCAGTTATGCCCCACTTCCGCTCCTCGAATGTGATTATGAATGTCCAGAATAAGACCTTGGGCAAAAATGACAGAAATTAAAAGCGGATCCAGGATTTTCGGAAGGAGGCCTCTAAGGTTTTTGCCCGTTTACACCAAGGGATTATTACCTTATAAAACTCATAGAGGCGGGGAGGGGTGCTTATAAATGTGGATAACTCGCTGTGAGGGAAAAGATACTGTGGAGAAAAGGCACTGCAAGGAAAAGTCACTTGTAGGAAAAGTTTGTGAAGAAAAAATACTTTAGGAAAGAGACATTATCGAGAAAAGTCTGTTTGGGAAAATGTTACCGTGGAGAAAAATCACTATAGAGAAACCTACTGAGGAGAAAAGTCGTTGCGGAAAAATTACCTTGGAGAACAATCAATATAGGGAAATACCCTTTGGAGAAATGTCTGTGTGGGAAAACGCTAATATGGAGATATATCACTACAGGGAAAAGTGGCTGTGGAGAAAGTCACTGAGGAGAAAAGTCTGTGTACGAATAAGTTACCGGGGAGAAAAAATCATTACAGGGAAAAGTCGCTGTGGAGAAAGTCACTGTGGAAAAGGGTGAAGTGAGAAAACTCAGTAGAGGGAAAACTCACTGAAGAGAAAAGTCACTGTGGAGAAAAACCACTTTAGGAAAATCACCGTGGAGAAGTTACTGTAGGAAAATGTTACCATGAGAAAATTCAATGCGAAGAAATTTCATGATGGGAAAATCACGGAGGAAAAATCAATGTGGGAATTAGTGACTGAAATCACCAAAAACACATTTCACTTTTTCACCTCACAGGAGAAAATAAAAGGATTAATGAATATTGGTAACCATTACACAATCTTCACTCCACTTAGTCATCCAATGGTCACTATACCATTCATGCAATGACAAATTGAAACATCGTTATGTGTAAATATAAATAACACTTTATTAAGTTACTTTGAGATACACACACATACCTTGTCCAAATAATCCCACGAGATTCAAAGTAAATCTGTTTTAAAATGGTATGATAATATTATTTGTCTTATGTTTCCTGAAAATGTTCAAGTTAATCTGTGTAACGCAGTTTTCAGAACTTCAGGATAAATGTAAAACTTTCATGTAGTGAACAATGGATATTTACTGATAAGCTGCCTTATGTTTTTGATTCTTACCCTCTTATCTAAAACAACCTATTTCCATTAATAATGACCCATGTCCTATTGTTGGCACTGTCAACTGGACGTAGACTAAAATATACATACATACACGCTTAAAATGAGACTCATTAAGCCTATATAGTGGACTTCAGATTTTACATGCAAAGAGCTAGTAATTATCTGAAAGTCATAAACTTTGGTAAATACTTTGAAGCGAATCTCTGCTCGTCAGGTTCTACCGAGATCTCACCATTTTGTTGGCCCTGGCGAGAGGACGCTATGACATCAGAGAGTCGGGAGCACACCTTATAAATTGAATATGTATATTTGTCTACTGAGCCATGCATTTACAGCTAGGCACTGGTGGTGTTCAAAAATTTCAGCTGACATATGAACCCTAAAACCTTAACCTCTAGGCTACGTTCTAACTACTATCATGCAACCTTGACTTTTTAAAATGAACTGGGGATGGGATACTTTAAAACGCCGTGACTTAACGATGTGAGCCGCGTCATCTATAGTAAAGGTGATCTCGTGCTATGAATCCAACATCCACATGGGAGACATAATGTATGTAAAATATTCTCAAAGAAAGTTTATAAAAGAAGGGTCCATTAAATGTGACTAGCAGGAAATTTACTGCCTTAAATTGCAGTCAGATTAAGGTAAAAGGGCAGTGTAAATTAAATGAACTTATAAAATAATATTTTCAAACACAAATATCAGACCGTGATTATTATCAACTACGGTGCTTTTAATCGTAAACACCCGGCATATTTTAGAATATCCCATCATTATCATCATTATTCCAAATGCATTGCCTGTATAATGTCCGCCTATGTTTTATTAGTTGTGTATGCTATGTCAGGCAACGGCAGCAAATAATGAGTATGTAATAATAATATGTGTTATGTACAAAACTCTCTGTCAGTCAAATACAGAGCAAAAAACCTTGACGGAAGCCTTTATTAGTCCACGACACAAGGGGCACTTTTGTAATTGAAGGAAACAGTCGAGGCAACTGATCAGATGGCGGCATGGTAGGAATAGGATCGTGACGTCATTCATCCAACAGACCTTGCACTTGATGCTGTCACGCAGGGCCTCAGTTTCTGCTATCAGTTCATTTAAATCTGAAAGACACAGGAAGCATGTATAATATATGCAGTCAGTCAAGTAAGGAAAGCTTCTTGTTAAATAAAACACTTAATCAACAGCCTACTGCATAAGAATAAAGTTCCTCAATATTCTTTGTAAACCTGTTAAAAATGACCAACTTTTCTTAAAGGTGTCCTTTCTGATATCTGACATGCATTAAATAAAGAATCATCTCTTGAACCTTTCATAAAAAATAAGCCAAAAAGCTCCGAACCCACCGTGCACAGACTGTCATTTTGTTTATATCAATGCGTTTATAACATGTGGGGGAGGAAAAATGCCCGCAAACGTACCAGACGTACCGGAGGTTGAGCTTGTGTAGCTTCACGTGCTCTCACCAACGACAGCTAGTTCATAATCAACCACCTTTGGTCACATGTTTTTGTTTCTGTTTGTCAACATGAGCACGTGTAAGCGTGTAAGATTGTTTCATTCTGAATACATGTAAATGTATGTCAGACAAGCTTAGGCATCCGTCACAGGGGCGTTTTTAAGCAGGAAATAACCACAGTTTAATTAAATGTAACCATACAGAGTAAGTCTGATATCACATAAATTCTACAGATAACACGGTTGAATACCTGGCTTTAGGCTCTTGCTTACTTTTATGCATATATTCTTGACATTATCCTTGTACATGGCACATGGCATGACCATGTACATGAATACTTTGGCCATTTCTTTTACAGCGTCGTTGGTAATGAATAAAAAACCTGGACGTGGCAAATGAAGTTTAGTAATTAGAAGCGTTATAACCCATTAACTTCTCTCTCTCTCTCTATCTCTCCATATATATATATATATATATATATATATATATATTTCATTATATATTTATATAATCTCACGATACAAAACACATGGTTTTTTACCTCTCTGTTCGGTGACGTGGGTTGAGTCCTCCCCTGTGCATGTGGCCTGTGTATCAGACCCGACCTCGATAGAAGCAGCCCAAGCCTCTCTCCCTTCACCTTTTCTCTGAGATTCCTGATTTAAGTAGAAACATTTGTTGGTTGATATCTCATTTAACACTACATAAAACATGGATAAGTAGGAAGATTCTAATCCCTTTTCTGAATGTTGAAATGCTCAAGAATGCCACGTGCCAGTGATGTACAAGTACTGCGAAGGACTGCTATTCATTATATTCTGCTATACAGCCATTGAATTATTTCATTTTGAAGCTTTTTCTTTCATATAATAAGAATGCCAAAAAAATCTCTTTACTTGTCCCTTTAATATTGGTCCTAAAAAGGTACTGCACGTATTGTAACACGAGTTTTGTTTTCTGGAAGTAGACCGAACTGTACTTATGGACTCTAATAGTTAGATTCTTAATGACCGTGTATAAAATATACAAAAATATCTGAGTGAGCAATTGTTGAAAATATAATGAAGAACTAACTTGTACCGAATGAACCTCTGATGACATACTGTGTATACCTGAGCATCAGAAATGGCAGTTTTGACTTCCGGTATGTTTCTGCAGGCATCCAAGTACTCACAGCGGTTGAACCAGCGAGCGTGTTCCTGCCACGGGACGTCATCTGCCTCCCAGTTACACAGACCACCTCCGCACATGAAACAGCGAACACGGTCGTCCTGGCCTGAAGTATATACACGTCAATAGCAAAATCACACAATTGAGTTTGAAATGACCATTTAGAATTATATAATGCAAAAGTTAAAGCTTTACACAATTTTAACTTAAAATTTAATTTGTTTAACTTAACACGTAAACTTAAGACAATGCTTTTTGGTGCATTTGAGCAACATGTATGCATGATAAAGACAGCAAGTGTGTTTCCAAATATTGCCTTGATCCATTTTGAACACATGTTGGTTTAAACATATTTATTTCAACAGGATAACATAGCAGCCGATAAGGCTAATGCAAATGCTCTCCTGTGCAAATGCTCTCCTGTTATCTGTATTGCACGTATTAGACAAATATGAAAGGTTATGACCCACCTGAATAAAAAAATCCAGCCTGGCACATCTTGGTTGCTGCGTGAGTGGTACCGGAAGGCCACCGTGAGAACGACCGGAACCTGTGGAAGATGTCCCCGTACTCTGGATGTGCCGCGTGCTCCAGTATCCAGGTCATCTTCGAGGGGTCACATAGTTCGTCTGGAACCTGTCGGAAAGGTTGTCCTATTCTTATACTGAGACGCACGCACTAGCACCCCAACATTCTTCTCACAGAAAAGAGCAAAGAATTGACTGTATTATAAACATTTACATGTAGCACATGATATAACCCACACAGATTTATATTAATACAGGTTTTTACAGTTGGATGATAAAAAGAGTATTGCGATTTTGCTTCTTTATTTACCCGGTACTATTTCAACCAGGATAAGAGATTATTAATTAACAATGGAATTTCTTTTTACTGACAGTTAATGTGCCAGTTTTAAGTTTACTTTTGCTTATCTCCTTTACTGGTAAAACATACACTTGGTTTGACACGTAAACAGGTGTTGATATATTTAAACCTGCAACGGTAGGAATTTTTTATTTTTTTTTTTTCATTTTTCATAATTATTTTATAAAACATAATCAACTATAATGAACGTGTTAATTTATTTAAAGCTAAAAGCAGTACTGCTTTAAGCAGTACAGTATATGCATTTTGTAACTTATTGATTTGTTAAGAACTGTTTCTGTATTCTTCTTGATGCTCGATTAGACCCTGCTTCATATAGAGCATGTCTACATAAAGGGTTGTATACTTCAGGATAGTTCCATTGATATAAATTTAACTAGTACCCATTAGACCTGAATGGTTTTTACTAAAACATAAACGCGTACTCTTCAGATATTAACTTAATTGCAGATAAATCTGTTATTAAGTTCAGATTGTTGTGTAAAACTCGTTGACATAGGACCTCATCTCAGAGATTAAGGGTTTTATAAGATGTATAAAACCATTGTTTGATGTATATAATTGGTTGATGTACTAATTATCTGAAAGCTCATTATATTTTCCACATTGAAATAATGATCGAACATATATAAAGCATGTACTGTCAAAAAAAGTTTATTGAAAGTACGAAAACCTTGATTTAATTAATGCTTTCAGGGAATAGAAGCTAGTTCAGGGAAAAGTTTACAACCTCTCTGGCATAAACCATCAGCATAATCTGTTAAGATCCAATCATCTCACTTTCTAAGGATCTTACAATTTGATAGCACAGAATGCTTATGGTAATACAAAAATCCAATTATACAGAAATGCATTTTAGACGTGTTGAACATTATTCGTGCTAGAAATGTTAAAAGATTCAAACTTGGACAGTTTCTGATAAAATTATTATGACATATAATGAATCTTAAGCTTATAAAACATTGACAGCAGGTTTTTTTTTTAAATTAAACCCTCCATTGATTATATAAGTTTTAATTTTATATAATCGTTATCTTATATTAAACCCTGATGATTTTAATGTTATATTTTTATAAAACATTAAAATCAATCAACTGATTCCTGAAAAGGTTTTAAAAATTAGGATTCTTTTTACACATACCTCCGTACCGACAGAGTTAAGCGGTGAAGTCGCTGCTGTCAAGTTTTGTTCCCGTCCATGTACCTTGCCAGGGGAAAGCACCTCATCGTGGACCACAAGTTGTACATTGCCAACATTGAGTCCTGAAATAAAAGGACATCTTGGTGAGCAATTCTCATGCTTAGATAAAGGGTGATCGGACGCTGCCCAGTTCCTGATGAGGACATCACACTGAAAACATCTGACTTCGTCTGCTACTCCTGTGTAATAAAACCCGGCTTTAGCCAGAGCTGTAGGAGACATAGGATTGTTCTTTGGCCATGTTGTATATGATTCAACACGGTTGATTTCATCAAGATAATAATCTTTGATATTAATGTCACGGAGGTCAATTATTCCCAATACATCTTCCATTGTGCATCTTCCTTTGGGAAAAAAAAATAAAATAAAAACAAACGCACCTCTTTTCTACTCAATGAGTGAAAACGGAGTTACAACAAACAATAATCAATTAACTTTTGCTAAAAAGCTGTATGCTCGATATTTGCATAACAATAAAACTCCAACTGTCACTGTCCTTATTACTGTATTCAGACTCTGATTTGAGGGTATAAATTGTTGACAATCTTCGCAGACGTCCGTCCATATCATCGCTATGTTTACAAATGACATTAGGCCTACTATTATCAGCCATATGGGTGGCCATTTTAGTTTGGGATCACGTGACGTGCAGTACACATGTACTGCAGTACACATGTGCCGCAAGATATACTTCCTGGTTCTCTAACCTAAAACCCCAAACATCTTGCCTGAGACTACCATGGGTATTCCTTAAAAATTCATACTTGCTAACATTTATGTATAGGAGTCCTGACCATTATCTTTAAGATTGCAACTGCATATTAGAGTTTGATTAAAAAGGTCGACTGGCAAGACATTTGTATATGGAGACAGGTATGCAAACCCAAGTACCATATACATTTTTAAGTTACAATGGCAGTTACAAGGAAGGCTTACTTTCTGATGTTGAGAAAAGAATGAAATATGTTGTGTGCTCACCCAAATTTAAGAAGTTCTGTACCGCAGGGCAGCTAGGTATCCCACAATATTCACGTTCTGGCGACGACTGACTAAATATTTCCAACTTGTGTCACAAGTGTACACATGTGTACCCAGGTGTGCATCAGCGGTATTTCCGAATTTCATTACATGGTGTATTTTTACATCACAAATAGCTCATGGTGACGGATGGAAATACCAAAACAGCGTACATGACGACAAAAAATTCCAAGGGGATTTCCGGACAGGGGACCGTCTTAAAGACAAAAGTTATCCGTATGTGATTAAAGTTATCCGTATGTGATTAAGTTGTTGTGTCAAACGTAATAAGCCCATATACGTAACACAAGTGAGGACATAGCAGGAAAAGAAGTTTCTCATTATGAGAATGACATATTATTTATTGCATATAGTTTAGATTAATATTCATTCCCTCCCATTTCATAATTGATAAATAGCCTCTCAAAACGTATACTAAGAACTGGTTAATATTTATATAATGCTATTTCGATTCATCACATTTCCTAAATTATAAACATCATCCCTCAAAGTATATTAAGTAAAACAGTGTGAAATTTTTAGATCATACAATTTCAACGTCATAACATTAAATAAATTTAAATGACGTCTATACGTTCAAGAGCAAGTCCATCCTAGAATGCCATATGCCTACAAGCAAGAGTGAATGAATTTGAAAGGTAAGGAGATTTTCATTTCATGTTTTGACTGCTCTTCTATTTCTCTTGTTTGACCATAAATTGTACGTGCAACCGCCGTGATAAAACTGGACTTCTGTATGCAACGACGTTGCGTTTGTTTTTTTTTTTTTTTACATTTATCACTACGTTCTTCATTTGACCTGACAGCCTGCATGTTTAAGAAAATAAATAGTTGATCTTTGATTGAATTAGTTATAGAGTTTTCATTAAAAAGGTCCGGTTTTCTTTTTGTTGGGAATGTTTAATTTAAATGAGGTATCATGAATATTACAAATATAACATTGGCTTTCACAGTGAGCACTTTTAACAATGTTTCACTTGATATTTTTTTTACAATAGTCATCTGTTTGCACTAGACTTATCTGCATAATTTCCATGTACCTGTATATGCCAGATTCAAAGTTCCATTTTATAATGCAAGTTTTTCATTATAATTTAATCTGCTTAAACACTTTGTATATGCAGTGTTTACATACACCTTCAGAATGTAGCCTTATGTGACATTTTAAAATTGGGTCAACCTTGTGTTTCTCCGAATACATTGAGAACGGTGTTTTAATATCCTATAGATACTATGTGAAAAAGCTTTGTGCCGTTCATCCTTAATTTTGAATGAAATACTGAATATAGCATACGCATGTCATTCTGGCAATAGATTTTATCTACAGAGTTTCAAACAAGAAAATAAGTTAATTTTAATTAAAAACACCTGTACTCTGCATGGCCGTCCTGACTTGAGGTTGATATCACAAACGTGCCACTTTTTAGGAGATTTTTTTATTGACGATTACTTTGTGTTAGAAGACATTTTAAATGATAAAAAATCCCACATTTCAAATCATCTTCTTAATTTTGTATAACTATATAACTAATATATAGATAGAAATTTATTAACAGACTTAAATTAGGTTCTAATACAACCAGTCTAAAATAAATAACTTAGTACTTCTTTGACATAGCCTTTGGAATTATGGATGCCCTTGAGGTTTTTTTTCTGTAGTTCAGTTGCATCTTATTGTATAAAAAATCGCTATTTTCTTATTTCTTAAATGGGCGAAAAAGTGTTTATTTTACATTATCATCTGGTAATACTTGCTCTATAATCGTACTCTATAGTCGCGCTAATATAACATATTTACCCGTGCAGAGTAAAACTGAGAAACGCAAAGAAAAGACATCCTGAAATTGTAAAGAAAAAATCAAATCTTCTAATGTAACATTTTAACAGTTTGGTCGCAAAAGGACACATTCATCCAACAATTAATTTCGGCTTGGTATAAGG
This sequence comes from Sipunculus nudus, assembly GCA_026874595.1. Classification (NCBI taxonomy): domain Eukaryota; kingdom Metazoa; phylum Annelida; class Sipuncula; order Golfingiida; family Sipunculidae; genus Sipunculus; species Sipunculus nudus. The sequence continues at coordinate 60,116,851 of CM049311.1, read as the reverse complement.
GAACAACGCTTGGTGGATGGCGCTTTACCATAGAATGAATTACTGATACAACTTAAAAGAGGCCCTCCATCCCATAATATAATAATAATATCACACAAAGGCATATATATATATATATATATATATATATATATATATATATATATATATATATATATATTAAGTTCATATAAAGCCTATAGAACATATTTGCACTTTTAGCACGAGCGCAGCGGGATACGCATGGAGCTCGGTAAGCTAGGTGGAGTGCATGCAGTAAAAAGTTTATCCATTATAATAGGCTTCTTTGTTACAATGTTAGGCGTATGCAATAAAAAGCTGACATTCAGGGCTGTATTGTGTGTAACATGTCTGATCTGAGGAGGATACCAATCTATATAGCCTATCCAGGCGGGCATGCTAACAATCCCTTCCGATAATGTTTCAGTGTTTAACAGTGCCAAATAACAGGGTGATATATAGCAACAAAAGGTGGTATAACCTTTGTATAACCTTTGCAATTTAAGATGGTACAATCATATATTTTTTTTTATGTTTAGAAAGTTATGCATGTGTTTCCAGTAATAACCACAGCTGAACAAAGTTAACCACATGCAGAGTGACACTTTTTGGTTTCAATAGTAATAAGCTTTGTGTTTTTTAACATATTTTTATGGGTCAGTTTCTTTCATTTCACAGAAGTCTTTAACTGCTTAATAGTCAAGATTAAGCACGCTAATAAGAAAAACACGCCAGGTTTAGCGCTTGGCCTTTTGGGGAAATATATTCTATAGCTGTTGACCCAGTCGGGAATTTGACATCACGGTGATCTCACAATGGCATCACATATTATATCACATGACCTCATCGTGTGACCTCACTGTGACATGAAATCTGTAACCTAACACTGGTATCACAGTGATGTCACACGCTTAGGTAACATGGTGATCATACTGTGACTTCATCCTGATATCTCTCTCTTGATGTCACAGAGATGTCACATGCTGATGTCACCACGACATCACAGATTAGCTCACACAGACCTAATGCTGTGACCTCACTGAGACATGAAATCTGTAACCTAACACTGGTATCACAGTGATGTCACACGCTTAGGTCACATGGTGATCATACTGTGACTTCATCCTGATATGTCTCTCTTGATGTCACAGAGATGTCACATACTGATGTCACCACAACATAACAGATTAGCTCACACAGACCTCATGCTGTGACCTCACTGTGACATGAATTTTGTAACCTCACACTGGTGACACCGTGATGTCACATGCTTAGGTCACATGGTGATCATACTGTGACTTCACCATGATCTGTCTATCTCGATGTCACAGAGATGTCACATGCTGATGTCACCAAGACATCACAGATTAGCTCACACAGACCTCATGCTGTGACCTCACTGTGACATAAATTTTGTAACCTCACACTGGTGACACAGTGATGTCACATGCTTAGGTCACATGGTGATCATACTGTGACTTCACCATGATCTGTCTATCTCGTATCACAGAGATGTTACATGCTGATGTCACAACGACATCACGGATTAGCTCACACAGACCTCATGCTGTGATCTCACTGTGACATGGATTTTGTAACCTCACACTGGTGACACAGTGATGTCACACGCTTAGATCACATGGCTATCATACTGTTATTTCACCATGATCTGTCTATCTCGATGCCACAGAGATGTGACATGCTGATGTCACCACGACATCACAGATTAGCTCACACAGACCTCATGCTGTGACCTCACTGTGACATGAATTTTGTAACCTCACACTGGTGACACAGTAATGTCACATGCTTAGGTCACATGGTGATCATACTGTGACTTCACAATGATCTGTCTTTCTCGATGTCACAGAGATGTCACATGCTGATGTCACCACGACATCACAGATAAGCTCACACAGACCTCATGCTGTGACCTCACTGTGACATGGATTTTGTAACCTCACACTGGTGACTCAGTGATGTCACATGCTTAGGTCACATGGTGATACTGTAATTTCACCTTGATCGCACTCTCTTCATGTCACAGAGATGTCACATGCTGAGGTCACATGGTGATCATTTTGTGATATCACCATGACACCTCTTTCTCTCTGTCTTTCTGTCTGTCTGTCTCTCTTTCCCTCACACACACACCCATGCAAAACATCCAAATCAGAAAAGACACATAAAATTATAAATTTTATTTGTAATGTTTCACAGTATGTCAGGTTGCACTGAATGTTACACACGACATATATGATATCGGAATACTTCTCCTTTAACTTATTTGCTGCCCGCCTCAGTCCCGTATTAGCACTGGCCAAAAAGACCTCTTTTTGTCTGGACACTTCTGATAGGACAGATGTTAGAAACATCCTCTCTGGCTCTTCTGGGCGTTAGTTGATCTTCTTTGTTAAAAGTCTTCAGACAAGCTAAAACAAAACAGCCTTAATTTGGTTTTGTGAAAATTATTTACACATGATAAAAGAATAAATTCAGTAGTATGGCTTTGTTTAAGATATAAATGTCTCCAATCCCAATCGGCCACCCCCAAAAGTTAAAGAAAATATCTCCAAAGTTAGGGGGTTACATGCAATCATCCTAGATTTCTGTAGATTAGATCTTGAAGATCAAGGTCACAAGTCACCAGTTTTCAAACACTTCTAACACTTGAAGGAAACATCTTGTGTGTCAAATCTGAGGAAAAATCTTCAGTACCTCATATGTGACAGGAGTCACAATTATCATAGATTTCCTCAGAATTAACCTCGTTCAGGAAATGGATAAATTATACTTGTTTCACATTTGAGGGGTGAAATGCAATACTTGTTTATGATAAATGTATCCTGTTAACAAGAAATTCTACTGATGACTGATGGCGGGACTATAAAACAACGGACCCGTGTGTCACGGTGCTCATCTGAAGTACACCAGGAAGATAAAATCTATAATAATAACAAAAAGCGATGTCTTGGAGGAAAAGGAAACATAGGCCATGGTTGGTTGACATGCTAGGTTTACATTGATGAGTAAGGAATAAGAGTGATCAAACAAAGAGTGATCGCTATAGCTCAGATGACTTATAGCCAGCTGAGCTGATAAAGGGTTCTAAGTGGAACCCATTTTGGTTCTTTCTTGTCACATATTTGGAACCCATCTTAGTTCCCTGAGGAACCTTGAATGTAGGTTCCTTCTGGAACCCTCAAAAAGGGTTCCCTGGGGAACCTTTCAGGTTCTGTAAATACATTTTTGGTTCCTTGAGGAACCTTGTATGGTGCTAATTACTTCCGCTGGGTCTTTGCAAAACCATTATTAAGGTCCTTTTTTAAATTAACCAGGAATGGTTCTACAGACATTAACTGGGTTCCTTGACTTATTTGTTCCGACAGGAACTTTGACAGTTTATACATATTCTGGGTGAACCTATTACACCAAACCAGACAGGACCATTCAAATTCACTGCAGGGCGAGATAAAGGAACAGATCTAGCACGATTCCTTTTCCTTGGCAGAGGTAAGCCCTCAACTGGCATGTCATTCCACTTGGATATTATGACACTTTAATGGGGGACTTTTTTTTATCAAATGGATAGTAACTGTAAATAAACACAAGAATAAAATACGGGGGTAAACATACTTTATTTAACTTTAAACGAAGCAATTCATATACTACATATGTGCAGTTCAGAACAAGCAAATGATTGGATGTAGCATTCAGGATTTCTCTCTTAGAATGGTGACACAGGGCACTACAGAAATTCTAAAATTGGTATTACCTCTTATATGTGTGCTTCAAAGTTTATGTTGCAGTAACGTTATAGAATAGGTTTTATGTTTCCCTTTACACATTTAACTGTAAAAATCCTAATTAGTTGGTCCTTCTTGGGCCAGTTGAGGCTTATAATGCAATATACGCAGCCATCAATTTCATATTCGTTTAAACGGGACTCTGCATCCACTTTCTCCATGAATACTATCAGCAAAGATGAAAGCATGACATGATTCTTCTGCTATCGATTCTATAACACCAGCATCATTGTTGATTTGGCAGCATATGGCAGGACATCGTAGGTTAATATCAACCAACTGCATAATAGCCTGTCAAAGAGACAATTTAAATTTTCAATTGTAAGCAAAGCAATTAGATGAATTTGACTTGACATTTTTACTGTAATATTATTCTCTTTTGAATTATTGAATGGGACATTCTCAAATTAAAGCCAAGCAGTTTTACAAAGTTCTTTTGAATAAAGTGTAATTGATGTAAAAATAATAAAATTGTTTCAAATGAGAAAACTCAAAGTAGGTGAAGTGTTCTTATTAACATTATTAAACACATTTCTAAATAAAGAAATAAATATATTAACAAATTCTATAATGAGTTCAGCCATACGCAATGTGTGTGACTACCTTCATTCACTATCAGATAAAAAACAGCAAATGTGGCTGGCTTCACACTCCATGTGAATGTGCCTACTCAGGTGAAATGTGGTTATCTTCACTCAGTATGTGCCTGTCTTCACTCGCAGCTGAATATCAAAAGCAATTGTGGCTGGCTTCACACTCGATGTGAATGTGCCTACCTTCACTCCCTCTTAGATATCAAGAGGAAATTTTGTTGCTTTCACTCAGTATGTGCCTGCCTTAACTTCCTGTTAGACATTAACAGTTAATGCGCTGGCCTCATACACACAAAATGCATGTGCCAAACTTCATTTTATAACAAAGCTCAGATGACTTCAAGAAGATAATAAAGCTGGTCATATCGGTCTAGGACAAATTAAACGTGTTATAGACAATCATAAAATACATAATAAATGTATAGTTTATGACAATCTGCTCAGAGCTGGTTTTCTTGTTGCTGGGACTTTTGTTGTTATTTTAAATGCTGCATGCGTTTTTACACTTGGCAAGATAAATTGCTTTGATCCTGCCACCATGACAAATTTCAACATTTCGTCTTCAGCTCTTCATACTTCATACTTGGTCTTTTGTTTAGCGAAGAGTCTTCACTCACCCTGAAAATATGAACAATATTTATTTAGATTGAGCGGATGTGAATTGTGACATCAGTTTTTTATTTAAATCAATGGAGTTACCTACGAATCAGTGTGTTCATTTACATGTATATCATGCCTTAATGACATAGAAATATGTGACCCATTGTCATAACGCTCCACATTATATTAGAGTCTATCATTTACACAATTGTTTGTAACATTTTTGGAGAAATGTATTGCAAATTTCAGGAATTTATAAATATATGTCTGCATAAACCTTTATTCAATTTCATACTTATACCCCAAAAAAAATGGAAAAAAAAAACTTGTTGGCTATTTCAATTTTAACTCTGCATGATGACAGAAAAAGAAAGCACGACTTCATTTTCCAAGGCAAAATGCTGAATGATGAGATAATGAAGCCTGTAAGTATTAAAAAATTAAAGTTTAAGATGGCACCATTTTAATCAAACAATGGATAAATATGAGATCAAAATAAATTGCAAACATGAGCATGATTTTGTTGGGAAATTAATGGTTTATTTTTGTACAAATTTGAAGCAACTTTGTAAAATGTTACAACTATTACACCATATTCTTTGAGATCTCCGGCCAAGCCATTTAGCAAGTTAAAAAGAATAAATGTGTGAAAATGGCAAAAAAAAAAAAATAAATTGTATATACATTCATATAATATATTTTGTAATCATTAATATTTATTTATTATTTATTTGTTCATAACATGGGACTCAAGGGGGAGGGGGTTCTTATAATATCCATAATATTAGTGGTACTGTATTAATTTCCCATAATATTTGAGACAGCATTTTTGGTAAAAATAAATAGTACTACTTTGAATAAAGGCCCATTTTCTACTGTGTTTATATCTTAAAATTGGTCACTTATTGTAACCACATTTTCTTCGATAAATATTTCTATTGCATTTCAAACAAGTAATGTTCTGCTCATAATGAAATTCGGTCACATCATGTTCTTCTGTAAGAAAGGCAGCTTGTCAATCATGGTGGAAAAGTCAAAAGTGAATGTTGTCTGCATGGGAGGGTATTCTAAAGGTATTCGCTGTACAGCAGGCCAAGCTAGGTCTTCATTGAAACAAAATGTATACACAGCAATGTCATACATACAGTCCAGCAATAAACATGTCCGACCTCCTGAATATTCACACTACTAGTGGGCCGTATATTTATCCCGCCAGCAGGAAACCTGCCATCTTGTCATTTCGGGTCTATTACGGTCACTTATGGCCAGGACTGACCAGTACAACAGATAGACAATTAAAGCCAGTCCATCAGATAAACCTGCTGATAATAAATATTACAGTCGGGTCTGCTTCCAACAATTTTATAAATCAAGATCAAATAGTTTCTGTTAGTTAAAAAGTCTTATACTTATCTGATTTTCAAATATTCTTCAGTGCTGTGCCCTTTCCACATTCAGCTTCTTTTAGCAAAGAAAACACGGGTATCGTGTATCGTGCGCAAAAGGTCATATGACTCCGTCTGAGGAACCCTTCACGTGGCTGTGGAACCTGCTTTATTGAAAAGAAAGCTGTCGCTTGCACAGAACCATTTTAACGCATACAGAACCATCAAGTTTCCACCTGAAACTACAGAGTTCCCCAGGGATGCCCATGGAACCCTTATTTCTGAGAGTGTGTTACATAACCTGTCATGACTGGTGCTGGCATGGTCTTGCTATACACAACATATGTTTCAATGGTCACAATATATTATGTAAACCTTTGTTTTTATTGTAAAGGTTGATATGAATTCATACAATTGATGTTTTTATTTCAGTTCAGTTAATAAATATTTAACATGCCCATCTCAAATTCATTCTTTATTGTATAATTAACTGGGTGTTCTGATCCATGTATTTTAATGATATAATACATGTATTAAACAAGGGACCCATGGGTCACTGTGCTCAGCTGAAGTTGACCTTGAAGGTAAAAATCTAAAATAATATCAAATGGAGATAAAGTGTAAGAGGAAGAGGTAATATAGGCTATGGTTAGTTTATATGATTTGTTTGTATTGATAAGCAAGAAATTTTTGCAAATAATATTATGTGACCTAACCATGTGTTTCCTATGTTGAAACTGAAGCATGTGAGCAGTTTGTGAACAAATGATCTGTACCATACCATGATCATTAGTTGGCTTTTTGATTAACTGTTGACATTTCAGTAGTTTACACTTTTGTTTAATTGAATCTATTTTTTGCATAATATATATTATTTAATATATATGTATTTTTTTTATTTTATGACATGTATACAGTTGAAATATATCTAATTAACAACATAAATACAGGGTAAATAAAGGCTGATCTCCAATTCTGCTGAGGCAGGAAAGTAATGAACAAATGTTTGTATTAGATCCTCATTTTTTTATCACATCAAATTTTTTTTTATTATAAGTTTACATTTCTATAAATTTCCAATATAACATATTTAACTGAATATAATTGATTCATAATTTTCAATTGCATTTTCATAAATCTCAATCTCGTCAGATAACACCACATCATGCATACACATGTTTATTTATTTTTTACCACAAAAATAAATCTTTAAATCTGCAAAATAACTAGATATTTCTTGGCACCGCAGGTGCCATAGTATCCCCAGACGATTAATCCCCCCCCCCCCCATCTTCAGCAACAATTAATATCAGACCACACTCATAGAAAAGGTCACTCTCATAGAAAAGGTCATGACCCCAATTTCAATATACATCATCCCAAACCCATGTCTATGTAAATGCATAATATGAAAGAAATTTGTCCATTAGTTTTTGACTTGTAATGCTCACAGTACTGTTAAGTGGCAATGATGGGGTATTAAACGGCACGAAAACAAGTAAAAGAATAACAGGTGGCGCCACCTGTTTCCGGTACATGACAATACTATCCAAGATCTTCAATCAAGTTGATTTTTGGACCAATCCATGCATCCCTTATTGAGATATTAATGATTTTGTGTAATTTAACCTTATATGTGGCAATATTCAAGGTCAAGGCCACTCTAATGGGAAAGGTCATAACCCCAATTTATATATACATCATCCCTTAACCCATGTCTATGTACATGAATAATATGAAAGAAATCTGTCTGATAGTTTTTGACTTATAATGCCCACAGTACTGTTAAGTGGCAATTATGGGGGTATTAAACGGCACGAAAACAAGTAAGAGAATAACAGGTGGCGCCACCTGTTTCCGGTACATGACATTACTATCCTAGATCTTCGGTCAAGTTGATTTTTGGACCAATCCATGCATCCCTTATTGAGATATTAATGATTTTGTGTGTTTTCACCATATATGGCAATATTCAAGGTCAAGGCCACTCATAGGAAAGGTCATGACCCCAATTTAAATAAACATCATCCCATAACCAATATTTATGTATATGCATAATATAAAAGAAATCTGTCCATTAGTGTTTGACTTATAATGCTCACAGTACTGTCAAGTAGCAATTTTGGGGGTATTAAACGGCACGAAAACAAGTAAAGAATAATAGGTGGCGCCACCAGTTTCTGGAACCTGACAACCCTATCCATGATCTTCCATCAACTTGATTTTGGGATCAATCCATGCAAGATTTCTTGAGATATTTAAGAATTTGTGTGATTTTCCCCAAAATTAGACATATTCAAGGTCAAGGACACTCTCCTAGTCAAGGTCATGACCTCATTTTAAATAGGTGTCGTCCTCTCACCCATATCTATACACATATCAAGTTTGGTAAAGATCCGTGAAATATTTTTGACTTATCACGCCAACAAGATTTATATGCGGCGGCGGCGGTGGTGGCGGCGGCGGCGGCGGCGGCGGGACCGGTATGAAAACATAGTATCCCCCGACATTGTCTGGGGATACAATAAATATATAAAAAAAATACTTGATTTATAGTTCACAATTTTAAATTGTGTCTTTATTTATCTATAATGTGCTTCATATTTTATAAATTTAAGCATACTGATGGGTTAAATTATATTTGTTATAATCATTTAAAAGAAAATTGATTTCTTTAAAAATGCTACATAAACACAACATGGCATCTTCTGGATTACATCTTTTTAAGGAACGTTTTTGTATATTGGAGTGGAAACAGCATTACAATTAAGGAGATACAGTGAAAACAATAACAATTACTGCATAACACTTGGTGGGTTGGGTTTGCGGGGGGGGGGGGGGGGTTGGGGTGGTGATATGAAAATAACAGTACACCTGTCACAGCAGGGGATCTCCCCCAGTGACTGTAACAAATCAGAAACCCTTGCATAGCTGAATTCCAGTTACCTGGAGTGGGACCCTGTATCTTTAATCTGTTATCAAAGGAAATGACTACAATAGAGCCTCAAGCAAATAATAAGTAACAAGACTAATTTTCAAGCTTTTTTCAAATTTCAGATTTAAACAAATTAAATACTTATGTTTACATGATGTGAAAATTAAATCAATGGTACTAACAGGAAAAAAAGTGCCATGGTCAAAGTTGGGCAAAATTTAAGGTATTGATTTTATTTTCATGCTAATAACTTTAAAAATTTACAAAATTCAGATCTAATTTTGGGTAAACAATTGAATCGTAATCGAACATAGTTATATACTTGGGAAAATAGACTCTAGTTTCAAAATTTTTCATGTTAAGTGAGTAAATATTTTTCCTGATTTTTTATAAAGTCTATTATGTTTGGGCCCATAACTTTAAAAAAAATTATACTTAATAGACTTAATTTCTTGCATGTACACAGGAACTATATAGAGGAATATTTTATGTTAAATATGAGGAAAAACAGATGAGTGGTTTTGATATTAGGCATTTTTTCCTTAATTTCTCAAAGGAACGAAGTCGCAAAGACCCAGTTTTCGGCTTGGCAGGAGATCCTGGGGACATCTAACATTATGCCGAATTTTTTATTCCTAGGTCTAAACGTGCCAGATCTACGGAGGGACGGACGAACGTCGGACAATGTACCACGACTATAGTTCATGCAGATGACTTATAATCAGCTGAGCTAAAAATCAGTTTTATCAATAAATTAACATCTATAACAATTTTTTTATGTTATATGGTTTTAATAAGATTCCCGCTGTATTTGGCTTGAAGACAGAAGTGAAAGTTATCACAATAATTTTATTTTTTTAATGGAAATTGAACCCATAAAACTGGTAATTTTTAACATTCTTGTAATTTGTGAAATATATTATATCCCGGATTCTTAACAATTTGATGGACCAAAATTGAATAAATGATAAATATGATGTTATATGGTTTTACTTATGGTTATAAGAATCCTACCATTTTTGGAGAGTACATTAATGTGAATGTTTTCAAAAGTTAATTAAACAGTTTATTCTTTTAATATATATTAACCAATTTTAATTTGTGACATTGACTAAAAATGAATAAATACTCATTAAATAAAATTTATATAATGAAACTGCCAAAATGGTGTATACTTGCAACATCAGACTTAGGCAGGATAAATGTTAGGTATCATATTGTCACATTAAATTATTTGAAACTTTTGGGAAACTTGTTATCATATTTTATTTTTGGCCACATATTGTAAATGGTTTCAGTTAATTGTACATTTTTTTTTTCTTTAAGAAAGAGTAACATTTGATATAACTCCTAGAACCAATTTCTTATTTTCCTTTGTCGATCATTTGATTATTAACCATGCGTCACATGTAAAAGTATATTACTTCTTGTGCCTGTTTCAGTCATTTAGTTTAGATAATTTATTGAGATATGTTGTCACCTTTATTGTATCAAGCTTCTCTAAAAGATTAAGTGCATGTTGAAACTACTACACACTTATTTATAGACTACCTTGGATTCTGGACTTACTTTCAATAAATATATATATTATGTAAATACTATGATGCCATATTAGACAGAATAACTGAGTTTTTGATAGGATTATGCATGTTTTCAATTTACATATACATAAAAGAAATTTTGGTTGAAAAAATTTAATTTAATGCCAAAAATGTAAGTTCTCTAATATGTATAGTAAATCCTGAGTTACAAGAATGTAAAACAAAAAATCTGTGGGTCACGGCACGGATTCTATGACCTTGGCTTTTGGCCTCATGACCCCTAAATCAAAAGGGTTCTTACTTTAGTGATGGGCCATTTAATAGTCAAGTTTGAAACCAATATTTCAGTCCTTTGATCTCATGACCCCAAAATCAATCAGATTGATTTTCTATTTGCACGTCACCTATATTTGCTAGATGTAAGGTTTGGGGTGAAATGTCTTGCTTAAAATGCACCCAAAATCTTTATAAATAAGTGGGTCCTCTGTGTTTAATCTTTGACCTCGTGACCCAAAAATCAACAGAGTTCTTGCTATACAGGTGGGCCATATATTACTAAGTTTGAAATTGACATGTCTAAACTTGAGTTATCATCACGAAACAAATTTAAACGGACATACAGAAAAACGAACAAATGGACAGACGGACGGATGGACAAGGTGATTACTATAGGGCATCCACTTGTTCTATTAGGTCCCAAATAACACATGGTTTCATGACACTAGATAAAATCACATTTGCAAATCTGATAGTTTCAATATAATGTGGTAGTCTCATAAAAATCATTAAAAAAAAGAAAAAAAAATACAGGTGGCGCCACCGGTCTTCAGGAACTCCAGAAACCAGTCATAATCAATAAACACACCAGGTTTTGGGACACTAGATGAAACCACAGCTGAGAAAAAGTCATAATTGCTGTCATTTAACGGTCTCAAAAACAGTAAAAAAATCGTAAAAATGAGAAAAAAGTGGCGCCACCAGTTTTCGGGAACTGACAAACCTTGTCATGGTCATCTTCAAGGCAAGATTCAGGGCAATTCATGTATTAGTTATCAAGGTTTTGAATCAAATTTTCGAGGGGGGGGGGGGGCGTATTTTCCAGCCCCATAGCTCGGAGTGACCTAATGGTTCCAATGCGACTTTTTATTGACTTCCCTGGATCTAGCTGACCACTTTAATGAGAGCTGAGTAGCAATGAATCACATCCTTAAGTATTTTCTGTTATTTTTGTAAAATGCACAGTGAAAATTATGATTGGTTAAATAATATTTTTTTTATCATTTATATTTTATTAATTAATTCATACCCCTTTAAATCACCAACTGTAATTTACATAAAATTATTGAAACAGTTTTTAAACACATTTCCCCAAATTTTTCTTTTTACATTGGTCCGATTTTTTTTTTTTCACTTAAAACTGCTTACTCTTATTTTTACAAATGGTATCTTAAGATTGTTTTACAAATATATTCATAAAAGTATCTATATATACAATATAACTTCCGCGTACAGCCACACTTAAATGCAACAATATCCCCGGCCCCATTTGATTCCTAACCCTGCATGCTCACTGCTGTATTATAAGGCCTCTCCCTTTTTCCCTTTTTTATTACAATTTTTTAGTCCCAGTGGCGGCCTGTATAAAGGAGTGTATATATATATATATATATATATATATATATATATATATATATATATATATATATATATATATATAATAATTCAACCTGAAATATAAATTAAGGAAAGAATTGATACATGTAAAATTTGATTTTTAAATAAGGACCATATCGTTTAAAATTTGTCGTTCACAAGTGACTGCACCTTAATGTAATACATGCAGTACGTTCAGAACATTAAAATTAGTTTTACCTAATACTTTATTTATTCATTTTATTTTAATATTCAATTTTGCCATATTGTTTTTTTTTTACTCAACTTCAATGTTATTTAGAAATAGGCCTATATGAAGTTGATTAAAATGCTATGTTCGTGTGCGTCATTAATGTCATTATAAAGTAGATAATGAAGATGAAATAAGAGGGGAGGGCAACATGCTATTTGTCAGGATATAGTAAGGCTTCAGTGAATAAGGGCATTAGATGACAGCCTAAGCACTGTAATGGCTCAAGTTTATAAATGAAGTGAGGAAGAAAGAGAGAGGGAGGAGGTGGGGTAATATGGTCTGTGTATAGGGCATAATAATCTAAGGAATGCAGCAGGTTCAGTCTAGGTCAGACAATTATGGCTTTGGCTTCCTTGCTTGTTGAGTTCGCGTAATGCCCCCTGACATGCAGCACCTCAGGATCCAGTCACACTGATTTGTCACACTATTGTGATCAACTACTTGTATAGAAAACTTAGTATATAATCTCACACACAGACACACACACACATTTGAATACATATATACACAAATACCGGTTATTAAAAAACACTTACACACACTATATATATATATATATATATATATTCAAATATAAACTTATATGGATTTATTAAATTAACCTTATAACAACATATCAGACCATCTTTTTTGTATATACAGTAGGTCAAGATACTATTGAATCTGACTGGCTAGCTGGCCAGGAAACCTCCCCGTTTACTTTTACCAAGAAACGGCTGATTTTTATGCAACCCACACAATTAGTCTTGTTAAAATAATGTACCAATTTTTTTTATCATATAGCTTTGTAGGTATTAAAGCAGGAAGGAATGAAAATAAAGATATACTCACAATGCTTGAACAGGTGTCTCGGTGGTTTCGGCTGCAATGCTTAGTTTCCCGCCAGAATGTTGGCATCACAAGGACACAGAAATTAAAGACGACCCCAGTGCCAGGGGGCGAGGGGTTACCGGTACACGAGTGCGCCTAAGCGGATCATTTGACATGTGACATATGACAGTTGATGTGAGAGGGCCGCAGTGCCACAGAATGAGCTTGCTATCATGTACAGTCCACCAATTAATGGTTCCTGGTTAAATTGCAAGTTTGGAAATGATAGCAGTCTATACCAGATTCTTGATTGATAGCAGTTTATATATACATCAGAAAGGAATGTATGTGCATTTGTTGATGCATGTATATAACATTATATAACATATCTTTATTCCCCTTTCAGCTTAATCTATTATACAGGATTATATATATATATATATATATATATATATATATATATATATATATATATATATATATATATATATTTCAATTAAATATAGACTCTCCTTGTATGTATCAGATTTTGAAATGTTAATAAATATTAACAATATATTTATGGCAGGTTTAATATTCATCCGACAAATAAGCACAATGTACGGTCATACTACTACTACTACTACTACTTATAATAATTATATATATATATATATATATATATATATATATATATATATATATATATATATATATATCAAGGGCAACGGGTTGTTAGGTCATTGCTGATCAGTACTGCATGCAGCTAAACTAATCCCTCCCTCCCCCTTTTACGTATATCATTCTGTCTTGAATACACTATTTTTTGGAACTTTCAGCAATCTTTTTGTTGTTTGAGAACACGTCCATTGCAGGACCGGTGGTCTCATTTAAATAATCATGACATAGTCGCCAGCGGTTGCCAAGAACCGTGACCTTGACCTTGGACCGATCATGGCCAAAAAGACTAGGCTTGGACAGGTACCGATTTTACACTTTTCCTGTAAGTTTCAGATCAATTGCTGCAAAATTGCGACCTGTAGCGTGCGGACAAACAGACAAACAAACAAACAAACAAACAGACACGACGATTAGCCTATAGTCGCCAGACCTAGGCTGGCGACTATAACAAGCAATTAAGGGTCTGGGTATAGTCATTTTTAGCGCAATTGTACTTTCACTGAAAGTAAATTATGATTTATTGACAATTGTATTACCATAAACAAATATTAACAGCTGCTTCTATGACTGTAAAATTCATGTAGAGCTCTAAAATTACAAGCATATCCAAAGGTGATGTGCAGGGTTAAGAACATCCACATTGACAATCGTAATATAAATTAAATATAAAATGTTGAATAGTGCTGTTTACTATGTTTGCTATGATATAAATTTTTCACTATATGTGTGTATAGGTTGGGGGGGGGGCTTAACGATATAGAGAAAGGTATAATATAGATGAATTAATTTCATATATAAGAAGGAACATTTCATCATAATAACCTTAAAACATTTTAAAAGCATCATATAGAAATATTCTATTTGATTAAATTGTAATTTTAATTTCTACCTTTAAAGATAATATATATTCATTACCATATATAAGAAAATTTATATTCAATTTTGCTGGTTGTATATAGAATGTATAACTTTTATGATTCAAACATTTTCCCATTAAAGCCATTTTTATATTAAAAAAAATGTTTAGGGCATAATTCTGAAAGGGTTACATCATTTGTTTCCTGTAAAACGTTCTTATTTTTTTAATATATTACGAAAGTCTTTTGTTGAAATGTTTTAAACGTATTTGATGTGCTACATAGTCAACAACTACAACAAGACAAAATCAACAATGCCATACTTTAGCATAACGTTGGTGTAATAGGGTAAGAGGGAACAAATTCATATCCCACCGATACCAAATATTTTACCGAGTTTTGATGTTTATAGCGGTAACTGCATGCTGCCTCTAGCTGCCTTTTATTTCAAGGCCCGTTGTTATACTCTTACAAATATATATCTACTTTCATATTGCAGAAATTTATTATTTTATTACTTTCTTACAACCATGCAGATAATTTGCATGATTATATAAATGGATATTACCACAGTGATGATCAAACATATTAAAACAAACATTGCATGCATTTTTTTAAAATCTGCAATAGTTTTTTAACTATTATTTTTATAATCTTTTAAGCATATATTTTTATGTTTTTATGTAACTAACTACGGAAATGATTATAATGTAATGTAAGATTGTCTAAAATAAAATGATAATAAAAATGATGATATTTTAAAAAAATAATATCTGTTTACACTTTTTATTTTTTTTTGTGTTTTAAGGATTTATTAAAACTCAAATTACGAATTTCAAGAGACTACTTAAAAATGCATTTATTATAACCTGTATGCAAACATGACCTCGGTCTGTCTCCATGTCTGTGCCTTTTAGAAATTATATCCTGTTTTTTTACATGTTTCCATCATGCATTTCCCGATGTTAGCTACCCAAAGTTTGTTCTCAGCTTCATTTGTTGATCCCATATCTTATGCCCATGCAGTTTTTATATAGTCATGCGTAAACCAACCCTCCAAAACTCCTAATGGTTTATACCCAATTATTTTTTATTAAAATTGGAACTAAGCCGGCTCGGTTGGTTTCCCCCTTCTCATATGAGTCTGAATTAATAAAAGTACAATAAAATGCACTATTACCATTTTTATTTTGTTCCCTGAATTTACATAAACTTCTGCCAGGAAAACGAAGCTTCTAAATTTTATAATGTATTTTATTGCTGGGTGTAATAGTGCCGTCATGCACCTCATGAAAATGTTGATATAGTACGTCTTTAATTTAAGCAATTTAATAACAGCAATACACAAGTATTTGACTTTCACAATGATTTATGACATTATATGTATTGCATATCATTTGAAACACACTTCATGCCCTTGTATCATTAAAAAATATTAAAGGCCAAATAAAAATGATTCCCATAAAAAGCATGCATGCACTCTTATACCTAAAAAATATTGATGCCAGTTTGACGTCAATTTGACATCTAAAACTTGAAATCGATTCGATGTCATATGAACATTAATTAGATTGATGAATATTAATATATATATATATATATATATATATATATATATATATATATATATATATGTTACGCCCCAGATGTGATATTGCACATTAAATGGGCCATGCATGAAACGGGCAGTTATTTTGCCCATTACGTGAAATGGGCAAAATCACTAAATTCTGCTTGCCAATTTCATGAAATGAGCAACTTAAAAAATCGGCAATATATTTCTCAGTTCTGTAAGTATTAAGGAATACTATAATTGAATGTATAATGTGCATGGAACACCTTTCCCTATTTTGATTGAGTTAATCTTAATTGATAAAGTGAAAAAAAGACATATTTGCAGCTAACATTTTATAGTATATAGTTATATGTATATATTGATATAAATATATTAATGTACATAATTATTACTAAGCTATATTTTAAAATTATTTATTTATTACCAATTACATTAAATTATTTTAGAAACATGAAATATGAGTTACTGATATTGGTAAGTTTCATCAATCTCATAGCTCTATGGCCTGATAATCACTTAACTTATGAAACCTTCAAAGTACTTGTATGTACTCATTAACTGACCACACTGAGTTGGTACTGAGTTCATGCTTTGTAGGTTGTTTGTTTCAACTGCTAAATTAAAAATGGTCTTTGTGAATCATAGGATTGTTACTAACTGTTGGTCTATATAGTGACATCTGAGTCAGAAGTATACTTTGCTTGCCAAGTTATTTTCAAATGATTAGCCAATTGGTATTTTGGTGACATTCAAAGCATAAATTAATATATTATTAAAATTCCAGAAAAGTGTGTAGATGCACATTTGTGAATTTCAGACCTAAAAGCTGTTTGAACATATATTACATGATGAGCTTAGATAAATATTACATATTGAGAGAATATATATTTCTTCAACTTGTAGATATATCACATTAAACATGTAACTGAGCTATATTTGATTTTGATTTTTATAGCCCTCATAATCTGAAAATATTTTAGACACTACTGAAAACAGCATCTCATTTACATGATTATGAATACCTGTACTAGAAATCAGACTTAATGTTTACCATAAAGCAACAGATCAAACTCAATTAAAGTGCATGAACCAATTATTTTATATAGCAATCATTTAAACATTATTAAGATGAAATAATTATTGAAACCTGCCGTTAAATAAGTGTTTCGATATGTTTTCTCTGAGATGTGAGAAAATAAACAATATTATAGTATAAACTGGTAAAGTATAATATATAAGTATATATAGATCTTAAAAGTTTCAAATTAAAAACCTGAAACATTCCTGCTGAAACCCATTCAAGTATTTTAATACATCAAATATTGAATACCCTGAAAGGAAACCATATTTTCACTTGTGCTACATTAACAATTTACTTTGATCATCAAACAGCCATTGAAGAACCTGAAATATTTAAATGTTTCATATGATGATTAACATTAGATTGTGAACCCCACGATTACTACTAAAAATATCAAAACATATTTACTGAAATATAGTGAAATATATCATTGTCATTGGAGCTAAATATTATTATATTTACTTATACGGTCAAGCTGATTTGTATGATATAATACGTGTTTATAATAAAAATAAAGTGTAGAGAATTATTCAAATGTTTTGTTTTCATCTGACACAAAACAGGGTTTTTTTTACATATATGCCTTATCTTATATTAGCTAGAATGGGAAATCAGAATCCATTAGAGATTTAAAGTTTTAAAAGGTAAGCATTTCATGAAATGGGCAACAGTTTTCTTGCTCATTTCATGAACTGGGCAAGCAGCATTTAGTGAATTTGCCCATTTCATTCGGCAAAGTGGTTGCCCATTTCACGAAATGAATAAAATAACTGCCCATTTCAGGAAGTGGGCAATTTCACGTTTGGAGTGTAACATGTACATCATATTCCCTTTTAAAATCGATTTCCTAATTTTCTTATTCTACTTCTACAGAAAATACCATCAAATAAAATCTGAAATGACATTGAAATGCACGAACTCATTCCATGCTATCACTGTGAGCTCACAGTGTGAATTCACTGCGGTGCCATTTCATCCAGTGATATAACCGTGAACTCACTGTTGTGTAACATGCTTGAGCTCACTGCTATGTACTATCACTATTAGTCTACGGCCGTGAATTAACCGCGGTGTCACATTTTGACGTCATCCTGAGATATCACTCTGAACTAACTGTTGTGTAACAGACATGACCTCATGCCATGATATCACTGTGAGCTCACAGTTGTGAGTTCTATGTGGTGTCAGATTTTTGACGTCATCCTTTGATATCATTGTGAACTCACTGTTGTGTAACAGACATGAACTCATGCCATGATATCACTGTGAGTTCACAGCCGTAAATTCACCGTGCTGTCACATTTTGACGTCTCCTGAGATATCACTCTGAACCAACTGTTGTGAAATACACATGACCTCATGTCATGCTTTCACTGTGAGCTCACGGTTGTGATTTTCCACGATGTCACATTTTTGACGTCATCCTGTGATAAAACTGTGAACTCACTTTTGTGTAACAGAAAGGAACTCATGCCTTGATATCACACGGAACTCTCGGTTGTGAATTCTCTGAGGTGTCACATTATGACGTCATTCTCTGCTATTACTGTGAACACACTCTTTTGTAACGGACATCAACTCAAGCAATGCCATCACTG
The DNA here is from genome assembly GCA_026874595.1 of Sipunculus nudus. Classification (NCBI taxonomy): domain Eukaryota; kingdom Metazoa; phylum Annelida; class Sipuncula; order Golfingiida; family Sipunculidae; genus Sipunculus; species Sipunculus nudus. The sequence goes on along the minus strand of CM049311.1, from coordinate 60,097,503 downwards.
TGAACTCCAGGTTGTGTTTTCATCACGGTGTCACATTTTTAACGTCATCCTGAGATATCACTGTAATCTCACTGTTGTGTAACATACATGAACACATGCCACGACATCACTGTGACCTCATCGTTGTGTAACATACATGAGCTCACTGCTATACCGTCACTGTGCGCTCACGGTTGTGAATTCTCCGCGGTATCATATTTGTATATCATCCTGAGATATCATTATGGACTCACTATTGTGTAACATACATAAACTCCATGCCATGTCATCACTTTGAGCTCACGGTTGTGAATTCAAGAAGATGGCACATTTTTGACGTCATCCTGTAATATCAGTGTGAGCTCGCTGATGTGCACAAGACATGAGCTCATGCCAAGATATCACTGTAAGCTCATGGTTGTGAATTAACCATGGTGTCACATTTTGACGTCATCCTGTGATATCATTGTGAATTCACTCTGGTATAACATACATGAGCTCACTGTTATGCTATCACTGTGAGCTCACGGTTGTGAATTCCCCGTGTTTTCACATTTTGACGTCATCCTGTGATATCACGGTGGGCTCGCTGATGAGTAACAAACATGGACTCATGCCCTGATATCACTGTGAGCTCATTTTTGATGTCATCCCGTGATATCACTGTGAACTTGCTGTTGTGTAACAGACATGAACTAATGCCATGATATTACTGTGAGCTCACGTTGTGAATTCACCGCGGTGTCACATTTTAACGTCATCCTGGGATATCACTCTGAACTAACTGTTGTGTAACAGACATGACCTCATGTCATGCTATCACTGTGACCGAACAGTTGTGAATTCATTGTGGTGTCACATTTTTTTACGTTTTCCTGTGATATCATTGTGAACTGATTGTTCTATATCATACATGAGCTCATTTCTATGCTATCACTGTGAGCTCATGGTTGTGAATTCACCGTGGTGTTAAAATTTGACGTCATCCTTTGATATCACTGTGAACTCACTGTTGTGTAATAGAAATGAACTCATGCCATGATATCACTGTGAACTCGGTTGTAAATTCACCGTGCTGTCACATTTTGAATTCATCCTGTGATACCAATGTGAACTCACTGTTGTGTACCAGACATGAACTCATGCCATGATATTACTGTGAGTTCCCAGCCGTAAATTCACCGTAAAGTCATCCTGAGATATCACTCTGAACTAACTGTTGTGAAATACACATGACCTCATGTCATGCTTTCACTGTGAGCTCACAGTTGTGAATTCATTGTGGTATCACATTTTTTATGTCATCCTGTGATATCATTGTGAACTCACTGTTGGATAACATATACATGAGCTCACTGCTATGCTATCACTGTGAGCTCACGGTTGTGAATTCACCGCGGCGTCTCATTTTGACGTCAACCTATTATATTACTGTGAACTCACTGTTATGTTACAGACATTAACTCATGCCATGATATTACTGTGAGCTCACGGTTGTGAATTCACCGCGGCGTCTCATTTTGAGACGTGAGCTCACATGCTATTATATCATTTTGAGTTTACTTTTGTGAATTCACCGTGGTGTCACATTTTTTGCCTCATCCTGGGATATCACTGTTAACTCAATGTTGAGTAACAGAAATGAACTTTAGCAATGCCATCATTGTGAAGTCATGGTTATGAATTCACTGTGGTGTTACATTTATAACGTCATCCTGGGATATCACTGTGAACTCACTGTTGTGTAACAGACATGAACTCATCCCATGATATCACAGTGAGCTCGCGGTTGTGAATTCACCGTGGTGTCACATTTTTGATGTCATCCTGTGATATCACTGTGAACTCGCTGTTGTGTAACAGACATGAACTCATGCCATGATATTACTGTGAGCTCACGGTTGTGAATTCACCGTGGTGTCACATTTTGACGTCATCCTGTGATATCACGGTGGGCTCGCTGATGAGTAACATACATGAACTCATGCTATGATATCATTTTGAGCTCACTGTTGTAAATTCACCGTGGTGTCACAATTTTCACCTCATCCTGCGATATCACTGTGAACCCAATGTTGTGTAACAGAAATGAACTCCAGCAATGCCATCATTGTGAAGTCATGGTTATGAATTCACTGTGGTGTTACATTTATAACGTCATCCTGAGATACCATTGTGAACTCACTGTTGTGTAACAGACATAAACTCATCCCATGATATCACTGTGAGCAAACGGTTGTGAATTCACCGTGGTGTCACAATTTTGATGTCATCCTTTGATATCACTGTGAACTCGCTGTTGTGTAACAGACATGAATTCATGCCATGATATTGCTGTGAGCTCACGGTTCTGAATTCACCGTCGTGTCACATTTTGACGTCATCCTGTGATATCACTGTGAACTCACTGTTGTGTAACAGACATGAACTCATGCCATGATATCACTGTGAGCTCAAGTTTTTGAATTCACCGTGGTGTCACATTTTTGACCTCATCCTGTGATTACACTGTGAACTCACTGTTGTGTAACAAACATGAACTCATGCCATGATATCACTGTGAGCTCACGGTTGTGAATTCACCGTGATGTCACATTTTTGACGTCATCATGTGATATCACTGTGAACTCACTGTTGTGTAGCAAACATGAACTCATGCCATGATATCACTGTGAGCTCACGGTTGTGAATTCACCGTGGTGTCACATTTTTGACGTCACTCTGTGATATCACTGTGAACTCAATGTTGTGTAACAGACATGAACTCACTGCAGTGACCTAACCATGAGTTCACAGTTGGTTCATAGTTATGAACTCACACCCATGACTCTCTAATGATATCACAGTGATCTCGAGGTTAGCTCACGTCTTGACTGGGGAAAGTGCTTGCCATTGGGCCCAATTTATTTCTTGTTGAATTTCTGACCGCGTGAACAAAAGCATGTTCCTCACTTGTTACTGCCACACAGCTATTGAAATGTTACCATAACAATAGATTGACGCTTTAGTTTTGTAAGCTCACATGTATTTTTTTGTTAATTCATCACTCGTGGCCTATTATAATGTTCGGATTTCCTATTGGTATAATACAGCAGGTGGTCGCTGTAATGATATACTATTGACATTCTTTTCTACGGCATCTGTTAACTTTCTAAAAAAAAAAAACACCTGAAGTTTTAAATGAAATGGGCTGTTAGGAAAACTTCAAACATTAACGACATTAATGGCATGTCATGAGAAAGATGTGAGGGAATTCAACTCGAACCTTTATGAGCTCTCACATGTCTTGATAACGTCTTTAACACGAATCCATGATCAAGCAGATAGGAAACGTTACGAATAGAGCTTCAACGACAAGAAACTATAGAATACAATATTCCTTACATTTTGCGCTGGATTCGACGGCACGGCGAAACGCTGCTGATGGAATGAAATATTTGTATATTTCTTCTTTATTAGATCGAAAAAGGGTGTCATTGAAATATTTCGTTTAAACCCTAGATTTTTGTATGCTGAAATGACATGTTGAAAAGCTGATGAAGTAAGTCTGTAACCTAAATTTCATCTAAATATTATCACATTATATGGAATAAATTATATATTACATTTACGCTTTTAACTGAATACGTCCTCGAATCCGTTTGTATAAATAAGCTTTTTTATTGAAGCTTGCAGTACAGGAAAAAATTAGTATTTTATCTTTTAAAAATGCATTAGAATGCATCTTTACATATTACACACTGTTCATCTGTCAGTGCATTCGACAAATATAAAATTTGTATATAGGGATAAAAATAAATAATATCAATGAAATAGACATTTCAAAGGTTGTACTTAGACAGAATAATAAAACGCAGTATTATTGTTCCAAATTCAAACGTGCTTTTTCATTTCTAAAGTTATTTTTTATTACACGTCTTCACAGTATATCGGCATTTTGCATGTTTCTTGGAAGGACGCAAATGAATAATTCATATAAACTGATGCTTTTAAAATCAGCCCTGATGATTTTCTCACTTACTTGGTTTAGTGTTGGGTCTTTCTTAATGGTCTTTCCTGCCTCTTGAAACGAAAAATATCTTTATAATAATCTTGGATACCTGAAATATTCATAGGCACATATATTCTCTAAATAGGTAATAAAGTTTAATTAAAGATTGATTAAATACTATTTAGCGACCAAGGGTTAGACACGACAGTATATTTACACTCCCGGGGACACAATTAACAAAACCATGATCATCTTTCCAAAATGGTCATGATTAAAAAAGAATTAACAAAAGAAGGGAACAAAAATTAAAACTCTTTTGTTTGGAAATTCATAGTAAATATATCCCCCCCCCCCCCCAACACACACAATGGCCGAATAAAATCTTTACTCATTTTTCATTTCTCCCAGCTGTGAAAGATGCACAGGTCTTTTGACAAAACGTTTTATTTATTTGAAGAACCAAGAAAATATTACATTCACTGTCTGGTAATCTATACCATACAAGGTAAAATGGTCATTAAATTGGAAATATGACAGGTTTCCTTCACGAATGTCTGTTTAATTGAGTTGTTAAAGTATTAAAATGTCAGAGTAGACCGGCAGCAAATTCATTTAGTTTGATGCACAACATAGGTGAGTTGCCTGCATGAGAAACTGTATTACAGAAATCTTGAGCCAGATAAATATTTATTTATGAAATAAGGAGAATGATGCTGGTTTGCTTTGATTAGAACACCAAGTGAATTACCAGGGCACAGTCTTAAACAAAAAAAAAAAAAAACGATGGCAATACACTTTGCTATCGGTACCATTTCCTTGAGAGGTTGGTATGTATATAGTGATTGGTGTGCACAGCTACATGGCAGGTTGGCTACTTTTGATCTGTTGCAGCATATTAATTACCAGGCACCAATATTTAATAGACCTCAAGCTTCACAGAAACCCACAATCTCCGAAACGAGACAATATTTGAGTGTTTTATGTCAAACAAAAATATGGGATGTATTCATAGTTTGAGCTATTGCCCCGGTTGTAAAGAATATTTGCTAAATTAGGTACTTGCATGTATATACTAAAACCGAATACCAGATCTCTGAAGAATAGAGGTGCGAACCGGTCTGCTTTGACCATCCGGTCAACAATTTTGGGCTGGACCGCGGGGCGGACAGCTATCACAAAATACCGACCGCTTATCACAGGAGCGGACCGGTCCGGAACGCTCAACCTAAGTTTTAAGGTTAAAAAAGGCAAAATATCACTTCAGTTTCAACCTACGAATCTTGTTATAAACACAACTACGTAAAATGTATTTAAAGCATTGATCTAAACGTACTATAGGTAATTATGTACATAAATTCTTTTAATTTATTTTCACTGTGTATTACTAAACTTTATAGGGCCATTTTTTTAAATTAATTTATGATTGAATCATTTTATCCCCTTTGCTTAACTCTCTTATCAGTATAAACCCAGTGTTCATGCAGCAACTGAAAATCAATGCCTGCGTTACATTTGTCCAAAAACCTTCCGTGCACATAGGATCGGTGTACAATTGGCACCGTGCCACGCAGAATGACTAATGACGGAGGTACCAATGACGGCGGACTAAAGGATGGCGTGCACTGGCATGCCATGGGTTCTTCTTGGTGACAACACCTGGTTCGGGCAAGAGAGGCCGATCTACCATTCCTGGTATTAAACGATCTCCCATCCCTGTCATCAAACGTATATGGGTGCTCGTGTCACTTGTTGTTTCGTCGAGGGACTGACTGGCCGTTAACGGAGTGCTGGTACAATCCTTTCCACTCTGATTCATTTCATGTCTAAAGAGTTGGAAATAACAGCAGTGATCGTGGAAAATTCACTAATAAGTGTAATATATGTGGACATTGTGTTATTTATTGTATTACCAAATCAGTGGTTCATTTCCTTCGGACAGTTACTTTACGATATATCAGAAAAGAGTAATGGAGGATGTGTTCGCAAAGATAAAAATATATGATATTGACAGAAAACATTATCGACATGAAATCAACCGCCTCGAGTCATATACAACCTGGCCAAACAAAAGTCTGATGTTTCCAACTTTTCTGGCCAGAGTCGGGTTTTATTACACAGGACAAGAAGATGAAGTGAGATGCTTTCATTGTGATGTCCGTATTAAAGGATGGGGAGGGTCCGACCTTCCGTTATCTCTCCATGAAGAACTCTCACCAAGATGCAATTTTATTTTAGGGAACGATGATGGGAATATACCATTTCTGGCTCTGGATCAAGCATTTTCCCTGGGCAACATCCGAGGATGTGAAAAAGCCTTGAAGGTAGTCAGAGAACGCCAAGTTGGTGACTTGAAATGCATTTACAATGCACATGTTGGTAATGAGGTAGGTAGAAAAGTTGAAATTACAATATTCAATAATTTTTGCTTGAAAAGTATTAACTTACTGAAAATATGTTTTATGCAAAACGTCGCGTCAGGATCTAGTGTACGGTAGGTCTTTTGTTCCAAATCAAAATGACTCTCTTCGCAATGGCTAGGAAGATTCTAGCACAATTTTGTACACGTGTTTGATTCATAAGGTGTACCGCCAATTATATCATGAACCTATAAAATGTTGACCATTATACCCTATTAGGACGTCTTGGTGTAACTGATCGAAAAACAAAACTGTACGTCCTTTCCCCATATATATGTGACATCCTTAACAGATAATCTTGCAACCTTTTAATGTCACAGAAACATTTGTGAATTGTTGCTGAGAAAAAAATTGCTTTTTATATCTTGACTTTGCAGATGTTCATGACATTTTGCACATGTATTTTTACTGGTACTAGTATTCACATAGTACCTTCAGGTTATAAATCGTTCCTGTAACGGTCATATGCGTATACTATATATAATGAGTAGTGCACAATATCATGTGCATAAAGAGCTGGTGGGGCAGGTTTTTGATAGGCGGAATAAAAATGTTGGTCAGAGATTCTTTGTGTAGCATGATCACACCAGATAAACCCACATGTTAATATAAACAAAGAAGTTTGTATCGTCATGAGGCTAAATTGGTGATGGGCTTAACCGTTTTTGTGTGACTAATGAAAGTTTATGATAAACCCCATCTGAATGATTAATAGACAGACTCTCAAGCAAGTCTAAAATCAATTCAAACGTATTCAAACCGTTTTGAATTTGCGAACTGAAAGTTCACACGGCAATCCAAAGCGTCATGGCCAACATGTTTTACATCCAGCTTAGGAAGTGGTAAGTGTGAATGAAATTATATGCTGCTTGGACACTCTATAATAGTTTGTTTATGAAGTACCCAATAAAAGCATTGTTATGGTGCATACACAAAAAATTATGTTGTCAAAATTTGGCGTCACAACTGCACTTTTCTGTCCAGTATGTTTTCTTTCAAGGATTAAAACGTTGTCTAGGTTATCCATACTTTTCATTTATTTTGTCATTTCTCTGTATTTCCCTTCAGGGAATCACACAACCTCAGTTTGCTTGGGTGTTATGCCAATATGAATACGGATTGATTTCATCAATTTGCCTTGACCGGCCGGTTTTGAGAAAAAAGGTTTGGGTGTGAAATTAACGGTGGTCTAAGATATTTGTGCAGGATTATCAGACCAGTTAACTCAACGGCTGTTTTCTTTGTATTGTCAGGAATTTCACGGAAGAGATGCGATGATACGGACTAAGGAGCATATGGGTGAGTAAAAATGTGATCAATATTGCATTTTATTAGGCTCATGTATTCAGTCGCTAATTTTCACAGCACTTGAGTAGCCTCTAGTGACTTTTGATTTTCTTAAACCTAATTACTTGCCAATTATTTAAATAATTTCAAATTACCGCAACATATGCATCAAATATGCCAGACAAGAAATGTTTGAGTTGGGATCACTGGTGTCATATATATGGAAAAAACTAAGGTTCAAAAAGTGAATCCAAGTTAATCATTGCATCAATTATCATAAATTTGATTTATTTGAAGAATCAGTCCCCAAAACGGGGTAACTCTAGCGAAATTTCATCTGTGTCAGCTATTTGGCCTGTTCTTGTTCAAAATATCAGAATTAACATTCAATATGTCTGACAAAAAAATCAATTTTTATTGCCGAATGCTCTACATGACTGCTGTGTTTAGTCTACAAACAAACATAACACACTGTCGGACAAGTCTTTCACCAACTTCTTCAGAGGTGTCACGATTGCTGTAATTTGGTTGTCTAAATTTCAAGTAGGTTCATGAAAAAATGGAAAACCGTTCAGGTCTTACCAACTCTTGTTTACCAACCCGTCAAACTATCCATATAAAATGCTAAGATTTAGAAAAGTTTAAGAAAAGATTTATCACCAGTTGAGAAAACAACTACTGCAATTAGGAACTTTAAACAAGCGAAAACGCGTAAAAATGAACAAAAGAGATGCACCCACAAATCTAATACTGACAATAAACATTTAAAGGGACATAATCAAGAGCAATATTATTCCTATTCTGTAACACTGTCAATTCAGTTTTGCTTTTTATAAAAGCTTGCCAACAAAACAATTCCAGCACACAGTCTCATTTCCTCACATACGACTGTTTAACACTTTGTTATAGCCCTGCGTGTTGATAAACACAGTCTATTTACGATAACAAGGCCGCGTGACCGGAGTCCGATTAAGAGGGGCATCACGCGGTGCTTTAACCAGGGGAACATATATTTCATTTTTTTTTAGCAAAGTCAGTCAAGGCATCTCCTGATTGGTATGTGTTGAGGCTCCGCGCAGCACACAGCCCTATGTGTTTATGTTTACATCTGCGATCGCGCCCGGTTCACTGTTTTTAACACTCGTTTACAGGAGTAAGCAAACGGTTTCAGGGTAATATTTTGGTAGGTACAGATTAATTTTAAAGGGAAGAAACTATTTTTCGTGTTAACTCAACATGCTTTTAAGGTGATCGGGCCCCTTTAAAAGATGAACATGCTTAGGAAATTACCTGGCAAACCACGCATAACTTATTCAGAAATAAGAGCTATAATATGGAATGTTTCTCAGAATGAACCAATTTCATGTGAAATTTAACAAGATATATATAACAAGTCATATTTCTGAGGAACTGGTCGTTCTATTTGTTCAAATATGTATAAATATGTTTAGATGTGGTATAATAGTATACATTCATTGTAAGATTTGTGTTCATCAGCCTTAGAAAAGTCAGACTCCTATGCTGTTCAATAGCATGTCTTTTCTGACTATTTTCACTCTGGTTTCATTTTTTTCTTTAAACTGAGGCTTTAACACACCTTTTTGGTTATCAAACAATAACTACCTAGCCCCAAGAGTTAAACAGTTAAATTGACCTTAGTGAAAGAACCTAATAAAGACACTTTGCATAAACAAACAATGTAAATGTCCAGGATCTTTAATGCTGGGCCAGTGTTAAAATGTCTATATTCAGCAAAACATATGACTACTTTGCTGTGTATTATAAATAATATATCCGATTAATTCAGGTATAACTGACGTTATCACAGAAAATGAGTCCCTGCATGACAGGATCAAGTGTAAGATCTGTTGGGTGAAAAACGTCGCCATCTTGTTCCTACCGTGCTGCCATCTGACCTGTTGTGTGGATTGTGCACTGCCGCTACAGAAGTGCCCGGTTTGTCGTGCTCAGATCAAGGCCACCGTCAGAGTATTCTGCTCTACTGATAACTGAGAGAACACCATCGTATTCATTTATTTTAGTCGCTGCTTGGCTTTGTTCTTAGTCAGCATGCTTTGCGCTCTTTTCCAATTGCAGAGCGCAAGACGGGCTGGAAACGGAGCTAGTCGCTACAGAGTCGTTACCTGGGGATCAGATGTTATCATATCGGTGGCGTTATTATCACAATACAATACGACAGCAATAATCGCGCATCTCAGTGAAATGGCATTAAGCCTTTCTTTATCTTCCATAATGGGTTAGAACGAGGAGTACGCAGTTTGAGCCAAACGCTTGCTATTAATAGGAATTGCTTGCATTTTTAAGGGACCAAACTTTTAAATATATAGATAGCACCAAAATAAAAATACACGTTACATATTTTGGCTTATCGTTTGGTGTTTGTTCTTCAGACTATTCTTTGTATTTTCTATTTTTCAATGTAGAATTTTTTTCTGCTTGGGGTTTTATAATTTCCTGCCAGTCTAATTTTAAATTATATATTTTGTTGAACAGTTCTGTAAAAATATTGAGTAAATATATGGACAAAATAAAATGTTTTTTATAGGTTGACATATTAATATGCATCCGTTTTTAAACACGATAGACGTGTTGTGCATGGTTTTTCTTTATAATGAATATAATATATTATAATAATATAATGTTCTGACTGTTCATTGAGGAGATAAACTTAAACCTTTCGGGAAACTTACAAAAATTAAATAAGGAAACTGTCTTATGAAAGGGCATCATATCTGAGGTATGAGCCGAAGTCTTTAGAAGCAATAAAGTACATGTATTTATTTTATAGATTTGTTTTGTATTTTATATCTAATTTATTATTTGGTAACTTTGACACCGAGTCACCCTAGTCGAGTGAAGGTTGACCTGTAAACTTCTGTTGTAAGTTTATGTAGTGATATGACTGGCTGCATTGGCCAAATGTCTACACACATACCTCCGTTTCCCAGTAAAAACCTATTGTTACTTTTCAAAACTGCCAAAACCACTGGAGCATGTTTGATATATAACCATTCCTGCTTATATTTCCTATGTATATGCTATTAATTTGGTCGATTTTGCGTAAAAATCAGGAAATATATTTACTCACCTAACAAGATAATTGCTGAAGCTAGAAACTTTTCCCCCAAGGATATAACTTTATTTAATCAAGATTCAATTATATACCAGACGTATCAGAATTTTGTACATTTTTTAAGTTATTAGCATAATTATAAAATCAGTAACTTAAATTTTACCGAACTTTAAGCATGGCACTTTTTTTCCTATAAGTACATGTACTGTGAATTTAATTTTCACAGCATGTACACATAAAGATTCATTCTCATTTCTGGTAAAATCTTAAATTTAAAAGTAAATGCTCTAAAATTAGGTTAGTTATTGAATTATTTGGAGGCTCCTATTGTATTTGCTTGTGTTGTGAAGCATGCCGCTTTATCACTGGAGGTTATTCAGTGCAGCTCTCCCACTGCTTACCTTATTGGTAATGAAACGCTAAGTCCAGAAACCTTGTGTGTTATTAGGGCCCAACCTGAGTGAGCGGATGCCCTATGGTAATCCCCCTTTCTATCTATCTGTCCCTCTGTTTGTCTTTCTGGATGTCCGTCAAATTTTTTTCCTGGAATTATGTCCTTCTGTTTGTCTTTCTATATGTCCGTCATATTTGTTTCCGGATGATAATTCCGATTTTGGATTGACATATGGCTTTCAAACTTGACTTACATATGACCCACGTTTAACACAAGGACCCTATTGATTTTAGGGTCATGAGATCAAAGGCCAAGGTCACCGTACCCACTTATTTAGAAAGATGGTTGATGCATTTTAAGCCAAACTTTTCATCCTAAACCTTCCATCTTGCACATGTAGCTGACCTACCAATAGGGGGAGAACCTGATTGATATTGGGGTCACAAGGTTAAAGGTCAAGATCACAGGAGCCATCTGTTAGCACATTTGTTTCGGGATGAAAACTCCAGTTTGTAAAAACATATTGGTTTCAAACGTGACTTATCTGTGGCCCACGAATAAATAAGAAACCTTTATATTTTGGGGTCATGAGGTCAAAGTTCAAGGTCACATGGGTCATCTGTCCACATATATGTGTCCAGATTATAACTCCAGGTTGGATTAAAATATTGGTTTCAAACTTGAGTAATATATGGCTCACTGCTAAAGTAAGAACCCTTTTGATTTAGGGTCATGAGGTCACAGGACTTACTTCTTTAAAAAGATTATGAATTCTTTTTAAGCCAAACTTTTCACCCCAAACCTTCCATCTTCTACATTTCGCTCCCCTATCAATTGTGGAAGTCACTTCTGGATTTTGGGGTCACAAGCTCAAAAGTCAAGGTCACTGCGCTCATCCATTGATAAATTAGTTAACGGATAATAACTCCAGTTCGGATAGATAGATTGGCTTCAAACTTGTTCACAGGACCCACATTTTGAAAAAAGTTCATAAACACATTCTTAAAGACAAATTCAGCTGATTATAAAAATGTTCTCATAATCAATTTAAGCTGAGCGCCGTGACCCACAGGTCCCTTGTTTGGCTGAGCTGGACGTGAGTGTTTGTTGGCTGAGTGGCTGAGCAGCAGGTGGGTGAGTGTTTATTGACTAAGCAGCAGCTGAGTGACCTGTTTGCTGAGAAGTAGGTGAGTGATCGAGTATTTGTTGGTTAGTTGAGGAGCAGGTAAGAAAGTTCTGATGGCCGAGCAGCAGATGAGTGAGTGTTGTTTGGCTGAACAGCACGTGAGTGAGTGTTTGATGACTGAGCAGCAGATAAGTGAGTGTTTTATTGACTGAACAGCATGCAAGTGAAGATATGTTGGATCAGGAGCAGTTGAGTGTTTTTTGACTGAGCAGTAGCCGAGTCAGTGTTTGTTGGCTGAGCAGCAGGCGAGTAAGTACTTTTTGGCAGTAAGTGAATGACTTTTGTTGGCTGAGCAGTAGATGAGTGATTATTAGTTGGTTTTTCTGTCGTCAGGCTAGGAATAATAGTTTTTACTGGTGGTCCCAGAGGTAACATGTACACTCGTTTCTTATCATTACCCTTCATTAAAATACATACAGTTGTATTATATGATTTCAAGGGCATGTGATAAAGATAAACAAGGATATAATACTTGATCACGCGATGCAAAGACAATCATGACGTTACGGCTAAGGTACGCTCTTTACACAGCGCTTTACCTATAGGGCTACTTCCTATATCGTAAGGCGCTGTTTGTTATGACCTCGTATCCTGCTTTGCAACACCAGAGGGGAGCACTGTATTTTTGTCCAATCAGATGAAACTTTGTGCTGGAAGACAAAGCCAAGCGAGGAATACACGGAGCCAATCATATTCATTCCTTTTTGAGTGACAGCTCATCCCCCAGCGTAACCGTCTAAACAGGCCACAGGCTCAGAGAGAATTGCCCCTGACGTGGTTTGCTTAGGGCCTTGGGCACATAGGATGCTCGGCCGGTGAGCTGTAATTCAAACGAAACGTAACAACAAAGGCTGCGTGCACACCTCGCTGGCTGGTGTCAGTTCTGCAGACAACAGATATATGGCTACGCTAACACAGTCATAATGTCATAATCGAATCGGTCGATGATGCGAGAATGCAGAGGGAGCAATTTAAATTCGACCGGAAACTCATCAAACGGCGCTTGAAGCGCGGCAATGGGCGGAGCAAGGATGCCTGTTGAGTGTTTGTTTATTGGCATCTGATTGGCCGCTTGTCACATCGTACGCACGTTTATTTCAGTGGACAACAAACCGCCATCTGGTGTCTAAATATATCATAAACGGTCAAAGCTGGCAGCGTGAAAATCAGTTGCTTCTATAGAAGCGCAAGATTTCCGCTGCCTCGGGAGCGTACGGCTAAGGCTATCAGGTGCAATATGTATCCTAAATCTGCTGACGCCCTCATAAAAAGGGAGTTGAAGGGTTCTTCCGCTCCCACTTTTCAGACGTTCATTTGGCGTCATCTGTTGGAACTATTCTGTACTCAACATCGTGTCCTTGATGTATCCAAAGACCTATTTATATAAGAATTAAAAAAATATGTTACGACCGACGTCGCTCTTAATTTCATAATATCATAATACCTTACTTTTTAAACCTTATACTTAATTGTAATATATTTTAAATGTGTAATACAAAGAGGTCTCAGATCTAGAGTGGTCATAGAGAAGAATATTTCCTAATAATCGGTGTTTGTGTGTCTTGGGGGGCAAGCGAAGTCAAACTAGGTTTGGGCCCCTATTCTATCTCTCTATACCTATATCTGTCGAATATATATCGAGAAATGGGAATTAAGAGCAAGGAAGTTATTACCCATCTCACTTTCTTCTATCTCACGTCCACTTGAAGACGAAACAATGAACAGGATAGTCACACACTGAGCTAACTGTCGCTTCAGCGACCATTACACAGACTCATTGCACCAGATACTGTATTTTATTGTCTCTGATTTAAGCAAACACATATAGTCCCATGCCATTAAATAGCAACTATTGTGATGCTAACTAGCAAAGATGAGGATTAACACAAAATGGAAAATGAGAAAATGCACTATTCACGCAATCATGAAATACTGGAATATAATATCTGCAAAGAAATATGCTTATATTCAACAAATACACGGACATGCACCAGTGATAGTTTTATATGTATATATATATATATATATATATATATATATATATATATATATATATAGGCTAACTTGTTTATTCACACACGCAATCGTCAGCATTAATAAACATGTTAGACTATCTAAAAGACGTCACTCTTTCTCTTTGTCTACATTTCTACGACAGAATAACACCACTATACTACGTATATATATAAATAGATGCAGGTCATTATTTTTATTTAAATGTCTGTCTGTCTGTCGCATTGATTGCATTCTAGATCTGTCCAAAATTTTACTGATCCGTCCGAAATGTAAGCAATTTTTCATTAGAACATACTAAATCCTCCACAAAATTTTCTTGAGAACTTTTGGGGATATATGGAATAACACGGAAGTACACGGATACAAGTACAAAAGGATAATATACTTAGTCATGCGATTACAAGAAAACCTTAACCTTGCGACTTAGGTTATCAGGTGCAACCTTTGTGGTAAAAGGAGTTAGCTGACGCCTCCATACAGAAGAAGGTGAACCCCCCCCCCCCCCCCCATTTTCCAGAAGTTCATATGGTGCCATCTGTTGGAAACTTGCTGTACTGTATATCCTATCTTTGATGCGGCCAAAGACATGCGTTTGTATTAGAGTTGATGTGTTGATGTTACGGCTGACGTAACAGTTAAAGTTTCCACGATTCTAATTACTTCACCAAATATTAGTTACCGTGTTGC